>CM067843.1:92551366-93751366 GCA_034509565.1 Triticum monococcum | reverse complement strand
GCTCAAAAACCTATTCACAATGCCTTTAGTCATCATGCGGACCATGGTCGCCTGCGGAGTAGAGCAAAACAATAATTTAGAACCAAGAAAAAATTTGGCATGACTTTCCCTAAAAATAGGACCAAAAAGAATGAATAGAGCCAAAATTCTCGCCGAAACGGAAATGAATCAACATTCCGGCAAAATATTGGCAACTATCGCATTTCAAATACCGGTACCTGC
Source organism: Triticum monococcum (assembly GCA_034509565.1). Taxonomy (NCBI): domain Eukaryota; kingdom Viridiplantae; phylum Streptophyta; class Magnoliopsida; order Poales; family Poaceae; genus Triticum; species Triticum monococcum. Next base: position 93,751,144 of record CM067843.1, on the reverse strand, counting down.
AAACACAAACATATATGCAACACCACAAACATATGCAACACCACAAACATACATAGATCTAGCTAGGCCACAAAAAGTGCATGTGCACGTTGTTGGAGCGAGCTGGGGAGAAAAAAAGTAGATCTACAACATGAAGATAGCTTTCCCCTTACTTACCTATCAAAAAAAGGTAATTTCACCACTTAATTTTAATGAATCTATGGTGCAAATAAGGTGAGGAGGAGGAGGCAGCCGACAAGCTTGGAGAAGGAGGTGGAGGGAATGAAGTGGGGAAAGTGAGTGTGTAGGTGTGGCTGTCCAAAATATCTAGCTGGTCCCAGGTTACTAATGGCGCACCACACAGCCATGCGCCATTAGTAACCCAACATACTAATGGCGCACCTCCTGGTCATGCGCCATTAGTAGTTTTGCAAAAAAGTATATATATATATATATACACTAATGGCGCACCGTGGCATAGTGCGTCATTACTAGTTTAAACTAGTAATGGCGCACTTTGCAACGGTGCACCATTAGTAGTTTTGCAAAAAAAAAGAATAAAAAATACAGTAGTGGCGCATTCCATGGCTGGTGTGCCATTACTAGTTAGAACTAGTAATGGCGCACTTTGCCATTAGTATGTTTGGAAAAATGAAAAAAAATTGTTACTTGTGCGCACCTTGTGCCTGGTGCGCCATTAGTGTCTTCCACACTAATGGCGCATCGCCACATGGTGCGCCATTAGTATATAGTAGTGGCGCACCACTTCTCTGGTGCGCCATGAGTGTCAATTTCATATATAGCCCTTTTCCTAGTAGTGTCATGAAAATAATCATAATAGCCACTAAGAATCCAAAGGCAACGTGAACATGATACCACTAGAACAATATGAGCATAGCATGAACATATGAATCTAATGATACTAGCATGCAACATGATAACACTACATGCACCAATTATTATGCTCGGGTTATCTCGTAACCATCACACGCAGCACTTACCAACCTCGGACATCACACGATCATCTCAGGATCAAATCAAGCTTGGTATAAACAATACCGTAGTAATCATTAAATGACCACAAGGAGCTTGATCTTTACCCATGATTCTCGCACAACATCATGAATATCCAACAACTCGGTATCCTCGATACCACCGTGATCCTTCCGGCGATCACAACCACGACCAACACTTGGTCTCAAACCGTGATCCTTACGACGATCACAACCACGACCAATATTTGGCCCGTGATCCTTACGGCGATCACAACCACGACCAATATTTGGCCCATGATCCTTACGGCGATCACAACCAACTTATCTCATCTTCAAACCGGGGTTGTTATTAATCAAGTTATTATTAATACTCTTGACTCACAGTGGGACTGACACGAACTGGGCCCTTATCCGCGGGCGCGGCTATCGATAGATTAATATACACTCCGCAGAGGTTAGCACACTGTACCCACACCACGGAACCCATGGCCTCGCACTCCCATTCGGGTGGACCAACGGCGTTCCGACAAAACCGATCTATTGTCATGACACTCTCCCGGCCACTCCGACCCACTCCCAACTGGGTTAGTCCTGGGTGGCCCCGTGTCTACGAAAGACACCCCGACCACCGTCGTGGTCAAACTCCCTCACGGGAAAAACTCCTGCACGGGGACCGGATCCATAAAAACAACAGGCACACAAGGTTATGTCTGCTTACTGGGCCAGGGTACGCACGCCCATGACCTTCCCTAGTTGGAGGCACCGGCGAGATGCATGACAATAGACCCAGTTAGGACCTTACCCATAGGGTAAGCGTGGTTGCACTGGTCAGTTTCGATCTAGTGGCACCATGACTTAGCCAATAGTTGTTCAAGTTCAATTAAATACAGTTAAACTTGAATGCAATATGCTGAGCCATGATAAAATAACATGATGCATTTACAAAGCATGAGCATGATATCAACATAAGCACAAGATGCAACACAACTGTCCATCATATCAACTATGAAATAATCTCAAACTGAACATGGCATAATGACAATCATAAATATTACAAGTGCAACACTACTCATAGTATAACATAACATGACCACTAGCATTAACCATAAATAACATACAAGAACTTATCAATAACATCACCGAGTAACACTTAACCAACTAACAGCAACGGAACAATGCCTATTAACAGTACTCGGTAACCGACGTTAGTCATGCACCGAAGAGCATGACCAACCCAACATGTACTACTATCAAGCATGGCAATATGAGAGTAATACTAACAACTAGCAGGGCATGATAACCAGGTGCATAACAACATAGCAAACAAGTAAGCACTAACCCAGAAACATTACTGAAACAACGATAACCATCTCTTTAAACAAGCAATCATTTAATAAATATTCAAATTGAAAACCATGGCTACTGCATGACTATCATGCAAGTGCGTATTGTGGCTTGCCTGGGGATGAAGAATACTCCGGTAAGAAGTGCGGTGAAGCCGCGGAAAGATTTGCCGGAAGCAGTTCTCTCTCGGAGGGGCTCTTTACGTGCAAGGGCAAAAAGGTTATTTTCAAAGTGTCAAACCATAGTGAAAATGAAACCAACAGAACGGGTTCGACGAGACGAAGAAATGGGCTTTGGAATCACCTCATTTGGAGTTGTGGTTAAAAAGATATGAGGTGTTTTCTGCCAGGGACCCATCTGTAATGAAAAACTTCAAAATCTGGGCCTGGACAGAAAAGCAGAAAGCGCTATCAGCGAAATACGCTTTCACTAAACTGAAAACGCATCCCGGGCTGAAGAAGAATGGAAACACGCTTCGTCTAAAAGAAAACGTACTCAGGAGAATACGCTTTCTGAAGATGTAAACGTACTTCTTGGATGTACGCTTCCACTTATCCAGTCAGCAGGGCGGGGCCGCGGCGCTGTGCGGCTGACGGGCGGGTCCCACGGGCTGTGGGGCCCGTCACATATCCACGCTGGCCGCCCGGGGTCAACGCTGTTGAGGATGCCGTGCGGGGCCCGCGGAGTCATCTCTCTCTCCTCGTGCGCCTGTCTTCCTCCTCCTGATCGGGGACAGGAGCGAGGCAAGGCAGAGCGCTGCCGGCGAGGGCCCGGCCGGCTCCGGCCATATCCCGCCTGGATGATGGCACCGGAGGGTGCGCAGAGGCCTTCCGCACCCATCCAAAGGGTCGGCCGGCGCCGGGGAGGAGTAGGGAGGCGGCGACGCACGGGAACAGAGGGAGCGTGCGAGGGCTCGGGTAGGAGGAGACCCGCGGCCATGGTGGTTCCGGCGACGAATGGAGGGTTGGGGGAGGAGCTATGGGGTCCGGGCAGTCCTCTGGTGTGGTCAGGAGGGAGGGAGAGGGCTCGGGTCGGCCGAATTTAGCCGTGGCCGTGCGGCGGCCATGGCGGCAATGGAGACTCCAGAGAGCTCCTTGGGCTCGAGGGGATGGCTAGGCGGGACATGAGGAGGGTTCTGAGGCTGGTGCTGAGCTCGGAGGTGCTCGGGGACGACTTAAATAGCCAGCGCTCGAGCTAAGGGGAAGGCGACGGGGGAGGCACAGGGGAGAGCTTCACCGGGCAGAGGAGAAAGGGAGCGCAGAGAGAAGGATCCGAACGCCATTAATGCATTATTGGCACTGTACGCTCGTGGACGCACGGCGGCTTGCGTCGGTGAGTAAGTGGACAGAGGGGGAGAGGGGGCCAGGTGATCGTCGACGGCGAGAGGAGGACAATGGACATGCTCACGAGCTCGAAGACGCCGAGAGGAGGAGGGGCTCCAGCACAAACAGCGTTGTGGGCGCGGCCATTGCACGCCAAAACGATGGTCATCGCGCAGACTGGCATCAAGAAGAGCCAAATGGCTGGCAATTGTTGCCTAGGGTTGGTCCTTATTGGGGAGGTTGCAACCGTGGTGGTAGATTGGTTAAAAGTGACACGGTTGAATGGCAGTTAACACCTAAAGTTTACTGCAGTAAACTTGATCGTGTACTGCTGTTCAACAGGGAGGTGATTGGGTCAAATGGAGTTGTCTGATAAGTTCAGGGTAAGAAGGACTTACATCCTGGTAACTTCGAGAGGATTTGGATCAAGGATTAATGGAGTTGCTTTGCAACTGTCAAATCTGGTCCAGAAGGAAGATCATGATGATGCTCTTAAATGGAGAAGCCACTTGAGCTGAACTTTGGCAAAGCAGGCTTATTTGGCCATATGAAGATGCTGCAAAAGGTTTCATACCAATTGGATAAACAAAAATGGTACTTCCTTCACAAACATTTTCACTGACCATAAACTTGCAAAAATTCTAGAGGATAAATGGCTTGATGAAACATGTCCAAAATGGGTGGAGGTAAGTTATATGGGTAAAAGAAGGCCTAGAAAAATTGGCAGCCATAATGGAGCAAGATAAAATATACTTGCTTCATAATCTGAAATTTTGGGCAGAATCAAAGAATTGAAGGTGAGCTCACATGGAGGCATTGTTGGAAATATTCCCTAGAGGCAATAATAAAAGCATTATTATTATATTTCCTTGTTCATGGTAATTGTCTTTATTCATGCTATAATTGTGTTATCCGGAAATCGTAATACATGTGTGAATAACAGACACCAACATGTCCCTAGTAAGCCTCTAGTTGACTAGCTCGTTGATCAACAGATAGTCATGGTTTCCTGGCTATGGACATTGAATGTCATTGATAACGAGATCACATCATTAAGAGAATGATGTGATGGACAAGACCCAATCATAAACATAGCATAAAGATCGTATAGTTCGTCTGCTAGAGTTTTGCAATGTCAAGTATCTTTTGCTTAGACCATGAGACCGTGTAACTCCCGGATACCGTAGGAGTACTTTGGGTGTGCCAAACGTCACAACGTAACTGGGTGACTATAAAGGTAGACTACGGGTATCTCCGAAAGTATCTGTTGGGTTGACACGGATCAAGACTGGGATTTGTCACTCCGTATGACGGAGAGGTATCACTGGGCCCACTCGGTAATGCATCATCATAATGAGCTCAAAGTGACCAAGTGTCTGGTCACGGGATCATGCATTACAGTACGAGTAAAGTGACTTGCCGGTAACAAGATTGAACGAGGTATTGGGATACCGACGATCGAATCTCGGGCAAGTAATATATCGATTGACAAAGGGAATTGCATACGGGGTTGATTGAATCCTCGACATTGTGGTTCATCCGATGAGATCATCGTGGAGCATGTGGGAGCCAACATGGGTATCCAGATCCCGCTGTTGGTTATTGACCGGAGAGTCGTCTCGGTCATGTCTGCATGTCTCCCGAACCCGTAGGGTCTACACACTTAAGGTTCGGTGACGCTAGGGTTGTGAAGATATGTATATGCAGTAACCCGAATGTTGTTCGGGGTCCCGGATGAGATCCCGGATGTCACGAGGAGTTCCGGAATGGTCCGGAGGTAAAGAATTATATATAGGAAGTGCTGTTTCGGCCATCGGGACAAGTTTCGGGGTTACCGGTATTGTACCGGGACCACCGGAGGGGTCCCGGGGGTCCACCGGGTGGGGCTACCTATCCCGGAGGGCCCCATGGGCTGAAGTGGGAAGGAACCCAGCCCTTAGTGGGCTGGGGTGCCACCCCCTAAGGGGCCCATGCGCCTAGGGTTAGGGGAAACCCTAAAGGGGGGGCGCCCCCTTGCCTTGGGGGGCAAGCCCCCCACCCTTGGTCGCCGCCCCCCCTAGGAGATCCATCTCCTAGGGCCGGCGCCCCCCCCCTTGGCACCCCTATATATAGTGGGGGAGAGGAGGGACTTTGGGCTACGGCTTTGGTGCTTCCCTCTCTCCCTGTTACATCTCCCTCTTGCATAGTATAGGCGAAGCCCTGCTACTGTGACGCCCTGCATCCACCACCACGCCGTCGTGCTGCTGGATCATCACCAACCTCTCCTTTCCCCTTGCTGGATCAAGAAGGAGGAGACGTCTCCCGTCCCGTACGTGTGTTGAACGCGGAGGTGCCGTCCGTTCGGCACTCGGTCTTTGGTGATTTGGATCACGTCGTGTTCGACTACATCATCCCCGTTCGTTGAACGCTTCCGCACGCGATCTACAAAGGTATGTAGATGCATCTCATGACTCGTTGCTAGATGAACTCCTAGATGGATCTTGGTGAAACGAGTAGGAAAATTTTTGTTTTCTGCAACGTTCCCCAACAGTGGCATCATGAGCTAGGTCTATGCGTAGTTCTTCTTGCGCGAGTAGAACACAATTTGTTGTGGGCGTGGATTTTTCAACTTTCTTGCCGCTACTAGTCTTTTCTTGCTTCAGCGGTATTGTGGGATGAAGCGGCCCGGACCAACCTTACACGTACGCTTACGTGAGACCGGTTCCACCGACTAACATGCACTAGTTGCATAAGGTGGCTGGCGGGTGTCTGTCTCTCCCACTTTAGTTGGAGCGGATTCGATGAACAGGTCCTTATGAAGGGTAAATAGAAGTTGACAAATCACGTTGTGGCTTTCATGTACGTAAGAAAACGTTCTAGCTAGAACCCTAATTCAGTCACGTAAAACTTGCAACAACAATTAGAGGACGTCTAACTTGTTTTTGCAGCAAGTGGTTTGTGATATGATATGGCCAAAGTTGTGATGAATGATGAATGATCTATATGTGATGTATGAGATGGTCATGCTATTGTAATAGGAATCACGACTTGCATGTCGATGAGTATGACAACCGGCAGGAGCCATAGGAGTTGTCTTTATTCTTTTATATGACCTGCGTGTCATTTAGAAACGCCATGTAAATTACTTTACTTTATTGCTAAACGCGTTAGCCATACTAGTAGAAGTAATAGTTGGCGAGCAACTTCATGGAGACACGATGATGGAGATCATGATGATGGAGATCATGGTGTCAAGCCGGTGACAAGATGATCATGGAGCCCCAAGATGGAGATCAAAGGAGCTATGTGATATTGGCCATATCATGTCACGTTTATTATTTGATTGCATGTGATGTTTATCATGTTTTTGCATCTTGTTTACTTAGAACGACGGTAGTAAATAAGATGATCCCTCATAATAATTTCAAGAAGTGTTCCCCCTAACTGTGCACCATTGCGACAGTTCGTTGTTTCGAAGCACCACATGATGATCGGGTGTGATAGATTCTAACGTTCACATACAACGGGTGTAAGACAGATTTACACATGCAAACACTTAGGTTGACTTGACGAGCCTAGCATGTACAGACATGGCCTCGGAACACAGAAGACCGAAAGGTCGAGCATGAGTCGTATAGAAGATACGATCAACATGAAGATGTTCACCGACGTTGACTAGTCCGTCTCACGTGATGATCGGACACGGCCTAGTTAACTCGGATCATGTTATACTTAGATGACTGGAGGGATGTCTATCTAAGTGGGAGTTCATTATTAATTTGATTAGATGAACTTAATTATCATGAACTTAGTCTAAAATATTTTACAATATGTCTTGTAGATCAAATGGCCCACGTAGTCCTCAACTTCAACGCGTTCCTAGAGAAAACCAAGCTGAAAGACGATGGCAGCAACTACACGGACTGGGTCCGGAACCTGAGGATCATCCTCATAGCTGCCAAGAAAGATTATGTCCTACAAGCACCGCTGGGTGACGCACCTGTCCTACCTGCTGAACAAGACGTTATGAACACTTGGCAGGCACGCACCGATGACTACTCCCTCGTTCAATGCGGCATGCTTTACAGCTTAGAGTCGGGGCTCCAAAAACGTTTTGAGAGACACGGAGCATATGAGATGTTCGAAGAGCTGAAAATGGTTTTTCAAGCTCATGCCCGGGTCGAGAGATATCAAGTCTCCGACAAATTCTTCAGCTGTAAGATGGAGGAGAACAGTTCTGTCAGTGAGCACATACTCACTATGTCTGGGTTGCATAACCGCTTGACTCAGCTGGGAGTTAATCTCCCGGATGATGCGGTCATTGACAGAATCCTCCAGTCGCTTCCACCGAGCTACAAGAGCTTTGTGATGAACTTCAATATGCAGGGGATGGAAAAGACCATTCCTGAAGTATTTGCTATGATGAAATCAGCAGAGGTAGAAGTCAAGAAGGAACAGCAAGTGTTGATGGTGAATAAAACCACTAAGTTCAAGAAGGGTAAGGGTAAAAAGAACTTCAAGAAGGACGGTAAGGAAGTTGCCGCGCCCGGCAAGCAAGCTGCCGGGAAGAAGCCAAAGAATGGACCCAAGCCCGAGACTGAGTGTTTTTATTGCAAGGGAAGTGGTCACTGGAAGCGGAATTGCCCCAAATACTTAGCGGACAAGAAGGCCGGCAAAACAAAAGGTATATGTGATATACATGTAATTGATGTGTACCTAACCAGTACTCGTAGTAGCTCTTGGGTATTTGATACCGGTGCAGTTGCTCACATTTGTAACTCAAAGCAGGAGCTGCGGAATAAACGGAGACTGGCGAAGGACGAGGTGACGATGCGCGTCGGGAATGGTTCCAAGGTCGATGTGATCGCCGTCGGCACGCTGCCTCTTCATTTACCTACGGGATTAGTTTTAAACCTCAATAATTGTTATTTAGTGCCAGCTTTGAGCATGAACATTGTATCGGGATCTCGTTTAATTCGAGATGGCTACTCATTTAAATCCGAGAATAATGGTTGTTCCATTTATATGAGAGATATGTTTTATGGTCATGCTCCTATGGTGAATGGTTTATTCTTAATGAATCTCGAGCGTAATGCTACACATGTTCATAGTGTGAATACCAAAAGATGTAAGGTTGATAATGATAGTCCCACATACTTGTGGCACTGCCGCCTTGGTCACATAGGTGTCAAACGCATGAAGAAGCTCCATGCAGATGGACTTTTAGAGTCTCTCGATTATGAATCATTTGACACGTGCGAACCATGCCTCATGGGTAAAATGACCAAGACTCCGTTCTTAGGAACAATGGAACGAGCAACCAACTTATTGGAAATCATACATACTGATGTATGCGGTCCAATGAGTGTTGAGGCTCGCGGTGGCTATCGTTATGTTCTCACTCTCACTGATGACTTGAGTAGATATGGGTATGTCTACTTAATGAAACACAAGTCTGAAACCTTTGAAAAGTTCAAGGAATTTCAGAGTGAGGTTGAGAATCAACGTGACAGGAAAATCAAGTTTCTCCGATCAGATCGTGGAGGAGAATACTTGAGTCACGAATTTGGCACACACTTAAGAAAATGTGGAATAGTTTCACAACTAACGCCGCCTGGAACACCTCAGCGTAACTGTGTGTCCGAACATCGTAATCGCACTCTATTAGATATGGTGCGGTCTATGATGTCTCTTACTGATTTACCGCTATCTTTTTGGGGCTATGCTTTAGAGACTGCCGCATTCACTTTAAATAGGGCTCCGTCGAAATCCGTTGGGACGACACCGTATGAATTATGGTTTGGGAAGAAACCTAAGCTGTCGTTTCTAAAAGTTTGGGGATGCGATGCTTATGTCAAGAAACTTCAACCTGAAAAGCTCGAACCCAAGTCGGAAAAATGCGTCTTCATAGGATACCCTAAAGAAACTATTGGGTATACCTTCTACCTCAGATCCGAAGGCAAGGTCTTTGTTGCCAAGAATGGATCCTTTCTAGAGAAGGAGTTTCTCTCTAAAGAAGTAAGTGGGAGGAAAGTAGAACTAGATGAAGTATTGCCTCTTGAACCGGAAAATGGCGCAACTCAAGAAAATGTTCCTGAGGTGCCAGCACTGACTAGAGAGGAAGTTAATGATAATGATCAAGATACTTCTGATCTAGCTCCTACTGAAATTCGAAGGTCCACAAGGACACGTTCCGCACCAGAATGGTACGGCAACCCTGTCTTGGAAATCATGTTGTTAGACAACGGTGAACCTTCGAACTATGAAGAAGCGATGGCGGGCCCGGATTCCGACAAATGGCTAGAAGCCATGAAATCCGAGATAGGATCCATGTATGAAAACAAAGTGTGGACTTTGACTGACTTGCCCGTTGAACGGCGAGCCATAGAAAATAAATGGATCTTTAAGAAGAAGACTGACGCGGATGGTAATGTGACCATCTATAAGGCTCGGCTTGTCGCTAAGGGTTACCGACAAGTTCAAGGGGTTGACTACGATGAGACTTTCTCACCGGTAGCGAAGCTGAAGTCCGTCCGAATCATGTTAGCAATTGCCGCGTTTTACGATTATGAAATATGGCAAATGGACGTCAAAACGGCATTCCTTAATGGTTTCCTTAAGGAAGAATTGTATATGATGCAGCCAGAAGGTTTTGTCGATCCTAAGAATGCTGACAAGGTATGCAAGCTCCAACGCTCGATTTATGGGCTGGTGCAAGCATCTCGGAGTTGGAACATTCGCTTTGATGAGATGATCAAAGCGTTTGGGTTTACGTAGACTTATGGAGAAGTCTGTGTTTACAAGAAAGTGAGTGGGAGCTCTGTAGCATTTCTCATATTATATGTAGATGACATACTTTTGATGGGAAATGATATAGAACTCTTGGACAGCATCAAGGCCTAGTTGAATAAGAGTTTTTCAATGAAGGACCTTGGAGAAGCTGCTTATATATTAGGCATCAAGATCTATAGAGATAGATCAAGACGCCTCATAGGTCTTTCACAAAGCACATACCTTGATAAGATATTGAAGAAGTTCAATATGGATCAGTCTAAGAAGGGGTTCTTGCCTGTACTGCAAGGTATGAAATTGAGCTCGGCTCAAAGTCCGACCACGGCAGAAGAAATAGAAGAGATGAGTGTCATCCCCTATGCCTCAGCCATAGGTTCTATTATGTATGCCATGCTGTGTACCAGACCTGATGTAAATCTTGCCGTAAGTTTGGTAGGAAGATACCAAAGTAATCCCGGCAAAGAACACTGGACAGCGGTCAAGAATATCCTAAAGTACCTGAAAAGGACTAAGGAGATGTTTCTCGTTTATGGAGGTGACGAAGAGCTCGTCGTAAAGGGTTACGTCGATGCTAGCTTCGACACAGATCTGGATGACTCAAAGTCACAAACCGGATACGTGTATATTTTGAATGGTGGGGCAGTAAGCTGGTGCAGTTGCAAGCAGAGCGTCGTGGCGGGATCTACATGTGAAGCGGAGTACATGGCAGCCTCGGAGGCAGCACATGAAGCAATTTGGGTGAAGGAGTTCATCACCGACCTCAGAGTCATACCCAATGCATCGGGGCCGATCAAGCTCTTCTGTGACAACACTGGAGCTATTGCACTTGCCAAGGAGCCCAGGTTTCACAAGAAGACAAGGCACATCAAGCGTCGCTTCAACTCCATTCGTGAAAATGTTCAAGATGGAGACATAGATATTTGTAAAGTACATACGGACCTGAATGTAGCAGATCCGTTGACTAAACCTCTCCCTAGGGCAAAACATGATCAACACCAGAATTCCGTGGGTGTTCGATTCATCACAATGTAACTAGATTATTGACTCTAGTGCAAGTGGGAGACTGTTGGAAATATGCCCTAGAGGCAATAATAAAAGCATTATTATTATATTTCCTTGTTCATGGTAATTGTCTTTATTCATGCTATAATTGTGTTATCCGGAAATCGTAATACATGTGTGAATAACAGACACCAACATGTCCCTAGTAAGCCTCTAGTTGACTAGCTCATTGATCAACAGATAGTCATGGTTTCCTGGCTATGGACATTGAATGTCATTGATAACGAGATCACGTCATTAAGAGAATGATGTGATGGACAAGACCCAATCATAAACATAGCATAAAGATCGTATAGTTCGTCTGCTAGAGTTTTGCAATGTCAAGTATCTTTTCCTTAGACCATGAGACCGTGTAACTCCCGGATACCGTAGGAGTACTTTGGGTGTGCCAAACGTCACAACGTAACTGGGTGACTATAAAGGTAGACTACGGGTATCTCCGAAAGTATCTGTTGGGTTGACACGGATCAAGACTGGGTTTTGTCACTCCGTATGACGGAGAGGTATCACTGGGCCCACTCGGTAATGCATCATCATAATGAGCTCAAAGTGACCAAGTGTCTGGTCACGGGATCATGCATTACAGTACGAGTAAAGTGACTTGCCGGTAACAAGATTGAACGAGGTATTGGGATACCGACGATCGAATCTCGGGCAAGTAATATATCGATTGACAAAGGGAATTGCATACGGGGTTGATTAAATCCTTGACATCGTGGTTCATCCAATGAGATCATCGTGGAGCATGTGGGAGCCAACATGGGTATCCAGATCCCGCTGTTGGTTATTGACCGGAGAGTCGTCTCGGTCATGTATGCATGTCTCCTGAACCCGTAGGGTCTACACACTTAAGGTTCGGTGACGCTAGGGTTGTGAAGATATGTATATGCAGTAACCCGAATGTTGTTCGGGGTCCTGGATGAGATCCCGGACGTCACGAGGAGTTCCGGAATGGTCTGGAGGTAAAGAATTATATATAGGAAGTGCTGTTTCGGCCATCGGGACAAGTTTCGGGGTTACCGGTATTGTACTGGGACCACCGGAGGGGTCCCGGGGGTCCACCGGGTGGGGCCACCTATCCCAGAGGGCCCCATGGGCTGAAGTGGGAAGGAACCCAGCCCTTAGTGGGCTGGGGCGCCACCCCCTAAGGGGCCCATGCGCCTAGGGTTAGGGGAAACCCTAAAGGGGGGGCGCCCCCTTGCCTTGGGGGCAAGCCCCCCACCCTTGGCCACCGCCCCCCCCCCCCCCCCTAGGAGATCCATCTCCTAGGGCCGGCGCCCCCCTTGGCACCCCTATATATAGTGGGGGAGAGGAGGGACTTTGGGCTACGGCTTTGGTGCTTCCCTCTCTCCCTGTTACATCTCCCTCTTGCGTAGTATAGGCGAAGCCCTGTTACTGTGACGCCCTGCATCCACCACCACGCCGTCGTGCTGCTGGATCATCACCAACCTCTCCTTTCCCCTTGCTGGATCAAGAAGGAGGAGACGTCTCCTGTCCCGTACGTGTGTTGAACGCGGAGGTGCCGTCCGTTCGGCACTCGGTCTTCGGTGATTTGGATCACGTCGTGTTCGACTACATCATCCCCGTTCGTTGAACGCTTCCGCACGCGATCTACAAAGGTATGTAGATGCATCTCATGACTCGTTGCTAGATGAACTCCTAGATGGATCTTGGTGAAACGAGTAGGAAAATTTTTGTTTTCTGCAACGTTCCCCAACAGGCATGACATGAGCTATTCTTTGGTGGAGGTCTATGACATGATGATATGAGAGATCATGCAAAATGGGAACTCATTTGGATATGCCTAGCTTGTGCTTCCTTCACAACCAGTTCCCTCAGACAGGAACTTCTTTGGAAAATCATAATTAAATGATTACTAGGCAAATGAGGTTGCACTTTGGCATGTGGCAATGATATGGACAGGAAAAGGTGTCCACGGAGTTTGAGGTCAATTGGGAAAAGATAAATGGCACTTGCTTCACATTCTGCCATTTAGGACAGAATAGGAAATGAATTATTTGAGCATGATTATAAACATGACAAATGAAATATTTTGCCATATTTGAGAAAGATATGACCCAAACAATTTATGAGAATTATTTGGGAATTTTAGGAGTGATGGAAATTAAGGTTGCTTCACAACCTAGGGCAATTTGGGTTATTTCTTTAATAGAAAAGGAATATTCCCAAGGAAAAGAATATTGGGATTTGCGCTAGGATGAAAATGACAGGGTTTAGGGAAGGATTTGGGTATGACAAGCCACTCTGGAAGCAAAGAAGAAGGCATCTTCTTCACTTTCCAGACCACAAAACCACGGAAAAAGAAAACTCAAGCAAAAACCTCAAAAAAACAAAAGAAAAAGAAAGGGCCAAAAATCAGGGTGTCACAAACCTTACCCCCTTAAAGAAATCTCGTCCTCGAGATTTGGTTGCTCAGGGAACATGTATGAAGATACTAACTTAAGGAAACCATTTCTAACTCGGGTATCCTTTTTCTTATTTTTGTTCCCAATAAATTTTTATCTGACTGGCCCTGGGGTGGTTTGCTTAAATGTATCCATATTCTGACAGATCTTACCTTGCTTGTTCATGCTTATACAGGCTCCAATTTCTTTTTAGATCTGCTGACTTAACTGACTGTGATGGATTCTCATGACTGAAATATCTGTCGGTCTCACAATTCCAAGAGTGATTTCCGCTGGGTGTGTCATCCGGCACTGACAATCTTTCATGAAGTGGTCATCAGATTTTTCTAGTGGACACCCAAGCTCTAACTCCTTGCATTGGGTTTCTCCATTAAATGCAGGTCCTTCGGGTTCCGAACAGTGAGTTGGGTCATAATCGCTTTCCTGACAGATTCTAGCTTATCACGGAAGTTTCCGAATCATCTTAACTGGTTCCACTGTCTTGAGTATCGGATCCATACCAAATATTTGATTGTCGCCTGTCGTGGCTAGCATAAGAGTTTGACCTGTACGATAATATCTACAGACTTGACTGGCGGTGGTTCTGCACCACGCGGGTCTTGCAACAATTTTCATATCCACATCACTGGTCTTGCTCCTTCATTATTGTTTTCTTGGGCTGGATCATTGGCTGAAAGAGCTAGGTCATATTGCTTCTTCGTATCACCATAGGTATTGTCGGTGGAATTTTTCGGCAATTGCAGCTTATCCTCATTTTTCTGATAGGGTACCCCATTAAATTGCAGGTTCAACACCACTCAAGTCCTAACCACAGGAAAATGATCATCCGAACATTGAGCTCATTGATGTCGTCAATCCTCGTAATCCTTTGTCACACTGCTGTGTATACCGGCTTTCTTCTCTTAACCATCCTCATGTGGTTGTCAGATCCTCATCCGAGTGACTTGTAAGATCTTGGTGGTATGCTCACTACATATATATGAGAATCTGATTCCCGAGACAGATGTGTATTCTGACTGATTCTTGCTTCTGACCAAAATATTGCGGATCTGATTCTTGGGATTCACTGCCATATGCTGTCAATTCACAGTGTGCTATCTTGTACCAATGTCTTACTGAGGAAGATAGGATGGCTTGTGCTCGAAACTTTCATCGGACAGCTTGCTGAAGAAGACTGGGTATCGTGCTTCAGAAGCTTACCCCCTTAAAGACTTTGCTGGGGAAAGACTCAGTACCTTATGTCGGAAACTTTTCTGGTTGCCTACTTAAGAAGGCAGAGTACCTTGTACGGGATATCATCCATGTATCATACTGAGGAAGATATATGAATCTTGCCTTGGAAGCTTTTCGGGTATCTTGCGAAGGAAGATTGAGTTACTTATACTAGAAACTTTTTATTGTGATATGCGGACCGATTTCCACATGTATAACCATCTTAAAAATTTTGTTCTTGATTTCTTGCATGAAACAGGGTTTTGCGGGACTATCCTCCTTTTTTGAGGACATGCCATATTTTTGGCTTGCTTCTAGGTACATCAGGTTCCAAAATCATCCTCAACAAAAAATTAAACTTGTATTTGAACCATACCTCTGATAATATTCTGTCAACCTTGCACACAATTTATCTCGTTGCTGATTTGATCATTTCTGCTATAGGGAGTGCACGCTGAGTGAGACTTAACACTCAGTAACATGATCGGATATCCCCCCAATCTGAATGCTGTCAGCTGAGAATTCCGTATTGTTGTGAGGAGTGCATGTTAATGCAAACTTTATACTGACATTCCATCCAGGATTTCTTTTGTATTCAGACGAGCTATTCCCAATTTCACTGCAGTCTGCTGACAATTCCATTTAGCTGAGTTTCCAAATATATGCACTTCTTGCTGACTCTTCGGGTTTGGTGTCGGCTGACGAGCAACTTTAATAGGGGAAAATTTGTAACATCGAAGGCCCAAAGAAAGAAACAAAAAACGACTAAAACAAAAGCACAGAAGCATCCTACTAATATAATTAATCAAGCAATCATCACATATTACTGCTACTCACACAATAATATGCATGCACACCTAAGCACACAAATCTCGCAGAAACTATGGTATTACGGTCTAATATGGTTTGGCGGTGTGCACGAAAATTATATCCATGTGTGGAAGGAGTTGGTGTAACCAAAGCCACACCAAGCACTGGCTGACCGGTGGCTGGATCTGGATGGACACACAGGTGAGAACGGACTTGACGATCAAGTAGCGAGACACAAAAGTCACGACCACCTCATTATCAAGCGTACGAAGGGAATCGTAGCTGTCCAAAGAATGAAATGACATGGCAAGATAACAGTGGAAGACTAGGTAGGGTGGCGGCGGAAAAACAAGGCTCGCTGGCATTGCCCTTTTTTGATAACCAAGGGGACGAGATGGATGGCATGATTTGGGATAGAAACAAGCCTATCACCGAAATAATATGGTGGGTGGAGGAAAAATATACACGACACCTGAGCATAACTCTTGCAAATGGTGTCTGGAACTCTGGGTACGAGGGCATCACTCTGCTGGGACAGAGAAGACGCCGAACACCAAAGAGAAGACATGCTAAGAAAGAGGGTGCAGGTGGTGGACCGAGAATGATGCCGCCTACACTCACAAGATTAACCGTTAGTAACAAAATAATAATCTATATGCATGCTATGCGACAAACAAATGCAAAAATCAAGTGCAACAAACCAACTGGGGTCTATACTACCGCTTTCTAACGTTCGCGCGGGCTAGGGCATCCTATAGCCAGACCTGCTCTCATACCAAGCGCTGTGGCACCCCGGCTCAGAGAAAAGTGGAACACCCCGTATTCTAGCCCAGAGATTGAGGAGAAGTCTTCTAGAATACGGCACTGCTTAGCATAGAACAAACCAGCTTTATATTATTACACGAATATGATTACAAGGTCTCCGATATTACAATGAATAACATCGGCACGGCGACACTACGCCATCCTCAGTTGCTCTATGCAAGCAGCAGAACAACTCGAAGCAGCGGAATAACTCTAGCAGTGGAAAAACTACTGGCAGCGGAACAACGACGACGGTGGTGAACTCCAATCCGCAGGGACTCTGGCTGGAACGCTTATCCTAGCTCGCAAACAAAGAATCCACGGCAAACAAGCATGCAATCCAGGCACGACCTGCAAGCTGGCATGACACACCAGGTTAGTACATTGAATGTACTTGCAAGCTCACAATAAACCAGAAGCATTCAAGACAAACAACAGCATGGAAATTACAGGTTAATAAGGAATTAACATGAGATCCTCATAATAACATGACATGAACAACATGACATCCAAAGTAGTACTCCCAAAATAATACCAGCTACCATCATGAAAATAATCATAATAGCCACTAAGAATCCAAAGGCAACATGAACATGATACCGCTAGAACAATATGAGCATAGCATGAACATATGAATCTGATGATACTAGCATGCAACACGATAACACTACATGCACCAATTATTCTGCTCAGGTTATCTCGTAACCATCACACGCAGCACTTACCAACCTCGGACATCACACGATCATCTCAGGATCAAATCAAGCTTGGTATAAACAATACCGTAGTAATCATTAAATGACCACCGTATCCTCGAATATCCAACTACTCGGTATCCTCGATACCACCGTGATCCTTCTGGCAATCACAACCACGACCGACACTTGGTCTCAAACCGTGATCCTTACGGCGATCACAACCACGGCCAATATTTGGCCAGTGATCCTTACGGCGATCACAACCACGACCAATATTTGGCCCGTGATCCTTACGGCGATCACAACCAACTTATCTCATCTTCGAACCGGGGTTATTATTAATCAAGTTATTATTAATACTGTTGACTCACGATGGGACCGACACGAACCGGGACCTTATCCACGGGCGCGGCTATCGATAGATTAATATACACTCCGTAGAGGTTAGCACACTGTACCCACACCACGGAACCCATGGCCTCGCACTCCCATTTGGGTGGACCAACGGCGTTCCGACAAAACCGATCTATTGTCATGACACTCTCCCGGCCACTCCGACCCACTCCCAACTAGGTTAGTCCTGGGTGGCCCTGTGTCTACGAAAGACACCCCGACCACCGTCGTGGTCAAACTCCCTCACGGGGAAAACTCCCTCACGGGGACCGGATCCATAAAAACAATGGGCACACAAGGTTATGTCTGCTTACCGGGCCAGGGTACACACGTCCATAACCTTCCCTAGTTGGAGGCACCGGCGAGATGCATGACAATAGACCCAGTTAGGACCTTACCCATACGGTAAGCGTGGTTGCACTGGTCAGTTTCGATCTGGCGGCACCATGACTCAGCCAACAGTTGTTCAAGTTCAATTAAATCGTGTTAAACTTGAATGCAATATGTTGAGCCATGATAAAATAACATGATGCATTTACAAAGCATGAGCATGATATCAACATAAGCACAGGATGCAACACAATTGTCCATCATATCAACTGTGAAATAATCTCAAACTGAACATGGCATAATGACGAGCATAACATAACACAACTCATAGCATAACATAACATGACCACTAGAATTAACCATAAATAACATGCAAGAATTTATCAATAACATCACCGAGTAACACTTAACCAACTAACAGCAATGGAACAATGCCTATTAACAGTACTTGGTAACCGACGTTAGTCATGCACCGAAGAGCATGACCAACCCAACATGTACTACTATCAAGCATGGCAATATGAAAGTAATACTAACAACTAGCAGGGCATGATAACCAGGTGCATAACAACATAGAAAACAAGTAAGCACTAACCCAGAAACATTACCGAAACAACGATAACCATCTTCGACACAGATCTGGATGACTCAAAGTCACAAACCGGATACGTGTATAGTTTGAATGGTGGGGCAGTAAGCTGGTGCAGTTGCAAGCAGAGCGTCGTGGCGGGATCTACATGTGAAGCGGAGTACATGGCAGCCTCGGAGGCAGCACATGAAGCAATTTGGGTGAAGGAGTTCATCACCGACCTCGGAGTCATACCCAATGCGTCGGGGCCGATCAAGCTCTTCTGTGACAACACTGGAGCTATTGCACTTGCCAAGGAGCCCAGGTTTCACAAGAAGACAAGGCACATCAAGCGTCGCTTCAACTCCATTCGTGAAAATGTTCAAGATGGAGACATAGATATTTGTAAAGTACATACGGACCTGAATGTAGCAGATCCGTTGACTAAACCTCTCCCTAGGGCAAAACATGATCAACACCAAAATTCCATGGGTGTTCGATTCATCACAATGTAACTAGATTATTGACTCTAGTGCAAGTGGGAGACTGTTGGAAATATGCCCTAGAGGCAATAATAAAAGCATTATTATTATATTTCCTTGTTCATGGTAATTGTCTTTATTCATGCTATAATTGTGTTATCCGGAAATCGTAATACATGTGTGAATAACAGACACCAACATGTCGCTAGTAAGCCTCTAGTTGACTAGCTCGTTGATCAACAGATAGTCATGGTTTCCTGGCTATGGACATTGAATGTCATTGATAACGAGATCACATCATTAAGAGAATGATGTGATGGACAAGACCCAATCCTAAACATAGCATAAAGATCGTATAGTTTGTTTGCTAGAGTTTTGCAATGTCAAGTATCTTTTCCTTAGACCATGAGACCGTGTAACTCCCGGATACCGTAAGAGTGCTTTGGGTGTACCAAACGTCACAACGTAACTGGGTGACTATAAAGGTAAACTACGCGTATCTCCGAAAGTGTCTGTTGGGTTGACACGGATCAAGACTGGGATTTGTCACTCCGTATGACGGAGAGGTATCACTGGGCCCACTCGGTAATGCATCATCATAATGAGCTCAAAGTGACCAAGTGTCTGGTCACAGGATCATGCATTACGGTACGAGTAAAGTGACTTGCCGGTAACGAGATTGAACGAGGTATTGGGATATCGACGATCGAATCTCGGGCAAGTAATATATATCGATTGACAAAGGGAATTGCATACGGGGTTGATTGAATCCTCGACATCGTGGTTCATCCGATGAGATCATCGTGGAGCATGTGGGAGCCAACATGGGTATCCAGATCCCGCTGTTGGTTATTGACCGGAGAGTCGTCTCGGTCATGTCTGCATGTCTCCCGAACCCGTAGGGTCTACACACTTAAGGTTCGGTGACGCTAGGGTTGTGAAGATATGTATATGCACTAACCCGAATGTTGTTCGGAGTCCCGGATGAGATCCCGGACGTCATGAGGAGTTCCGGAATGGTCCGGAGGTAAAGAATTATATATAGGAAGTGTTGTTTCGGCCATCGGGACAAGTTTCGGGGTTACCGGTATTGTACCGGGACCACCGGAAGGGTCCCAGGGGTCCACCGGGTGGGGCCACCTATCCCGGAGGGCCCCATGGGCTGAAGTGGGAAGGGACCCAGCCCTTAGTGGGCTGGGGCGCCACCCCTAAGGGGCCCATGCGCCTAGGGTTAGGGGAAACCCTAAAGGGGGGGGGGCGCCCCCTTGCCTTGGGGGGCAAGCCCCCCACCCTTGGCCGCCGCCCCCCCTAGGAGATCCATCTCCTAGGGCCGGCGCCCCCCCCCCTTGGCACCCCTATATATAGTGGGGAGAGGAGGGACTTGAGGCTATGCTTTTGGCGCTTCCCTCTCTCCCTGTTACATCTCTCTCTTGCGTAGTATAGGCGAAGCCCTGCTACTGTGACGCCCTGCATCCACCACCACGCCGTTGTGCTGCTGGATCATCATCAACCTCCCCTTCCCCCTTGCTGGATCAAGAAGGAGGAGACGTCTCCCGTCCCATACGTGTGTTGAACGCGGAGGTGCCGTCCGTTCGGCACTCGGTCATCGGTGATTTGGATCACGTCGTGTTCGACTACATCATCCCCGTTCGTTGAACGCTTCCGCACGCGATCTACAAACGTATGTAGATGCATCTCATGACTTGTTGCTAGATGAACTCCTAGATGGATCTTGGTGAAACGAGTAGGAAATTTTTTGTTTTCTGCAACGTTACCCAACAGTGGCATCATGAGCTAGGTCTATGCGTAGTTCTTCTTGCAAGAGTAGAACACAATTTGTTGTGGGCGTGGATTTGTCAACTTTCTTGCCGCTACTAGTCTTTTCTTGCTTCAGCGGTATTGTGGGATGAAGCGGCCCGGACCAACCTTACACGTACGCTTACGTGAGACCGGTTCCACCGACTAACATGCACTAGTTGCATAAGGTGGCTGGCGGGTGTCTGTCTCTCCCACTTTAGTTGGAGCGGATTCAATGAACAGGGTCCTTATGAAGGGTAAATAGAAGTTGACAAATCACGTTGTGGCTTTCACGTAGGTAAGAAAACGTTCTAGCTAGAACCCTAATTCAGCCACGTAAAACTTGCAACAACAATTAGAGGACGTCTAACTTGTTTTTGCAGCAAGTGGTTTGTGATATGATATGGCCAAAGTTGTGATGAATGATGAATGATCTATATGTGATGTATGAGATGTTCATGCTATTGTAATAGGAATCACGACTTGCATGTCGATGAGTATGACAACCGGCAGGAGCCATAGGAGTTGTCTTTATTCTTTTATATGACCTGCGTGTCATTTAGAAACGCCATGTAAATTACTTTACTTTATTGCTAAACGCGTTAGCCATACTAGTAGAAGTAATAGTTGGCGAGCAACTTCATGGAGACACGATGATGGAGATCATGATGATGGAGATCATGGTGTCAAGCCGGTGACAAGATGATCATGGAGCCCCAAGATGGAGATCAAAGGAGCTATGTGATATTGGCCATATCATGTCACGTTTATTATTTGATTGCATGTGATGTTTATCATGTTTTTGCATCTTGTTTACTTATAATGACGGTAGTAAATAAGATGATCCCTCATAATAATTTCAAGAAGTGTTCCCCCTAACTGTGCACCGTTGCGACAGTTCGTTGTTTCGAAGCACCACGTGATGATCGGGTGTGATAGATTCTAACGTTCACATACAACGGGTGTAAGACAGATTTACACATGCAAACACTTAGGTTGACTTGACGAGCCTAGCATGTACAGACATGGCCTCGGAACACAGAAGACCGAAAGGTCGAGCATGAGTCGTATAGAAGATACGATCAACATGAAGATGTTCACCGATGTTGACTAGTCCGTCTCACGTGATGATCGGACACGGCCTAGTTAACTCGGATCATGTTATACTTAGATGACTAGAAGAGGGATGTCTATCTAAGTGGGATTTCATAAATAATTTGATTTGATGAACTTAATTATCATGAACTTAGTCTAAAATATTTACAATATGTCTTGTAGATCAAATGGCCAACGTAGTCCTCAACTTCAACGCGTTCCTAGAGAAAACCAAGCTGAAAGACGATGGCAGCAACTACACGGACTGGGTCCGGAACCTGAGGATCATCCTCATAGCTGCCAAGAAAGATTATGTCCTACAAGCACCGCTGGGTGACGCACCTGTCCTCCCTGCTGACCAAGACGTTATGAACGCTTGGCAGGCACATACCGATGACTACTCCCTCGTTCAATGCGGCATGCTTTACAGCTTAGAGCCGGGGCTCCAAAAACGTTTTGAGAGACACGGAGCATATGAGATGTTCGAAGAGCTGAAAATGGTTTTTCAAGCTCATGCCCGGGTCGAGAGATATCAAGTCTCCGACAAATTCTTCAGCTGTAAGATGGAGGAAAACAGTTCTGTCAGTGAGCACATACTCATTATGTCTGGGTTGCATAACCGCTTGACTCAGCTGGGAGTTAATCTCCCGGATGATGCGGTCATTGACAGAATCCTCCAGTCGCTTCCATCGAGCTACAAGAGCTTTGTGATGAACTTCAATATGCAGGGGATGGAAAAGACCATTCCTAAAGTATTTGCTATGCTGAAATCAGCAGAGGTAGAAGTCAAGAAGGAACATCAAGTGTTGATGGTGAATAAAACCACTAAGTTCAAGAAGGGTAAGGGTAAAAAGAACTTCAAGAAGGACGGCAAGGAAGTTGCCGCGCCCGGCAAGCAAGCTGCCGGGAAGAAGCCAAAGAATGGACCCAAGCCCGAGACTGAGTGTTTTTATTGCAAGGGAAGTGGTCACTGGAAGCGGAATTGCCCCAAATACTTAGCAGACAAGAAGGCCGGCAAAACAAAAGGTATATGTGATATACATGTAATTGATGTGTACCTAACCAGTACTCGTAGTAGCTCTTGGGTATTTGATACCGGTGCAGTTGCTCACATTTGTAACTCAAAGCAGGAGCTGCGGAATAAACGGAGACTGGCGAAGGACGAGGTGACGATGCGCGTCGGGAATGGTTCCAAGGTCGATGTGATCGCCGTCGGCACGCTGCCTCTTCATTTACCTACGGGATTAGTTTTAAACCTCAATAATTGTTATTTAGTGCCAGCTTTGAGCATGAACATTGTATCGGGATCTCGTTTAATTCGAGATGGCTACTCATTTAAATCCGAGAATAATGGTTGTTCTATTTATATGAGAGATATGTTTTATGGTCATGCTGCTATGGTGAATGGTTTATTCTTAATGAATCTCGAGCGTAATGCTACACATGTTCATAGTGTGAATACCAAAAGATGTAAGGTTGATAATGATAGTCCCACATCCCTGTGGCACTGCCGCCTTGGTCACATAGGTGTCAAACGCATGAAGAAGCTCCATGCAGATGGACTTTTAGAGTCTCTTGATTATGAATCATTTGGCACGTGCGAACCATGCCTCATGGGTAAAATGACCAAGACTCCGTTCTCAGGAACAATGGAGCGAGCAACCAACTTATTGGAAATCATACATACTGATGTGTGCGGTCCAATGAGTGTTGAGGCTCGCGGTGGCTATCGTTATGTTCTCACTCTCACTGATGACTTGAGTAGATATGGGTATGTCTACTTAATGAAACACAAGTCTGAAACCTTTGAAAAGTTCAAGGAATTTCAGAGTGAGGTTGAGAATCAACGTGACAGGAAAATCAAGTTTCTACGATCAGATCGTGGAGGAGAATACTTGAGTCACGAATTTGGCACACACTTAAGAAAATGTGGAATAGTTTCACAACTAACGCCGCCTGGAACACCTCAATGTAATGGTGTGTCCGAACATCGTAATCGCACTCTATTAGATATGGTGCGGTCTATGATGTCTCTTACCGATTTACCGCTATCTTTTTGGGGCTATGCTTTAGAGACCGCGGCATTCACTTTAAATAGGGCTCCGTCGAAATCCGTTGAGACGACACCGTATGAATTATGGTTTGGGAAGAAACCTAAGCTGTTGTTTCTAAAAGTTTGGGGATGCGATGCTTATGTCAAGAAACTTCAACCTGAAAAGCTCGAACCCAAGTCGGAAAAATGCGTCTTCATAGGATACCCTAAAGAAACTATTGGGTATACCTTCTACCTCAGATCCGAAGGCAAGGTCTTTGTTGCCAAGAATGGATCCTTTCTAGAGAAGGAGTTTCTCTCGAAAGAAGTAAGTGGGAGGAAAGTAGAACTTGATGAAGTATTGCCTGTTGAACCGGAAAATGGCGCAACTCAAGAAAATGTTCCTGAGGTGCCAACACCGACTAGAGAGGAAGTTAATGATAATGATCAAGATACTTCTGATCCAGCTCCTACTGAAATTCGAAGGTCCACAAGGACATGTTCCGCACCAGAGTGGTACGGCAACCCTGTCTTGGAAATCATGTTGTTAGACAACGGTGAACCTTCGAACTATGAAGAAGCGATGGCGGGCCCGGATTCCGACAAATGGCTAGAAGCCATGAAATCCGAGATAGGATCCATGTATGAAAACGAAGTATGGACTTTGACTGACTTGCCCGTTGAACGGCGAGCCATAGAAAATAAATGAATCTTTAAGAAGAAGACAGACGCGGATGGTAATGTGACCATCTATAAAGCTCGCCTTGTCGCTAAGGGTTATCGACAAGTTCAAGGGGTTGACTACGATGAGACTTTTTCACCGGTAGCGAAGCTAAAGTCCGTCCGAATAATGTTAGCAATTGCCGCATTCTACGATTATGAAATATGGCAAATGGACGTCAAAACGGCATTCCTTAATGGTTACCTTAAGGAAGAATTGTATATGATGCAGCCGGAAGGTTTTGTCGATCCTAAGAATGCTGACAAAGTATGCAAGCTCCAACGCTCGATTTATGGGCTGGTGCAAGCATCTCAGAGTTGGAACATTCGCTTTGATGAGATGATCAAAGCGTTTGGGTTTACGCAGACTTATGGAGAAGCCTGTGTTTACAAGAAAGTGAGTGGGAGCTCTGTAGCATTTCTCATACTATATGTAGATGACATACTTTTGATGGGAAATGATATAGAACTCTTGGACAGCATCAAGGCCTACTTGAATAAGAGTTTTTCAATGAAGGACCTTGGAGAAGCTGCTTATATATTAGGCATCAAGATCTATAGAGATAGATCGAGACGCCTCATAGGTCTTTCACAAAGTACATACCTTGAGAAGATATTGAAGAAGTTCAATATGGATCAGTCTAAGAGGGGGTTCTTGCCTGTGTTGCAGGGTATGAAATTGAGCTCAGCTCAAAGTCCAACCACGGCAGAAGAAATAGAAGAGATGAGTGTCATCCCCTATGCCTTAGCCATAGGTTCTATTATGTATGCCATGATGTGTACCAGACCTGATGTAAACCTTGCCGTAAGTTTGGTAGGAAGGTACCAAAGTAATCCCGGCAAGGAACACTGGATAGCGGTCAAGAATATCCTAAAGTACCTGAAAAGGACTAAGGAGATGTTTCTCGTTTATGGAGGTGACGAAGAGCTCGTCGTAAAGGGTTACATCGACGCTAGCTTCGACACAGATCTGGATGACTCAAAGTCACAAACCAGATACGTGTATATTTTGAATGGTGGGGCAGTAAGCTGGTGCAGTTGCAAGCAGAGCGTCGTGGTTGGATCTACATGTGAAGCGGAGTACATGGCAGCCTCGGAGGCAGCACATGAAGCAATTTGGGTGAAGGAGTTCATCACCGACCTCGGAGTCATACCCAATGCGTCGGGGCCGATCAAGCTCTTCTGTGACAACACTGGAGCTATTGCACTTGCCAAGGAGCCCAGGTTTCACAAGAAGACAAGGCACATCAAGCGTCGCTTCAACTCCATTCGTGAAAATGTTCAAGATGGAGACATAGATATTTGTAAAGTACATACGGACCTGAATGTAGCAGATCCGTTGACTAAACCTCTCCCTAGGGCAAAACATGATCAACACCAAAATTCCATGGATGTTCGATTCATCACAATGTAACTAGATTATTGACTCTAGTGCAAGTGGGAGACTGTTGGAAATATGCCCTAGAGGCAATAATAAAAGCATTATTATTATATTTCCTTGTTCATGGTAATTGTCTTTATTCATGCTATAATTGTGTTATCCGGAAATCGTAATACATGTGTGAATAACAGACACCAACATATCCCTAGTAAGCCTCTAGTTGACTAGCTCGTTGATCAATAGATAGTCATGGTTTCCTGGCTATGGACATTGAATGTCATTGATAACGAGATCACATCATTAAGAGAATGATGTGATGGACAAGACCCAATCCTAAACATAGCATAAAGATCGTATAGTTCGTTTGCTAGAGTTTTGCAATGTCAAGTATCTTTTCCTTAGACCATGAGATCGTGTAACTCCCGGATACCGTAAGAGTGCTTTGGGTGTACCAAACGTCACAACGTAACTGGGTGACTATAAAGGTAAACTACGGGTATCTCCGAAAGTGTCTGTTGGGTTGACACGGATCAAGACTGGGATTTGTCACTCCGTATGACGGAGAGGTATCACTGGGCCCACTCGGTAATGCATCATCATAATGAGCTCAAAGTGACCAAGTGTCTGGTCACAGGATCATGCATTACGGTACGAGTAAAGTGACTTGCCAGTAACGAGATTGAACGAGGTATTGGGATACCGACGATCGAATCTCGGGCAAGTAATATATATCGATTGACAAAGGGAATTGCATACGGGGTTGATTGAATCCTCGACATCGTGGTTCATCCGATGAGATCATGGTGGAGCATGTGGGAGCCAACATGGGTATCCAGATCCCGTTGTTGGTTATTGACTGGAGAGTCGTCTCGGTCATGTCTGCATGTCTCCCGAACCCGTAGGGTCTACACACTTAAGGTTCGGTGACGCTAGGGTTGTGAAGATATGTATATGCAGTAACCCGAATGTTGTTCGGAGTCCCGGATGAGATCCCGGACGTCACGAGGAGTTCCGGAATGGTCCGTAGGTAAAGAATTATATATAGGAAGTGCTGTTTCGGCCATCGGGACAAGTTTCGGGGTTACCGGTATTGTACCGGGACCACCGGAAGGGTCCCGGGGGTCCATCGGGTGGGGCCACCTATCCCGGAGGGCCCCATGGGCTGAAGTGGGAAGGGACCCAGCCCTTAGTGGGCTGGGGCACCACCCCTAAGGGGCCCATGTGCCTAGGGTTAGGGGAAACCCTAAAGGGGGGGCGCCCCCTTGCCTTGGGGGGCAAGCCCCCCACCCTTGGCCGCCGCCCCCCCTAGGAGATCCATCTCCTAGGGCCGGCATCCCCCCCTTGGCACCCCTATATATAGTGGGGAGAGGAGGGACTTGAGGCTACGCTTTTGGGGCTTCCCTCTCTCCCTGTTACATCTCTCTCTTGCGTAGTATAGGCGAAGGCCTGCTACTGTGACGCCCTGCATCCACCACCACGCCGTCGTGCTGCTGGATCATCATCAACCTCTCCTTCCCCCTTGCTGGATCAAGAAGGAGGAGACGTCTCCTGTCCCGTACATGTGTTGAACATGGAGGTGCCGTCCGTTCGGCACTCGGTCATCGGTGATTTGGATCACGTCGTGTTCGACTACATCATCCCCGTTCGTTGAACGCTTCCGCACGCGATCTACAAAGGTATGTAGATGCATCTCATGACTCGTTGCTAGATGAACTCCTAGATGGATCTTGGTGAAACGAGTAGGAAAATTTTTGTTTTCTGCAATGTTACCCAACAATCGCAACGGGTTAGCTTAAAGGGGTTAAACCTGACAAGGGGACACGGGGAGTTTATACTAGTTCGGCCCCTTCGATGAAGGTAAAAGCCTACGTCTAGTTGTGATTGGTATTGCTAGGGTTTCAATGACCAGGGAGCGAATCCGCTTTGGCTGGCTCTCGAGTTGTCGTGTATCGTTCCTAAACTGCTGCCGGGCTGTCCCTTTATATACATAGGTTGACGCCCGCTAGTTTATAGAGTCCCGAAGCCAAATCATAAACGTGTCAGGTTCGGTCTCTATACTTCCTATCTTACAATGCAAGTTACATAATAAGGTCAGTCTACATCTACAGGCCTTAACTCGCCTTTGGGCCTTGGGCCTTCATAAAGCGCCATCATTCTTACGTCTTCATGGGCTTCTAATCTTCATAAAGTTAATACGGCTACTCCTGGCCGGTTCACGCCCAGCAGTAATATCCCCAACATTAGGCCCCAGATTGGTTTGAACTTGTTCATGTCAATCTTCAACACTTAGAAAAACTCCTCCTTTGCATCTTCACTTTGATCTTGTAAACCGCTGTGATGTCATACTCCAGGATCATGATAAACCGCCCTGACGTCATCTATTCGTTGAAGCCGAAGATTACTTTCATTAATGTATATCCAATCATCGAGGCGACACCATTATTAACTATCCATTTTTGAGCTCCTCGATTCCCACACTTGTCGCTTTATCGCTTCGCCTTATAAATAGGACCATAGGTCCTTCTCCTTTTTCCCCTTTGTCTCCTTCGCTTCTTCTTCCTCCTCGCGACATCTCCGCCCCTGAGCGTCGCCGCCGTCACCGAGCTTCACCTCTGCTTCGACAAAGGCCGCTGCATCAACCTGACCGTTACCAGAGACACGCGGTGATCCTCCGCTGCTTCTTCCTGCACCAGTAAGTTCCTCTTCTCCTCATCCCAGATCCGCCATTAGGGTTCGGTGTTCTTCATAACCTAAAGTTGTTCCTCCTTTAGTAACACCAATGGCCAGTTAGATCTGGTTGTTTTCGGCACCCTTTGTAGCTTAAACTCCTTTCTTCTTGTTAAGGCATCTGCTTGATATCAAATTCATCTGAACTTACTGAACCTTTTGAGCACTTGAGATTAGAACAGAATATATTTTGATTATCCAACGCACAGCAGATCTGAAATTCCCATGCCAAACTGTGAATTCTGTTTTACCTTACTTAGCCTTTTTCGCCTTAGATCTGTATCCTCGTTACCATGTAGGCGGTTTACCCTTGTAAAAACAATCTATCTCATACCATTAGTCCCTTGGTAAACCAGCAAACCTCATTTACATTCATTGTAACAATCCGGTTTAACAACACATGTATACCCTTGATATGACCTTGTCATTCATTATTGTATCAGTCTCCAGTTTACGTAATTTCACATATCTGTATATTCTTAATCCATTGCATCTTGCGTACCACCATGAAAGATTTGCAAACCGGCATTTCTTTTTCAGCTTTTCGTTTCACAATGGCCAAACCGTTTTTCGCTTGCAACTGGGCTTGTTCCCGGGTCACCGAGGAACTGTTGAACGGAATGGTCAATACCGGCACCTTGCCCAAGAAAACTGAAAATCGATGACGAGTTCCAGGAACAGTGAATCCTCCTACCCCGAGGCAGGGTGAGGTAGTGGTCTTTGTCGACCACATAGGTCGTGGTTTCAAACCGCCCAGGTCGAAGTTTTTCCGAGATGTGCTTGCCAGTTTCCAACTCCATCCTCAAGATATTGGACCCAATTCAGTTTCCAATCTATGCAACTTCCAAGTCTTCTGTGAAGTATACTTACAAGAAGAACCAACTGCTGAGCTGTTTCGGGATTTTTTTTCATCTGAACCGGCATACAGAATTTGTAAACGGTCCCAACACTGATCTTGGTGGTGTCTCTATTCAAAAGCGGAAAGAAGTTGAATTCCATCATGCCAAACTGCAGTCACCCTAAGGAATGGAACCGGACTTGGTTCTACTGCATAGATACCTATCCTGAAGATGAGAACCCTCTTCCAGGCTACCGTGACCACCGGCTTTCCAACACTCATCCGATGCCGCAACGTTTAAGTTCTGTGGGACGGGCCAAATATTCCCCTCAACTCGCCAAGCTCCGGGCCTTTATGGCCAACGCTTTAACAGGCGTTGATTTTGTGCATTGCTGGATATCTTGGAGCGTCTTGCCACTAAGCCGCCGCCCTGGTTTAATGTGTGAGTACACCGGTGAATTAGAAGGCCCCCAATGCCACATCAACATTCAGGTAACCGATGAAGAAGTCACTGAAAGCATCAAGAAAATTTTGAATGAACCGGAATCAATCTATCGCCAAACCGGCTTGAACCCCTTCTATACTCAAAATAAACCGCCTACTGTAAGCACTATGCTTCCTTTTTATCTTTAATATATTTAAATTGTTCAATTTGTAAACTTTCTTCTGTTTGTGTACAAACATGGTGATGATCCCTTCTGGAAGCGGAAATCCGCAGATAAAGTGGCAAAGCCATCTCGTCCGAAAACCAAAGCCGTCAAGCGTACCTCAAAGCGTAAAACAACTGACCGGATCAACATGGAACTTGATGATGATGCAGACGATCCGAAAGTTGAGGTAGAACTTGACTCACCTGGCTCCCTTTTCATGCACCTCATTAACAATGATCTTTATCAGGAGGACATAGAAGGCAGCCAGGCTAATGATGTAGAGGTAATTACCCTTTCCTCCGGTTCAGACTCTATGCCAACACAAAAAACCCATCAAGCGTTCTTGAAAGTAAGATTTTCTCATCCTCTTGCTTACTTGGATCCAACATTTATTTTGAAGACGCAGCAGCATGAAGCTCGTCGAACAACCCGACACAGCGGCCAACAGGTCACTTCGGCCGGTTTCCTAATACCCCGATTCGAAAGCGACGATCTGAGGTCTCCTCCACTTCTGACAATTCTTATCCCAAGGCAGGTTATTTCAGACAACCTCTTAATCCGTCCGATTCAAATTATCAGGTGACACCTCCCTCATATTCCGGCGAGTCAATAGCAACCCAACTCCCTCCTCTTAAAACTGTAGCTGGGTAAGCATTCAAACCCTTTCTTCAAATGCGTTGCAAATCTTGAATAAGATGCTAATCCTCCTTTAATTTTGTTTGGAGAGCCAAAGCCAGACCCAGCAAGAAAGCTCGGGTCAACAATCCATCAGAAGACGAGGCGGTTTTTGAAGAAGAGTAGATAGGTGAACCAGACCAAACTCGTGAACCGGAGGGTCCTCATCCTGAAGCTACCTTTGATGAACCGCCCCTTCAAGACCAGAATATTGGTGAACAAAACAGAAGTTGATCCTGCCGTGCCTGACACTGAACCGGTAGCTCCAAACCGGGCTAGTCCGGTGAGAGGTACTGATACTCCATCATCACCCGCAAAAACTACTGAAGGCCAAGGGGATGATGTTATCATTACTTGCATGGGCCACAGCTCTCCTAGACATCCTGTAATCTTGGCCCAACATAGTGCCAAAGAAGAGCGTGCTGCCAGTGAAAAGGGTAAATGGAGTACTGACTTATCAAGCTATGCTCATCTCAGTGCTGAAGAACTTCACTCCGGTTTTTTAAACCGTCTGCACTCAAATCGCGACTATGAAGCCGGTTTGGTGAACGTGATGAAGGAACGCTATGAGGTATTTTCATCTCCCTTTATTTCTTGATTCCAAAATTGAAACACTAGCCCAAGTAGCCCCCAAGGGCCGTTTTATGATGTTAATCTTAAACCGGGACTTTGTAATACTTTAATCCTCTCTTGCTGACCCTCAAAATGTCAGGTCCTTAATAAAAACAAACCAATACTTTACCAATGTAATTAAGTAGCTTTCCTCAGTGTAGCCCCCAAAGGCCGGTTTAGCTTTGCGAGGTAATCCGGGTCTTGAATCCATGCGTCCATTTTGAACAGATGTACATTAGCCCCCAAGTGTCAAGGATAATGCTTGCATTATTCTGGAGACTTATAAAAGATGTATTGATAATACAGCAAATAGGCATTAGCCCCCAAGTACGAGCTGCATAACTTGTTATACGCTTAGTACTTAGAAAATATATATCATGTTGTTGACATATCTTCGCTGTTACAGGCCAAGCTAAGAAATAGAGATGCCCGAACTGCTGATTTGCAAGAGAACGTGAAGTCCCAACAAGCAGAGGCTGTGAAATCCAAGGAGGAGCTGACCAAAGCCCTGACAGCTATGGAAAAGCTAAAGGAGTCTTTTAACAAGGAACGTGCTGATTGGGAAACCGAAAAAGCCGGTTTAACCAAAAGAGTTGATGACGCCGAAGCAGCCCTGAAGCCAGTTGTAGATGAACTAACTGGTTTGAAGCGGCAAATCAATGCCATGACGTCCGCTGTATTTGGTAAGTATCTCCTTATGCTGTTTGTCCAATTCATGAGATCTTATTGTTTACCAGTTGGGATGATATTAAACCATGACAGACACTCGCATTACTCATCTGGGCGCTGATATGCGGATGAAGCTTAAAGCGGCTTACACCTTAATAGAAAAGCTTTACTCTGGATCCCAGCATGCTATATGCACTACAGCCTACAATAAACCGGCACCAACACTGATAAAAGAAACCCTTGAGAAGCTGGCCATGCTACCAGCCCGGATTACTGAATTGAACAAAGCAGCCGCAAGAGCAGGAGCGCCGACCGCACTAATCCGGGCCAAAGCATGGATTCCGGATCTTGAAGCAGATGACATCATTAAAGGATATCCAGGTGTGAAGGAGGACGGTTCAAACTTTGACAATGATGATCTCCGAAGGCTGACAAAGGAGATGCGGCCAATAGCCAGCAAACTGGCAGAAGGCATAGATTTATCTCATTTCCAGCCGGCTTACGACACTGAAGGGAAGAGACAGCCTGCCGAAATCCATGAAGTCTAAGAACTTGTGCCTCCAATCCGTAAGCATACTTACGCTCCTGACATTAACCCCTCCAGCCTTATCCATGAAGAAGCCGTGTTTCAAGCTTTAACCGGAATCAATTGGTCAACGGTTGATTTCCAGCGTCTGGGGAGGGATGAAGAAGAAGTGATTGCACCAAATGATCCTCAACCGTCAAGCCGTCCAGACGAAGCATCTTAAACCGGCCGCCGGTTTACCAGCTATTGTGTGCCACTACTTAGAAACAATTATTCGATTGGAGCCGTTTTGAAGCTTCTTGTAATAGGATAGCAAAAAAACCCTGTATCTGTCAGGCCATCGAGCATGTTTTGTGGTGCTTTGACATTGTGAGAACTTGCTCCACTTTTGGAATTCATGTATGCATAATCCTTTATGTTCCTGCATATGAAAACGGAAAAGAATCCTAGTGGTTTACCACTAGATGGGTTATGATGCCCAAAAGCCATACACAACTTGGATGGATAACCAAAGTTTGTAGTAATCCGATAAAATAAGTAATACCTGTGATATACCTCATTGGCTGACCAACTGCTTGTATGGTAGAGGTAAAAACATTAATCCGGAGTGTTGATAACTCCTGGCCCTCTTGCCGGTTCATGTAGATATCATATTGGGCTAAAAAGCCGTTGATTTGTCCGTATAAGGTTGGTGACATCTAGTCAAGACCAGTCCGGAGCAATTTGCTACCAGTTTAGAATCTGATCATGTACTAACAACGAAGCGCTGAAAGTCATGCCGGTTTGTAATGAACACCGGTTTGTCAGAAAAAATGTTTATAAATCCCTTACCAAAAGATGTTAAAACAACAAATACAAAAGAAATATGCAAGGCTTTTCATGGCCGACATGCCCTAAATCGAGGCTTTTCACGGGCTGCCAGGCCGCTGAGTTAAACCATTTTGCAAAGCCTTTTTAAGATGGACCTCAATCTTTAACCAATCACCGATTTAACTTTGACAAGTTCAGGGTCCATGGGATTGACTTGTCAAACGTTCGATGGGTCATACTAGGTTTACCTGGACGGAGTGACTTACTTAAAGAGGCAGGATAACCCGGGGTTTTAGGTGAATACACCTGGCTTCCAAGCCTGGCTTGATAGCCTATTACAAGGGTTCAAAACTCATTGTTCTTTTAGAAGCAAAGAGCCCCCAGGTAACATGTGAGCTGTGCTCGGTGGTTACCTATGTTTGAGTTGTGCTTAATGCAATAGACTCTCTTTGGCTCCACATAATTTCCTTTTGGCTTAACGCCTATCAAGAGGTGTAGCTATGGTGTGATAACAACCAAGCCCCCTAGTGATATCCCTTTGTGGTGTTAAACCGATCAAGAGGTGTAGCTATGGTGTGACAACAACCAAGCCCCGTTGTTGGTGTCAAAACCGGCGGATCTCGGGTAGGTGGTCCCGAACTGTGCATCTAAGGCGGATGGTAACAGGAGGCAGGGGACACGATGTTTTACCCAGGTTCGGGCCCTCTTGATGGAGGTAAAACCCTACGTCCTGCTTGATTATTCTTGATAATATGAGTAGTACAAGAGTTGATCTACCATGAGATCGGAGAGGCTAAACCCTAAAAGCTAGCCTATGGTATGATTGTATGTTGTCCTACGGACTAAAACCCTCCGGTTTATATAGACACCGGAGGGGGCTAGGGTTACACAAGGTCGGTTACAAAGGAGATGTACATATCCGTATTGCCTAGCTTGCCTTCCACGCCAAGTAGAGTCCCATCTGGACACGGGACGAAGTCTTCAATCTTGTATCTTCATAGTCCAACAGTCAGACCAAAGGATATAACCCGGCTGTCCGGAGACCCCCTAATACCGGAATCCCTCAGTAGCCCCTGAACTAGGCTTCAATGACGATGAGTCCGACGCGTAGTGTGCTACGTCTTGAGCTTGCGTTGGTTTTCCCCGAAGAGGAAGGGATGATGCAGCAGAGTAGCGTAAGTATTTCCATCAGTTTTTGAGAACCAAGGTATCAATCCAGTAGGAGGCCAAGTGAGATATGATATTTTTGGTATAAAGATGCAAAGTGAAAAGTAAAAGCAAAGTAAAAAAGCAAAGCAAGATTAAAGTGATGGAGATTGATATGATGAGAATAGACCCGGGGGCCATAGGTTTCACTAGTGGCTTCTCTCAAGAGCATAAGTATTCTATGGTGGGTGAACAAATTACTGTTGAGCAATTGACAGAATTAAGCATAGTTATGAGAATATCTAGGTATGATCATGTATATAGGCATCACGTCCGTGACAAGTAGACCGAAATGATTCTGCATCTACTACTATTACTCCACTCATCGACCGCTATCCAGCATGCATCTAGAGTATTAAGTTAAAAGCAGAGTAATGCTTTAAGCAAGATGACATGATGTAGAGAGATAAATTCATGCAATATCAAATAAACCCCATCTTGTTATCCTCGATGGCAACGATGCAATACGTGCCTTGCTGCCCCTTCTGTCACTGGGAAAGGACACTGCAAGATCGAACCCAAGGCTAAGCACTTCTCCCATGGCAAGAACTACCAATCTAGTTGGCCAAACCAAACGGATAATTCGAAGAGACTTGCAAAGATAGCCAATCATACATAAAAGAATTCAGAGAAGATTCAAATATTATTCATAGATAGACTTGATCATAAACCCACAATTCATCGGTCTCAACAAACACACCGCAAAAAGAAGAAGATTACATCGAATAGATCTCCACGAGAGAGGGGGAGAACTTTGTATTGAGATCCAAAAAGAGAGAAGAAGCCATCTAGCTACTAACTATGGACCCGAAGGTCTGAGGTAAACTACTCACACTTCATCGGAGAGGCTATGATGATGTAGAAGCCCTCCGTGATGATGGCCCTCTCCGGCAGAGCTCCGGAACAGGCCCCGAGATGGGATCTCATGGATACAGAAAGTTGCGGCGGTGGAATTAGGTTTTGGCTCCTGTTCTGATCATTTGGGGTACGTAGGTATATATAGGAGGAAGAAGTACGTCGGAGGAGCACCGAGGGGCCCACGAGGCAGGGGCGCGCCCTAGGGGGGCGCCCCCACCCTCGTGACCGCCTCTCTGATGCCTTGGCGTAGGGCCCAAGTCTCCTGGATCACGTTCAGTGAGAAAATCACGTTCCCGAAGGTTTCATTCCGTTTGGACTCCGTTTGATATTCCGTTTCTTCGAAACACTAAAATAGGCAAAAAAACAGCAATTCTGGGCTGGGCCTCCGGTTAATAGGTTAGTCCCAAAAATAATATAAAAGTGGAAAATAAAGCCCAATATAGTCCAAAACAGTAGATAATATAGCATGGAGCAATCAAAAATTATAGATACGTTGGAGACGTATCAGGCATCCCCAAGCTTAATTCCTGTTCGTCCTCGAGTAGGTAAATGATAAAAAGAGAATTTTTGATGCGGAGTGCTACTTGGCATAATTTCAATGCAAATATTCTTAATTGTGATATGAATATTCAGATTCGAAAGATTCAAGACAAAAGTTTATATTGACATAAAAATAATAATACTTCAAGCATACTAATAAAGCAATTATGTCTTCTCAAAATAACATGGCCAAAGAAAGTTATCCCTACAAAATCATATAGTCTGGCTATGCTCTATCTTCACCACACAAAGTATTTAAATCATGCACAATCCTGATGACAAGCCAAGCAATTGTTTCATACTCTAACTTTTTCAAAACTTTTTCAATCTTCACGCAATACATGAGCGTGAGCCATGGATATAACACTATAGGTGGAATATAATGGTGGTTGTGGAGAAGACGAAAAGGAGGGGAAGATAGTCTCACAACAACTAGGCGTATCAACGGGCTATGGAGATGCCCATCAATAGACATCAATGTGAGTGAGTAGGGATTGCCATGCAACGGATGCACTAGAGCTATAAGTGTATGAAAGCTCAAAAAGAAACTAAGTGGGTGTGCATCCAACTTGCTTGCTCATGAAGACCTAGGGAAATTTGAGGAAGCCCATCATTGGAATATACAAGCCAAGTTCTATAATGTAAAATTCCCACTAGTATATGAAAGTTATAACATGAGAGACTCTCTACTATGAAGATCATGGTGCTACTTTGAAGCACAAGTGTGGTAAAAGGATAGTAGCATTGCCCCTTTTTATTTATTTTCTCCCTTTTTTGGGCCTTCTTTTTTTCTTTGGCCTTTCTATTTTTTTGGGACAATGCTCTATTAAATGATGATCATCACACTTTTATTTATTTACAACTCAATGATTAAAACTCGATTCTAAAACAAAGTATGACTCTATATGGATGCCTCCGGCGGTGTACCGGGATATGCAATGAATCAAGAGTGACAAGTATGAAAAAATTATGAACGGTGGCTTTGCCACAAATACTATGTCAACTACATGATCATGCTAAGAAATATGACAATGATGGATGTGTCATGACGAACTAGATGGTGGAAAGTTGCATGGCAATATATCTCGGAATGGCTATGGAAATTCCATAATAGGTAGGTATGGTGGCTGTTTTGAGGAAGGTATATGCTAGGTGTATGATACCAGCGAAAGGTGTGCGGTATTAGAGAGGCTAGCAAAGGTGGAAGGGTGAGAGTGCGTATGATCCATGGACTCAACATTAGTCATAAAGAACTCATATACTTATTGCAAAAATCTAGAAGTTATCAAAGCAAAGTATTATGCGCATGCTCCTAGGGGGATAGATTGGTAGGAAAAGACCATCGCTCGTCCCCGACCGCCACTCATAAGGAAGACAATCAATAAATAAATCATGCTCCGACTTCATCACATAACGGTTCACCATACGTGCATGCTACGGGAATCACAAACTTTACAAGTATTCTTTAAATTCACAACTACTCAACTAGCATGACTTTAATATTATCACCTCCATATCTCAAAACAATTATCATGTTTCAATCTTTTCTTAGTATTCAACACACTCAAAAGAAAGTTTCACAAATCCTGAATACCAAGCATATTATTATTAAGCAAATTACCATGCTATTAAGACTCTCAAAATAATTTGGGTGAAGCATGAGAGATCAATAGTTTTTTAAAACAAATCCACCACCGTGCTCTAAAAGATCTAAGTGAAGCACATAGAGCAAAATTATAACGCTCAAAAGATATAAGTGAAGCACATAGAGAAAAACTACTTAGCTCAAAAGATATAAGTGAAGCACATAGAGCAAAACTACATAGCTCAAAAGATATAAGTGAAGCACATAGAGTATTCTATCAAATTTTAATTCATGTATGGATCTCTCAAAAGGTGTGTACAGCAAGGATGATTGTGGCATACTAAGACACAAAGACACAAATAATACAAGACGCTCCAAGCAAAACACATATCATGTTGGTGAATAAAAATATAGCTCCAGGTAAATTACCGATGGAAGTGGACGAAAGAGGGGATGCCTTCCGGGGCATCCCCAAGATTTGACTTCTTGGTGTCCTTGGATTATCTTGGGGGTGCCATGGGCATCCCCAAGCTTAGGCTCTTGCCACTCCTTGTTCCATAATCCATCACAAGAATTCACCCAAAACTTGAAAACTTCACAACACAAAACTTAAAGTAGAAAACCCGTGAGCTCCGTTAGCTAAAGAAAACAAAAGACCACTTCAAGGTACTGTAATGAACTCATTCTTTATTTATATGGTTGTTAAACCTACTGTATTCCAACTTCTCTATGGATTATAAACTATTTTACTAACCATAGATTCATCAAAATAAGCAAACAACACACGAAAAACAGAATCTGTCAAAAACAGTAAAGTCTATAGTAATGTGTAGCTAGCGCAAGATCTGGAACCCCAAAAATTCTAAACTAAATTGATGAACGTGAGGAATTTATCTATTAATCATCTGCAAAAATAATTAACTAAATAGAAATCTTCAAATAAAAATGACAGCAGTTCTCGTGAGCGCTAAAGTTTCTGTTTTTTACAGCAAGTTCAACAAGACTTTCCCCAAGTCTTCCCAACGGTTCTACTTGGCACAAACACTAATTAAACACAAAAAACACAACAAAAACAGAGGCTAAATAATTTATTTATTAAATAACAGCAAGGAAAAATATTGGGATGTCTCCCAACAAGCGCTTTTCTTTAAAGCCTTATAGCTAGGCATTGATAATTTTAATGATGCTCACATGAAAGACAAGAATTGAAGCACAAAAGGAGCATCATAAAGCATGTGACAAACACATCTAAGTCTAACATACTTCCTATGCATAGGCATCTTATAGGCAAACAAATTATCAAGGCAAGCAAAAACTAGCATATGCAAGGAAGAGGAAAGAAACAATAGCAATCTCAACATAACGAGAGGTAATTTAGTAACATGAAAATTTCTACCACCATATTTTCCTCTCTCATAGTAATTACATGTAGGATCATAAGCAAATTCAACAATATAGCTATCACATAAAATATTCTCAACATGATCCACATGAATGCAAATTTGGCACTTTTCCGAAATAGTGGGATTAACATTAACTAAAGTCATGACCTTCCCAAACGCACTTTTATCAAAAACTTCATAAGATTGAACATTCTCTAAATATGTGGGATCTAAAGTTGACATTCTTCCAAACCCACTTTCAATATTATTGCAAACATTATAATCAATCTCATATTCATCATGGGGTTTAAATAAATTTTCAAGATCAAAAGAAGAATCACCCCAATCATGATCATTGCAACAAGTAGAGGACATAACAAAACTAGCATCCCCAAGCTTAGGGTTTTTCATATTATTAGCACAATTGTCATTAATAGAACTTATAATAACATCATTGCAATCATGCTTTTTATTCAAAGATCTATCATGAATCACTTCATAACATACTTCATTGCAATTTTTAGATTCACGAATTTCAAGCAAAACTTCATAAAGATAATCTAGTGCACGAAACTCACTAGCAATTGGTTCAACACAACTGGATCTCTTAAAAAGATTAGCAAGCGGATGAGGATCCATAAATCTTAGGTTCTCTGTTTAGTAATAAATAAATGACTATTCCAACCATACGAGCAAACACAAAGCAAACGGGCCAGAAGAGGCAAATAGCGAGGGAGGATAGAGAGAGAGAGGGCGAATAAAACGGCAAGGGTGAAGTGGGGGAGAGGAAAACGAGAGGCAAATGGCAAATAATGTAATGCGAGAGATAGGGATTGTGATGGGTACTTGGTATGTTGACTTTTTGCGTAGACTCCCCGGCAACGGCGCCAGAAATCCTTCTTGCTACGTCTTGAGCTTGCGTTGGTTTTCCCTGAAGAGGAAGGGATGATGCAGCAGAGTAGCGTAAGTATTTCCCTCAGTTTTTGAGAACCAAGGTATCAATCCAGTAGGAGGCCATGCTCAAGTCCCTCGTACCTGCACAAAACGATAGCTACTCGCAACCAACGCGATTAGGGTTGTCAATCCCTTCACGGTCACTTACGAGAGTGAGATCTGATAGATATAATATTTTTGGTATAAAGATGCAAAGTGAAAAGTAAAAGGTAAGTAAAAAAGCAAAGCAAGATTAAAGTGATGGAGATTGATATGATGAGAATAGACCCGGGGGCCATAGGTTTCACCAGTGGCTTCTCTCAAGAGCATAAGTATTCTACGGTGGGTGCACAAATTACTGTTGAGCAATTGACAGAACTGAGCATAGTTATGAGAATATCTAGGCATGATCATTTATATAGGCATCACGTCCGTGACAAGTAGACCGAAACGATTCTGCATCTACTACTATTACTCCACTCATCGACCGCTATCCAGCATGCATCTAGAGTATTAAGTTAAAAACAGAGTAACGCTTTAAGCAAGATGACATGATGTAGAGAGATAAATTCATGCAATATGAAATCAACCCCATCTTGTTATCCTCGATGGCAACGATGCAATACGTGCCTTGCTGCCCCTTCTGTCACTGGGAAAGGACACCGCAAGATCGAACCCAAAGGTAAGCACTTCTCCCATGGCAAGAACTACCAATCTAGTTGGCCAAACCAAACGGATAATTTGAAGAGACTTGCAAAGATAACCAATCATACATAAAAGAATTCAGAGAAGATTCAAATATTATTCATAGATAGACTTGATCATAAACCCACAATTCATCGGTCTCAACAAACACACCGCAAAAAGAAGAAGATTACATTGAATAGATCTCCACGAGAGAGGGGGGGAGAACTTTGTATTGAGATCCAAAAAGAGAGAAGAAGCCATCTAGCTACTAACTATGGACCCGAAGGTCTGAGTTAAACTACTCACACTTCAACGGAGAGGCTATGATGATGTAGAAGCCCTCCGTGATGACGGCCCTCTCCGGCGGAGCTCCGGAACAGGCCCCAAGATGGGATCTCATGGATACAGAAATTTGCGGCGGTGGAATTAGGTTTTTGGCTCCTGTTGTGATCATTTGGGGGTACGTAGGTATATATAGGAGGAAGAAGTACATCGGAGGAGCATCGAGGGGCCCACGAGGCAGGGGGGCGTGCCCTAGGGGGGCGCCCCCACCCTCGTGACCGCCTGTCCGATGCCTTGGCGTAGGGTCCAAGTATCCTGGATCACGTTCGGTGAGAAAATCACGTTCCCGATGGTTTCATTCCGTTTGGACTCCATTTGATATTCCGTTTCTTCGAAACACTGAAATAGGCAAAAAACAGCAATTCTGGGCTGGGCCTCCGGTTAATAGGTTAGTCCCAAAAATAATATAAAAGTGGAAAATAAAGCCCAATATAGTCCAAAACAGTAGATAATATAGCATGGAGCAATCAAAAATTATAGATACGTTGGAGACGTATCAGGCATCCCCAAGCTTAATTCCTGTTCGTCCTCGAGTAGGTAAATGATAAAAAGAGAATTTTTGATGCGGAGTGCTACTTGGCATAATTTCAATGCAAATATTCTTAATTGTGATATGAATATTCAGATTCGAAAGATTCAAGACAAAAGTTTATATTGACATAAAAATAATAATACTTCAAGCATACTAATAAAGCAATTATGTCTTCTCAAAATAACATGGCCAAAGAAAGTTATCCCTACAAAATCATATAGTCTGGCTATGCTCTATCTTCACCACACAAAGTATTTAAATCATGCACAATCCTGATGACAAGCCAAGCAATTGTTTCATACTCTAACTTTTTCAAAACTTTTTCAATCTTCACGCAATACATGAGCGTGAGCCATGGATATAACACTATAGGTGGAATATAATGGTGGTTGTGGAGAAGACGAAAAGGAGGGGAAGATAGTCTCACAACAACTAGGCGTATCAACGGGCTATGGAGATGCCCATCAATAGACATCAATGTGAGTGAGTAGGGATTGCCATGCAACGGATGCACTAGAGCTATAAGTGTATGAAAGCTCAAAAAGAAACTAAGTGGGTGTGCATCCAACTTGCTTGCTCATGAAGACCTAGGGAAATTTGAGGAAGCCCATCATTGGAATATACAAGCCAAGTTCTATAATGTAAAATTCCCACTAGTATATGAAAGTTATAACATGAGAGACTCTCTACTATGAAGATCATGGTGCTACTTTGAAGCACAAGTGTGGTAAAAGGATAGTAGCATTGCCCCTTTTTATTTATTTTCTCCCTTTTTTGGGCCTTCTTTTTTTCTTTGGCCTTTCTATTTTTTTGGGACAATGCTCTATTAAATGATGATCATCACACTTTTATTTATTTACAACTCAATGATTAAAACTCGATTCTAAAACAAAGTATGACTCTATATGGATGCCTCCGGCGGTGTACCGGGATATGCAATGAATCAAGAGTGACAAGTATGAAAAAATTATGAACGGTGGCTTTGCCACAAATACTATGTCAACTACATGATCATGCTAAGAAATATGACAATGATGGATGTGTCATGACGAACTAGATGGTGGAAAGTTGCATGGCAATATATCTCGGAATGGCTATGGAAATTCCATAATAGGTAGGTATGGTGGCTGTTTTGAGGAAGGTATATGCTAGGTGTATGATACCAGCGAAAGGTGTGCGGTATTAGAGAGGCTAGCAAAGGTGGAAGGGTGAGAGTGCGTATGATCCATGGACTCAACATTAGTCATAAAGAACTCATATACTTATTGCAAAAATCTAGAAGTTATCAAAGCAAAGTATTATGCGCATGCTCCTAGGGGGATAGATTGGTAGGAAAAGACCATCGCTCGTCCCCGACCGCCACTCATAAGGAAGACAATCAATAAATAAATCATGCTCCGACTTCATCACATAACGGTTCACCATACGTGCATGCTACGGGAATCACAAACTTTACAAGTATTCTTTAAATTCACAACTACTCAACTAGCATGACTTTAATATTATCACCTCCATATCTCAAAACAATTATCATGTTTCAATCTTTTCTTAGTATTCAACACACTCAAAAGAAAGTTTCACAAATCCTGAATACCAAGCATATTATTATTAAGCAAATTACCATGCTATTAAGACTCTCAAAATAATTTGGGTGAAGCATGAGAGATCAATAGTTTTTTAAAACAAATCCACCACCGTGCTCTAAAAGATCTAAGTGAAGCACATAGAGCAAAATTATAACGCTCAAAAGATATAAGTGAAGCACATAGAGAAAAACTACTTAGCTCAAAAGATATAAGTGAAGCACATAGAGCAAAACTACATAGCTCAAAAGATATAAGTGAAGCACATAGAGTATTCTATCAAATTTTAATTCATGTATGGATCTCTCAAAAGGTGTGTACAGCAAGGATGATTGTGGCATACTAAGACACAAAGACACAAATAATACAAGACGCTCCAAGCAAAACACATATCATGTTGGTGAATAAAAATATAGCTCCAGGTAAATTACCGATGGAAGTGGACGAAAGAGGGGATGCCTTCCGGGGCATCCCCAAGATTTGACTTCTTGGTGTCCTTGGATTATCTTGGGGGTGCCATGGGCATCCCCAAGCTTAGGCTCTTGCCACTCCTTGTTCCATAATCCATCACAAGAATTCACCCAAAACTTGAAAACTTCACAACACAAAACTTAAAGTAGAAAACCCGTGAGCTCCGTTAGCTAAAGAAAACAAAAGACCACTTCAAGGTACTGTAATGAACTCATTCTTTATTTATATGGTTGTTAAACCTACTGTATTCCAACTTCTCTATGGATTATAAACTATTTTACTAACCATAGATTCATCAAAATAAGCAAACAACACACGAAAAACAGAATCTGTCAAAAACAGTAAAGTCTATAGTAATGTGTAGCTAGCGCAAGATCTGGAACCCCAAAAATTCTAAACTAAATTGATGAACGTGAGGAATTTATCTATTAATCATCTGCAAAAATAATTAACTAAATAGAAATCTTCAAATAAAAATGACAGC
The DNA here is from genome assembly GCA_034509565.1 of Triticum monococcum. Lineage (NCBI taxonomy): Eukaryota > Viridiplantae > Streptophyta > Magnoliopsida > Poales > Poaceae > Triticum > Triticum monococcum. Next base: position 93,706,813 of record CM067843.1, on the reverse strand, counting down.
AGTTCTCGTGAGCGCTAAAGTTTCTGTTTTTTACAGCAAGTTCAACAAGACTTTCCCCAAGTCTTCCCAACGGTTCTACTTGGCACAAACACTAATTAAACACAAAAAACACAACAAAAACAGAGGCTAAATAATTTATTTATTAAATAACAGCAAGGAAAAATATTGGGATGTCTCCCAACAAGCGCTTTTCTTTAAAGCCTTATAGCTAGGCATTGATAATTTTAATGATGCTCACATGAAAGACAAGAATTGAAGCACAAAAGGAGCATCATAAAGCATGTGACAAACACATCTAAGTCTAACATACTTCCTATGCATAGGCATCTTATAGGCAAACAAATTATCAAGGCAAGCAAAAACTAGCATATGCAAGGAAGAGGAAAGAAACAATAGCAATCTCAACATAACGAGAGGTAATTTAGTAACATGAAAATTTCTACCACCATATTTTCCTCTCTCATAGTAATTACATGTAGGATCATAAGCAAATTCAACAATATAGCTATCACATAAAATATTCTCAACATGATCCACATGAATGCAAATTTGGCACTTTTCCGAAATAGTGGGATTAACATTAACTAAAGTCATGACCTTCCCAAACGCACTTTTATCAAAAACTTCATAAGATTGAACATTCTCTAAATATGTGGGATCTAAAGTTGACATTCTTCCAAACCCACTTTCAATATTATTGCAAACATTATAATCAATCTCATATTCATCATGGGGTTTAAATAAATTTTCAAGATCAAAAGAAGAATCACCCCAATCATGATCATTGCAACAAGTAGAGGACATAACAAAACTAGCATCCCCAAGCTTAGGGTTTTTCATATTATTAGCACAATTGTCATTAATAGAACTTATAATAACATCATTGCAATCATGCTTTTTATTCAAAGATCTATCATGAATCACTTCATAACATACTTCATTGCAATTTTTAGATTCACGAATTTCAAGCAAAACTTCATAAAGATAATCTAGTGCACGAAACTCACTAGCAATTGGTTCAACACAACTGGATCTCTTAAAAAGATTAGCAAGCGGATGAGGATCCATAAATCTTAGGTTCTCTGTTTAGTAATAAATAAATGACTATTCCAACCATACGAGCAAACACAAAGCAAACGGGCCAGAAGAGGCAAATAGCGAGGGAGGATAGAGAGAGAGAGGGCGAATAAAACGGCAAGGGTGAAGTGGGGGAGAGGAAAACGAGAGGCAAATGGCAAATAATGTAATGCGAGAGATAGGGATTGTGATGGGTACTTGGTATGTTGACTTTTTGCGTAGACTCCCCGGCAACGGCGCCAGAAATCCTTCTTGCTACGTCTTGAGCTTGCGTTGGTTTTCCCTGAAGAGGAAGGGATGATGCAGCAGAGTAGCGTAAGTATTTCCCTCAGTTTTTGAGAACCAAGGTATCAATCCAGTAGGAGGCCATGCTCAAGTCCCTCGTACCTGCACAAAACGATAGCTACTCGCAACCAACGCGATTAGGGTTGTCAATCCCTTCACGGTCACTTACGAGAGTGAGATCTGATAGATATAATATTTTTGGTATAAAGATGCAAAGTGAAAAGTAAAAGGTAAGTAAAAAAGCAAAGCAAGATTAAAGTGATGGAGATTGATATGATGAGAATAGACCCGGGGGCCATAGGTTTCACCAGTGGCTTCTCTCAAGAGCATAAGTATTCTACGGTGGGTGCACAAATTACTGTTGAGCAATTGACAGAACTGAGCATAGTTATGAGAATATCTAGGCATGATCATTTATATAGGCATCACGTCCGTGACAAGTAGACCGAAACGATTCTGCATCTACTACTATTACTCCACTCATCGACCGCTATCCAGCATGCATCTAGAGTATTAAGTTAAAAACAGAGTAACGCTTTAAGCAAGATGACATGATGTAGAGAGATAAATTCATGCAATATGAAATCAACCCCATCTTGTTATCCTCGATGGCAACGATGCAATACGTGCCTTGCTGCCCCTTCTGTCACTGGGAAAGGACACCGCAAGATCGAACCCAAAGGTAAGCACTTCTCCCATGGCAAGAACTACCAATCTAGTTGGCCAAACCAAACGGATAATTTGAAGAGACTTGCAAAGATAACCAATCATACATAAAAGAATTCAGAGAAGATTCAAATATTATTCATAGATAGACTTGATCATAAACCCACAATTCATCGGTCTCAACAAACACACCGCAAAAAGAAGAAGATTACATTGAATAGATCTCCACGAGAGAGGGGGGGAGAACTTTGTATTGAGATCCAAAAAGAGAGAAGAAGCCATCTAGCTACTAACTATGGACCCGAAGGTCTGAGTTAAACTACTCACACTTCAACGGAGAGGCTATGATGATGTAGAAGCCCTCCGTGATGACGGCCCTCTCCGGCGGAGCTCCGGAACAGGCCCCAAGATGGGATCTCATGGATACAGAAATTTGCGGCGGTGGAATTAGGTTTTTGGCTCCTGTTGTGATCATTTGGGGGTACGTAGGTATATATAGGAGGAAGAAGTACATCGGAGGAGCATCGAGGGGCCCACGAGGCAGGGGGGCGTGCCCTAGGGGGGCGCCCCCACCCTCGTGACCGCCTGTCCGATGCCTTGGCGTAGGGTCCAAGTATCCTGGATCACGTTCGGTGAGAAAATCACGTTCCCGATGGTTTCATTCCGTTTGGACTCCATTTGATATTCCGTTTCTTCGAAACACTGAAATAGGCAAAAAACAGCAATTCTGGGCTGGGCCTCCGGTTAATAGGTTAGTCCCAAAAATAATATAAAAGTGGAAAATAAAGCCCAATATAGTCCAAAACAGTAGATAATATAGCATGGAGCAATCAAAAATTATAGATACGTTGGAGACGTATCAAAGTGTAAAGAGAATAATATTTCCACAAATCTAATACAGCACAGAAGAGTTTGAATACAAGGATAGTGTCCGACCCTGCAAAATAAGTTCCACATACCACCGTAGAGAGAATAATATTTCCACAAATCTAATCTGCTGACACATTGTGGCAGCATGACATCACGCCACAGCCTGGTAATTATTTGAACCGTTTTTCCTTAACCAGCCCCGCACATAACGCGAGGCGGTTTCTTGACACGTCTTGTCAAAGCAGAGATCGTGTTCCCCTTATTACAGGATTCTCATCAATACGGACGTGGGTAACCCAACCACGCCATCAATTACGGCGCTCGGGGGATAAGAGAGTTTTACCAGGCTAGTGGGGGCGCATAGTTTAGTCTGCCCTTATAAAGGGATAAGATCTCACCTTTTTCTATCCACGCCTTCTTCCTCCTTGCTCATCCATTCTCGCGCACTCGAGCTCCAGCGCCCAACTCCGCATCCTCCTTCTCAACTCTCTCCAAAACATGTCCGGAGCGGGAGGCAAGTGGATGGCCTCCTCCGTCACGGAGGGGCACATCAAAAAGTTACATGGAGCCGGATACTTAGCCACGGAGATCGCGCACCGGCTGCCAGCCGCGGGGTAGGTCATCCCTACCCCAGAACCTCACGAGAGGGTGGTCTTCCTCCCCCACTTCATCTGCGGACTGGGGTTTCCCCTCCATCCATTTGTCCGCGGCCTCATGTTCTATTATGGGCTGGACTTTCAAGATCTGGCCCCGAACTTCATCCTCAACATCTCGGCGTTCATCGCCGTGTGCAAGGCCTTCCTCCACATCCGACCCCACTTCGGCCTATGGCTAAAGACCTTCAATATCAAGCCGAAGGTGGTGGGCGACTGTCACACCCTAGTTAGTTCAAGCATTAGAGTGTGCATCATGTTTAAATTCCTCTTAAATTTGAAATGGGGAAGACAGAACCCCCAATACCCCCCTGGAAACAACTAGGGTTTACTAAAATTATTTTCAATGAACCTGAAATGACCTTCTAAAAAGTTCACCCTCTTTGTCTTGGGTTAGAAACCCTGGCAAAATTGGTGCACAATTTTCTAGGTCAACAGAAGGTCATTGAATTAAATCATAAGTATTTGATTTTGGGCATTTAAATGCTATAAAATAATTTAAATGCTCAAATAATTCTGGAAATAAATGTTTGCTGTTGGAAATATTCTAAATAGAGCCCACAACTATTTTCAGGATTTTTGGAAACGTTTTAGTATTTTTAATAAAGCCCAACAGTTGCAGTTAAATAGAAAAAGAAAACAAATCAAAAAAAAAGAGAGAGGGAAGCCCACCTGGGCCTTACCTGTGCTGGCCCAGCCCACCTGGCTCGGCCCAGCCGACTGGCCTTGCCAGTCGTCCTCCTCCTCCCGCCAGGAGGACGAGGAGCGCGTGGCCGTCGCCCGCGGACACACGCCGGCCACCTCCTGCTTCTGCCGACGCCCTGGAGACGTCCAGGGGTGCCACGCCGACCCCCACGTCCCCCTCTCTTCCTCCCTCACTCTCCCCCTCGTCTCCCTCACCCTCTCCCGCGATGGCCGAGCGCGATCCTCGCCGCTGTTCGCTGTAGTTGCCACCAGAGCCACCCCCTCGCCTTCCTGACGTGCCCGTGAGCTCCGCCTCCATCGTCTATGCCTCCCCGTCGACTCACGCAACGCTAGACGCCTCCAAGCGCCTCCCCGATGCCTTCTTCTTTCTCGGTCCACCGAGATCGCCGGCAACGCTCCGACGATGTCCGACCTCCCCTGAGCCCGCTGAGATGCGCTCTGCAACCGCCGTGAGCTCCTCTGTGGATTCCCCCTCTTCCCTGCTTCGTTTGCTCGCCGTAGACGCCGCCCGCTTCCTCACCGTAGCATGCCGCCGCGCGAGCTCGACGCCGGCGTCACTCTGGTGGCCATTTGGTCAAGCGCGAGTGCCTAACACACTCACCGCACCCGCAGGAGCCCGTAGCACCATTCCACGCGCCTCGTCGTGCCCCGCAGCCTCGGTTTCGGCCTCGCTTGAACTCCGGCGGCCGCCAAGGTCGTCGCCGGCGACGTTTCCGGCTACCCTAGCTCCACCCACTGCCACCACTCGATGCGGCTTGCTCCCAGCTATGCGTAGATGCGCTCCGCCGTCGTTTTGGTTGCCGGAGCACGAAACCCGCAGCCCTAACACCGGCGAGTTTGACTTAGTTTGACCCCTGTGTGGGCCCAGGTAGACCCCCCTGAGTCTATGACAGGTGGGGTCGGTCTGCTAATTAGTTTAGGATTAGTTTTAACTCAATTTAATTAATTCAGTCACTGACATGTGGGCCCAGGCCCCACTGACAGCTAATTAGTGTTAATCTAATTCTGTTAACTAGTTGTGTCACTGACAGAGAGGGCCCACCAGTTAGGTTTGACCTGGCCGACCCAGTTGACCACTGACGTCACACCTATGTCATGCTGACGCATTAATTCAATTACTGGATTTATTCTTTAATAGGAAATTCCAGAAAATAGTCAAAACTTCTAAAAAATCATAGAAAAATCAACCATAGCTCCAAATGCAAAGATTTATATATGAAAAATGATCAGAAAAATTCAATCTATCCAACTGTAATGGCTTCATGCATGACAAAACAAGTTTACCTTGATGTTTAAGAAGAATAAGGTAATGCACTAATAAGGCCATGTTTAATGAGCTAATATTTGAATCTTTGATTCAAATGAGTTCATCCCCTTCTGTTTTATCTTGCATTAGGCCAAGACACTTTCATCTCGCCATGTCATAGCATGTCACACCCTAGCTAGATCATGCATTAGAGTGTGCATCATGTTTACCTTCATCAGAAAATTGAAATGGGGAAAGCAGAACCCCCAGCACCCCCCCCCCCTGAAATCAACTAGGGTTTACTAAAAATAAATTCAATGAACCTGAAATGCCCTTCAAAATTTTCACCCTCTTTGCCTTGGGCTAGAACCTTTGGGAAAATAGGTGCACATTTTTCTAGGTCAACAGAAGGTCACTGATTTAATTCATAAATATTTGAATTTGGGCATTTAAATGCTATTAAATAATTCAATCGCTCAAATAATTTTGAAAGTAATTGTTTGCTATTAGGAATAATTCCAATAGGGCTCACAAATATTTTTAGGATTTTAGAAAGTGCCTAGGTATTTTAATTAAAGCCCCAAAGCTACAGAATAATAGAAAAGAAAACAAAATCAAAAAAAGGGGAGAAGAACCTTACCTGGCGCCACCCACCAGGCCCACCTGCCGGCCCAGCCCAGCTGCCGCGCCAGCGAGCAGCTTGGCTTCGCCAGGCAGGCAGGCAGGTGCTCGACGGCGGCACCCGCGCGCGCCACGCAGCAGGCTGCCGTCCTGCTTCCTCCCCTCGCCGCCTCGACCCGCTGGACTGGCTCCACGTCGCCGTCTCGACCCCCTGGACACGCTCACTCGCCCCCTACCTCTCTCTCTCGCTCCCCTCCGCCATGGCCGACGCTGCTGAGCTCGCGCCACCGTGAAAACCCAGTCCACCGACATCCCCGTGCTGCACCACCGTGTCCATCCTCTTCGCCGTCGTCAACTCCTTCGAGCAGTCAAGCCCCAAGCGCTCACATGCTCTGCAACGACTCCTTCGACCTCCTCTTCACCGAGCCTCACCGGAGATCCCCTTCGCCGTCGCCGCCACACCAGCTCGTCCCCGACCGCGCCGTCTAGCTCTACGAGACCGCCGTGAGCTCAGCTACCTCCCCATCCTCTCCGTTTGCTTCCTCGTGCACCGTAGCAACTGCACGAAGCTCACCCGCACACACCGCCGCGGAGCTCATCGCCGACGTGGCTCCGGCCAAATTCTGGCCACGCCACCCTGTTCGAACACTTCACCGCATCACCAGGAACTCAACGCACTACTCCACGCACCTCGCCGTGCCTCACAGCCACGGGTTCACTTTCGCCCGACTCCGGCGACCGCCAAAGTCGTCGCCGGCGACGTCTCCGGCCACCCCGAGCTCAACCACCACCACCAAGAGCTGCGGCTCGTTCCCAGGAGCTCGTAGACGCTCTCCGCGCACCAAATGGTGCCCCGTGGGCGATTTCCGCAGCGCGCCACCGCGTTTGGCCTCGCCGGCAGGCTTTGACCCACTGACCGGGGAGGTTTGACCTCCTGACGTGGGTTGACTTCCCCCCCCCCTCTCTCACTGACATGCAGGCCCCGCCCGGCTAATTACCCTGTTAGTGCTAACTGAATAGATTAGTTAATTAGGATAGTCACTGACTAGTGGGCCCCGCCTGTTAATTAGGCTAACTAAGCACGGTTAGTGCACAGAGACACTGACCAGGGGGCCCCACCAGTCAGGTTTGACCTGGCTGGCGCCTTTGACTTGCTGACGTCATGCTGACGCAAGGCTGACGCAGTAACTCTTTTCTGGATTTAATTTTATATAGAAAATTCCAGAAAATTGCCTAAACTTCAAAAATTCATAGAAATTCAACCATAACTCCAAATGAGACAAATTATATATGAAAAATTATCAGAAAAATCCAAGCTATCCATTGGTACTGGTTTCATGCATGTCAGAACAAGTTAAACCTGCTGTTTATGCAATATAAGGTGATGCACTAATATGATCATGTCAAATGAGCTAACACTTGAACCTTTGGTTCAAATAAGCAATTACCCTTCTGTTTTAGCTTGCATTAGGCCAAGACACATCCATATTGCCATGTCATAGCATGCATCATATTGTTGCATATCGTCATGTGTTGATTGTGTTCCGATGTGTTCTTCATGGTAGGTTCTGCCTCCGAGGATATTCACGAGTATCCAACTGAAGGGCAGTATCCCGTTACCACTCCATCAGGCAAGCAACCATTGATCATTCCGATACAAACCCATGTTCTCGCTCCTGCTCTTGTTTACTGCATTAAGACAACACGATTCAAACTGCTGTGTGCTACGGTAGTTGAACCCTTATCCTCTGCATGACCTGTCATTGCCACAGTAACTAGATGAAACCCACTAGCATGTGTAGGAGTTGATTGAGCCATGTTTTGTGATTCCTACCTTGCTATGCCTGCTATGCTTAGAGTTGTGTCAGGTCTGGTTCATCTGGGTGATGGGCTAGAGTGAAATGCTTGTGTCAGTAATATGTGGGATGTGTTGAACATGTTTTGGTAAAGGTATCGATGAGAGGCCATGTAGGAGTACATGGTGGGTTGTTTCATTGAGGCCGTCCATAAGAACTGAGATCTGTATGTGTGATTTAAGATGCAGTTACTACCGTACATTGGGCCCGAAACAAATGGACCCTCTCGGCTTCTTAGCCACCCTAGTACTCTGTCCAGGAGTTGCAAATAGTTTCTGGTGTTTGTAGGATATGTGTTGGCGGTCGTGCGTAGCGCTGACCCTAGGGGTGGGCTATGTTGCGGTAGATACACCGTGGCACGGTGTACCGAGCCACCCGTTTGGTGTCTCGGGAACCCTGTTCACATCGTTCGGGGCCGTATGTGGAAACCTCGGCCGGACTCCCTGCGGATGGAACCTGGATAGGCGATAACCTGGACTAGGGGCTTAGGTGTTTAGGTAGGCCGTGGCCGACACCCTCGCTGGGCTTCCGCTTGAAGGTTGCCGAGTACATGTCGTGTAGACGGCGGTAAGCGGTGAAAGCGTGTATGACGAAGTACACCCCTGCAGGGTATAAAACTATTCGAATAGCCGCGTCCGCGGTAAAGGACTACTTGGTTGCCTATACAGTTCATAGACAAGTTAATGGATACTACTAAAAGACTCAAGATAAGTGTGAGTTCCGAGGATGGCCCTCTCGCAGGATACGAGGGAGGATCCACGGTGGAGTATTGTGATGGTGAGTAGTGGACTCGTGTGCGAAAACTATTTTGCTAAAAGGTTCCGTAGGATAGCTTAGCCAAGAGTCAAAGCTGGCTTGCTGCATAAACCCCACCACCTTCTTGAGAATGAGCATGTACAGTAGGTTCTGATGTAAGACTTGCTGAGTACCTTTGTACTCATGTTTGCTTATTTATTGTTTTCAGACGACAACACTGCCCCCTCCGATGGGTTTTACGTAGACCTTGACGTCGACGAGTGACTAGCCACCCAGGTGGTGATCCAGGCCATGGAGGGCCTATGTAGATAGACAGGCTTCGAGAAGCCTTCTTTCTTTCTAGAGTCTGTACTCAGACTAGTTGCTTCCGCATGTGCTTGTATGACTGTATGACTTCAGTGTCGGGTCATGTGACCCCTATCTGTATGAATAGGTTATGTATGGCTCCCTGGAGCCTTTAAATAAAGTACTTGAGTTGTAGAGTTTTGTTGTGATGCCATGTTGTATGTACTCATATCGGGCATATTGTGTGTATGATTGAAATGCTTGGTATGAGTGGGAACCGACAATCTAGTTGTTTGTCCTTCGCAGCCTTTCTTATGGGGAAATGTAGTCTAGTGTTCCTCGAGCCATAGTAGTCCGCTACAGCCCGGTTCACCGGAGTCCTGCTAGCCCAGCACTACTGTTCAGGACACTTGACTGGCCGGCATGTGTTTCACTTCGTCCCTATGTCTGTCCCTTCGGGGAAATGTCATGCGGTGATCTCCGGAGTCCTGTCTAGCCTGCTATAGCCCGGGATCCCCGGAGTCCTGTTAGCCCAGTGCTACAGCCCGGAATCACTCGTTGATGACCGACATGTTCGATGTGATTCATGTATGCCTGTCTCCATAGGTCTGTGCCGCTTTGGGTTCACGACTGGCCATGTCGGCCCGGGTTCTCGGTCATATGGATGCTAGCGACATTGTCATATACGCGAGCCAAAAGGCGCAAATGGTCCCGGGCCATGGTAAGGTGACACCTGTGGGATACCGTGCGTGAGGCCGCAAAGTGATATGAGGTGTTACCGGCTAGATCGATGTGGCTTAGAATCGGGGTCCTGACATAGCATGCATCATATTGTTGCATATCGTCATGTGTTGATTGTGTTCCGATGTGTTCTTCGTGGTAGGTTCTGCCTCCGAGGATATTCACGAGTATCCAACTGAAGGGCAGTATCCCACTACCACTCCATCAGGCAAGCAACACATTGATCATTCCGATACAAACCCATATTCTCGCTTCTGCTCTTGTTTACTGCATTAAGACAACGCGATTCAAACTGTTGTGTGCTATGGTAGTTGAACTCTTATCCTCTGCATGACCTGTCATTGCCACAGTAACTAGATGAAACCCACTAGCATGTGTAGGAGTTGATTGAGCCATGCATGTGATTCCTACCTTGTTATGCCTGCTATGCTTAGAGTTGTGTCAGGTCTGGTTCATCTTGGTGATGGGCTAGAGTGAAATGCTTATGTCGGTAATGTGAGGGATGTGTTGAACATGTTTTGGTAAAGGTATCGATGAGAGGCCATGTAGGAGTACATGGTGGGTTGTTTCATTGAGGCCGTCCATAAGAACTGAGATCTGTATGCATGATTTAAGATTCACTTACTACCACCCATTGGGCCCTGAAATATGACCCCGCTCGACTTACTGACCCATCTCGTCCTCTGTCCAGGAGTTGCAACTAGTTTCTGGTGTTTGTAGGTTATGTGTTGGCGGCCGTGCGTAGCGCTGACCCTAGGGGTGGGCTATGATGCGGTAGATACACCGTGGCACGGTGTACCGAGTCGCCCCTTTGGTGTCTCGGGAACCCTGTACACATCGTTTGGGGCCGCTGAGGACACCCCGGCCGGATTTCCTTGCGGATGGAACCTGAATAGGCGATAAACCTGGACTAGAGACTTGTGAGGTTAGTCAGGTCATGGTCTACACCCACGTCGGTTTTCGCTTGAAGTCTGCTGAGCACATGTCGTGTGCAGACGCTAAGTGGTGGAAACATGTGTGACAAAGTACACCCCTGTAGGGTATAAAACTATCCGAATAGCCGCGTCCGCGGTAAAGGACTACTTGGTTGCCTATACAGTTCATAGACAAGTTAATGAATACTACTAAAAGTCTCAAGATAAGTGTGAGTACCGAGGATGGCCCTCTCGTAGGATGACGAGGGAGAATCCCTGGTGGAGTATTGTGTTGGTGAGTAGTGGACTCGTGTGCGAAAACTATTTTACTAGTGAAGTTCCGTCGGATAGCTTAGCCAAGTGTCAAAGCTGGCTTGCTGTAATAACCCCACCACCTTCTTGAGAATGAGCATGTATAGTAGGTTCTGATGTAAGACTTGCTGAGTACCTTGTACTCATGTTTGCTTATTTATTGTTTTCAGACGACAGCACCACCCCCTTCGATGGGTTTTATGTAGACCTTGATGTCGACGAGTGACTAGCCACCCAGGTGGTGATCCTGGCCATGGAGGGCCCTATGTAGATAGACAGGCTTCGAGAAGCCTTCTTTCTTTCTAGTGTCTGTACTCAGACTAGTTGCTTCCACTTGTGCTTGTATGATTGTATGACTTGAGTGTCGGGTCATGTGACCCCTATCTGTATGAACATGTTATGTATGGCTCTCTGGAGCCTTTAAATAAAGTACTTGAGTTGTAGAGTTTTGTTGTGATGCCATGTTGTTTGTACTCATATCGGGCATATTGTGTGTATGATTGAAATGCTTGGTATGAGTGGGATCCGACAATCTAGTTGTTTATCCTTGGCAGCCTTTCTTATGGGGAAATGTAGTCTAGTGTTCCTCGAGCCATAGTAGTCCGCTACAGCCCGGTTCACCGGAGTCCTGCTAGCCCAGCACTACTACTCAGGACACTTGACTGGCCGGCATGTGTTTCACTTCGTTCCTATGTCTGTCCCTTCGGGGAAATGTCACGCGGTGATATCCGGAGTCCTGCCTAGCCTGCTACAGCCCGGGTTCCCTGGAGTCCTGTTAGCCCAGTGCTACAGCCCGGAATCACTCGCTGATGACCGACATGCTCGATGTGATTCATGTATGCCTGTCTCCATAGGTCTGTGCCGCTTTGGGTTCACGACTAGCCATGTCGGCTTGGTTCTCTGTCATATAGATGCTAGCGACACTATCATATACGTGAGCCAAAAGGCGCAAAGGGTCCCGAGCCATGGTAAGGCGACACCCGTGGAATACCGTGCGTGAGGCCGCAAAGTGATATGAGGTGTTACCGGCTAGATCGATGTGGCTTGGAATCGGGGTCCTGACAGCGGCCAAGAAGCGGAATGCGGTGGAGCCATGGTGGGTAAAATGCCCAATGTTGCATGGCTCAAGGGCTCCTTCGTGGAGACCGTAAAGGGGTGGCAATCGGGGTGGTTCTACATCACCAAGCCGCGCGACACCAACTGGGTGGCGGCCCCCGATTTTTGATCCAGAATCCCCACCCGGCTCACTTCCTGGAAGGAGAAGGGCCTGTCCTAGGGTTCATCGGTGGAGCTAGACGGACTCCAGAAGTGTATCCGGAACATGACAAGCAAGAAATTTAAGCTTGTCAACATAGTCCAGGTCATGCTCTTTCGTCAGATCCTCCTGTGTCAACAATGGGATTTCATCTTATGGGAGTTCGACCCAGCCCGGCACCAGACTCTAAGCGAGCTCTTCGACACGACGCACAAAGACGTTTGGAGGGTGTTGTTCAAGGTAGCTGAGGTCCCTCCCTCTCTCACTGAGGACCACGGACTAAGCGCGAAGCGCCCTGCGAATCCGGTAAGTTCTGTACATCTGGTAGGATATTTATTTCCCATAGTTTAACCATGTGCGGGGTCTGAGCTCCCATGCCTTTAACAGGACTGGGTGGAGGCATCGGAGCAGATTGACTGTCCGGCCCCCCTGCCCGAAGACACCGTGGGCTCTCTCCTGACGGAGATGCTGACTCCGGCTCCTTATAAGGTGCCGGAGAAGACCAAGAAGAAGGCCAAGGGAACCCGAAAGAGTTCCCGGCGCCAGGTGGTATCGGACTCATCTTCCGATAACTCCGCGACGCACTCCTCCCATGAAGATGAGGAGGAAGATGAAGATGCTCCCCCTCCAGCCAGGGAAGACAAGAAAAGGAAGGCCACCCCGACCGGGGAGGCCGAAGGGTCCAAGAAGGGAAGGACTCTTCTTCCGGACTGCTCCACCACTGCCGCCGAAGGCGAAGACGAGTGGCTGCTCAGGGCCAAGCCCCTGGTGAAGTCGTAAGTATTCGGATACCAGAGTAACTCATAGCATACCTTTATCGCACTACTTCTCCTAACGCCGAATATGATTATGCAGACAGCCCCAAGCCTGTATCAACGTATCCTCGTCGGACGGCTCCTTGGATTAGTCGGATATGGATAGCGATCCACTTCCGACTGCCTCCTCCCCTTGCCCTACGGACAATGCCGAGGTATTGTCTCAAGGGGCACCGAGCCGGAGGGAGACAGTCCCGGAGGCGCATCAAGGCGAACTTCCGGACTCCAGGAGCAAAGGGAGCAAGGCTCCCGGGGGCTCCAAGCTCGGCTCTCAGCCGAACACCGCGCCGGAACCTCCAGTGGTTCTAGACTCGGGCAGGCGGCCCCCTTCCAGAAGGGGTAAGACGCCCGTGCCGGTGACCTCTGTCCATCCAGAGGCACTGGACAACCTTCTGGGAGCGCTTCGCGGCACTTCCATCGATGAAGAGCACCGCACTATTATGAGTGTGGTGATCAAGAAGGTTCAGTCGGCCAAGAGCGGACTGACTAAAGCCTGTGCCAGCCTTCTAACAGGCTTTGATGTAAGTACTTAAAATATAGGAAAAATATTACTGCATAGACAGTAGCCCCTGATGCTTTGTTTGGTGTTCACAAAGAAAAGCCGAATAGAGGATCAAATAATATCTGCAGGAGTCTAATATAAGTATGTCTATATGCGTATGCAGGCTTCACTGCTGACCTCTGCCGCACTCACTGCGGAGGTCGCCGCACTGAAGCAGGACCTCGAGGGGTCCGAGAAAGAGCTCGACCTTGCTAAGAGGCAGCTCGAGGAGAACAAAGGTGAATAATACCTAGTATGTATATATATATATATATATATATATATATATATATATATAAAGATGCGATTGCAAAATGACAGGATCATCATGAATTTGCCAGGGGCCACGACCAAAGTGACGATCCTGAAGCAAGCGTTGTCCGAGGCCGAAAACAAAGCGGCCCAGGAGCGCACCGAGCGGAAAAAGCAAGAGGCACGAGTGGGCGAGGTGCAGCAAGAGCTCCAAGCTCTCGTGACAAAGCACGAGGCGTTGGAGCTTGACTCGAAGACGCGAGAGTCTGAGCTTGCCGCGGCACTTGAGAGCTAAAAGAATGCCAAGGCTGAAGCCCAAAAGGCCCTCCAGGAGATTGAGGCGATGAGGAAGATAGCGGCGGGTAAGGCATTCAATATGCAAAGCAAGCATGTGAAAGTAAATTACTTGTTACTTACCCGAGTCCGGAGCTCTCCAGGAGGATTCACGGATTTGCCCCGCAGCGTGTCGGATGCCGCAAAGTTTTACCAGGACGAGGAGGGAAGCTCGACGGAGAAGCTGTTCTGGTCTCAGTATACTGGGACCGAACACCCGATGCCTATGAGCGACCAGCTGAAGCAACTGGTCGAGCTGCACAAGGCGGCCGAACAGGCCATGAAGGGCTTTATAGTCCGGATGTGGCCTGGCGACGCCCTTCCCAACAGCTACTTCGGCCTGGTCAGGCGGCTTGTGGACGCCTGCCCACGGCTGGAAGTAATCCAGCGGTCCATCTGCCTTGAGGGTGCACGCTAGGCTTTTGCCCGTGCGAAGGTGCACTGGGCCAAGATGGACGTCGAGAAGCTGGTGAAGGAGGGGCCACCGCAGGGCAAGGAGCATCGCCACCCCGAGATGTAGTATGAGGGTGTCCTGAAGGGTGCCCGTCTTGTAGCGGACGAGTGTGCGAAAGATGTAATATTTGAATGAACTTGCTCGTGTGATCCTGTGGTATGAAAACTTGTTCATATGCGCTATGCAACGCTTGTTTGAATTTAAAATATTACCTTCTGTTAGGCTGTTTATCAAATCTGAGAGACAGCTAGTCGTCGGCTTCTGCCCCCATGCCACGAGTGCTGGGGTGTTTGGGATAAACCTGAGCACTCGTGTTCCCATTTTTGGGTTCTTCGAGGGAGGTGCTCCGCGCAACGAACAAGGCAATCAGATTATAATGCTTTATCACTCTCACTTAGCCATAGAATTCTATAATTTTAAATTTTGGCAAAGCCCCTAGTATTTGGAAGGCTGAATTTGGGGCGCTATACACGCCTTAAGCCGTACAAAGCCGACTCCTCGCTCTAAGCGGCATAAGTCTTTAGGGACTCGAAACCTCTCGAATAGCGACCAGTCTCTCGCCTTATCATGACAGTCAGTTTTAGCTTTCTCTACTGAGGTGCTTAGCCTAGCTAATCCGGGGCACAATCGCAATAGTTCTCCCAGTGCTACCTTAGCCGATATAGCGGAACGTAAGGTACCAAAACATGGGAGCCAGATAAACCCAACTATTGGCCCAAGACATGATTCGGAGCTGATGGATATAATGCTATAAGTTCGGGGTGCCGCACTGTCTAAAGTGTTCGGACTTCTCCCGCCGTATTATGGGGTATGCTTAAGCCCCTAGCGTATTGGTCGTACCAGAGTGTATGTGTGCTGGATATCATGAATGAACATATACATACACACACACACACACACACACACACATATATATATATATATAAAGAAGAATATAAAATGCAATAATAGTCTAGTGCTCTGCATTGTTTATTCAAAAAGGTGCGTTAAAGCAGAATGATACAAGTAGCGCGATAAGCAAAAAGTAAGACTATTTGACATGTCCCCTCCAAGGGCAAGCTGAGGAATGGTATCAAAGCAAGTATTTCACTCGTTATCGTTATCCACCTGGGAGTTCCGTGGTGTGTCGTAGCTTTCTGCCTCCTTGGTTCTTGCATCATGTGTTCGGCAATCATGCTGTCGGACAGGGTTTCCAGAGATTAAAGTCCTGAAAGAGAGAAAAATAACAAAGCGGGAAGCCCCTAGTGCGGTTGAGCCGCATTTTGGGGCGTGCCGCAGTCGTGCCCCCCTCCCCACCTATGCCCATGGTATTTTCAATGCGTAATTATGTACGCATGGCACGGATTTCGCTATGTGGCTGGGACTGGGGTGGGGGCCGCATTGCTATGCGAGCTCGGAACGTGCCAGGCGGTCTTGCTACCGATTACTCCGGGCGCGCTTGAAGGTGTCCGTGTCCTTAATCGCCGAACTAGTGGGTTGCCTTAAGAGGCTGCTTTGCGCCTCTGTTGCGAGGGCCGTAGTGTGCTCCTCCATGCGGAGAGAGCGCTCTGTGTTTCCATTAACTATGATGACCCCCCGAGGTCCTGGCATCTTGAGCTTGAGGTATGCATAATGCGGTACCGCATTGAATCTCGCGAATGCGGTTTGCCCGAGCAGCGCATGATAGCCACTACGGAATGGGACTATATCGAAGATTAACTCCTCTCTTCGGAAGTTATCCGGGGATCCGAAGACCACTTCCAGTGTCACTAAGCCTGTGCAATGGTCCTCTACACCTGGTATGACGCCTTTGAAGGTCGTTTTTGTGGGTTTGATCCTTGAGTTGTCTATACCCATTTTGTGCACTGTGTCCTGATAAAGCAGGTTCAGGCTGATGCCGCCATCCATAAGGACTCGAGTGAGGTGACATCCATCAATGATTGGGTCTAGGACCAGTGCGGCTAATCCGCCATGACGGATACTAGTGGGGTGGCCCCTACGATCGAAGGTGATCGGGCAAGATGACCATGGGTTGAACTTTGGGGCGACTGGCTCCAACGCATATACGTCCCTTAGCGCACGCTTCCGCTCCCTCTTGGGGATGTGGGTTGCGTATATCATGTTCACCATCCGCACTTGTGGGGGGAACCTCTTCTGTCCTCCGATGTTTGGCTGCCGGGGCTCCTCCTCGTCATCGCTATGCGACCCCTTATCTTTGTTTTCAGCATTTAACTTGCCGGCCTGCTTGAACACCCAACAATCCCTATTGGTGTGGTTGGCTGGTTTGTCGGGGGTGCCGTGTATTTGACACGAGCAATCGAGTATACGGTCCAAACTGGACAGGCCTGGAGTGCTTCTTTTAAATGGCTTTTTCCACTAACCGGGTTTAGAGCCTTTGAATCCGGCATTGACTGCCGTATCCTCTGTATTGTTGTTGTTAATGCGGCGCTTGTGTTTGTTGCGACGTGACCTACCATTGCCATCCTTGGTATCCGAAGTACCATGGTTCTTTGAGATGTTATTGCTGCGAGCCAGCCAGCTGTCTTCTCCAGCACAAAAGCGGGTCATGAGTGTTGTGAGGGCTGCCATAGATTTCGGCTTTTCCTGGCCAAGGTGTCGGGTGAGCCACTCGTCGCGGATGTTATGCTTAAAAGCTGCTAGGGCTTCTGCATCCCAATAGTCGACGATTTGATTCTTCTTTGTTAGGAACCGTGTCCAGAATTGCCTGGCCGACTCCTCTGGCTGCTGAATTATGTGGCTCAAGTCATCGGCATCTGGCGGTCGCACATAGGTGCCCTAGAAGTTGTCGAGGAATGTAGCTTTTAGATCTTCCCAACAGCCAATGGACTCTGCTGGCAAGCTGTTGAGCCAATGCAGAGCTGGTCCTTTGAGCTTGAGTGGGAGGTATTTGATGGCGTGTAGATCATCACTGCGGGCCATGTGGATGTGTAGGAGGAAATCATCGATCCATACCGCGGGATCTGTTGTGCCGTCATATGATTCTATATTTACGGGTTTGAAACCCTCTGGGATTTGATAATCCATTACTTCGTCTATGAAGCATAGGGGGTGTGCGGCGCCTCTGTACTGGGCTATATCGCGATGCAGCTCAAATGAGTCTTGCCTGCTGTGTTCGGCCCGGCCGGATTTACTTTTACTATATCCGACGTGACAGTTATCGTCTCGCATAGTGGCGAGCCCTCGTGATCCGTAGATCGATCTTTCATGTTTTGCTTTGTCCTCCAATATGTCTCGCAGGTCTAGCATGTCTCCCCGTGCCTTGTCATTTTTATTTGAGTGGCTTCGGGGTGCGGTCTGAGTTTTTGGCTGAAATGCCTCTCTGTCGTGGCCACGAGGTGGCCGGTCAGCCGCATCATATGTTGGAGATGTAGGTTTGAGTGCTTCCTCCTCTAGTCGGGGTAGCAACCTACGCTTTGGGTAACTCTTGGAGGGGCGTTCGAGTTTATATTCCTCGGCCGCAAGGACTTAAGTCCATCTGTCAGCTAGCAAATCTTGATCAGCTTGAAGCTGTTGTTGCTTTTTCTTAAGGCTATTAGTCGTGGCTATAAGCCGGCGATTGAAGCGCTCTTGTTCGACGGGATCCTCAAGAACGACGAATTCGTCATTGTCAAGGCTTGCCTCGTCTTCTGAGGGAGGCATGTAATTATCATCCTCCGCCTATCCATCTGTCGCTCTCTCTAGAGGGCTGGCTTCTCCATCCTCCTGCCCTAAATCTTGCTGGAGGGGATTTTTGTCGTCTTCGGCACTGTCCGGAGTGCTATTATCTCCTGTTCCGGGGTCACCGCTTTTACTTTGGCGAGACTTAGAGCGGCACCACTGACGCCGGCGCTTGGGTTGCTTCTTGGAGGGGTCATCCTCCGCTGTCTCGTCGCCATTGCCTTCTTTGGGTGTGTCCACCATGTATATATCATATGATGAGGTGGCTGTCAAGTGCCCGGTGGGCAGTGGTTCCTCTTCGTCTCCCACATTGTCGTCCATACTGTCGATGTCTTCAGAGTCGAAGTCGAGCATGTCGGTTAAGTCGTCGACAGTGGCTACTAAGTGGGTGGTGGGTGGGCGGCGAATTTCTTCGTCATCCGCATCCCAATCCTGCTGAACATAGTTCGGCCAGGACTCTCCTGACAAGGAGAGAGACCTCAATGAGTTCAGTATGTCACCGAAGGGCGAGTGCTGAAAGATATCCGTGGAGGTAAACTCCATGATCGGCGCCCAATCGGATTCAATAGGCACGGGCATAGGCGGTTGGGAGTCCGTGGCCGGGGAGGAATCCGGTAGTTCGGCGTCACGACTCTCGTGAAGGGTAAGGTCGATACTCGGCTCGATCGCCGATGAGAGTGCGGCCTCCGTGGCGGGGTCTATCCACCCGTCCATGGATGGCACAGCTGGTTCTGAATTGAGGGTCGGAGCGGTTGCCGGTGCGATCTCCTGAACATTGTCTGATGGTAGAGCTAAATCATACTCATCATGACCGTGTGGTGCACAAGGCAGGGGCTCGAATCTGTCGAAGATCAAGTCTCCGCGGACATCGGCCGTGTAGTTTAAGCTTCCAAACCTGACTTGGTGGCCAGGGGGTAACTCTCGATCTGCTCCAGATGGCCAAGCGAGTTGGCCCATAGTGCGAAGCCGCCGAACACAAAGACCTATCCGAGGAGAAAAGTCTCACCCTAGACTGCATCGCTATCGATGATCGAAGGAGCCATCAAGCCTAATGGCGACGACACAGAGGAACTCTCAATGAAAGCACCAATGTCGGTGTCAAAACCGGCAGATCTCAGGTAGGGGGTCCTGAACTGTGCGTCTAAGGCGGATGGTAACAGGAGGCAGGGGACACGATGTTTTACCCAGGTTCGGGCCCTCTTGATGGAGGTAAAACCCTATGTCCTACTTGATTATTCTTGATAATATGAGTAGTACAAGAGTTGATCTACCACGAGATCGGAGAGGCTAAACCCTAAAAGCTAGCCTATGGTATGATTGTATGTTGTCCTATGGACTAAAACCCTCCGGTTTATATAGACATCAGAGGGGGATAGGGTTACACAAGGTCGGTTACAAAGGAGGAGATGTACATATCTGTATTGCCTAGCTTGCCTTCCACGCCAAGTAGAATCCCATCCAGACACGGGACGAAGTCTTCAATCTTGTATCTTCATAGTCCAACAGTCCGGCCAAAGGATATAATCCGGATGTCCGGAGACCCCCTAATCCCGGACTCCCTCGCCCCTAGTGATTTTCTTTATATCCGTGTGGCTGCGGAGACCGGTTGAACAAAACTCCGCTTTGTCAGTAGAAACTCTTGTAAGCACACACATGATGTAAAAAGAACAGAGACCCCGCTTTATTCGAGACTCCGGTTTATTATATAATATATACATTGTCATAAATATGTACATATGAAGAGCCTGTGGCTCAAGTATAGTAAGGCTGAAGAAGAGCTATATTCCACGGCCGCTTGGCCTCCTCCTCCGATTTACGTGAGTCTTTGTGCTCTCGAACATCAATGAGGTAGTATGACCCGTTGTGCAGATTCTTGCTGACCACAAAAGGTCCTTCCCAAGGTGGGGATAATTTGTGCATATCAGTCTGATCCTGGATGAGCCGGAGCACCAAATCGCCCTCTTGAAAAGTTCTGGTCTTAACCCGGTGGCTGTGATAACGTCGGAGATCTTGTTGATAAATCGCCGAACGTGCCGCTACAAGATCACGCTCCTCATCTAACAGGTCTAGGGAATCCTGACGTGCCTTCTCATTATCAGCTTCAACATAAGCTGCCACACGGAGCGAGTCGTGACAGATGTCACTAGGAAGAACTGCCTCCGCTCCATAAACCATGAAGAAAGGTGTGTAACCCGTAGATCTGTTGGGTGTGGTGTTGATGCTCCATAACACAGAAGGTAACTCCTCAACCCAACAACCCAATGTCCGTTTCAAAGGAACCATAAGCCGGGGTTTAATACCTCGCAAAATTTCTTGATTTGCCCTCTCCGCTTGACCATTAGATTGGGGGTGAGCCACTGATGCTATATCAAGCCAGATGTGCTCGCGTTGGCAAAATTCCTCCATCTCTCCCTTTGACAGATTAGTACCATTATCAGTTATAATACTGTGTGGAAAGCCAAACCGCAATATCATCTTTTTGATGAACTGAACCGCCGTGGCCGCATCACACTTACTAGCTGGCTCTGCTTCCACCCATTTGGTGAATTTGTCAACTGCCACTAACAAGTGGGTCTTTTTGTCCTTGGATCGCTAGAAGGGTCCAACCATATCAAGCCCCCAAGTCGCAAACGGCCAAGTTATTGGAATCATCCTCAACTCCTGAGCCGGAATATGAGCACGGCGTGCGAATTTTTGACAACCGTCACATCTTTTGACTAAATCCTCTGCATCGGCATGAGCTGTTAACCAATAAAAACCGTGGCGAAAAGCTTTAGCTACCAAAGACATTGAACCGGTGTGGTGACCACAATCCCCTTCATGGATTTCTTGCAAAATCTCACAACCCTCTTGAGGAGAGACACATCGCTGAATTGCCCCTGAGATGATGTAACAATGTAACTCTCCGTTGGGTATGATCATTGACTTAGAACGCCGGACTATCTGCCGGGCCGAGGTTTCATCCTCCGGTAACTCGCCCCGGTTCATGTAAGCCAGGTATGGGATTGTCCAATCCGGTATGACATGCAAAGCTGCCACCAATTGAGCCTCCGGATCAGGAATAGCCAACTCCTCCTCTGTTGGTACCTTGACCGATGGATTATGCAGCACATCAAGAAAGACATTTGGTGGGACCGGTTTACGCTGAGAACCAAGGCGGCTTAAAGCATCTGCCGCTTCGTTCTTTCGCCGGTCTATATGGTCCACCTGATAACCCTTGAAGTGACCAGCCACTGTGTCCACCTCTCGTCGATATGCAGCCATGAGTGGGTCTTTAGAATCCCAAGAGCTAGACACCTGTTGAGCCACCAGATCTGAATCCTCAAAGCACTTAACCCGGCTTAAGTTCATCTCCTTAGCCATCCGAAGACCGTGGAGTAAGGCCTCATACTCAGCTGCATTGTTAGTACAAGGGAACATTAAATGGAGGACATAACAAAACTTGTCACCTCATGGAGAAGTTAGTATGACTCCAGCCCCCGAGCCCTCCAACTGTCTAGATCCATCAAAATGAATAGTCTAATATGTGTTATCTGGCTTTTCCTCTGGTGCCTGCCACTCTGTCCAATCATTGATGAAATCCACGAGCGCTTGGGATTTAATTGATGTGTGAGGCGTGTATTTGAGCCTGTGAGGCCCAAGCTCAATAGCCCACTTAGCAATCCAGTCAGTTCCTTCTCTGTTTTGAATGATATCTCCCAGAGGGGCTGAACTAACCATTGTGATAGGATGACCCTGAAAATAATGTTTGAGCTTCCGGCTTGCCATAAAACTCCATACACCAGCTTCTGCCAATGTGGATACCTCTGCTTTGATTCAATGAGCACCTCACTGATATAATAAACCGGCCGTTGAACCGGATATTCCTTTGCAGCTTCCTTGCGCTCCACCACAATAGCCACGCTAACAGCTCGGGCATTAGCAGCCACATATAGCAATAACGGCTCTTTATCGATCGGGGCTGCAAGCACAGGCGGTTTAGCTAACTGCCTCTTTAGATCCTCAAATGCTTTATCAGTCGCCTCACTCCAGACAAAATCATCTATTTTCTTTAGCATCTGATATAGAGGGATAGCCTTCTCCCCAAGACGACTGATAAACCGGCTCAAAGCCGCAATCCGGCCGGCCAAACGTTGAACGTCATTGATACACGCCGGTTTAGCCAAAGATGTAATTGTTGTGATCTTTTCTGGATTAGCCTCAATGCCTCTGTTTGACACCAGAAAACCCAAGAGTTTGCATGTCGGGACACCGAAGACACACTTTTCCCGATTGAGCATCATCTTGTAAACCCGGAGGTTGTCAAAGGTTTCTCTCAAATCATCTATCAATGTTTCCTCCTTCCTGGACTTTATCACAATATCATCTACATACGCATGAACATTGCGCCCAATCTGCTTATGAAGACAATTCTGAACACAGCGTTGATAAGTCGCCTGGGCACTCTTGAGCCCAAAATGCATAGAGACATAGCAGAAGGCTCCAAAAGGAGTTATAAAAGTCGTCTTCTCCTGGTCCTTGACTGCCATTTTGATCTGATGATAACCAGAATAAGCGTCCAGAAAACACAAATGGTCACAACCCGCCGTAGCATCAATAATCTGATCAATATGGGGGAGGGCAAAGGGATCTGCAAGGCAAGCCTTGTTCAAGTCTGTGTAATCTACACACATACGCCAAGTGCCGTTTTTCTTAAGAACCACTACCGGATTAGCCAACCACTCCGGGTGAAAGACCTCCACGATAAACCCTGCGACCAACAACCGAGCTACCTCTTCACCAATAGCCTTGTGCCTTTCTTCATTGAAGCGGCAGAGAAATTGCCGGACCGGTTTAAACTTAGGATCAATGTTAAGTGTGTGCTCAGCGAGTTCCCTCGATACACCTGGCATGTCAGAAGGTTTCCATGCAAAGATGTCCCGGTTCTCACGGATGAACTCGATGAGCGCGCTTTCCTACTTGGGATCCAGGTTAGCGCTGATGCTGAACTGCTTGGATGAATCACCAGGAACAAAATCAACCATCTTAGTATCTATGGCCGATTTAAATTTCAATGCCGGATCGTGTTCCGTAGTTGGATTTTTCCAAGAAGTCATATCTGCCGGATCAACTTGGTCTTTATAAAACTTCAGCTCCTCCGTGGCACAAACTGACTCAGCATAAGCCGCATCACCTTCCTCACATTCCAAAGAGATCTTCCTGCTTCCGTGTACTGTGATGGTCCCCTTATGACCTGGCATCTTAAGTTGTAGATAAACATAACACGGCCTCGCCATGAACTTAGCGTAAGCTGGTCGCCCAAATAAAGCGTCATGCGGACTTTTGATTTTCACCACCTCAAAAGTCAATGTTTCTGATCTTGAATCATGATCATCTCCAAAAGCCACCTCTAAGGCTATCTTGCCCACTGGATAGGTAGACTTACCAGGCACCACACCATGAAAAATGGTGTTTGACAGTTTAAGATTCTTATCTGTCAACCCAATATGACGGAAGGTATCATAATACAAAATGTTGATACTACTTCCCCCATCCATGAGTACCTTAGTGAACTTATATCCCCCAACTTGAGGGGCAACCACTAAGGCCAGATGACCCGGATTGTCAACCCGGGGCGGGTGATCCTCTCTACTCCATAAAATGGGTTGCTCAGACCAGCGCAAATACTGAGGCACTGCCGGTTCAACAGAGTTCACTGCCCTCTTGTGAAGCTTCTGATCACGCTTACACAAGCTAGTGGTGAAGACATGATATTGCCCACTATTTAACTGCTTAGGATTGCTCTGATAACCCGACTACTACTGCTGCTGGTTCCCCTGATGGTTGTAACCTCCCTGGTTGCCTTGGTTCCCTTGATTGTTGTGTCCGGTTTGATTGCCCTGAAATCCTGAACCGAAGCTGCCGCCTCCGTAACCCGGCCCGTGGAAACCACCTCCTGAACCGCCGGGCGGGCCATTATCGTACTGAAACATATTGGAGTTCTTGAAATCTCGCATGATATAACAATCCTTCCAAAGATGCGATGTTGGCTTCTCCTTTGATCCATGCTTTGGACAGGGTTGATTTAACAGGCACTCCAAATTGGGGCCTGAACCTCCGCCCCTCTGGCGCTACTTGCCCTTACGGCGCTGACCATTCTCCTGAGCATTGGTGTTAGCCACAAAATCCAAACTGTTGTCGGCCTTGCGCTTACCATTGTTCCCATGGCCTGCCGGATTATGCTGCTGACCCTTGGTGTTGCCGTTCTTTTTCCCTTTCCCCGATTTGTCCTCCTCTGAGTCAGGGTCTTTGGTATTATCTGAATCGGCGTATTTAACCAAAGAGGCCATAAGCGTTGACATATCATTGCAGTGACGTTTGAGCCTTCCTAACTTCTGTTTGAGCGGCAGAAAATGACAATTTCCCTCCAACGTTAGCACTGCGGTATCTGCATTGATATGATCCGATGAATGCAAAATAGCTGAGACCCGCTTTACCCAATGGGTTGTGGAATCCCCATCCTCTTGGACACAAGCGGCCAGATCCACAATTGACATGGGCTACTTACAAGTATCTTTGAAGTTTTGGATAAACCGGTTCTTCAATTCAGCCCATGATCCGAGAGAGTTAGTTGGTAAGCTCTTCAACCAAGTACGAGTTGTTCCTTCCAACATCATGGTGAAGTATTTAGCACATACCGCTTCATCCACATCTAACATCTCCATTGCCATCTCGTACCTTTCAATCCATGCCTTTGGTTGCAGATCGGCAGTGTAATTGGGTACCTTACGAGGTCCTTTGAAATCCTTGGGCAATCGCACATTACGCAAAGCAGGGGTGAGACACGGCACCCCTAAGGAACTGAATACCACACCTGGCTCTACTGAAGCGGTAGGGTGAACCGGCGTGGGTTGACGGGCTCCGTGTAGAGCTGCTAACTCGGCCTCTCGACGTGCGCGGCCATGATCCACCACATCCTGCGCATTATTTTTGTGTGGAGTCAGCCACAACCTTGGGAGCATGATTTTTGCGTCGAGTTTAGCCATACAGATATCTTTTATCTTCTTCTTGCTCCTCGTGAGTGTTCAATCTTTCCATGACATCAGCAGAGGTGAGGGACTTGAAATTAGGACGTTCATGAATCATCAGGACAAGAGTATTGAATGAATTGTCAAGCAATCGGAGTAGTTTCTTCACAACTTCATAGGCGGTGATATATTTGGCGCCGAGACCTTGAAGTTTATTTGCTATATCATTGAGACGATCAAAGGTTTGCTGACAGCTTTCTTTCCAATGTGCTTGAAGCTATTGAATTTCCCGCGTAGGGTATCAATTCGAGCTTCCTTCTAAGTTGAAACTCCTTCATTGATCTTTTCGAGGACATCCCACGGTTCCTTTGCAGTGTCACACTGACAATACCGAAGGAATTGTGCTCGAGAGAGATGGCCACCATTCTCGTCTTTGTGTGATGCCCCCGATTCAATGGTACACTAATCATACACGCAAACGTGTACGATCAAGATCAGGGACTCACGGGAAGATATCACAACACAACTCTACAAATAAAATGAGTCATACAAGCATCATATTACAAGCCAGGGGCCTCGAGGGCTAGAATACAAGAGCACGATCTTAGACGAGTCAGCGGAAGCAAACAATATCTAAGTACAGACATAAGTTAAACAAGTTTGCCTTGAGAAGGCTAGCACAAACTGGGATACAGATCGAAAGAGGCGCATGCCTCCTGCCTAGGATCCTCCTAAACTACTCCTGGTCGCCGTCAGCAGGCTGCACGTAGTAGTAGGCACCTCTCGAGTAGTAGTAGTAGTCGTCAATGACAGCGGTGTCTGGCTCCTGGCCTCCAACGTCTGGTCGCGGCAATCGAGTATAGAAAGGGGGAAAAGAGGGAGCAAAGCAACCGTGAGTACTCATCCAAAGTACTCGTAAGCAAGGAGCTACACTACATATGTATGCATTGGTATCAAATGGAAAAGGGGTATCATATGTGGACTGAACTGCAAAATGCCGGAATAAGAGTGGGATAGCCAGTCCTTTCGAAGACTACGCTTCTGGTAACCACCATCTTGCAGCAGAAGAAGAGAGTAGATGGTAAGTTCACCAAGTAGCATCGCATAGCATAAACATAACCGATGATCCTCCCCTCGTCGCCCAGTGAGAGAGCGATCACCAGTTGTATCTGGCACTTGGAAGGGTGTGTTTTATTAAGTATCCGGTTCTAGTTGTCATAAGGTCAAGGTACAACTCCAAGTCGTCCTGTTACCGAAGATCACGACTATTTGAATAGATTAACTTCCCTGCAGGGGTGCACCACATTTCCCAACACGCTCGATCCCCTTTGTCCGGACACACTTTCCTGGGTCATGCCCGACCTTGGAAGATCAACACATCGCAGCCCTACCTAGGCACAACAGAGAGGTCACCACGCCGGTCTAAATCCAATGCGCGCAGGGGTCCGGGCCCATCGCCCATTACACACCTACACATTGCGTGGGCGGCCGGAGAGCAGACCTAGCAACCTCCATTACAAAGGAAGTTACATTACGCGGTCCAACCCGGAGCGCACCGCTCAGTCGCTGACGTCATGAAGGCTTCGGCTGATACCACGACGTCTAGTGCCCATAACGGTTCCCGTGTAGTTGGTTAGTGTGTATAGGCCAGTAGCCAGACTCAGATCAAATACCAAGATCTCTTTAAGCGTGTTATCTTGAAGTCAACGCGAACGCCGACCAGGGCCAGGCCCACCTCTCAACTTGGTGGTCTCAACCTACCCTGTCGCTCCGCCACAAAGATCCACACAGAGGGCCTTCGGGAAAGTATGTCCTTCCAGCCCCCAATTTGTGAGTCAACCGCGGGTACTCAACGAGCCGCCGACTTTAGTCCCAACATATATCATGTGTAATAGGTATAGTATATACCAGTGATCAACACCCGACGTGATAAACGGCCCGATAGTATAGCATGGCAGACAGACAAGAATGTAGGGCCACTGATGATAAACTAGCATCCTATACTAAGCATTTAGGTTTGCAGGTAAGGTATCAATAGCTGTAGCAACAATGACAGGCTATGCATCAGAATAGGATTAACGGAAAGCAGTAACATGCTACACTACTCTAATGCAAGCAGTATAGAGAAGAGTAGGCGATATCTGGTGATCAAGGGGGGGGGGCTTGCCTGGTTGCTCTTGCAAGAGAGAGGGGTCGTCAACACCGTAGTCGTACTGGGTAGCAGCGACGTCGGTCTCAGTGTCTAGCGAGAGAAGAGGGGGATGAAACAATAAATCTTAAGCAAACACATGCATACTGATGCATGACATGACTAGTAGCTGTGCTAGGGGTGCCCTAACGCGGTATGAGGTCGTACCGGTGAAGGGGGGATACATCCGGGAAAGTATCCCTGATGTTTCACGTTTTCGGACAGATGAACTCGAGGGGGAAAGTTGCGTGTTCGCTATGCTAGGGATGCGTGGCGGACAAATGGGTTGTGTATCCGGATTCGTCTCGTCGTTCTGAGCAACTTTCATGTACAAAGTTTTCCCATCCGAGCTACGGTTTATTTTAGATTAATTTTCAAAGATTTTAATTAATTTCTGGAATTACTAAATTTGTTTAATTGGAAAATTCATTTATTGCATCAGCGTGATGTCATCATGACGTCAGCGGTCAACTCCGACCGTTGACCGGTCAAACTGACGGTGTGGCCTGATTGTCATTGACTCAATTTACCTAAACAGAACTAGTTAGTTCAATAAGGTGATTAGGTTGATTAAACAGTATTTATTAAGTTCATGAATTAAATTTATTTATTTATTTTATTTATTAATAGTTATTTTTTACCAAATCTTTTTCTTTCTCTTTTGTTTTTGTCTCTTTTCTTTTTCAAGGAACGGGCCCCATTGGCCAGTGGCACACGGCCAAGCCTCTCTGGCTGTGCGCTCTTGCACAGAGAAGGCATCGGCGACAAGCGCCAGCACCAGGCGCGGAGGGGTGCCAGGGCCACGGCGACCGGAGCCAATAGCGGTTGCTGGCGGCGGCCAGCACGTGCGGCCGCCATGTGGGTGGGCCCAAGGGCGCGACGGTGCAGACGATTAGGCGGGGAGCGGGAGGTAGGAGGCGCGGCCAGGCTGGGCGAGCGGGATGCGGCCGTCGCGCTCGGGGACGGCGTGGCTGGGGGGAGGGGGCTGTTAGAAATTTAGGGTTTGTGGTCTACCCCCTATTCCTCTGCGCTTATCCGTGGTGCCGCTCACAATTCGCATATCTGAGGCTAGGGGGTAGGGACCTTATATTGTTTTTCCAAAGAGTCCACCTCTTATACAGATATAAGATTCCTAGTCTTTTCCACTAGTTTCCGGGATAGAGTCCAGATCAAATTACCAACCACGATCATATTTGTCTGTTAACGGATTCTACCTGTTATGTCCCCGGAGCACGCGCTTGTGAGCAACGCGCCATAATAGAGTGTAAATTCCTCTAATTATGTAGATCAACATTAGGGCTGTAATCTAACTATACGATGTAGCTCCTTCCAATCATCAGTGTACCCGGGTAGTCTTTCCAATATAACTACTATATTGTATTCCACTGATAATCAACCAGCTTCCTTAAGCATATGTTACTTAAGTACATTCCAGCAAGTAACAATTCCATGATAAACATGTAAAGCAATTCCATGTATAAATACATGTATAATTCCATAATGAGGTATTCCGAATATTAACAATTACAAGTAATTTGAATATAGTTGCAGGACACATAATTCCAACATCTCCCACTTGTCCAAAACAATCATTCAAATATTCGTAAACCCATAGCCTTAACATGCTTACCAAATACCTCATGACTAATATGCTTAGTCAAGGGGTCAGCAACCAAGTTAAAACTATGTTGAAAATCCAAAGGAATATATCGTGATACCTTCCCTCAGTATGTTTCCTTACTGTGACACTTAAGATCACTAAAGACCTTTAGTTTCCGCCTAATTATTCCAGCATAGTTGTCCTTGGCGCCTCGAGTATTCTTTCCTTGAGTGTAATTCCACCTTTATAGGCACCTTGAGTATTTTGCTTCCTCAAGTAAAATTCCGCATCAATTGTTTTCCATCACATATATAAGTAAAATGATTAATTCCACATCGAGTCAAATAGATGATAACTATGTTGAATAAAAGTTTCAAAACCACATAAATATTAAATCCAATCAGTAAATGAAGCTCCACAAGTAACCATGTTTTGAAACAAATTCCTGACTTCGATCAATGAACCTGCGCCATATTAGTATTTCACAAAAAAATGAATATGTGTACCTGGACTTATTTCTCATCTCGTAGATACAGTAATAGCCTCCTCAATGTGTTTATCTTCAATATAAATTACAGAACAAGTGACAGGTTGTGATGCACTTTCCACAGTCTTATATAATGTGTGAGATTCCCTTAGCCACTCATCTTTCCTTCCATTGCTTGAATGCAACATAAATTCAAGTAGCTAAGGTATGATAATATAATGAAGATACATACTAATTCTAGTACCATTTATTATTCCATTTTTTTTCCTCGGGGGTTCAAATATAGTTCCTCACCGAGTATGATTCCCTTTATCAAAGGTATTTTAACAGATTTGCAAATTTTCATAGAGAAACACTTCAGGATATTTTCTATGTATTTCCACTCCCGAAACACTGGAAGCTCCACAAATTCCTTTCATATGAAAGTTAGAAATCGACCAAGCTTACAGTTCCATCAATGTGACTTATCAATGCACAAACAACCAAAGAATGTTTATGTATACAATAATATTGTAAACTATTTTACACTTACATTTGTAGATGACCGCCAGGCCTCATTTAGAAAACCATATGACCTGCTATTCCATTGATGTGAAGCTTGTTATAAGACAATACATTAATATATTCAATTCGCAAATCATGTCTTTAGTTCCTCTTTCCCAAAATTCCACGAGAGAGAGTTTACACAAAATATATTTCCCTTTGTGCAAAGAACTGAATGGCAAGAGTGACATTATAATATTCCAACGAGACAAATTTCCTTACAAATAAATAAAAACACTTACAAACAATGGGCTTGCGGTTATTTGGTGTGATAATAAGTTCCCAAACTATAGAATTCCTCATTGAGTTTATTCCTGCCCGCATTTCTTCCACCCATAGTTGACAATGATGAAAAGTTTCAAGCCTTCTTAGGAGTCTTCCTCTACTATTTAGAGTGACTTCCCCCAAAAATCACATAACAATTATCCATAGATTACGTTCCAAGTTAATTCCTCCCACTTATCCTAAGCATGTCATGTTGGGAGTGTCACTTGTAGTTTCCTTGGGGTTAAGATTCTATTCCAGTATGATTGTCAATAATTCCACCCTTGATCATAAAAATGATTGTGTTCCTACTTTCCACCAGTATTCATTTTCCAGATAACTAAGGAAACACCCTTTGATCCACTAGAAAAACCATGAAAAATTCCTGGTGTGCGCTTTGTAATAACTGTGAATTTCATGCCAAAATAGAAGATTTCCTTCCAGCCAAGTGATTGTACTAGATGGAGAAAGATACAACAAATGACAGTACACAATGCTTCTTTCCAAACAAACAAGGGAGTATACAAGACAGTCAATTCCTCCATTCAATTGTGGAGTGTACGGTATATAACAATGGTGAATAATTCCATGCTCTTTACATACAAATGATATATTCTTGAAGTGTACTTCCCCCACCAATCGGTTGTTAAAACTATGATATTATTTAATCAACTGATTTTCCACTTCAGTATAACATGTGACCAGCACAATAAAACCTTCCGACTTGTATAATAAAATATAAGCATAACCATGTAAAAGTGTAATCATGGAAGAGTGAGATGAAATAAACAATGTGACCTCTAGTGGGGATGTCCAAAGAAATACCGTAAGTATATAAAAAAGAAACGATGTGAAGCCCTTTCATCTCCTTCCACCTTAATAAACAAGGTGTATTAAAAAACACATATATGCTTCACATGTACCATTAGTCCTCCCACTAAAGTTTAAAATTCTAGAATCAATAAGCCTCTTGATCCAGTTCCAAGATATGTGACCAAGTCGTTGATGATTTAGATAATAAAATTCCAAGCATGTGTTCCCATTGTCGATATTCCTCCATGTGGAGTAATCTTTGCCCAATATAAAAAAATTGGTCTACCAACTTCCAATGGACATCAAGAAAGATGGACCATTGTGTGAAAATCATAATGCACTAATTTAACCATTGATCAATATTTCCACTCTCCCTTTTCCAAATAGTATGTCATAATCAATAGGTTCCAAGATGGAGCAATAAATTAAATCCCTTCTCACTGAAGTTGAATAGCCTGTCCTATAACAATAATAGTTTTCCTCCACAAAAGGAGTTTGATGGCATAATTTCCAATCCAAAGTATATCAAATTCACAATTAATTCCTAAGTACATTAGTTTTCCCTTCGGAATTGTTGCATGCCAATAAGATTGCTATTGTACTCCAATATATATGATGTATACAAACAAACACCATACTCCATCTATTTTTAAAAGAAATAGCCACAAATAAAAATATAGTGCAAACATTAACATCAGACATACCGATAAATGAAGAGCAAATTTCCTGGAGTGACCCACAGCTTCCTCTTTGAATAAGTGATGCTCAATAAAAACACTTCCCTGAAATCCCTTTTCAGGTTATGCATAATTATCCGCAAGATATCAATTTTCTCCAACAATAATTTTGCACTGATTAGACTGAAAATAAATGATTCCACTAAAAATGATTCCTTTAGCGTGTCGCAATGCACCAATGAAATTATTCAATGTCGACGATAATATGAAAAACTCCACGGGGTGCCAACAATGCTCGGCATCTGTATGTTGTCCAAAAATATGTAGTATTCCGATGGGTTCCATGGTATTCCAGCAAGATCCTTTTGCTGTGCACTCCTTCCGGCGTACGACATCCGTTCCCGACCATTGCAACGTGTGTTCTCACTATTTCGAGAGTATGCCATCGAGTGTTCCTGTTACAACCAGTTCTAGCTAGTTTTCCAATGATAAAGAAAACCCAACTATTTCTAGATTCCTCGATTGCTTTTCAGTTTCCACCAAACATCAGTAGCTATCTATCTTCTTGTCGCAATCCAAGTATTATACTTCCACTCTTCCTTGGCGTGGGCATGCCTTCCTCAGATTGTTTCTAATTCCTTTCTTAAAAATAGAATGATTTCCTCCTTAATTGCAGCAATCAACCTTGAAATCCCTATATGGCTGCATCAGACTCGGCGAGTAGGCAGCACCTTTCCGTGAGCACCAGAAACGGATCTGGACCCGCGTAACAGCGGACTCAATGACTCGGGGAAGCAGATGACTTCCAAACTCCCAAGGCAGCAGACCTCACGGTTTTGAGAGACGGCGACGGGCGCGATACGGAGCGAAGTTGGACGCGGTGAGCCGGCAGGATTCGTACATGTTGAGAGACGGCGACGGGCGCGGAGTTGGACCCGGTGAGCCGGCAGGATTTGTACTTCCGGCAGATCGAACTCGTGGTCACGGACCAGCTACAACTTCGATCTCCGTGCATGAATCAGAGAGGC
Source organism: Triticum monococcum (assembly GCA_034509565.1). NCBI lineage: Eukaryota > Viridiplantae > Streptophyta > Magnoliopsida > Poales > Poaceae > Triticum > Triticum monococcum. The sequence goes on along the minus strand of CM067843.1, from coordinate 93,673,912 downwards.
ATGGAGAGCTCCCTTCACGTGAAGAATCCATCATGGCTCCTTCCTTGAGCCACGGGTGAGATTGATCCACTTGCAAGAAGCAAGATCAGACTACGCATGTGGACGTGCTTTGCAGCTTGATTTTCCTCCTCGATTGACGCATAGGCTGCAGCACGTAGGCGAAGACGCTGCGTAGTCCATGAAGTTGACCAACCAGGCGGCGACTTGGGGAAAAACGCAAACTAGATGGTTGCGGCGACAACCGGCGGCAGAGTAGGCAGCGGATTTGGGTTCAAGCGTCGGCGGCCGAACCTTGCTTAAGATATTAGAAATTTAGGGTTTGCGGTCTACTCTCTATTCCTCTGCGCTTATCCGTGGTGCCGCTCATAATTCGCATATCTAAGGCTAGGGGGTAGGGACCTTTTTATATTGTTTTTTCAAAGAGTCCACCTCTTATACAGATATAAGATTCCTAGTCTTTTCCACTAGTTTCCGGGATAGAGTCCAGATCAAATTACCAACCACGATCATATTTGTCTGTTAACGGATTCTACCTGTTATGTCCCCGGAGCATGCGCTTGTGAGCAACGCACCATAATAGAGTGCAAATTCCTCTAATTATGTGGATCAACATTAGGGCTGTAATCTAACTATACGATGTAGCTCCTTCCAATCATCAGTGTACCCAGGTAGTCTTTCCAATATAACTACTATATTGTATCAACCAGCTTCCATAAGCATATGTTACTTAAGTACATTCCAGCAAGTAACAATTCCATGATAAACATGTAAAGCAATTCCATGCATAAATACATGTATAATTCCATAATGAGGTATTCCGAATATTAACAATTACAAGTAATTTGAATATAGTTGCAGGACACATAATTCCAACAGGGGCGGCACCAAAGGGCCGTGGCAGGAGGCGGCAACCGCTGGAGACGGGAGCGGCGTAGGGGCGGACGAGGAGTGAAGCAGGGGCGGCGAGCGGGGCGGATGCGAGCCAGGGGGAGCGACGACACGGCCGGCGCGGCGCGCGCGGTCCGCGGTCTGGAGGTGCGGGTGGGTTGGCCGGGGCACGGTCTCATGCGAATTTGCGCAGCCAGAGCGGAGGGGGGCCGGGCGGCTATGGCAGGTGCGTAGCAGGTGCCGGTGGTGCGAGCCACGGCGGGGGAAGGACACGACGGCGACGGCGCGCAGCGATAGCCGCAGCAGAAGCAGAGAAGAAGGAGCGAGGCCGGAGCCCAGGGGCTCACCCACGTTGCAGGGACGAGGGGCGGCGTGGCTCGGGGGTGCCTTAGGGGAGGAGGATGGGGACGAGCGACGTGGTGGTGGCGACGAGCGTAGCGGTCCTCGAGCGACGGCGGCGGCGGATAGGATGGCGCGGTGTAGGAGGGAGAGGAAGGAGACTGGGAGGGGCGGCGCCGTGGTGACCGAGCTCAGCGGCGGGGCGCGGGTCTGGGTGCCTCCGACCCTGATCTGGATCAGGGAGGGGGCGCAGAAGGGGAAGGTGGGACGAGTGGGGGGGGGGGGGTGGGTGCGGTCGGTTAGTTTTTCCACCGACAGGGGGATTATGAGGACGGGGTGGGCTGGCCTGGTGGCCGACTGGGCCGGCCTGTTGGGTTGGTTGGCCCATGGGGGGTTCTTTTGTTTTAGCTTAGTTACGGTTTTCTATTTTCTATTTTCTTTTATTTCTTCTTTTCTGTTTTATTATTTTTTATGAAATACCCAAGTTATACCTAAAATATTATTAATACTTATGCCACTACCACAATTAACTTGGCACCTAATATAAAATAGTTTGTAAATGTTTATTATTTTATAATCATTTAACTAATGGTTTTGGTTGCTATTTTATTCATTTTTGGGTATTTACTCATTTTATACAAGTGTGGTTACTCCACCATTATTACTTAGGATTTATTTTTCCCCGCTTGAACATTTTAGTTTTAATGTTTCAAAACTTTTGATGTTTGTCTTTATTTTAAATTTGAATTTGAATCATTTTTGAACCGTCGTGAGATTAACAACAGTAACCGAGGTGACGTGTCATCATTAGCGTGGAATAACTGTAGCTTAATTATCCGGGCGTCACAATTCTCCTCTACTACAAGAAATCTCGTCCCGAAATTTAAGAGGTGGAATAAGGGGGAAAGGTCTGGTTACGAAATCCTAACTAATCTTCTCGGTCTTGGTTGCTCTTCTCGAAGTGGTCGATCCATAGCGTTGATGTCTTCATTTCTCTGCTTCAGGTCATCATGATGAAGTTGTCGTCCTTCCTTCAGTATCTTCACCGTACTTACAAAAGGTTAAGAAGGGAAAACTCTATATGGATGGATTCTAACAAGATCGAGCATCAGACGGTTAACTCAGGGAAGAAGCATAAGTGTGTCTCAATTTGAAACTTAAGAAGATGTCGAGAGCAAAGTAAGAAGGTACCATGAGAAGTTGCAAACGGATAGGCAACTATTCGATGCCTAATTAGAAGGTGTAAGGGTTTCAGGGCAACGAGAATAGGTATTGCGCCTCATACCTGAATAGATCACTAGACAGGTGGTCCATGAATTACATACGAAGTCAAGCGCGAGGAATAACTTCGAAACAGGGATGTATAGGAGAGTCAGGTTTTGATCCTATGGAACTGTGGGTTATGGGCCCACCATGTGGTTTGCAAATAGGAAGGTCGGTGACATCTTGTACAATAAGGTAAGCCAGGCATGTCAGAGGATAGTTTGTCGGTTATGTTGGCAACAACATCGGTACCAAGGGCGAGGGACGAAGAGAACCATTTTCCTGCTCATTGAATGAGGCGGACTAGTAGGCAAAGTTCTCGTCCATCGGTGGTTACCATAATGTCATCAACAAAAGTAACAGGGTCTTTCTGACAGAATTGTACACCGAGGTGTTTGCAAAAGCAGGAGAATATTACTACTTAGATCATATAGATCACAAGCAAGGTTAAACCAAACAATGGAAAGGAAGATATGATTATCAGAATTAAACAGAACAATGGAAAGAAAAATGTGTTTAAACACATATTTCAAGGTTATATCCTTCCCAAGGACATGCAGAGCATAGTATCCATGACATGATATAATGTAGAAAACTTTTTAGGTAGGGGAGAGAATTTTCATGACATTACCCGTACAACGGTGTTTGGATAATTGAGCAGGAAACATTTAGCATTGGGCTTCAAATGTTCCTGTTGAAAATCAGAGTACCATAGACATGCTTCGAGATAGCATTGACATGGTCAACAGGTGAAGATCAGACTTTGGAAACAAAAAGGATCCATCAGGAACAACTTATAGATTAAGTCTTACAATTTCCTCACGGAAGCATGACTAACCTTGCCAAAAAGGAAACTTATATCAATAGGTCCTCCAGCTAGGTGTGCTAGGCATGACATCACCTTACCGACTCATATAATGACCAATATTATAACTCTAGGAAATATGTTCCAACCATCATATCTGACCAAGATTCAGATCTGATTGGTGTCAGGATACCTCAGACTCAGAATGCCTGAGAAGAAAAGGTGCGACACAATTTGACGACATGACATTGTAAGATTCTCGGGAAATGAACTATGGAAACGAGTTCCTAAACATCCTTAAACCAAGGAGAGAATGAGGAGGTGGCTGATGAACTCAGCCACAATTCATCGAGATTTCCAAAATATGGATTTCCACAATTATGTGAACAAGGAGATAACATTTGTCACATCAAATGATATAATGAAGTATGCTCAAGGAAAACATACATAATTAACATTGGTTGAAAGGTGCACACAAAAGATGGGCTTAGGTAGCATGATCAATGTTAAAATGGTGGTTCAACAACCAATAGTCTAAGAATGAACTATCGACCACCAACTTCAAAGCAATAGGGTTGCTTAGAAGTTCAGAATCCAAGCAGCACTGTTCACATGTTGGTACCCCAGTTCGAATCAACACGGGGACCAAGATATGAACGGGGATGGCGAGAAGTATTACTATATCAAGAATTCTTAAGGGGTGGTGAAATTCTCACCACATCCCTGACATAAAAGATGGTAATGCTCCAAGGTAAAGAAGAACAAATGCTGGTTAGCAAGGATATCAAGGTACAGCACAAAACATGAACAAGTTTGTGTTGAAGGGAAAGCAATAATGTTGTCGATGATAACACAAATCATTGAGGGGAAGGATGATATTTCTCATTGTGAATTCGATTGATTTCCTGGAAGAGCTCAAAATGTTGGTACTGATCACGACACATTTGTCGAGAGATTTCATGAAGATGTAATCTATCGGCAATGACATCAAGTCAAAGGAATTATGAAGCAAAAGGTTATTGGAACCATGGGTACGACACAAACTCGAAATCAAGCTTGTTGTTCAAGGTGAAATGATGTGACGAGAAAGATCGACGTAAGCTTAGCTCATCGTCGAAAGTTGTGCTTCGGGATTAAGGACTAGGTAGCACAGTTAAAATCGGCACGACAAGGATATCGCCAAGCAGGCTAGGAATGACGTGATTGAGTTCAAACTCGTAAGTAATGAAGGTTACCAAGAGTTTCTTAATCGCGATGCGGACTCGAGTCAGTTATCGGTGTCTTTGAGTGTTAAGTAACTCAGAGCCCGTGAAAAAATTGGAATCAATGAGAATGTAGCACTTGATGAATAACTCATAAGAAGTTATGGAGTTCTGTGATAATCATTGAGATACCAGGGGGTAATACTCGACGACAAATCAAAGTAGAGGTTGGACTGGGGTATTACTCTACAGAAGACAAGTGCTTAAACTTGCACAAGAAATGGTATTTAAAGGAGAACATGGTCAGAAACCTCGATCATAAATGATCGAACCACAGATACAAGATGAACTTATAAGAAGGGGGCAGCTTCCATGATAAGTTATACATCGTGTCCATGGGCATGAACACAAAGTTCAAGGTCGACTCCCACTTCTCTAATGCATAACCTTTCATTCACTCATCGCGTTTGATGAAGTTGTAGTGCTGCAATTTTATTTGGCATAACACTGTTAGAGTATGACCCATAGAAGCTTCCGGGTTTACACAGATTAGAAAAGGCATAGCTTCAACCCCTTAGGGTCTCTTAGGAACATATACCACAAACTTCAGGAGTAAATATCACAAGCTCGAAAGCAGAGCATGGTTGGTCAATCAGAGGATAGGATTTACCAATGGAGAAAGAACTTCCAAAGTGATTGAATATGAAGGACGCTATCGGATAAAATCCAACAAAGGATCCGGTGGTCCTCAAAGGATCTGATGTGAGCATCGGTACTCAACCAGAGGAAGAAACAATGCAAGGAGATCAGACTATAGAAACAACTGACTTATTCAAAGCTCAAATGCAAAACAAATATGATTTTCAATCAAGGGATCAGAAGCAAACACTCTGATTAAGGATGGATAAATTGTGTATGCTTAGGGCTACAAACGATGGCAATCCGATTGGTCGAGAACCAGCTCAGGTTTAAAATGATGTTTGAGCCGGAAGGATAATTCCCGAGGATTGCAAGCATCTGCAACATATCGAATCAATAGACTATAAATGATAATGACAAAGGATGCCAATAAGATTACCAGACTTATTGGATTAATCATAATGCTAGCGAGCAAGAATTTCAAGAGCATTAGGCTATTGAGGATTTTGATAAGAACGAACGGTATTCAAAAGAATTTTGTGAAATACCTGAATCAACTGGGGATGAGCGGATACTCGGTAAGTGCAAGAATTATCCTTAGAGGTATTCATCTGACAAAGAATAGCAAGGCACTAAGCTCAAAGGATTCTCGGAACAACAGAGAGAATTTCGGGGTATCTTGTAGTAACAAGATCAACTGGGAAACATTGTATGAATGGCGAGTATACGTGGTTATCCATAGGAGTTTATCAAAGGAAGGGAATTGCAAAAGCGATGGCACAAATTATCGAGGGAACATCGGAGAGTAACTTCGGAATCTTCTAGTGCATCAGGCGATCACCTGTATCGAGTGGCTCTCCGGGAGGAAGTAGTTACGAGAACCTAGAGTTAGATTTAGTAAAATCATTTAACCCGAATAGAAAAGAGATCACAGTCCCAGAGTATAGACGAGGAGTAAAAGATACCAATACCACCCAATGGCGACGTGGGCCCATGGGCCGCACATCCATGTTAGTAAAAACTTTTTCAATGACTAGACTCAACTTTGGCCAAGGAGTTGGAAAGGGGATTCCTACAGGCAGTCGGCTCTGATACCAACTTATGACATCCCCGATTCAATCATACACTAATCATACATGCAAACATGTATGATCAAGATCAGGGACTCACGGGAAGATATCACAACACAACTGTACAAATAAAATGAGTCATACAAGCATAATATTACAAGCCAGGGGCCTCGAGGGCTCGAATACAATAGCTCGATCATAGACGAGTCAGCGGAAGCAAACAATATCTGAGTACAGACATAAGTTAAACAAGTTTTCCTTAAGAAGGCTAGCACAAACTGGGATACAGATTGAAAGAGGTGCAGGCCTCTTGCCTGGGATCCTCCTAAACTACTCCTGGTCGCCGTCAGCGGGCTACACGTCGTACTAGGCACCTCTCGAGTAGTAGTAGTCGTCAACGACAGCGGCGTCTGGCTCCTGGGCTCCAACGTCTGGTCGCAGCAATCGAGTACAGAAAGGGGGGAAAGAGGGAGCAAAGCAACCATGAGTACTCATCCAAAGTACTCGCAAGCAAGGAGCTACACTACATATGTATGCATTGGTATCAAATGGAAAAGGGGTATCATATGTGGACTGGACTGCAGAATGCCGGAATAAGATGGCGATAGCTAGTCCTTTTGAAGAGTACGCTTCTAGTAACCTCCATCTTGCAGCAGAAGAAGAGATTAGATGGTAAGTTCACCAAGTAGCATTGCATAGCATAAGCCTAACCGATGATCCTCCCCTCGTCGCCCTGTGAGAGAGCGATCACCGGTTGTATCTGGCACTTGGAAGGGTGTGTTTTATTAAGTATCCGATTCTAGTTGTCATAAGGTCAAGGTACAACTCCAAGTCGTCCTGTTATCGAAGATCACGGCTATTCGAATAGATTAACTTCCCTGTAGTGGTGCACCACATTTCCCAATACGCTCAATCCCCTTTGTCCGGACACACTTTCCTGGGTCGTGCACGGCCTCGGAAGATCAACACGTCGCAGCCCCACCTAGGCACAATAGAGAGGTCAACACGCCGGTCTAAATCCTATGCGCGCAGGGGTCTGGGCCCATCGCCCATTGCACACTTGCACGTTGCGTGGGCGGCCAGAGAGCAGACCTAGGAACCTCCATTACAAAGGAAGTTACGTTACGCGGTCCAACCCGGCGCGCGCCGCTTAGTCGCTGACGTCACGAAGGCTTTGCCTGATACCACGACGTCGAGTGCCCATAACTGTTCCCGCGTAGCTGGTTAGTGCGTATAGGCCAGTAGCCAGACTCAGATCAAATACCAAGATCTTGTTAAGCGTGTTATCTTGAAGTCAACGCGAACGCCGACCAGGGCCAGGCCCACCTCTCAACTGGGTGGTCTCAACCTGCCCTGTCGCTCCGCCACAAAGATCCACACAAAGGGCCGTCGGGAATGTTTCTCCTTCCAGCCCCCAATTCGTGAATCAACCGCGGGTACTCAACAAGCCGACCCGACTTTAGTCACGACATATATCATGTGTAATAGGTATAGTATATACCCGTGATCAACACCCGACGTGATCACAGCCCGATAGTATAGCATGGCAGACAGACAAGAATGTAGGGCCACTGATGATAAACTAGCATCCTATACTAAGCATTTAGGTGTGCAGGTAAGGTATCAACAGCTGTAGCAACAATGACAGGCTATGCATCAGAATAGGATTAACGGAAAGCAGTAACATGCTACACTACTCTAATGCAAGCAGTATAGATAAGAGTAGGCGATATCTGATGATCAAGGAGGGGGGGGGGCTTGCCTGGTTGCTCTGGCAAGAGAGAGGGGTCGTCAACACCGTAGTCGTACTGGGTAGCAGCAACGTCGGTCTTGGTGTCTAGCGAGAGAAGAGGGGGAAGAAACAATAAATATTAAGCAAACAAATGCATAGTGATGCATGGCATGACAAGTAGCAGTGCTAGGGGTGCCCTAACGCGGTATGAGGTGGTACCGGTGAAGGGGGGATGCATCTGGGAAAGTATCCCCAGTGTTTCGCGTTTTCGGACAAAAGAACCGAAGGGGAAAAGTTGCGTGTTTGCTATGCTAGGGATGCGCGGCGAACGAACAGACTGCGTATCCGGATTCGTCTCGTTGTTCTGAGCAACTTTCATGTACAAAGTTTTTTCATCCGAGCTACGGTTTATTTTAGTTAATTTTCAAAGATTTTAATTAATTTCTTAAATTACTAAATTCGTTTAATTGGAAAATTCATTTATTGCGTCAGCATGATGTTAGCATGACGTCAGCAGTCAACTCTAACCGTTGACCGGTCAAATTAACTGTGGGGCCCGATTGTCATTGACTCAATTTACCTAAACAGAACTAGTTAGTTCATAAAGGTGATTAGGTTGATTAAACAGTATTTATTAAGTTAATTAATTCAATTTATTTATTTATTTTATTTATTAATAGTTATTTTTTTTACCAAATCTTATTCTCTCTCTTTTGTTTTTGTCTCTTTTCTTTTTCAGGGAACGGGCCCCATTGGCCAGTGGCACACGGCCAAGCCTCTCTGGTTGTGCGCTCTTGCATAGAGAAGGCGTCGGCGACAAGCGCCAGCACCAGGCGCGGAGGGATGCCAGGGCCACGGCGACCGGAGCCAGCAACGGTTGCCGGTGGCGGCCAGCGCGTGCGGCCGCCGTGTGGGCGGGCCCAAGGGCGCGGTGGCGCAGACGATTAGGCGGGGAGCGGGAGGTAGGAGGCGCGGCCAGGCCGGGCGAGCGGGATGCGGCCGTCGCCCTCGGGGCCGGCGTGGCTGAGGGGAGGGGCGGCACCAAAGGGCCGTGGCAGGAGGCGGCGACGGCTAGAGACGGGCGCGGCGTAGGGGCGGGCGGGAAGTGAAGCAGGGGCGGCGAGCGGGGCGGATGCGAGCCAGGGGGAGCGACGACGCGGCCGGCGCGGTTGTGGCGCGCGCGGTCCACGGTTGGGAGGTGCGGGTGGGTTGGCCGGGGCACGGTCTCATGCGAAGTGGCGCAGCCGGAGCGGGGGGGGGGGGGGGGGGGGGGGGGGGGGGGACATGACGGCGACGGCGCACAGCGATAGCCGCAGCAGAAGCAGAGAAGAAGGAGCGAGGCCGGAGCCCGGGGGCTCACCCACTTTGCAGGGACGAGGGGCGGCGTGGCTCGGGGGTGCCATTGGGGAGGAGGACGGGGACGAGCGACGTGGTGGTGGCGACGAGCGTAGCGGTCCTCGGGCGACAGCGGTGTCCTGCAGTGGCGTCGGGGAGGACGGCGCGGTGTAGGAGGGAGAGGAAGGAGACCGGGAGGGGCGGCGCCGCGGTGACCGAGCTCAGCGGCGGGGCGCGGGGCCGGGTGCCTCCGATCCCGATCTGGATCGGGGAGGGGCGCAGAAGGGGGAAGTGGGACGAGTGGGGGGGAGTGGGTGCTGTCGGTTAGTTTTTCCACCGATAGGGGGGTTATGGGGACGGGGTGGGCTGGCCTGGTGGCCGACTGGGCCGGCCTGTTGGGTTGGTTGGCCCATGGGGAGTTCTTTGTTTTAGCTCAGTTACGGATTTCTATTTTCTACTTTCTTTTATTTCTTCTTTTCTGTTTTATTAATTTTTTGTTTTTATGAAATACCCAAGTTGTACCTAAAATATTTTTAACACTTATGCCAGTACCACAATTAACTTGGCACCTAATATAAAATAGTTTGTAAATGTTTATTATTTTATAATCATTTAACTAATTGTTTTTGCTGCTATTTTATTCATTTCTGAGTATTTACTCATTTTATACAAGTGTGGTTTCTCCACCATTATTACTTAGGATTTATTTGTCCCGGCTTGAACATTTTAGTTTTAATGTTTCAAAACTTTTGATGTTTGTCTTTATTTTAAATTTGAATTTGAAACATTTTTGAACCATTGTGAGATTAACAACAGTAACCAAGGTGACGTGGCATCATTAGCGTGGAATAACTGTAGCTTAATTATCTAGGCGTCACACTTTGGCTCGAGCACCCAGTTGAATGAGCTTCTTTTCTTCATCGATAGGATCTTGAGGAATAGCGACTGTGAGCCTGAGTTGCACCACGTTCCACATATCATCATCTATTGCTCGGAGACGGATCTTAATCTTCTCCTTCCGGAAGGGATAGTCTGTCCCATCGAATATGGGAATCTTGTGATGTGACTTGTAGTTCACTGAAGACATACTTAAACTCCAAAGTCGTTAGACTAAAATGATCAGAGTCAAGGAGTACCTTTCTCCGACACCAATTGTAGGAATGAAGTATGTCTGCCAGAGGGGGTGAATGGGAGTTTTAAATTTTCTTCGAAAAACTTAAATCTCTCAAAACCCAGCAGCGGAATGAATGAAAAACACACTATAGTGAACTAAAACAGAGTACCGAAAGGAAAGTAAGATATTAATCTATGAGAATCATATGAATGAAAAACGTTGAAGGTAAACATGAGTGACAGGGATAACCGAAGATGCTCAATGGAGACAAGGAATTTGTTCGACCAGTTCGTCCTTCTACATAAGGACTACGTCTGGTTGGAGGGGTTGTGACTTAACACGGAAGATAAAATCTCTTCACCCTATTCTCCTCGACAATTGATTCGTCAGACGATGTCGATTACTCGTGGTAGATACTTGAAGGCAATATCCGAACCTTTACAAACTTCTTCTTCGAGAACCATAATCACTCTCAGTCTTGAAGAAATTGACACCTAACCGTCTAGAGAGTTTGCACCTCTCAAGAGTAATAGGCGGAGCGTACTAATCTTAAATTCTAGTGATGCTGAACCAGTATCTAATTCTTCGTCTCTAGGGTTTTTCTCTCGGTGGATTTTAAACTCAAATCGCCCAGAGAGTGGGTTGCTCAACAATCTTCTCAGAATCAAACGGAGCAGCCAACGAACAAAGCCGGCGCGGGCTGGCTATTTATAGCCGCAACCTTCCCAGATGGGAAATAACCATTATGGACACGAGGTCCAGCCAATGGCCAACCGACACGTTTACAACGGTCGGATTTTGGAGCAACGGTAACATTACTTGAGGAACAAGTAATGCTAATTCCTCGGTCCGAGTCAAATCTCTCGGAGCTAAGAAGATCATACTATCTTGCAGGCAAGTATTTGCCCGGAGCACAAAGACATTTCTCTCACAGCTTTCATAGGTTTTGGGTTTTAGGATCAGAGAATCAAAGCTTCGAACGTGACACCCCTCCTAATAGTACGGTGGTCAATGTAAGAAGAAGAACAAAATAAATGATACGTCTTCATCTTGTCTTCATTCTTCCTCTAGCGCAATCATTTGCTTCAAACAGGCACCGAACCAATTGCTTGCACTTCAGCAGTTTTTAGGGGTCACTTTTGTTAGCTTTATCGTTGATGATAACCTTCGCTGCCACGCAGGGAGATTATCTTCGTCGTTTGCATCAAGCTCCTTGATACTTCAGGGACCTGTTACTTTGTGTGCACTAGCAAACACATAAGTCCCATACTGTTTATGTCAACAAACTCCAAAATATAAGAGGCTTATCATAACATCAACAGAAATCTAGGGTGACCTTGGATGGGGAGAGATAGAGCAGATAACTAATATAGGAATCAAAACTCTGCTTGCGGCAGCACTTTAGGGCAGATGCAGTTTGTTTAAGTGCACCAACCAGTGAGAGGGCGTTGTTTGAACTTATTTGCCAGGCCTGCATGATAGTCGGCCAATATGGTTGGGCGAGAGGCCCAACTATTTTAAAATTTAAAAGGCGGGGGATGGGGAATACTGTGTCGGTAGAGATTAGAAGTTGTACATGGTCAGAGAGACAATGGAATCACATGCTAGGTTTACGAATATGCACTCTTTTCTCTCTAGTGTTGGTTGATCACGGTTGTTCGATGATTTAAACCTTCTATCGAGAAGGGGAAGTCCAATAAGAGCAAGATTATTTATGGCGTTCGTTAGTTCAATGAAAGGATGGATTATTCTTATCGAAGGGCTCTCTCATAAGGGCTATAAATACCCCACTGAAATGCAAACTAAACCTAGCTCAGATGATTAGGTTCTTCATGGTGGAACCAGTCCACCCGAGTTCAAGTCATAGACTTGGCTCTAGTGCTCGCATTTTTCTGGAATTATTTCAGGCTTTCTAACAATGTTTGTTAAGTGGGAGGACACGTTCCCATCGACTACGGAGGTGCCTGTGGTGACTTCATCAATCTCAAGATGATGTGTCGGCTCAGTCCCTTAGAGGTGCTCATAGGTGTAGGGTGTACGTGCATGTGTTAATAGGGGTGAATAGTTGTGCGTATGTATGAACATCTGCGTCTGTACTCTGTTCGAAATAAATCCCCATTGAAATCTAGGGTGATTTTGGATGGGGAGAGACAGAGCAGAGAACTCACTTAGGAATCACTGTTCTTCTTGCAGTAGTGTTTTACGCCAGATGAAGTTTGTTTAAGCACGCCAACCAACAAAGGGGCTCTGCTTGAACTTATTGTGTGAGACGCGGGCCTACATGATAGTCGGCCCGTATGGTTGGGAGAGAAGCCCAACCATTTTAAATTTATGAAGCGCAGGTTGGGAGATAACTACCCAACCGTTCTTAAATTTAAAAAGCACGTGATGATGACAAATGTGTGGACTGAGATTAGAAATGATACGTAATCAATGACAAACCGAGTTACCAAGTAAACCATATAATTTGGGATAACTTGATCCCTCGATTCTTCTTAGTGTTAGTTGACCATGTTTGTTCAACCAAGCAAGTAAACCTTCTATCCCGAAGGGGAAGTTTAAATAGAACAAGATTATAGTGGTGTTATTCGACATATCGCTTTCCTATCAATGGAAGGGAGCATTGTTCTTGATTGTAAGAATCTCTCACAAGTGTTGAAATCTCCCATTATGATCCAGGGCAAGTTTGGATGGGGAGAGATGTAGGAGAGAGCGGAGGATGGTCTACATCCCTTCATTTATACTAAACACATTTTATGCTTTAATTACCTACCATGCCATTACTTTAATTAATATAGAAAAAGTTTTTTGCATGGTAATATAGAAAAAGTTTTGATTGAGCGTTGTGGTCTGTTGGAGCGTATTACGTTCGTGATGGTTATGGGTAAAATTGGGAGGCGAGGCAAGAAGTCGTGACAGTTTGGGTGCGGATGACCCGTGGCTTACATGCGACATAGCACCAAAATGACAACAGTGAGCAGCGAACGGAAACTGAAGCCGGATTAATGTATAGCTAATTAAAGATGCGATCACAGTAGAGGATACGCAGTTGACCGGCGAAAGGGGAGGAGGAAGAGACGCCGATGATCGACGATTTCTTGGTAGACAGCTGATAGAGCCATCGCAAAAGGCCAAGGCACACCGCGTGTGCAGTGGACATTGGGTCTACGCTGATGTTGCTCGGGGTCAGCGCAGCCCCACAACAGCAAGCCGGTCCGACGACCATGGGGAAGGTACAAGCACCTCGGCCCTCGGCGACCTCTGTTGTCTAAAAGAAAATGAAAAACGGTTGCCACAATTTCACGAATATTCAGATGGACCTCCACGAACGAGATAAATAATCAGTATACTTTCAACACTGGCAAGTATAGGCTCCATAACAAATTAGGTGGCTGAATTAGAGCAGCTAGAACGGTTTCAGGCAAATCAACCATAGACAATAGGCATCTGAAACTGCTGAAGGTAGCCATCTTACAGGTTACAACTGCTACTGTTTTTTTTTAGGGAACAACTGCCGTTGTTGATCTACTACCATTATAAAAGAAAGAGAGAGCGGAGAACCAAATCATCCTATCCATCAAAACCTGCAATATGATGGTCTACATCCCTCGAGCATACTAAACGTATTTCTCTACTCCTAATGGATGAATTGGTTGAATAGTTCCCCCACTTTCAACCGGTTTATTTTCAACCGGTTTATTTTCAACCGGTTTTTCTTCGTCCCCCCAATCCACCCACGCTACCACGCACGCCCCCCTAAAAAAACCACCCCGCAGAAAGACCTCTCCTATCGATCCCCTCGATCCCCTCTAGGAGACGCCGCCGTCGTCCACCTTGATCCCCTTGAACACCCGCGCACATCAGCCCTCTTCGGTCTCCCCCACCCATAGCCGCTCTCTTCCCTGCCGGCGCCGCCCTCTTCCCCGCCCTCGAGCGGAGATGCTCCAGATCGAGTCGTGCAAGTCAGCGGGGCGGCGGCCAGATCCGCCCACGGCCACATCTCGTCCAGATGGATGGCGCCGGGAGAGGTAGATCGAGGGGGCGGGTACCGTGTGGGTCTTCTCTTTCGGGACGCTGCTCCGAACCGATACAGTGAGGAGGCATCCTCTATGCGCGGCAACGAGGGCGGCAGGTACCTTGTGGGTCTTCTCTTTTGGTCCATGATGCCTGATTGCTTCATCTTCGGCTGGATCGGGGTCCGACCACCCAGTAAGCTATGCCTCATCTTCCGTCTTCTTTTGTAAATTTTCTATGGTTCTTGGTCTGATTCTCTATAAAGAGCTCAAACTCGTCTTGAGTTTTTGGTTATGACCTGCCCTATTTTGGTGGTACGGATTATTGTACTACTGTCTTGAGTGGCAAATATTTACTGAGATGGGATAATATGTATACTGTTTTTCTATTTCAAGACTTCATGTGATTTCTTTCTGGTCTATGTCAATTTATTTATTTTAAATAATTTACCAACACAATGCAGGTTGATGTGCATAGCACGTGTTAATAAAATATCAATTATCTGCATGGTATATATATCTCTAATCATTGCCTTTTCCAGAATGAAGAGAAGGTATGAGAAAGATAATACTAATATTCCCTATACATTTGACATTTAACTTTTACCAGATTCTTGGATTCTTCAAAATCATGTCTATTAGTGTTTCTTCTATATATATGCATATAATGATAATTTCAAAAGGAAAGATCATGCATATATATATAACACATTTGAATTGCCACTGATTTTTCGTCCCCCTTGTTGAATGATTCGTGCACGCATTTGTTTTGTTGGTCTTTTGCTGCATGTGGGGAGCGTAAACTGGGAGAACGTGTGCAGCAGGCATCGCTGCTGTGCTGGACGACTTTGTGCGAGGCCATGGCCATGGATGATGTGCTGTTGGAGAACGGCTCAGGGCTAAGGTAGTCGATGTGAATGACCACTGGGTATGTAATGGTTTAGTCCTCGTGAATTCCCACTCTGTTTTTTAGTCATGTGTAGTGTTGTTCAATTTGGGCAGGGCTTACATTCTCTCATAGGATCAGACCAAACAAGGTCTCATAAGCTTTGCCTTGTTTTGTTCGAAACATAAAAACAGCCATTATCGAGGAAAGAGTCATTCTCACATAGCGATGTGTTTGCCTCCTTCCAGAATTCCAATTTGCTTTTGGATTCGTATGATGCAGCCTACATGTTCCCATCACCCAGTAAAGTATAGATATCCATTATTGCATCTCGGTTTATATTATGCATCCCCGCTGACAGTTTCATTGTTAAGTAGGAACGAAGATTACATCTATAAATGACATATGTATGTAATTGTGTGCTGCATTCTTGCTGCTTCCAGTAGATGTACTATCTTTTCAGTGTTGACTTTTAAAGCATTTTTGCTGACAAGAAGCTTATCAGTCGTAATGTTCAGCACCTATATTACCTGATGGTCATGTAGTGCTATGGATTGACGATTAAAGAAACTCGAGCATATTAATGTGGGAAATAGACATACAGTATGTTATAAAGGATAAGACAAGTAATTATTGGGCGTGAAAGATCAGGATGGAAGCATTTTTTTTGCTATCATATGAATTATTGAATACAATCTGGTATTCAACCCCTCAAAATTAGATTTAATTCATGCTCGTACACCATCACTCATACAATTAGATTTAATCTGTTACAAAGGCTACTCTATATCTTATTTTTCTTTCACAGCACATACATTATCAGTTATATGTTTGCCTGGGTAGGAAAGTAACAATCAATCCCTCAAAAATAAAAGGAAAGTAATGATCAAGACCTTAGATGGCTGACGGTAACTCCATTCATTCTCTTCCTATTATTATTATTTTAGTTATTTTTCTATTCTCATGGGTAGGTTTCTTCTGTGTTGTTTTGCTTTAGTTTTGCTTTAGGTTTCTTCTGCTTCCATGTTGTATTGTGGTGAAGCTTCTTCACTTTCCCTAACCAGACGCTGCATGCTCTGCTCACTGAAGGTGCCCGCTGTTTGTGTTTGGATGTTGATGATGCCGTATGTCAAGGTATGTAGCAGCAGCTTTTGTTATCCTTTCCACACTAGCGAATGTCAGAATTTATCATGTGGGCAATTTTTTTGACTGTAGTATGAGTACAAGGTTCAGGGAAGTTTAGTCGTTTAGTATCTCACAGATTGTCTAGGCTATAAATTTAGGAGATGACTTGGAAGCTCAACATAGAAAATTATTTAGTCTAATGCAGATTACATATTAAGCGCCTTTTCAAAGCAAGTATGGAAGAAAATGTGGTGAGCTCTCCATGAGAAAATTTAATATAACAGTTTCTTTGACTTGAAGGAATATTTGCAGATTTTAATCTATAGAAAGTTTGAGGGTACCATCTTTGTGAAATTGATGCTCTTTACGTCTATTAGTAATGGACACTTCTATCATTCTATATATCATTTTATGCACTTAACTGAGAAGGCTTTCTAATAGTTGAAGAGGCGCTCATGATTCCGAGCTCGGCTCTTCCTGATTAGCTCGTCACCACGCTCGCAACTGCGGAATCATAGGTGCGAAATGCTTTAGTGTGTCCGTCAAAGCCCGTGTCATCGAGCAGAAACTAGCCTCAACCAAATTGCACCTGTCATCGATGCACGTCGAGGGCACTCGGAATCTGGCATTTGCTCCATTGCGAAGCATGCGATGTTGAGAGAAAAGAGGGAGACTGCACCAGAGGAAAGCGAAGCATGGTAGTAGGTCTGAAGATGAGAGCATGATGTTCTCTTTTAGCAAAGGATCCATGTGTCTATTTTTTCATCACCTTGTAACGCACGGGGACCTTTGATTTCATTTAGTTTTATGTTCTACTGTAGATAGGGAAATATGGACACTAAATATCCATTTCTTAGGTGTCAACCTGGTACATTAGGCTGTATAATACATGGCAGAGTTCTTCCAGGTACTAATTTAGGTAATCTGATTCATGTCACTTTGCTTTAAGCATAGTTAACTAACAGCAAGGACATTGCCATATATGAATGTATGAACAAAAAAAGGAGGTACAGTAATGATTTCACATATGCACTTCCCCTACAACCTATGTCGAGGGTACCTACTGTAATGATTTTGCATATGAACTTGCTAAAAATAGTACTGCTACCTTGAGTTTGTCAAAGAATAATGCCACTAAATTGCTATTCATTTTGGATCTGTCATCTTTTTCCCCACTAGGGTGCTTCCTTAAAATTTACTACTTTAGAGACACGAGGATCCTCAAGTTAACACACTTGATTTCTTACTGCTGCTTATGCATCCCCGAACTTCAGTTAAATTTATGATTATGTGGATATTTCCTATACTTTATCAAGTGTAGGGTTCTTAAAATAAGGACAGACATTTGTTTCACCTTTTGTAGTTCATCATAATAGCATATGATTTTTAAAAATGGCAAATTGCCAAGTACAGTTCTGAGGTGGAGAGTTACTTATGTATTTTTTTATTCATGAATGACATGATCAAGGAGTCAGGTGTGAAAATACTTTATAAATCAGGTGAGACAACATGCTAAAATTTTGTGGCGATTAGTGAAGGAAAGAACTATGTACTCTTCTTTCAAGTAGACTGCATCGCCTTATTGTTAGAGTCAGCTTCACCTCCCATTGTTATATTTTTTACGTGAATATCAGTGCCCCCCCCCCCCCCCCCCCCCCACACTTATGTTGTTGAAAATGGCAATCGCTTGATCTTTGATAGCATGCAGCTGCCTATCTACAAATCATAAATGAACAAATAAAACGTGCTGATATATCCAAATGTTGTGTATCCTGCTTGTAGAGTTTGTTCCTATTTATCCTTTTTTCATTTTTACATATGGGCATCTGGTGTTTGCGGCATCTCAAAGTTTACCTTTTTAAATTGATAGATTGTACATGTCGGAATTTTGTGTTGTGCCTCAAAGGTTGCCCTTTTACAAGTAATATACTGTGTATTTTGCTGATGCTTTGTTGCTGAGATATATTCTAAGTGATAATCATACATTTCATGTTTGCTCCTCTATCTTAGTAGAGGAATGAGAATATGGTTAAATCCTAAATATGATATTATGCAGCATGACCAAAATATCACATCTTATTAATCCCTTTCTCTTGGCAGTGTGCTACATCTGGTCGCTCAAGGCCAAGGATGTGATGAAAGGCTTCTTGCTAAGTTTTTAGCTGTCTGATTCAAATCCATATAGCTTGCGAGATGATGGCATAGTATTATCTGACATTTTATCTGTACTTGATTAAATTTTAGAAACAACTGTTGGTTACTATTATTTGTGAATTCTACTTAATGCTTCACAATTTTTTAATAGTTTAGTTTGTGCTTGCTTAACTGTCTATCCGCATATATATACGATTCTTTTGAAATTTGTTCTTGATAATTTCTCAAAAACAAAATCTAGGTCGAAGCTATGCTAAAGACTAGGTGTTAATAATGGCCATCATTTATATGTTTGGAAACTACTAATAATCCACTTGATCATCTCAAGTAACAAACTGCTGACTAATTAGCTATGCATCGAGAAAAGCAGAAGTTGTTCATCTTAATAAAAATAATCCAAATTACCATATTTATTTATTTAAAAATGGTTATATCCTAACCCCATGTCATTTCCAACAAAGCAAATATCATTGCATTTTTTTCTATTGGTACTTTGGATAAGTGTGGGTGGACTTGATAATTGACACGAGGAAGCTGCTAAAAGCAGGGCCTCTAATCAATTTTCTAATTTTTTCTAATGGTTTGCTTCTCGTTTATTTGATGGGAGTGTTGAAATATTTTCATGAGGAAAAAATACGATCCCCTTGCTCACTCATCGATGAGCATGAGGATGATAGTTGCAAACTCCATTGCTCGGGAGGATCGCGCACCGACGCCAAGTTCATAAATGGACTTGATCTACGTTCGGCAGTGTGTAGCTCAACAGGGACACTTCATTTCACATTGATGGAGGCAACGGGGCCTATGGCTATTTTTCGTGACTCATTTGGGGGCTTCGTTGTGAAAAGTGCCTGCAGCTACCGGCCTTCACTGCTCTTGATATTTGAATTTTTTGAAAACACACTTCGGTTGCTAAAAAGAATCTCAAATCAAATACATGAATACATACACACATTTGTAAGGCCAGGTAGAAATCTAAAAAAAATGTTATATTTTGGGAAATACAAAAAAGAGAATTCTAAGAGGAGTGACTCCCCTTTTGTCTTGTATACAGAAATTTGTTTTTTATAGCCAAAAACAAAACTAGATTTCTACCAAAACTTGCCATGGGTATTCAAAATGTGTGTATGTATCCCCGGAAAAAAATTCAACTTTTTTTGGAACTTCAAAGCACGAATTTCAAAATGTTTAAATATAGAGAGCACTGGAGCTCGCGTGCTGCAACCATGCTGCTTCATGCAGGTACAAGCGGTCAAGGTTGGACATTCCATCGATGGAAGCTGAAGCATTAATGATGGGCCTGAAGTTAGCAGAAAATTGGACATCCACTCCCTTGCGGTGGAGATATTCAATGAAAATTATTCAAGCCGTGAAGAACCCGTCAGAGTACCGCACTATAGGGACAATTGTCACTTATGATTGCTGGAATTTGATGGCAAACTTTAGAAGGGCGAGGATGATGCACCGGGGGCGAGAAGCAAATGTATATTCTCATGAATTTGGTCGATTTTGTTTTATTGAGAGGTCCTGAGAGGTCTATGGGAACCACCCCCCTTATTTCCCGATTCCAGTCTTGTAAAGGACATGATAATCGTTTAAGCAAAGTTGTCAAACTTAAAGAAAAAGAATCTTCGACTGCTGAAAAACATTAAGGATTTGCACATTTGTGCTTGATCATGAAGTGAAATGGACCACAAAGGAACATTTTAACCTATTTTATTGAGAGGGCATGGGAGATTTGGAGGGATCATCTTCCTTGGCCCATGATAATACAAAAGATGTCGTTATATATATATGTTTGTTTTCATAGAGTATGAGAGAGATGGAGATGAATTATGTCGACGTCCAAAAAAATAGTTTGAAGACCTTTGGATTTTTATGGCAGCGCACGGTCACCTTCCAAAGACAAGAGTCTTCGGGCGATGCCTTATGGCATTGCACGTGCACCTAACATACTAAATTCATCTTTGCCCTTATTATTTATTTGATTCATTTATATGCATGCATTGTAGCCCGTAGCAACGCATGGGCGTTTTACTAGTTACGCTTTAATTACCCACCATGCCATTGCCTAAAACATCTGTTAACGAAAATCATCGTTAACGAAATCCCCGTTGCTAACCAAACGCGGTACCCCACCACTCGCCCCTCTCTCTCGCACGCCTCTCTCTCTCCCTCGCTAACCTCTCCACCATGCCCCGCCACGCCCTTCTCGCCCACGCCCTTCTCGGCCGCCGCCCCCCCTGTCGTCCTCGCCGGCGGCCCCTTCACGCCCCGCCGCCCCCCCTCCCCCCGCCTGTCGGCCTCGCCGGCGGCCCCTTCACGCCTCGCCGCCCCCCTTCACGCCGGCGGGCCACGGTCCCGACGGCCGCAGCAGCACGCCCCCGACGGCCGAGCGGCACCTCCGCCGCAGGGGGGCTGGGCCGCAGCAGCACGCCCCCGACTGCCCACTCCGACGACGATTCCTGCGGTCCAGATGTTGCTAACTGAATCCTTCGGTCAGGCATCTTGCTCTCTTATTTTTCTTCATACAGGGCCGATCAATTGTCATGGTGTCCTTAAGCACAATTCACAAGCTTCCCCGTTATCTCTGGGTTATAGATTTGTTGCACTCAATGGAAACTGGGAGCATTACTCTCCTTGACTGGAATCAGTGGCCAGATTATAGATCACACAAGCTGTTGGTGAGCTTTTCCTTTTGATTTATATATCTCTGGGTTATAGATCATCTCCTACTTGCTAGAATTTATTTTCTGTGCCTCTGATAACTCCATGTTCTGTTTGTTTTATTGGCATGAAAATTACTTTGAAAATATACCTTCTCATCTACAATGGTATGTTATCAAAGTTTTTGTCTGAATATTGTGTCCGAGCAAGCACCGTGGGACATCAATCTTTGCAGATCCAGTCATGTCAACATACCCATAGGATGCCTTTGAATTTTATCTGTGCCAGCAGACCATACAGATTTAATTTTGTAGGTTCGGTGATACATCTGCTCTCATGTCATGCAAAACAGCAACCTTCTCCTTCTTTATATTGTGATTTTAAAAATTAGCATTGGTTTGAGGAACCCCTGGAATAATTGAAGTGGGGTTAAAGGGAGAAGTTCGTTGTCTGACCAGTTCTGAATATTTCACAGCCGAATGGCCTTTAGAATTCATGCATTTTTACTACCTCCTCCAAATTTGCTACAGTGTAGTAATAAGTTAAAAGGAGCTACTATCTGTTCTTGAGGTTAGCATAGCAAGATTAACTGGTGGATGACCGGATGCTTATTTCCTCTTGCTTGCTATATGTCATGATTCATGGCCTCCATATGTTCAAATCACAACTCGGGGGCATCAGTTAGTGGCGCATATACTCCGTCGTTGTGATTCCTCGAATGATGCTCATTTAACCATTTTATAGATTTAGATATCGATTTTTAAGCCTTATGCTCCTTCCATTTTAGGATCCGCCAATTTTCATTCTACTGTGTGTAGCGCTGCTCACATGAAACTCATCACTCATTTGCACATAGGTTAAAGATGGAGATAAAGACAGGCTTTTGTGACCAAGGGGTGGAATTCTTTTCAGCTTACAGAAACCTTCTTACCAACATCGCTTCTTGCCGACGCACCAATCTTGAAAAACGAACTGATAGCTACATGATTTTACTTTGTTTTCCTTGGTTTAAATCATGTATACAGTGTAGTGTCTACTTTTTGACAATTTCTTATTCACCTGTATGCTTTCTTTTGCAAGTTCATTCCCAATCTCTAATAGCCAATTAATGACTGCATGATCTGGTTCTGCTTTAGTGCCCTCAAACTGTACTTTCAGTTAGATGCCCATTGAATAATGATTGCTTAATCTTTCTATCCTTTTCCTTTGAAATTGTGCTTCACAAATAGTAGTCAAACAAGACTACCATTTACTCAGGCCATGCTTTCAATCCCACGCCTATTGACTAATGATTGCTTCTTCAGGCATGGAAATCCCTGTGCTGACGGTGCTTGCAAATATTTTCAGCCATGGAATATGTGATGTAAGGTGTAGGGGAGTATGCGTGTCCCCATTGGCAGAGATCCCTGCTTTTGAAATTTTTCCGTTTAAAATTCAGATATGTCGAGTTAAGTAAAATTCAGTGGTGAAGAAAGTCTTACGATGTACAATTATTTTAGTGTAAATCTCCGTTGGAAAAAAAATCAGTTAGTAAAGAAGGAATACATCATCCTTTTTGTTATAACAATGTTTATGATACTTTGTTGCAGAGAACAAAGGGGTTGTAAGATATATGGCATAACATGATAAAAAACAATGAAATCTTAGGTAAAGAGGTGAGACTCACATATATGTAGACTTATTTTCTTCCCTGTAAAACAATAGCTTTTGTTAGCTAAAGAGGTTAGACTCACATGAGTTACCTTTTGGCCATATTTTAATGATTTATATTATGCTGTGTTGTTCTCTTAGATATGCTTGCTGCTCCGGTATCAAGTGAAGATCTTGGTTCAATATGCTTGTCCAGCGCCTGAAGTATTTGGATGAACAGTATGTCAATGTCAACCTACATGATGATGACTTTTTCTATGCCGAGCATTGTGATCAAGGTATTTCTTTCTGCACACGGAAATTAAAATGTGTAGATGGATGAAAATGGAACATAAATTAAAATGGTATATCTTGGAAAACACTTGTATGCACAAATAGTTTCTACTGGCTACCTCCATAAGTAGAGCACAAACCTTGGTTGATATGACATTAAACTGTTGGATGACAAAAACCAATGACTGGGATCCGTTGGAACAAGAAACTTCAACTTGTAATGCACATTCGCCATCAATTGCCAATATGCCTGAGAATTAGGTTTATGTAAATTATATCATTAGGTATAATTTTTTGCTTACAAACATGCTCTGAACTGAGATGTGTCCATCTGCCTACAACACCAAGATCCATAGAGCAGACAGGCCAGAAGAAATAAGATTGACCTTTTTCCGGAGAAAAGAAAATGAATTGCGCTAAGTTGCAATGATATGTTGATGGGAGAAACTATTCATGACAAGTATCTCAAATATCCCAAATGTTAGTGTAGTTACACGTATTTCTTAGACCGTTGTTTATATGTTTGTAATGTGATATGTTAAGAGATCGCAATTGTGGGTTGCATATTTTTCACGTGTAAGTTTAATTTGCATGTTTGACCATTAGCGTCACAATACTTATATATAGCACATAATCTTTGTGAATAGAGGTATGCTAAAAGCTAAGGAGAGGGCTTATATCTTTGTGAATGCATCCATGTAGCTAGGCGATTAACGGAGAGTCGGGTAGAAGCATGTTGATGATATAGAATAGTCACAAGTATACCGTTTATTTAACAACAGTGCATAGTTAGCATGTATAATAGTCTTATACTGTAATATATATTATCTTACTTTTGTTGACATCTTTTGAGAAATTTAGTCACAACCATTCAAGAGCTTGTTCTGTAACTTTGTATGCAGATGTCAAAGAAAAAAAAATCCCTGTTGTGGTGTGTGCATTATGATTATCCTTATGCAGTGGGCACAACTACTTGTTGTCCGGATAAGCTTACTCCTTAATACTACTCTACATTTAGGAATGCAGTGAGTATGTGGTGTTTTTTTTTGATGTGCAGAGTGGTGCAGTTGGATAGTTGTTCAAGATAATTTTGCCTGAAGTTTTGATATATTTTTATATTTTGATATAATGTGATCTGCCCAAAAAATAGACAAATATGAAAATTATATGGTCATTGGATGATCTGGTTAATTGCCATTCAAAGACATGAGATCAAAAGAATGTTTCCTTGATGTCCACTTTTAATGAGCTAATAATAATTATCTTTTGGCCTTGGTTTAGTTGAACCGTGCATTGCGCATTGCATTCGAGGTTATTAATTGTTTGGGATGAACATTCAATTTCTTTTCATGTCATTTCTTGATGATTAGTTCCATTGACACAAATATTTTTTTAGGGGACAACAAAAGTCAACCAGACACACACTAGGTTTTTTTAGGGGACTTGCTCTGCTGAACAACCAAACACACACTAGCTAGGGGACTCGCTCTACTGAACAATCCGCTCCTTCATCACTGCAAGAAAGGAAGTCATGAGGCACTCTCTCGCGGTTGAGAAGAGACAAGCATTCTACATGCCTGCAATAGTTTCAACCCACAAGACATGAGGTCCATGTCATTGAAGCTGCAAGCAAGCATTTAACACGCAAACAAGCATTCCACATTGCCTGCAATAGCCCACAAGACATGAGGTACATGTCATTGAAGCTGCAAGCAAGCATTTCACATGCCTGCAATAGTTTCAACCCACAAGACACGAGCTCTCAGGGCCGCCGCCCCCAACATCTATTGCTCAAACAAACCTTGCACACTCAACCAGTATCACTGGAGTAGTCGCCCAAGATGCCACTGCAGAGACGTGCGTTGCACGTGCATGCTTACTAGTTACTATTAGGAACCGAAAGCGGAAATTATGTTGTAGAAGAAAAAGGGAAAAATGTATGCATGGCAACATAACACGCGACTTTCCTAGGCAAGACTTTTGGCTGGTGATGAGCGTTGCTCTTCTACCATGTCTAAGATTGAGATAACAATTAATATTACAGTTATGTTCATAGGTGTTGATCGGTGGAGATAGCTAATGTCGGCATTTTAGGGCAGATTGAGTTCGATTAAGCGCGACGACTAGGGAGAGGACTTCATTTGAACATATCTGGGTTGGGGCATGTGGATAGCCGACCTGTAGGACAGCCGTGACACCCAACCGTTTTCAAATTCATACAATCCGAGACACAGACAACTGTTTTGATCAAGATTAGAGCCGATAAATGGTCAGGAACAAAACAAGTTAGAAAGGAAACCATGGAATTTGTGAACACTTGATACAAGGATAGGAAACGTTGATGAAGACACAATCAATTCTCACCATTGTTGCTTGGTCACGTTTGTTCGACCACGGTAACCTTCTATCCATCAATAACAAAAATATTATTTATGACGTTGTTGAACACTCGTCAGCTTCAGTTTGACGGAAGGAGGCATTGTTATTATCAAAGGACTATCTCATAGTGTTGAAATCCCCCATTATGATCCAGTGTGAGTTTGGATGTGGACGGGTAGGAGGTTTTGCTTCGACGCATGACCTGTTGGAGCTTAAGCGTTCGTGGCGGTTATGAGTAATTGTGAGGTGAGGCTAGCCGAGAGGCTGTGACCATTTGAATGCCACCAGCTTGGGTGGCAGTGGTGTCTGTGTGTGTGTGTGTGTGGGGGGGGGGGGTATAGGTTGAGATGGGAGAAGTTCCAAGTTGGTTTGAAGGTAGATCGAAGGAAAGGAGTAGAAATCCATTAGAATTTTAATCTTGGAGACATGTTCGACAAATATTGACCATTTATGAATAATATTGGTGATTTTGTTATGGTGGAGGCAGATAGAGGCAAGGGTGTGGAAACACCAAGTTTTTTTTGTCTCCATCAAGTGCAACTTTTAACTTTTTTTGCGTTGCTCCCAATAATGGCATTTATTGGACCATGAGTTGTAGAACCCTGATAATGACTTTCCTAAGGCGATAGTTTAGGGTTGAAGTTGAAGCGTCACTCTACTTACGCCACGTTGTAGGGCTGATTGAGTTCGTATAAGAGCGACAACTGAAGGAAATATGCTCTAGAGGCAATAATAAAGTTATTATTTATTTCCTTATATCATGATAAATATTTATTATTCATGCTAGAATTGTATTAACCGGAAATATAATACATGTGTGAATACATAGACAAACTTAGTGTCACTAGTATGCCGCTACTTGACTAGCTCGTTAATCAAAGATGGTTATGTTTCCTAACCATGAACAAAGTGTTTTTATTTGATTAACGAGGTCACATCATTAGTAGAATGATCTGATTGACATGACCCATTCCATTAGCTTAGCACCCGATCGTTTAGTATGTTGCTATTGCTTTCTTCATGACTTATACATGTTCCTATGACTATGAGATTATGCAACTCCCGTTTGCCGGAGGAACACTTTGTGTGCTACCAAACGTCACAACGTAACTGGGTGATTATAAAGGAGCTCTATAGGTGTCTCCAAAGGTAGATGTTGGGTTGGCGTATTTCGAGATTAGGATTTGTCACTCCGATTGTCGGAGAGGTATCTCTGGGCCCTCTCGGTAATGCACATCACATAAGCCTTGCAAACATTGCAACCAATAAGTTAGTTGCGAGATGATGTATTACGGAACGAGTAAAGAGACTTGCCGGTAACGAGATTGAACTAGGTATTGGATACCGACGATCGAATCTCGGGCAAGTAACATACCGATGACAAAGGGAACAACGTATGTTGTTATGCGGTCTGACCGATAAAGATCTTCGTAGAATATGTAGGAGCCAATATGGGCATCCAGGTCCTGCTATTGGTTATTGACCAGAGATGTGTCTCAGTCATGTCTGCATTATTCTTGAACCGTAGGGTTTGCACGCTTAACGTTACGATGACAGTTATTATGAGTTTATGCATTTTGATATACCGAAGTTAGTTCGGAGTCCCGGATGAGATCGGGGACATGACGAGGAGTCTCGAAATGGTCGAGACGTAAAGATCGATATATTGGACGACTATATTCGGACATCGAAAAGGTTCCGAGTGATTCGGGTATTTTTCGGAGTACCGGAGAGTTACGGGAATTCGCCAGGAGAAGTATTGGGCCTTGATGGGCTTTAGTGGGAAGAGGAGAAAGGGCCTGCTGCGCCCCCCCTCCCCTCTAGTCCGAATTGGACTAGGGAAAAGGGGGCCGACCACCTTTCCTTCTCCTCCACTTCCTTCTCCCTTCCTCCCCTCTTTGGTGGACGCCTACTAGGACTTGGAGTCCTAGTAGGACTCCACATCCTGGCCGCACCTAGCCTTGGCCGGCCTCCTCCTCCTCCATTCTTTATATACAGGGGCAGGGGGCACCCCAGAGACACACAAGTTGATCCACGTGATCGTTCCTTAGCCGTGTGCGGTGCCCCCTGCCACCATATTCCACCTCGATCATATCGTTGTAGTGCTTAGGCGAAGCCCTGCGTCGGTAGAACATCATCATCGTCACCACGCCGTTGTGCTGACGGAACTCATCCCCGAAGCTTTGCTGGATCGAAGCCCGGGGAGCGTCATCGAGCTGTACGTGTGTTAAGAACTCGGAGGTGCCGGAGTAACGGTGCTTGGATCGGTCGGATCGGGAAGACGTACGACTACTTCCTCTATGTTGTGTCAATGCTTCCGCAGTCGGTCTGCGTGGGTACGTAGACAACACTCTCCCCTCTCGTTGCTATGCATCACCATGATCTTGCGTGTGCGTAGGAATTTTTTTAAAATTACTACGTTCCCCAACAGTGGCATCAGAGCCTAGGTTTTATGGTTTGATATTATATGCACGAGTAGAACACATGTGAGTTGTGGGCGATATAAGTCATACTGCCTACCAGCATGTCATACTTTGGTTCGGCGGTATTGTTGGATGAAGCGGCCCGGACCGACATTACGCGTACGCTTACGCGAGACCGGTTCTCCCGACGTGCTTTGCACAAAGGTGGCTTGCGGGTGACTGTTTCTCCAACTTTAGTTGAACCGAGTGTGGCTACGCCCGGTCCTTGCGAAGGTTAAAACGGAGTCTATTTGACAAACTATCGTTGTGGTTTTGATGCGTAGGTGAGATTGGTTCTTGCTTAAGCCCGTAGCAGCCACGTAAAACTTGCAACAACAAAGTAGAGGACGTCTAACTTGTTTTTGCAGGGCATGTTGTGATGTGATATGGTCAAGACATGATGCTAAATTTTATTGTATGAGATGATCATGTTTTGTAACCGAGTTATCGGCAACTGGCAGGAGCCATATGGTTGTCGCTTTATTGTATGCAATGCAATCGCGATGTAATGCTTTACTTTATCACTAAGTGGTAGCGATAGTCGTGGAAGCATAAGATTGGCGAGACGACAACGATGCTACGATGGAGATCAAGGTGTCGCACCGGTGACGATGGTGATCATGACGGTGCTTCGGAGATGGAGATCACAAGCACAAGATGATGATGACCATATCATATCACTTATATTGATTGCATGTGATGTTTATCTTTTTATGCATTTTATTTTGCTTTGATTGACGGTAGCATTATAAGATGATCTCTCACTAAATTATCAAGAAGTGTTCTCCCTGAGTATGCACCGTTGCCAAAGTTCGTCGTGCCCAGACACCACGTGATGATTGGGTGTGATAAGCTCTACGTCCATCTACAACGGGTGCAAGCCAGTTTTTGCACACGCAGAATACTCAGGTTAAACTTGATGAGCCTAGCATATGCAGATATGGCTTCGAAACACGGAGACCGAAAGGTCGAGCGTGAATCATATAGTAGATATGATCAACATAGCGATGTTCACCATTGAAAACTACTCCATCTCACGTGATGATCGGTTATGGTTTAGTTGATTTGGATCACGTGATCACTTAGAGTTTTAGAGGGATGTCTATCTAAGTGGGAGTTCTTAAGTAATATGATTAAATTGAACTTTAATTTATCATGAACTTAGTCTTGGTAGTATTTTGCAAATTATGTTGTAGATCAATAGCTCGCGTTGTTGCTTCCCTGTGTTTATTTTGATATGTTCCTAGAGAAAATTGTGTTGAAAGATGTTAGTAGCAATGATGCGGATTGGATCCGTGATATGAGGTTTATCCTCATTGCTGCACAGAAAAATTATGTCCTTGATGCACCGCTAGGTGATAGACCTATTGCAGGAGCAGATGCAGACGTTATGAACGTTTGGCTAGCTCAATATGATGACTACTTGATAGTTTAGTGCACCATGCTTAACGGCTTAGAATCGGGACTTCAAAGACGTTTTGAACGTCATGGACCATATGAGATGTTCCAGGTATTGAAGTTAATATTTCAAGCAAATACCCGAGTTGAGAGATATGAAGTCTCCAACAAGTTCTATAGCTAAAAGATGGAGGAGAATCGCTAAACTAGTGAGCATGTGCTCAGATTGTCTGGGTACTACAATCGCTTGAATCAAGTGGGAGTTAATCTTCCAGATAAGATAGTGATTGACAGAATTCTCTAGTCACCATGACCAAGTTAGTAGAACTTCTGATGAACTATAGTATGCAAGGGATGATGAAAAGGACTCCCGAGCTTTTCATGATGATGAAATCGATGAAGGTAGAAATCAAGAAAAACATCAAGTGTTGATGGTAGACAAGACCACTAGTTTCAAGAAAAGGGCAGAGGGAAGAAGGGGAACTTCAAAAAGAATAGCAAGCAAGTTGCTGCTCAAGTGAAGAAGCCCAAGTCTGGACCTAAGCTTGAGACTGAGTGCTTCTGCTGCAAAGGGATTGGTCACTAGAAGCGGAACTACCCCAAGTGATTGGCAGATAAGAAGGATGGCAAAGTGAACATAAGTATATTTGATATACAAGTTATTGATGTGTACTTTACTAGTGTTTATAGCAACCCCTCAGTATTTGATACTAGTTCAGTTGCTAAGATTAGTAACTCGAAACGGGAGTTGCAGAATAAACAGAGACTAGTTAAGGGTGAAGTGACGATGTGTGTTGGAAGTGGTTCCAAGATTGATATGATCATCATCGCACACTCCCTATAAATTCGGGATTAGTGTTGAACCTAAATAAGTGTTATTTGGTGTTTACGTTGAGCATGAATATTATTTGATCATGTTTATTGTAATACGGCTATTCATTTAAGTAAGAGAATAAATTGTTGTTCTGTTTACATGAATAAAACCTTATATGGTTACACACCCAATGAAAATAGTTCGTTGGATCTCGATCGTAGTGATACACATAATCATAATATTGAAACCAAAAGATGCAAAGTTAATAATGATAGTGCAACTTATTTGTAGCACTGCCGTTTAGGTCATATTGGTGTAAAGCGCATGAAGAAACTCCATGCTGATGGGCTTTTGGAATCACTTGATTATGAATCAGTTATGCTTGCGAACCATGCCTCATGGGCAAGATGACTAAGACTCTGTTCTTCGGAACAATGGAGTGAGCAACAGATTTGTTGGAAATCATACATACTGATGTATGTGATCCGATGAATATTGAGGCTCGCGATAGGTATCATTATTTTCTGATCTTCACAGATGATTTGAGCAGATATGAGTATATCTACTTGATGAAACATAAGTCTGAAACATTTGAAAAGTTCAAAGAATTTCAGAGTGAAGTGGAGAATCATCGTAACAAGAAAATAAGGTTTCTACGATCTGATCGCGGAGACAAATATTTGAGTTACGAGTTTGGTCTTCAATTAAAACAATGTGGAATAGTTTCACAAATTCGTGCCACCCGGAACACCACAGCATAATGGTGTGTCCGAACGTCATAGCCGTACTTTATTAGATATAGTGAAAATCTATGATGTTTCTTACCGATTTACCACTATCGTTTTTGAGGTTATGCACTAAAAGATAGCCGCATTCACGTTAAAAAAGGGGCACCATCTAAATCCGTTGAGATGACACAATCTGAACTGTGGTTTAGCAAGAAACCAAAGTTGTCGTTTCTTAAAGTTTGGGGTTGTGATGCTTATGTGAAAAAGTTTCATCCTGATAAGCTCAAAAACAAATCGGAGAAATATGTCTTCATAGGATACCCAAAAGGAGACTGTTGGGTACACCTTCTATCACAGATCCTAAGGCAAGACATTCGTTGCTTATAATGGATCCTTTCTAGAGAAGTGTTTCTCTCGAAAGAAGTGAGTGGGAGGAAAGTAGAACTTGATAAGGTAATTGTACCTTCTCCCTTATTGGAAAGTAGTTCATCACAGAAATCTACTCCTGTGACTACTACACCAATTAGTGAGGAAGCTAATGATGATGATCATAAAACTTCAGATCAAGTTACTACCAAATCTCGTAGGTAAACCAGAGTGAGATCCGCACCAGAGTGGTACAGTAATCCTGTTCTGGAAGTCATGTTACTAGACCATGACAAACTTGCGAACTATGAGGAAGCGATGATGAGCCCAGATTCCGCAAAATGGCTTGAGGCCATGAAATCTGAGATGTGATTCATGTATGAGAACAAAGTATGGACTTTGGTTGACTTGCCCGATGATCGGCAAGCCATAGAAAATAAATGGATCTTCAAGAGGAAGACGGACGTTGATAGTAGTGTTACTACCTACAAAGCTAGAATTGTCGCAAAAGGTTTTCGACAAGTTCAAAGTGTTGACTACGATGAGAGTTTCTCACTCGTATCTATGCTTAAGTCTGTCCGAATCATGTTAGCAATTGCCGCATTTTATGAAATCTGGCAAATGGATAAACAAAACTGCATTCCTTAATGGATTTCTTAAAGAAGAGTTGTATATGATGCAACCAGTAGGTTTTGTCAATCCTAAAGGTGCTAACAAAATATGCAAGCTCCAGCGATTCATCTATGGACTGGTGCAAGCATCTTGGAGTTGGAATACATGCTTTGATAAGTTGATCAAAGCATATAGTTTTATACAGACTTGCGATGAAGCCTGTATTTACAAGAATGTGAGTGGGAGCACTACAACATTTCTGATAAGTATATGTGAATGACATATTGTTGATCGGGAAATAATGTAGAATTATTCTGCAAAGCATAAATGAGTGTTTGAAAGGAGTTTTTCAAAGAAAGACTTCGGTGAAGCTGCTTACATATTGAGCATCAAGATCTATAGAGATAGATCAAGACGCTTGATAAGTTTTTTCAATAAATACATACCTTGACAAGATTTTGAAGTAGTTCAAAATGGAGCAGTCAAAGAAAGAGTTTCTTGCCGATGTTACAAGGTGTGGAATTGAGTAAGACTCAAAGCCCGACCACGATAGAAGATAGAAAGAGAATGAATGTCATTCCCCATGCCTTGGTCATAGGTTCTATAAAGTATGCCATGTTGTGTACCAAATCTATTGTATACCCTACCACTGAGTTTGGCAAGGGAGTACAATAGTGATCTAGGAGTAGATCACTGGGCAGCGGTCAAAATTATCCTTAGTGGAATAAGGATATGTTTCTCGATTATGGAAGTGAAAAAAAGGTTCGTCGTAAAGGGTTACGCCGATGCAAGTTTTGACACTAATCTAGATGACTCTAAGTCTCGGTCTAGATACATATTGAAAGTGGGAGCAATTAGCTAGAGTAGCTCCATGCAGAGCATTGTTGACATAGAAATTTGCAAAATACATGCGGATCTGAATGTGGCAGACCCTTGACTAAGATTCTCTCACAAGCAAAACATGATCACACCTTAGTACTCTTTGGGTGTTAATCACATAGCGATGTGAACTAGATTACTGAATCCAGTAAACCCTTTGGGTGTTGGTCACATGGCGATGTGAACTATGGGTGTTAATCACATGGTGATGTGAACTATTGCTGTTAAATCACATGACGATGTGAACTAGATTATTGACTCCGGTGCAAGTGGGAGACTGAAGGAAATATGCTCTAGAGGCAATAATAAAGTTATTATTTATTTCCTTATATCATGATAAATGTTTATTATTCATGCTAGAATTGTATTAACCAGAAACATAATACATGTGTGAATACATAGACAAATTAGTGTCACTAGTATGCCTCTACTTGACTAGCTCGTTAATCAAAGATGGTTATGTTTCTTAACCATGAACAAAGTGTTTTTATTTGATTAACGAGGTCACATCATTAGTAGAATGATCTGATTGACATGACCCATTCCATTAGCTTAGCACCCGATCGTTTAGTATGTTGCTATTGCTTTCTTCATGACTTATACATGTTCCTATGGCTATGAGATTATGCAACTCCCGTTTGCCGGAGGAACACTTTGTGTTCTACCAAACGTCACAACATAACTGGGTGATTATAAAGGAGCTCTACAGGTGTCTCCAAAGGTAGATGTTGGGTTGGCATATTTCGAGATTAGGATTTGTCACTCCGATTGTCGGAGAGGTATCTCTAGGCCCTCTCGGTAATGCACATCACATAAGCCTTGCAAGCATTGCAGCCAATGAGTTAGTTGCGAGATGATGTATTACGCAACGAGTAAAGAGACTTGCCGGTAACGAGATTGAACTAGGTATTGGATACCGACGATCGAATCTCGGGCAAGTAACATACCGATGACAAAGGGAACAACGTATGTTGTTATGCGGTCTGACCGATAAAGATCTTCGTAGAATATGTAGGAGCCAATATGGGCATCCAGGTCCCGCTATTGGTTATTGACCGGAGATGTGTCTCAGTCATGTCTGCATTATTCTCGAACCGTAGGGTCCGCACGCTTAACGTTACGATGACAGTTATTATGAGTTTATGCATTTTGATGTACCGAAGTTAGTTCGGAGTCCTGGATGAGATCGGGGACATGACGAGGAGTCTCGAAATGGTCGAGATGTAAAGATCGATATAGTGGACGACTATATTCGGACATCGGAAAGGTTCCGAGTGATTCGGGTATTTTTCAGAGTACCGGAGAGTTACAGGAATTCGCCAGGAGAAGTATTGGGCCTTGATGGGCTTTAGTGGGAAGAGGAGAAAGGGCCTGCTGCGCCCCCTCCCCTCTAGTCCGAATTGGACTAGGGAAAAGGGGGCCGGCCACCTTTCCTTCTCCTCCACTTCCTTCTCTCTTCCTCCCCTCTTGGTGAACTCCTACTAGGACTTGGAGTCCTAGTAGGACTCCACATCCTGGCCGCACCTAGCCTTGGCCGGCCTCCTCCTCCTCCATCCTTTATATACAGGGGCAGGGGGCACCCCAGACACACACAAGTTGATCCACGTGATCGTTCCTTAGCCGTGTGCGTGAAGGAAATATGCCCTAGAGGCAATAATAAAGTTATTATTTATTTCCTTATATCATGATAAATGTTTATTATTCATGCTAGAATTGTATTAACCGGAAACATAATACATGTGTGAATACATAGACAAACAGAGTGTCACTAGTATGCCTCTACTTGACTAGCTCGTTAATCAAAGATGGTTATGTTTCCTAACCATGAACAAAGAGTTGTTATTTGATTAACGAGGTCACATCATTAGTTGAATGATCTGATTGACATGACCCATTCCATTAGCTTAGCACACGATCGTTTAGTATGTTGCTATTGCTTTCTTCATGACTTATACATGTTCCTATGACTATGAGATTATGCAACTCCCGTTTGCCGGAGGAACACTTTGGGTGCTACCAAACGTCACAACGTAACTGGGTGATTATAAAGGAGTACTACAGGTGTCTCCAAAGGTAGATGTTGGGTTGGCGTATTTCGAGATTAGGATTTGTCACTCCGATTGTCGGAGAGGTATCTCTGGGCCCTCTCGGTAATGCACATCACTTAAGCCTTGCAAGCATTGCAACTAATGAGTTAGTTGCAGGATGATGTATTACGGAACGAGTAAAGAGACTTGCCAGTAACGAGATTGAACTAGGTATTGGATACCGACGATCGAATCTCGGGCAAGTAACATACCGATGACAAAGGGAACAACGTATGTTGTTATGCGGTCTGACCGATAAAGATCTTCGTAGAATATGTAGGAGCCAATATGGGCATCCAGGTCCCGCTATTGGTTATTGACCGGAGACGTGTCTCGGTCATGTCTACATTGTTCTCGAACCGTAGGGTCCGCACGCTTAACGTTACGATGACAGTTATTATGAGTTTATGCATTTTGATGTACCGAAGGTTGTTCGGAGTCCCGGATGAGATCACGGACATGACGAGGAGTCTCGAAATGGTCGAGACGTAAAGATTGATATATTGGAAGCCTATGTTTGGACATCGGAAGTGTTCCGGGTGAAATCGGGATTTTACCGGATTACCGGGAGGGTTACCGGAACCCCCCGAGAGCCAAATGGGCCAACATGGGCCTTAGTGGAAAGGTGAGAGGGCAGCCCACATAGGGCTGCGCCTCCCCCCTCTCCCTAGTCCTATTAGGACTAGGAGAGGGGCCGGCCACCTCTCTTTCTCTCCCCTTTAAAGGATTCCTAGTTGGACTAGGATTGGAGGGGGGAGTCCTACTCCCGGTAGGAGTAGGACTCCTCCTGCGCCTCCCTCTCTTTGGCCGGCCAGCCCCCCTCCCTCCAACCTTTATATACGGGGGCAGGGGACACCCCAAGACACACAAGTTGATCCTTGAGATTGTTCCTTAGCCGTGTGCGGTGCCCCCTGCCACCAAATTCCACCTCGATCATACCGTTACAGTGCTTAGGCGAAGCCCTGCGTCGGTAGTACATCAAGATCGTCACCACGCCGTCGTGCTGACGGAACTCTTCCTCGACACTTTGCTGGATCTGAGCCCGAGGAACGTCATCGAGCTGAACGTGTGCTAATAACTCGGAGGTGCTGGAGTAACGGTGCTTGGATCGGTCGGATCGGGAAGAAGACGTACGACTACTTCCTCTACGTTGTGTGATCGCTTCCGCAGTCGGTCTGCGTTGGTACGTAGACAACACTCTCCCCTCTCGTTGCTATGCATCACCATGATCTTGCGTGTGCGTAGGAAAATTTTCGAAATTACTGCGTTCCCCAACAGTGGCATCCGAGCCTAGGTTTTATGGTTTGATGTTATTTGCACGAGTAGAACACAAGTGAGTTGTGGGCGATACAAGTCATACTGCCTACCAGCATGTCATACTTTGGTTCGGCGGTATTGTTGGACGAGACGATCCGGACCAACCTTACGCGTACTCTTACGCGAG
This sequence comes from Triticum monococcum, assembly GCA_034509565.1. Classification (NCBI taxonomy): domain Eukaryota; kingdom Viridiplantae; phylum Streptophyta; class Magnoliopsida; order Poales; family Poaceae; genus Triticum; species Triticum monococcum. The sequence continues at coordinate 93,637,588 of CM067843.1, read as the reverse complement.
ACCGGTTCCCTCGACGTGCTTTGCACATAGATGGCTTGCGGAAGACTGTCTCTCCAACTTTAGTTGAACCAAGTGTGACTACGCCCGGTCCTTGAGAAGGTTAAAACGGAGTCTATTTGACGAACTATCGTTGTGGTTTTGATGCGTAGGTGAGATGAGTTCTTACTTAAGCCTGTAGCAGCCACGTAAAACTTGCAACAACAAACTAGAGGACGTCTAACTTGTTTTTGCAGGGCATGTTGTGATGTGATATGGTCAAGGCATGATGCTGATTTTATTGTATGAGATGATCATGTTTTGTAACCGAGTTATCGGCAACTGGCAGGAGCCATATGGTTGTCGCTTTATTGTATGCAATGCAATCGCGATGTAATGCTTTACTTTATTACTAAGCGGTAGTGATAGTCGTGGAAGCATAAGATTGGCGAGACGACAACGATGCTACGATGGAGATCAAGGTGTCGCGCCGGTGACGATGGTGATCATGACGGTGCTTCGGAGATGGAGATCGCAAGCACAAGATGATGATGGCCATATCATATCACTTATATTGATTGCATGTGATGTTTATCCTTTTATGCATCTTATCTTGCTTTGATTGACGGTAGCATTATAAGATGATCTCTCACTAAATTATCAAGAAGTGTTCTCCCTGAGTATGCACCGTTGCAAAAGTTCTTCGTGCTGAGACACCACGTGATGATCGGGTGTGATAGGCTCTACGTTCAAATACAACGGGTGCAAAACAGTTGCACACGCAGAATACTCAGGTTAAACTTGACGAGCCTAGCATATGCAGATATGGCCTCGGAACACAGAGACCGAAAGGTCGAGCGTGAATCATATAGTAGATATGATCAACATGACGATGTTCACCATTGAAAACTACTCCATCTCACGTGATGATCGGTTATGGTTTAGTTGATTTGGATCACGTGATCACTTAGAGGATTTGAGGGATATCTATCTAAGTGGGAGTTCTTAAGTAATATGATTAATTGAACTTAAATTTATCATGAACTTAGTCCTGGTAGTATTTTGCAAATTATGTTATAGACCAATAGCTCGCGTTGTTGCTTCCCTGTGTTTATTTTGATATGTTCCTAGAGAAAATTATGTTGAAAGATGTTAGTAGCAATGATGCGGATTGGATCCGTGATCTGAGGTTTATCCTCATTGCTGCACAGAAGAATTATGTCCTTGATGCACCGCTAGGTGACAGACCTATTGCAGGAGCAGATGCAGATGTTATGAACGTTTGGCTAGCTCAATATGATGACTACTTGATAGTTTAAGTGCACCATGATTAATGGCTTAGAATCGGGACTTCAAAGACGTTTTGAACGTCATGGAGCATATGAGATGTTCCAGGAGTTGAAGTTAATATTTCAAGCAAATACCCGAGTTGAGAGATATGAAGTCTCCAACAAGTTCTATAGCTAAAAGATGGAGGAGAATCGCTCAACTAGTGAGCATGTGCTCAGATTGTCTGGGTACTACAATCGCTTGAATCAAGTGGGAGTTAATCTTCCAGATAAGATAGTGATTGACAGAATTCTCTAGTCACCATCACTAAGTTAGTAGAACTTCGTGATGAACTATAATATGCAAGGGATAACGGAGACAACTCCCAAGCTCTTCGTGATGCTGAAATCAACGAAGGTAGAAATCAAAGAAAAACATCAAGTGTTGATGGTTGACAAGACCACTAGTTTCAAGAAAAAGGGCAAAGGAAAGAAGGGGAACTTCAAGAAGAACGGCAAGCAAGTTGCTGCTCAAGTGAAGAAGCCCAAGTCTGATCCTAAGCATGAGACTAAGTGCTTCTACTGCAAAGGGACTAGTCACTGGAAGTGGAATTACCCCAAGTGATTGGAGGATAAGAAGGATGGCAGAGTGAACATAAGTATATTTGATATACATGTTATCGATGTGTACTTTACTAGTGTTTATAGCAAACCCCTCAGTATTTGATGCTAGTTCAGTTGCTAAGATTAGTAACTCGAAACGGGAGTTGCAGAATAAACAGAGACTAGTTAAGGGTGAAGTGACGATGTGTGTTGGAAGTGGTTCCAAGATTGATATGATCATCATCGCACACTCCCTATAATTTCGGGATTAGTGTTGAACCTAAATAAGTGTTATTTGGTGTTTGCGTTGAGCATGAATATGATTTGATCATGTTTATTGCAATATGGTTATTCATTAAAGTCAGAGAATAATTGTTGTTCTGTTTACATGAATAAAACCTTCGATGGTCATACACCCAATGAAACAAGTTCGTTGAATCTCGATCGTAGTGATACACATATTGAAACCAAAAGATGCAAAGTTAATAATGATAGTGCAACTTATTTGTGGCACTGCTGTTTAGGTCATATTGGTATAAAGCGCATGAAGAAACTCCATGCTGATGGGCTTTCGGAATCACTTGATTATGAATCACTTGATGCTTGCGAACCATGCCTTTTGGGCAAGATGACTAAAACGCCGTTCTCCGGAACAATGGAGCGAGAAAAGATTTATTGGAAATCATACATACTGATGTATGTGGTCCGATGAATATTGAGGCTCGCGACAGGTATCATTATTTTCTAATCTTCACAGATGATTTGAGCAGATATGAGTATATCTACTTGATGAAACATAAGTCTGAAACATTTGAAAAGTTCAAAGAATTTCAGAGTGAAGTGGAAAATCATCGTGACAAGAAAATAAAAGTTTCTACGATATGATCGCAGAGGTAAAATATTTGAGTTACGAGTCTGTTCTTCAATTAAAACAATGTGGAATAGTTTCACAAAATCATGCCACATGGAACACCACAGCATAATGGTGTGTCCGAACGTCATAACCGTACTTTATTGGATATAGTGCAATCTATGATGTATCTTACCGATCTACCACTATCGTTTTGGGGTTATGCATTAGAGACAGCTGCATTCACGTTAAATAGGGCACCATCTAAATCTGTTGAGACGACACCATGTGAACTATGGTTTGGCAAGAAACCTAAGCTGTCGTTTCTTAAAGTTTGGGGTTGCGATGCTTATATGAAAAAGTTTCATCCTGATAAGCTCAAACTCAAATCGGAGAAGTGCGTCTTCATAGGATATCCAAAGGAAACTATTGGATACACCTTCTATCACAGATCCGAAGGCAAGACTTTTTGTTGCTAAAATTCGGAAACTTTCTGGAGAAGGAGTTTCTCTCGAAAGAAGTAAGTGGGAGGAAAGTAGAACTTGACGAGGTAACTGTACCTGCTCCCTTGTTGGAAAGTAGCACATCACAGAAAACTATTTCTGTGACACCTACACCAGTTAGTGAGGAAGCTAATGATGATGATCATGAAACTTCAGAACAAGATACTACTGAACCTCGTAGATCAACCAGAGTAAGATCCGCGCCAGAGTGGTACAGTAATCCTTTTCTGGAAGTCATGCTACTAGATCATGATGAACCTACGAACTATGAAGAAGCGATGGTGAGCCCAGATTCCGCAAAGTGGCCTGAAGCCATGAATTCTGAGATATGATCCATGTATGAGAACAAAGTATGGACTTTGGTTGACTTGCCTGATGATCGGCAAGCAATTGAGAATAAATGGATCTTCAAGAGGAAGACGGACGTTGATAGTAGTGTTACTATCTACAAAGCTAGAATTGTCGCAAAAGGTTTTCGACAAGTTCAAGGTGTTGACTACGATGAGAGCTTCTCACTCGTATCTATGCTCGAGTCTGTCCGAATCATGTTAGTAATTGCCGCATTTTATGAAATCTGGCAAATGGATAAACAAAACTGCATTCCTTAATGGATTTATTAAAGAAGAGTTGTATATGATGCAACAGAAGGTTTTGTCAATCCGAAAGGTGCTAACAAAATGTGCAAGCTCCAACGATCCATCTATGGACTGGTGCAAGCATCTCGGAGTTGGAATATACGCTTTGATGAGTTGATCAAAGCATATAGTTTTATACAGACTTGCGGTGAAGCCTGTATTTACAAGAAAGTGAGTGGGAGCACTACAACATTTCTGATAAGTATATGTGAATGACATATTATTGATCGGAAATAATGTAGAATTATTCTGTAAAGCATAAAGGAGTGTTTGAAAGGAGTTTTTCAAAGAAAGACTTCGGTGAAGCTGCTTACATATTGAGCTTCAAGATCTATAGAGATAGATCAAGACGCTTGATAAGTTTTTTCAATAAGTACATACCTTGACAAGATTTTGAAGTAGTTCAAAATGGAGCAGTCAAAGAAAGAGTTCTTGCCTGTATTATAAGGTGTGAAGTTGAGTAAGACTCAAAGCCCGACCACGGCAGAAGATAGAAAGAGAATGAAAGTCATTCCCTATGCCTTGGCCATAGGTTCTATAAAGTATGTCATGCTGTATACCAGATCTATTGTATACCCTGCACTGATTTGGCAAGGGAGTACAATAGTGATCTAGGAGTAGATCACTGGACAGCGGTCAGAATTATCCTTAGTGAAATAAGGATATGTTTCTCGATTATGGACGTGACAAAAAGGTTCGTCGTAAAGGGTTACGTCGATGCAAGTTTTTGACACTGATCTAGATGAATCTAAAAGTCTCAATCTGGATATATATTGAAAGTGGGAGCAATTAGCTAGAGTAGCTCCTTGAAGAGCATTATAGACAAAGAATTTTGCAAAATACTTACGGATCTGAATGTGACAGACCCGTTGACTAAAATTATCTCACAAGCAAAACATGATCACACCTTAGTACTCTTTAGGTGTTAATCACATAGAGATGTGAACTAGATTACTGACTCTAGTAAACCCTTTGAGTGTTGGTCACATGACGATGTGAACTATGGGTGTTAATCACATGGTGATGTGAACTATTGCTGCTAAATCACATGGCGATGTGAACTAGATTATTGACTCTAGTGCAAGTGGGAGACTGAAGGAAATATGCCCTAGAGGCAATAATAAAGTTATTATTTATTTCCTTATATCATGATAAATGTTTATTATTCATGCTAGAATTGTATTAACCGGAAACATAATACATGTGTGAATACATAGACAAACAGAGTGTCACTAGTATGCCTCTACTTGACTAGCTCGTTAATCAAAGATGGTTATGTTTCCTAACCATGAACAAAGAGTTGTTATTTGATTAACGAGGTCACATCATTAGTTGAATGATCTGATTGACATGACCCATTCCATTAGCTTAGCACACGATCGTTTAGTATGTTGCTATTGCTTTCTTCATGACTTATACATGTTCCTATGACTATGAGATTATGCAACTCCCGTTTGCCGGAGGAACACTTTGGGTGCTACCAAACGTCACAACGTAACTGGGTGATTATAAAGGAGTACTACAGGTGTCTCCAAAGGTAGATGTTGGGTTGGCGTATTTTGAGATTAGGATTTGTCACTCCGATTGTCGGAGAGGTATCTCTGGGCCCTCTCGGTAATGCACATCACTTAAGCCTTGCAAGCATTGCAACTAATGAGTTAGTTGCAGGATGATGTATTACAGAACGAGTAAAGAGACTTGCCAGTAACGAGATTGAACTAGGTATTGGATACCGACGATCGAATCTCGGGCAAGTAACATACCGATGACAAAGGGAACAATGTATGTTGTTATGCGGTCTGACCGATAAAGATCTTCGTAGAATATGTAGGAGCCAATATGGGCATCCAGGTCCCGCTATTGGTTATTGACCGGAGACGTGTCTCGGTCATGTCTACATTGTTCTCGAACCGTAGGGTCCGCACGCTTAACGTTACGATGACAGTTATTATGAGTTTATGCATTTTGATGTACCGAAGGTTGTTCGGAGTCCCGGATGAGATCACGGACATGACGAGGAGTCTCGAAATGGTCGAGACGTAAAGATTGATATATTGGAAGCCTATGTTTGGATATCGGAAGTGTTCCGGGTGAAATCGGGATTTTACCGGATTACCGGGAGGGTTACCGGAACCCCCCGAGAGCCAAATGGGCCAACATGGGCCTTAGTGGAAAGGTGAGAGGGCAGCCCACATAGGGCTGCGCCTCCCCCTCTCCCTAGTCCTATTAGGACTAGGAGAGGGGCCGGCCACCTCTCTTTCTCTCCCCTTTAAAGGATTCCTAGTTGGACTAGGATTGGAGGGGGGAGTCCTACTCCCGGTAGGAGTAGGACTCCTCCTGCGCCTCCCTCTCTTTGGCCGGCCAGCCCCCCTCCCTCCAACCTTTATATACGGGGGCAGGGGACACCCCAAGACACACAAGTTGATCCTTGAGATCGTTCCTTAGCCGTGTGCGGTGCCCCCTGCCACCAAATTCCACCTCGATCATACCGTTACAGTGCTTAGGCGAAGCCCTGCGTCGGTAGTACATCAAGATCGTCACCACGCCGTCGTGCTGACGGAACTCTTCCTCGACACTTTGCTGGATCGGAGCCCGAGGAACTTCATCGAGCTGAACGTGTGCTAAGAACTCGGAGGTGCCGGAGTAACGGTGCTTGGATCGGTCGGATCGAGAAGAAGACGTACGACTACTTCCTCTATGTTGTGTGATCGCTTCCGTAGTCGGTCTGCGTTGGTACGTAGACAACACTCTCCCCTCTCGTTGCTATGCATCACCATGATCTTGCGTGTGCGTAGGAAATTTTTCGAAATTACTGCGTTCCCCAACAGTGCGGTGCCCCCTGCCACCATATTCCACCTCGATCATATCATTGTAGTGCTTAGGCGAAGCCCTGCGTCGGTAGAACATCATCATCGTCACTACGCCGTTGTGCTGACGGAACTCATCCCCGAAGCTTTGCTGGATCGGAGCCCGGGGAGCGTCATCGAGCTGTACGTGTGCTAAGAACTCGGATGTGCCGGAGTAACGGTGCTTGGATCGGTCGGATCGGGAAGACGTACGACTACTTCCTCTATGTTGTGTGAACGCTTCCGCAGTCGGTCTGCGTGGGTACGTAGACAACACTCTCCCCTCTCGTTGCTATGCATCACCATGATCTTGCGTGTGCGTAGGATTTTTTTTGAAATTACTACGTTCCCCAACAACAACCAGCGAGAAGGCTTAGTTTGGACCTACCTAGGCCGAGACTTAGGTTTGTAGGATAGCCGGTTGTAGGATGGGTGAAAAACCAACCATTACCAAATCAAAAAAGCATGGGATAGGAGACAAAGTTTGTTGACCTGCATTAGAAGTTCTAAATGGTTAGAGACAAAACGAGTTAGTGAGGAAATCATCGGGAAAAATTGATTCCAGTCTAGGTTTATGAAGCCATGATCAATTATCACTAGTGTTGGTTGGTCATGTTTTCTCGGCCAGTCCAAAAGAGGAAGTACAACTATGGAAAGTGATTATTTATGTTGTTGTTAAACACATCGGTTTGGTTTGATGGAAGAACACATTGTTATTATCAAAGGGCTATCCAATTATTTTGAAATCCCCCATGATGATCTAGTGCGAGTTTGGATGTGGAGTGGTAGAGGAGATGCTCACCTAGGAAGTTTTGCTTCAGGACATGATCTGTTGGAGTGTAAACATTCATGATGGTTATGGGTGAGTGTGAGGCAAGGCGAGAGGTTGTGATAGTTTAGGTGTAAGCCACGACTTTCTCCTAGAAAGGGGAATTGATAAGGTGCCAAGGACATTAGGATGCTACTAGCTGGGGCGGGGTCTAGGAATGGTATACGTCGAGATAGGAGAAATTCCAAGTTGGTTTGAATGTAGATCTAAGCAAGGAGTAGAACTCCATTAGAATTTTAATCTTAGAGACATGTCCGGCAAATTCTTGACCATTTCTGATTAAGAGTGGTGATTTTGTTATGGCGGAGGCAGATAGAGGTAACGATGAGGAAATAACAAGTGTATTTTCTCTCCATCAAGTGCAACTTTAATTTCCCACGTTGCACCCAATAATGGGCATTTAATGGGTTCTGCACTCAAGAATCCTGATAATGACTTTCCTATGTGATAATTAAGGGTTGGAGTTGAAGCGTCACTCTTGCTACGCCACGTTGTAGGGCAGATCAAGTTTGTTTAAGTGCGACAACCAGTGAGAAGGCTTAATTTTGACCTATCTAGGCCGAGATTTAGGTTTGCAGGATAGCCAGTCGTAGGATGGGCGGGAAGGCCAACAGTTACCAAATCAAAAAACTGCGGGACAGCAGACAAGTGTGTCGACCGACATTAGAAGTGCTACATGGTCAGAGATAAAATGATTTAGCGAGGAAACCCTCGGGAAAACTTGATCCCAGTCTAGGTTTATGAAGCCATGATCAACTCTCTCTAGTGTTGGTTTGTTATATTTGCTCGGCCATGTAAACCATTCATCAAAAAGAGTAAGTTCTATTATGGCAAGAGATTATTTATGGTGTTGTTAAACACGTTGGTTTTGGTTTGACAGAAGGACACATTGTTATTATAAAAGGGCCATCTCATAATGTTCTAATCCCCCATCATGATCCATTGCGAGTTTGGATGTGGAGAGGTAGAGGAAAGAGCTCATCTATTAAGTTTTGCTTCGGCCTGCGATCTGTTGTAGAGTAAACGTTCGTGATGGTTATGGGTGACTAAGAGGCGAAGCGTGAGGTTGTGACAATTTAGGTGTAAGCAATGACTATCTCTTAGGATGGAGAATTGAGAAGACGCCAAGGCCATTAGGATGTCACTAGGGGGGTTCTGGAAATGGTATAGATCGATATGGGATAAGTTACAAGTTTGTTTAAAGGTAGATCCAAGCAAGGAGGAGTATAAATCCGATAGAATATTAGGCTTGGAGACATGTTCGACAAATTATTGACCACTTATGAACAAGAGTGGTCATTTTGTTATGGCAGAGGCAGATAGAGGCAGGGGTGTGGAAATAGCAAGTGATTTCATCTCCACCAAGTGCAACTTTTTTGTCGTGTTGCACCCAAATAATGAGCATTTATTGGAGCGTGCGCTCAAGAACCCTAATACCGACTTTCCTAAGCGATAGTTTAGGGTTGGAGTTGAAGGGTCGCTCTTCTTATGCCAATGTTGTATGGTGGATTGAGTTCGTGTAAGTGTGAGAACCAGCAAGAGGGATTAGTTTGGACCTATATGGGCCGATACTTAGGTTTACAGGATAGCTGGTTGTAGGATATGGGTGAGAAGACCAACCGTTACCAAATCAAAAAAGCACAGGACGGGGGACAAGTGTATCGACCTATATTAGAAGTTCTACATGGTCAGAGACAAAATGATTTAGCAAGGCAACCATCAAGAAACTTGATCCAACTCTAGATTCATGAAGTCTTGACCAATTCTCTCCGGTATTAGTTGGTCATATTTGCTCGGCGATGTAAACTTTCTATCCAAAAGAGGAAGTCAATTATGGCAAGAGGTTATTTATGGTGTTGTCAAACATGTCGGTTCTGGTTTGATGGAAGGACACATTGTTTTCATCAAAGAGCCATCTTATAATGTTGAAATACCCCATTATGCTCCATTAGGAGTTTGGATGTAGAGAGGTAGAAGAGAGAGAGAGAGAGAGAGGGAGGGAGGGAGAGAGAGAGAGAGAGAGCTCTTCTATGAAGATTTTCTTCGGCACATGATCTGTTGGACTGTAAACATTCGCAATGGTTATGGGTAACTGCAAGGCGAGAGGTTGTGGCAGTTTAGGTGTAAGCCGTGACTTTCTAGGACTGGGAATTGAGAAAATGCCAAGGCTGTTAGAATTCCACCTGTTCAGGGGTGGGGGGGGGATCTGGCAATGGTATAGGTCGAGATGGGAGAAGTTCGAAGTTTGTTTGAAGGTAGATCCAAGCAAGGAGGAGTATAAATCTGTTAGAATTTTAATATTAGAGACATGTGAGAGAAATTCTTGATCATCAATATGAGTGGGCATTTAGTCATGGTGAAACAAAATGATGCAGGGGTGTGGATATAGCGAGTGTTTTCATCTCCATCAAGTTCAACTTATACTCTGGCGCGTTGCACCCAATAATGGACATTTACTGGTTCGTGCGCTCAAGAACCCTAATAATAACTTTGCTAAGCGATAGTGTAGGGTTGGAGTTGAAGCGCCACTCTTCTCACATCGATGTTGTAGGGCAGATCGAGCCTGTTTAAGCGCGGCAACCGGTGAGAGGGCTTAGTTTGCACCTATCTGGGCCGAGACTTAGTTTTGCATGATAGCGAACCATAGGATTGACGGGAATACCAACCGTTACCAAATCAAAGAAGTGTGGGACAAAGGACAAGTGTGTCGACCGACATTAGAAGTGCTACATGGTGAGAGAGAAAAACGAGTTAGCGAGGAAACCGTCCGGAAAACTTGGTCCCACTCTAGATTTATGAAGCCATTATTAAATCTCTCTGGTTTGTCATGCTTGCTCAGCCATTTAACCCTTCCGTCCAAATGAGGAAGTTCAATTCTAGCAAGGGATTATTTATGGTGTTGTTAAACACGCAGGTTTTGGTTTGACGAAAGGGCGCATTCTTATTATCAAAGGGCATCTCATAATGTTGAAATACCACATTATGATCTAGTGCGAGATTTTATGTGGAGAGGTAGAGGAGAGAGCTCATCTAGGAAGTTTTGCTTGAACATGTGATGTGTTGGAGCGTAAACATTCGTGATGGTTATGGGTTACTGCGAGGCGAGGCGAGAGGTTTTGACACTAGTAGAAAATAGGGCTTTGGTTGGAGCCTGCCAAGCCCATTTGTCCCGGTTCAGTCAAGAACCGGGACCCATGGGGGGCATACACTAGTAGAAAACGGGCCTATTGTCCCGGTTCGTAAGGGCCTTTTGTCCCGGTTCCTGAACCGGGACTAAAGGGTCGTTACTAATGCCCTGTCCCTTTAGTCCCGGTTCAGTCCAGAACCGGGACAGATGGGCCTCCACGTGGCCTATGCGCGAAGCCCAGGCAGGAGGGCCTTTGGTCCTGGTTGGTGGCACCAACCGGGACCAATCGGCATCCACGCGTCAGCATTTCTGTGGCTAGGGTTTTTTTTGAAGGGGGGGGGGGGGTTTGGGGGTTTTGGGGGGTTAATTTAGGTGTTTCATATATTGTGTTAGCTAGCTATAATTAATAGAGAGAAGTGTCCTATCTTATGTCCGTGCTTGGTCGACGCTACGTACTATACATACGTATAGAGAGGACTAGACACGCTAGCTAGCTAGTAAGCAAACGAAGGAAACAGAAGATCGTCATGAACATATATGCATACAGAGAGAAGTGATATCGACCACCTCTCCTTCTCCGAGAGATTGGTCGAACAACAAGTTCTCGTATATCTATCCGACACTACCGGCTACATGTATACAATAATTATCTCTTACAAATATAATCTCCTAACATACGGACGCATGGTCCACATAGTATTCTCCGTCTTCAGCGATCACGTGGTCAAGAAAGAATGCCGCCAATGCCTCTTGAATTGCTCGCATGCGAGCTGGTGCTAGGAGTTCATCCCGCTTCCGAAACATCTAATTTGAAGAAGGGGTCAATTCATATATATATGAATGAATGAAACTCAACACAAATGATGGTAATAAAATAAAATTGTGAATATTGTTATTTACGCACTTTATATTGTTCGTTAGAGTAGCCCCGCTCACAGGTCGTGTGGCGGATGGACTCGCAAACGTAGTATCCACAGAAATCATTCCCTTGTTCCTGCCACAACCACTTTACAAGAAATAGAGGTGAATCAAACTGATAAGCAAGAATGCCAAATGGTATTGATGAACCTAGCGCTTGAATCACTAGGAGATGCGCGGAACATGCTACTATAGTACTTCTTTCAGGTGTCTAAATTCCAGCTTCTTCGGCAGTCCCGGAGCTTTTTTGGTGAATTTTCTCCAAACCGTGCCAGACAAAGAAAACAATTACTTGATATCAGAAATGAACAAAGTTGCTGATATGGTGGATAATGATCAATTTAACTTACTTCTCGAGCATTTGAGTGATGTCCGCATACTCCTGGGGATCTTTTCGTTTAGAGTCCAAGACAGTTACTACTCCCTGCTCAAGATTAATCTCTAGGAGAATATAGTGGAACCTGCGCACACATGCATAACTCATCAATTACATTACTATAACCTTGACTAATATATAAGGGAAACCGAATATGCACATGACGGTAACACTCACTTGAAGTTGTAAGGAAAGAGTATTATATCTTTGTTTTCATTTATTACCAACGATCGTACCAAGTTGGCCTCGGTATCTGCGGCATGAAATTTAACCTCAGTTGCATCTATGAGATTTGTGTTAATGAACCCAATATCACCGATTTGTCTTTTCTTCACTTCGACGATCTTCAATCTGCACAATATAGTGAGGATAATTATAAATGCATGCAATGAAAGAGCTGAGCTATATAGAGAGACTTAATGACAGAAGTAGTACTACTTACAGACAGTAGCAGGTGACCGTTGCTTTATTGAGGGCCAATTGATTGAAAAACTAAAAGAACTCCTCAAATGGAACAGGCAACAGTTCAATTCCAACGAGGTCATGCTCCTTTTTAACTCTCACATACAAAGTATTCCTCCCCCAGATTCTCTGCAGATTTTCAAGTACCAATCATGCAATCTTCGCATCGTCGTTGATAGAGATATTTCATCTTTGACGAGAGGCTTCCCGTACTCGTATCTTTGTATCTGCACCTCCAAGAAATCATAATGTACATCGTCGAGCAGGTAATCTCCAAGATTGCTATAACCGGGCACCATCCTTGGATCATTAGCGACGATGTCGCTAGGCACCTTGAGTGGGGGGCACGATTGCTTCGCTTGTTCGCCGAGCTGGGCAATTTGTTTCCCAGATCGTCGTTCTTTCATCCTTTGATCACTGACAGTACTTCCCGACCGCTCCGCTTTGGAAAATGCCATTCCAATAATGCGCTCATAGTTGCCTTTCGACGGAGACTTGGGTGGTTTTGTTAGGGCAGCCAGAGTGCGCTTCGCTTTCATCGGATCTACCTTCTCCTCCGGAGGTGGATGTTTCTTTCCTTTCACCCCTTCAAAGAAGTTCCTCACTTTTCTCGCGCGATCTCGGCGTTCTCCTCCGGGGTCCTATCGTATGGTAACTTCTCTGGAGTCTTCAGAGAAGGACCAAATCTGTATGTCCTCCCGCCTCTGGCTGTACTGCTAGACGCCGACAAAGCAGACGGAGCGGCTGTCTTCTTTACTTGCTTACGAGGCGGAGGAGAAGTACTACGATGCGCCGGAGCAGCCGGAGTGGCGGCGGGTCTCTTCCGCCCTTGCTGACGAGGCGGAGAAGGAGGAGGCTGGCTGCTCGGGCGCGCCGGCGCAGGCGGAGAAGGAGGTGGAGTGCTGCCACGCGCCGGAGAAGGAGCCGGCCGAGTGCCTTGATCGTCACTCGCCGGAGGAGGAGGCGGAGTGCCCTAACTCACCGGAGGAGGAGGAGGAGGAGGCGGAGGCGTCCAGTTCGGAAGGTTGATGAGCTCCTTCCTCCATAGGCATGGAGTCTTCAGAGCAGAACCCAGTCGAGTCTCCCCTTCACCGGTAGGGTGGTCAAGCTGGAGGTCCTCAAATCCCTCCGTTATTTCATCCACCATCACCCTAGCATATCCTTCTGGAATCGGCCGGCAGTGAAAAGTTGCACCGGGTTCAGTCGGAAAAACAGAGCCAACAGCCGCCTTGACCTTCATATTAATCCATTGCGTCATAAGGTGGCAATTTTGAGACTCCGTGATAGCATCCACGGGATAGCTGGCAGGAGCCGTCAAGACATGCTCCAGCTGAAGCAGCTCGGTGGAAGCCACGCTGCTTCTCCGCTGATATGGCGGGGTAGCTTTGGGGGAAGCTTCGGCAGTTCGTTTGCTGCGATTTGCTTCTCGTTCCTCTATCGCTTGTACCCTAGCGTGCAGCGCCTGCAGTTGGGTCTGCTCCACTTTCTTCCTCCTCTCGTGGCATTTGTAACAGCCTGCGTCCGGAAACCTAGCCTTCCACGGAATGGAGCCTGGCATGCCTCATGTCCGTCCAGGGTGCTCAGGATTCCCGAGGGCCATTGTGAGCTCGTCGTTCTCCCTGTCTGGAACGAACATCCCTTGCTACGCTGGTTCGATATAGTGCTTAAGCCTCTTGACTGATATTTCCGTTTGCTCGTCCGTCCAAATGCACTTCCCTGATACAAGGTCCAAGGTTCCGCCAGCCCTGAAGAACCAAGTGCGGCAACGGTCTGGCCAGTTAATTGTCTCTAGTTCGATCCCTTTATCAACCAGATCATTCTCAGTCTTGGCCCACTTAGGCCGGGCTACGATGTAGCCACCTGACCCCGTGCGATGGTGATGCTTCTTCTTCGCAGCATTTTGCTTGTTTGTCGTCGACATCTTCTTACTCTTTTCCGATGTCTTGTGGGCCACAAATGTGGGCTAGTGATCTCTGATCTTCTCATATCTGCCCTTGAATTCTAGTGTCTCTTTTTTATTGACAAACTTATTTAGCTCGTTCTTCCACCTCCTGAATAGGTCTGCCATCCTCTTAAGAGAAAAATACTTGATTAATTGCTCTTTAACTGGCTTCTCCGGATCATCCTCTGGCGGTAGGGTGAAATTTGACTTCAGCTCAGTCCAAAGATCATTTTTCTGCATATCATTGACATAAGACACCTCAGGGTCTTCTGTAGCCAGCTTTAACCATTGCTGGATGCTTATCGCGATCTTGTCCCTAACCAGAACCCCGCACTGAGCAACAAATGCGTTCTTTGTCCGGATGGGTTCAATCGGTTGGCCGTCGGGCACGATTGCTATGATCTCAAACCTTTCATCCGAGCTCAACTTTTTCTTTGGGCCTCGTCTCTTTACATATAGCTCTCCAGAGCATCTAATTAATTAAACCATACATTGAAACTATGTAAAACATTTCAATGCGAAAACAAATGCGATCATAATCGCAACCAAGGTAACAATTGATCCAACAGCATAATGATACCAAGCCTCGGTATGAATGGCATATTTTCTAATCTTTCTCATCTTCAAGCGCATTGCATCCATCTTGATCTTGTGATCATCGACGACATCCGCAACATGCAACTCCAATATCATCTTCTCCTCCTCATTTTTTTTTTATTTTTTCCTTCAAGAAATTGTTTTCTTCTTCAACTAAATTTAACCTCTCGACAATAGGGTCGGTTGGAATTTCCGGTTCACATACATCCTAGATAAATAAAATCTATGTCACGTTGGTCGGCATAATTTTCATAAACAATAAATGAACCAATAGTTATAAAGATAATATATATACCACACACAAATCATAGACAGGACAAGGGCCGACGGGGCGGATACCAAAACCATCGCACTATATAAGATGAAATAATAAAAGTAAGAAAATAATACAAGTATCTATGTAAACATACAAGTAAGAAGAAAGAAGATAAGGACAAGAGGCTCACCACGGTGGTGCCGGCGATGAGCTCGGCGCGGGTGATCGACGGCGGTGAAGACGGGGACGGGGCGTGATGGACCGCTAAACCTAGACAAATATTGAGGAAAATGGAGCTTGGAGGTCGAGCTTGGAGAGGAGAAAGCTTAAGTAGTGTGGCTCGGGCATTTCATCGAACACCTTGTGTGCATAGGAGGTGAGCTAGAGCACCACCAAGCCCTCTCCCCCTCGGCCAGAAAAAACAGAGCAGTGTGCTCTACTCTTACGCGAGGGGGTATATATAGGCACCTCATTGGTCCCGGTTGGTGGCATGAACCGGGACTAAAGGGGAGCCTTTGGTCCCGGTTCAAGCCACCAACCGGGACCAATGGTGGTGGGCCAGGAGCGAGGACCATTGGTCCCGGTTCGTCCCACCAACCGGGACCAAAAGGTCCAGACGAACCGGGACCAATGGCCCACGTGGCCTGGCCGGCCCCCTAGGATCACGAACCGGGTCCAATGCCCCCATTGGTCCTGGTTCTGGACTGAACCGGGACTAATGGGCTGACCCGGCCTGGACCTTTGCCCCCTTTTCTACTAGTGATACGTCCCGGTTCATGCGCCCAGGGGCCCGGCCGGGCCTCAAGAGGAATTTGTCCCAGTTTATGTGGACCCATTTGTCCCGGTTCTATGCACGAACAGGGACCAATGGCCAGCCATTGGTCCCGGTTCGTGCCTAGAACCGGGACAGAAGGGTGGCCTTTAGTCCCGGTTCCAGCCACGAACCGGGACCAATGAGGTGGCTATATATACCCCTTGCCCGCGAGCGGAGCACTCCATAATGCTCTGTTTTTTCTGGCCGGCGAGGGGAGAGCTTTGTGGTGCTTTAGCTCACCTCCTATGCACATGAGGTGTTCGATGAAATGCCCGAGCCACACTAGTTAAGGTTTCTCATCTCGAAGCTTGACCTCCAAGCTCCATTTTCCCCGAGATTTGTCTAGGTTTAGCGATCCGTCACGTCCCGTCCCCGTCTTCACCGCCGTCGATCGCCCGCGCCGATCTCATCGCCTGCACCACCGTGGTGCGCCTCTTGTTCTTATCTTCTAGGTATAAGACGTGACTTTCTCTTAGGATGCAGAATTGAGAAGGTGTCAAGGTCATCAGGATGTCACCAGCTTGGGGCGGGGCTCTAGGAATGGTATAGGTCGAGATGGGAAAAGTTCCAAGTTGGTATGAAGGTATATCCAAGCAAGGAGGAGTAACAATTCGTTAGAATTTTAATCTTGGAGACATGTTCAATTTTTTTTGACCACTTATGAATAAGAGTGGTGATTTTGTTATACTCACGCAGATAGAGGTAGGGGTGCAGAAATGGCAAGTGTTTCATCTCCATCAAGTGCAACTTTTATTTTGTCGCATTGCACCCATTAATGGACATTTACTGGATTGTGCGCTCGAAAACCCTGGTAATGACTTCCCTAAGCGATAGTTTAGGGTTGGAGTTGAAGCGTCGCTCTTCTTACATTATGTTGTAGGGAAGATCGAGTTTGTTTAAGCGCAATAACTAGTGAGAGGGCTTAGTTTGGTCCTATCTGGGCGGAGACTTAGGTTTGCAGGATAGCCAACCATAGGAGGGGAGGGGAGACCAACCGTTACCAAATCAAAAAAGTGCGGGAATGGTGACAAGTGTGTCGGCTGACATTAGAAGTAGTACATGGCCAGAGACAAAACTAGTTAGCATGGAAACCGTGTGGAAAACTTGATCCCACTCCAGGTTTATGAAGCCCTGATCAATTCTCTCTAGTATTGGTTGGTCATGTTTTCTCGGCCATGTAAACCTTCTGTCTAAAAGAGGAATTTCAATTATGGCAAGAGATTATTTATGGTGTTGTTAAACATGCCAGTTTCGGTTTGACGGAAGGACACACATTGTTTTATCAAGTGGCTATCTTATAATGTTGAAATCCCCGTTATGATCCGATGTGAGTTTGGATGTCTAGGGGTAAAGGAAAGAGCTCATCTAGGAAGTTTTTGCTCAAGCACATGATCTGTTGGAGCGTAAATGTTCGTGGTGGTTATGGGTGACTGTGAGGCGAGGCGAGAGGATGTGACAATTTAGGTGCAAGTCGTCACTTTCTCATAGGATGGAGAATTGAGAAGGTGCCAAGGCCGCTAGGATGCCACCCAACTGCCGGGGGGTGGGGGTTCTGAGGATGGTATAGGTCGAGATGGGAGAAGTTCCAAGATGGTTTGAAGGTAGATCCAAGCAAGGAGGAGTAGAAATCCATTAGAATTTTAATCTTGGAGACATGTGAGACAAATTCTGAACAATTTATGAATAAGAGTGGTGATTTTGTTATGACGGAGACAAATTGATGCAGGGATGATTTTGTTATGACGGAGACGGATTGATGCAGGGATGTGAATATAGCGCGTGTTCTGGTCTCCGTCAAGTGCAACTTATACTTTGTCACGTTGCACCCAATAATGGACATTTACTCGATCGTATGCTCGAGAACCCCTGTAATGACTGTTTAGGTGATAGTTTAGGGTTGGAGTTGAAACGCCACTATTCTTACGCCAACGCTGTACGACAGGTCGGGTTCATTTAAGTGCGACAACTAGCAAGGGGGCCTAGTTCGGACTTACCTGGGCCGAGAGTTAGCTTGTAGGATAGTCGGTCGTACGATGGGGGGGAGGGGAGAGGGGGGGGGGGGGGGCAGACCAACCGTTTCCAAATCAAAAAAGCACGGGACAAGGAGCAACTGCATCAACCGACGTTAGAAATGGTACATGGCGAGAAGCTATCGAGGAAACTGTTTGGAAAACTTGATCCCAGGCTAGGTTTATGAAGCCAAGGCAAATTCTCTCTATTGTTGGTTCATCATGTTTGTTCGACCATTTAAACCTTCTGTCCAAAAGAGGACGTTCAATTACGGAAGATCATTTTCTCTGTTGCTAAACATGTCAGTTTCAGTTTGACGAAAGAGACATTGTTCTTGAGAGGGCTCTCTCATAAGGTTGGGAAAAAAAGATCTTCTATTATGATCCACCGTGAGTTTTGAATGGGTAGAGACAGAGGTCACCTAGGAAGTTTTACTGAACCTTGTGATGTGTTGGAGCGTAAACGTTCACGATGGTTATATGTAATTGCCAGGCGTGGCAAGAGGGCATGACAATTTGTGTGTGCGTAGAATCCGACGTGACTTTGTGGGGTTTTCGGTGCTGGCCTAATACCTGGACATTTAAACAGCAGGAAAGGAAACTTCGAGAGAGGAACCCACCCCAGAGAGCACCAAAATTATGCAGTAGAGGGAAACGGACGCCGTATTGATTTAGCTAATTAAAGACCCGATCACAGTTTAGGATACGCAGTTGACCATCGAAGAAAGGGGAGGAGAAAGGTACGGCGACGGTCGACGATTCCTAGGTAGAGCCACTGCAAAAGGCCAAGCCACACCGCGTGGGCAGTGGACCATGGGGATCAGCGCCGCCCCGACCATGGGGCAGTTGCAGAGCGCCAAGCAACTCGGAGATGCCCATGGACTCCCACGATCGAGGTAGATACTCGAGTACACTCAAGACTCAACGCTGACAAGTAGCAGTACAAGGATTATTCCGGGCAGATCAAGAAGAGACCATTGGCATCTGAATTCTGAAACTTCTCAATTCAAGGCAGGCATCTTACAGGTTATTGATCAGCTGCTACTGCTGATTACAACGAATCGAAAGCGAAATGTAATGCATGCTGGCGAAGGAAAAGGAAAAATGGAGTATGCATGGTGGCCTAAGGGAAAAGCGAAATGTATGTATGCATGGTGTCCTGCATGGCTGCCTGTGTCCTGCCTAGCTAGTTGGGGTGCCCGGTGGTGGAGGGGCTGGAGCCGGGCTGCTGCTGGATGGCAGCGCCGGGCGGCGGGGTCTCCTTCTGCTTGAGCACGAGCAGCATGCGCTGGCCGTCGACGCGTAGGCACTCGATCTGCAGGCGCTCGTGCTCCATGTTCCACTCCTTCTTGGCCTTGAACTGCTCCCACCTGTGGCGGTACTTCTCCAGCGCTAACTCCTGGACCTCGTACGCCAGCTCCTGCTTCTCCAGCTCCAGCGCGCGCCGCCGCACCAACTGCCGCAGCTGCTGCTGGTCGCCGCCGGCCTCCGCCGCGGCCAGCTCGCGCTTCAGCTGCCTCATGGTGCACGGCATCCCGCGGGCAGGATTGTTGTTCCCGTTCTCTTCCCCGTCTTCCCCGGCCGCAGCCGCGCTGCTCTCGCCACGACGGCGCTTGTTCTTGTGCCCGCCGTAGTTGTGGAAGCCATTGCTGTCGTCGACGCGGCCGTCGCTGCGCTTGGTGCCTGGCGCCTTCTCCTCCACGTCGTCCAGGTCGTAGTCGTCCTCCTCCTCTTCAGCCTCTTTGCTACTGAGGACGTCGTCCTCGCTGTCGTCCTCCGAGCGCGTGCAGAAATTTATCACCTGGCGGCCGCCTTGGGTGCCGTGCGAGGCTGTTGCGGTGCCGCCGGGGTTGTGGTAGTTGCACATCTCGCGGAAGAAGAGGCGCTTGGAGCTGAGCAGCTTGCGCGCCTCCTCCTTGGCCTTGGCCGTGAGCTCGCCCATGGCGTCGAGCAGCGCGGGGTTCGCGACCACGTTGCACGCCGTGCCGCGGCCGAGCAGTTCGACGACTCGCTTGTAGCGCTTGTTGAGGTCGTTGAACTTGTCCTCGCATTGCTGCGGCGACACCTTGAAGCCTTTCTCCACCATCGCCCGGGACACGGACCTCCACTTACCTTTCCTCTGCTGCGCCGCAGCCTGCGGCCCGTGCCCGCCCTGCGCCGCCGCAGACGCCACCGCCTTCCTGTGCGAATGCGCCGCCGCCGCCTTGCCTCCTGCAGACACGCCCTCCCCGTCGTCCCCGGCGTTGTACACCACCGCGATGAGCAGACGCACCATCGCATCCGTCCACTTCATCCGGGACCACGAGCACCCCGCTGTCCCCGCCCCCGGCTGCTGCACGGCGCCGACGCCGCCGTTGCCCATCTCCTCCTCTTCATGCGCGTTGACCACCCTCGATGGCGGCGCCACGTAAGCCGCGTACGACGGTGGCGGGTGCTGCTGCCCCATCGGCATGGCCTGGTGGTGCTGGACCTGGAAGCCTCCGTTGGCGTGGTGGAGGTGCTCCGGCGGCTGCTGGAACGAGGAGGCCGCGTGGATCTGCGGCTGCGGCTGGTGGACGAGGTGCATCTCCATGCCGAGCATCGCCCCCGGAGACCCACGCGCACCCAACCCCGCTCCTCCGTCAACCCTCTCCATCGGCAAAGCCTGACCACCGGTCTCTGGTTGTCAACTCTTTTTTTTTCCCAGGGGGACTCTTGTGGTCAACTCTAGGTTTTGCGCTGGCCCGTGTAGAAGAGCGGGGAATAAAAAGGAGGAGCGGGGCAGGGGGCAGCCGCCGGTAGCCCACGGACGCGCCGAAAACCACCTAGGATTCTTTGCGCCCGGTGGCTGCTTCTGTGCACAGCTTGTAACCGAGTGCGTGCGCAGAAGATCCGTGGAGGGTTGGGAATCAGCTGCTGGCCCGCTCCTCGGCTGGCTGTGGAACACATATTTCACCTGGAGCACGAGAGGGAGAATCCAGTTTGTTACCATGACGAAATAGGGTTTCCCCCCTTTTTATATTAGAAAGCAAACATCACTGATACAAACAGATAGATACTGGGGCGGAAGCAGCACATGCACGTCCAAAATAAACGAAAAAGAAAAAGAAAAGAAACAAATGCCGACACCGGCAAATCAACAAAAACGAAAAAGCTTCGCGACCGCCGCGCCCACCGGGGATCCTCCACTAAGCTCCTATACTCAGAAGCGTCGGTACCAATCAACACCTTTAAGAAGGGACGCGACGATGACGACACTGCTGCCAAGGGTTTCCCCCGATATGCGACGAGGAGAGAGGAAGGGTAGCCCCGACGCACTCCAGGAAGGTTCGGCGGCACCCTCAGGCAGCACCGCGTCGGAGTTGGCTTGGCCGACAGGGATTTCTCCCGATCCCAACCTTCACCTCTGGCGCTCTGGAGCATGCCACCAAACAAACCACCACCCTACACCAAAACAGTCTTGAAGCTTCCACGCCGTCTCACCACGGCACCGCGAAAGGGGCCTGCTCAACGAAGAAGAGGAGCCGGGGCTCGAGACAGCAGCATCGTCGGCATGCGGGGGGGGGGGGGGGCAACCTCCACCGTCAACGACGGTAACTGACCAGACATGACAGCAGGAGCATACCGGTCTCATGGGCCCACAGGTCCGGTCGAGTCCTCAAATGCCCGTAAAGCTCCCGCTGTCACGCTGCAGAAGGCACGCCGTTGGCGCCACCACCTCGAGTCCGAGCCGCTCCTCCTCCACGCCATGCAGAGGACATCGTAGCCACGCCAATGGCCAACCGCTAGGACCCAGATGGGGCCGGGAGGGCTCAGATCTGGGCCGAGGACGCACTGTCGGCCACTGGACGCCACCACGCCGCCCTGCCGCCAAGGGCAGCTGAGGGAGACCTGGATTCAGGGGTCCTGAGGTGCCCGGCCTATTGAAGCATGGGCTGGGCTAATGGGCCGTTGAAAGTGCTAGTTATTGACTAGAGGGGGGATGAATAGGTGATTTTTATGGAAGTCTTTAAAACACGGGGGCTTTGAAGACAAACAGTAGAAATGATCTTATTGATATGCAGCGGAAGGTAGACTACACTAGGCAAGCCATAGTCAAGTAAGCAATGAAGTGAAAGCACGAAGACTATCAGCAGCTAGGTAGTATGGATCAAGATGGAAGACAATATGAAGCCAAACAGTGAACAGTCTTCAGTCAGTGAAGTCAATTAGATCATACAGGCAGGCAATGACTTCACGAAGACAAACTGTAAAGTAAAGGGAAGTGAAGGATAGAACCAGTAGCTTGGTGAAGACAAGGATTTGGTAGACCAGTTCCAGTTGATGTGACAACTGTACGTCTGGTAGGGGAGGCTGAAATTTAGCTCAGAAGACCGCGTCTTCACCTTATTCCCCTTGAGCTAAGGACACACAATCATCGCCCAATCACTCTGCTAAGTCTTCAAGGTAGACTTCCAAACCTTCACAGACTTCGTTCACCGGCAATCCACAATGACTCTTGGAAGCTCAGAACGCGACGCCTAACCGGCTGGAGGATTCACAGTCGTCAAGTGTAACAAGTATTCATATCACCTGGAAAGAAAGACTTTAGTGATGCCAAACACTCTTTGGCTTTGGGTGTTTTGGGCTTTGTCCTTGCAAGGATCTCTCTCTCTCTCAAATGCTTCGGAGGTGGGTTGCTCTCAAACGACAAAAGCCGTGCACTAACTCTGAGGAGCCGCCAATTTATGGTGTAGGGGGTGGGCTATTTATAGCCAGGAGGCAACCCGGCCTGATTTGTCCAAAATGACCCTGGGTCACTAAGGAACTGACACGTGTCCAACGGTCGGATTTCAAACACACGCGACAGCTTGACTTGGGCTACAAGTAAAGCTGACTCATCCAGCTCTGGATAAGATTTGCTCTCATTGTCTTCGCTCGAAGACATAGGATTTGGTTGAGCATCACATCAGTCACTCTGACTTTATTCACGTGGACCCCACTTAATAGTACGGTGGTTCCTATGACTCAACAAAGAAGAAAAGGAAACTACGAAACAACTATGTCTTCGCACTCCATAGTCTTCATGTGAATGTCTTCTCATGTCATAATCTTCACTATGAATATCTTCACAGACCACCACTGTCTTCAGTGTCTTCACACATTTTTAGGGGTCATCTCTGGTAGGTAAACCAAATCAATAAGGGACTACTACCTGTGCTATCCTGCAATTCTCACAAACACATTAGTCCCTCAACCAAGTTTGTCATCAATACTCCAAAACCAATTAAGGGTGGCACTAGATGCACTTAAAATCTCCCCCTTTTTGGTGATTGATGAAAAACCGGTTGAAGTTTTCAACGGGGATAAAAGTATGTGAAAGTTTGAAGGATTAAGGCATTGTCTTCATAAGTAGCAAAGGCTCCCCCTGAAGATGTGCATATAACTAGTTTGCTTTTGAATGCAAATGCACATGACAGGTTTTACTTTGTGGAGATCCTATTCAACTTATGAAGACAATTCCTCATGCACATAAAGAGATAACAAAGATAATGACATGCATAATGAAAAATGGACGTCTGCGGAATGGCTTCATGCGAAATTTATCATTGCATCACAAGGTAGCAGAATAAGTAGCAGACGACCATCGAGTTTAAGTGTTATAACTCAAAGAACCAAATGTTTCAAAAGACAAGAGTTTTAAAGACTGAGCAAAATAAAGCAACCACCCATAAGGACCCGCTTGAAGACTATCAACTCATAAGCTTCTCCCCATTTTGTCAGTAAGGACCAAAAAGATTTGAAGACATAGAGTATCTACTCGTTCCCATCAGGAGTAGATGAAGGAGCAGGGTCGACATTGGAGTTCAGTGGTGTAGATGGGCCTGATGCAGTGTCGAGATGCAGGATAGCCATGGTCGGTGAAGTGGCATCGTCTTCTTCATCGACAACTCTCGCAACAACAGTTGCAGCCGAAGATGAATGCTCAGAATCTTCAATTGAGGGAGTGTGACGCCAGCTTGCATTTCGTGGAGGCCTAGAATCAAACTTGAAGCCCTTAGTGAAGCCATCTTCGCGAAGATCGTCTTTAGGACATAGTAGTGTGAGACTCTTCCAGGACCGCCGACAGGCTTCATGGGCAACGAACGAGTTCTTGGTGGCCAAGTTTCGAATGTGATTGACGTCCACCAAGATACTCTGCATCTGACGCTTTAGCCAGTCATGATGCTTATCCTGTTTCTGGTGTAGGGCCAAAAGAAGCTCTCGGTCATGGAGGACATGGGAACACTTCCGAGGCCGTTGGGCAACCGTACTTGCTGTGGCTTCAGTGTTGGCACGATGTGGCACTCTCATGTTCCCAGCCAAAGGATAAGTGGGGGTTGTAGCATTGGGGACAAGAATTCCATCCATTGGTTGCGAGAAGCTATGGTGTTCAGCATTCTGAAGATGTATAGGTTTCTTGGTAGGCTCGGGGTAGATGTCTTCAATGGACAGATCAACCTTAGGCAGAAAAACAAGATGGTTGCGCGCTGAGGGCTGATAGTCAATAGTAGAATGGAGCTTGATCAGGCGCATCACCCAGGGAGCATAGAATTTCAGGCCAAACAGATCAATCGCAGATGCAGCAAGTTGTCTGCTGAAGAAATCCTGGGAGTTGAATCTGATGCCATGGATGATGTAAAATACCAAAGTCTTCATGGCTCCTTCTAGTTTGGCTTCAGAAGAGTGTCCCTTGATCGGCCAGAGAGTACGCCTCAGAATATGATAAAC
Source organism: Triticum monococcum (assembly GCA_034509565.1). Taxonomy (NCBI): domain Eukaryota; kingdom Viridiplantae; phylum Streptophyta; class Magnoliopsida; order Poales; family Poaceae; genus Triticum; species Triticum monococcum. Next base: position 93,612,848 of record CM067843.1, on the reverse strand, counting down.
AGTGCAGGGCAAGTACTCAAGGTCCTGTACGAAGAACTCTTTGGGGTATTCACCATCCGGAGGCAATGGCTTCATCATACTAAGCATCTCACTCATATTGGGCTCAGGCCTCTGGAAGATACTCTGCAGTTCATCACGATGACGTTGACAACCAGGTTCGTAGAACTCACCTGGAGTGGGCAGGGAAGTAAGCTCGATGATGTCTTGAGCTTTGGCTTCATGATGCACATCACCTGTCATCCACTCAAGAATCCATGTCTTCGGATCCCTGTTGTAGCCGTGAATATGAAGTGTTGCATAAACTGCAGTAGAAGCTCTTCATTCCAGTGCTCTTTGTTTGTCACAAATGGCAGAAGACCAACATCTCTGAAATAGCCAAGTGCTTCTTCAAGACAGGGCATCCCAGCAATAGCTTCACAGTCAAAACGCATGTCCGGAAAGATCCGCTCTTGATTGTATAGAATGTAGGAGTAATAGCTGCGCTGCTGATGGCTCCAGAAGTGATCAGAAGAGATCTTTGGCTTCGAGTATGGATTCTTGGCACTGTCAAAGAAGGTGTTGTGGGCTCTGAAGCTATGCACATTGAAAGAACCCATTGTATTGGCAACACCTGGGAGCCTTGGCAGCCGTGGCTTGGGCTTCTAAACTTGTGGTCTCTGCTCGACATGATAGTCATATTGCGGTCCGGGAGCAGAGGGTGGAACCATGGCAGGACATCTAACTGTGACAAGCTGACCATGATCATAGGCCTGTTCAATGGTATGAGGCCTTGGAGGTGGAACATTGGCTTCAACTTCCACATTGACTTCGGGCTCCTCATGAGCTTCAGGCACCACATTGTCTTTAGCCGTGACAGTGCCATTGGCTTTAGCATTGTTGTTTATGGCAGCCTCAATGTTTTCAACCTCCGTTTGTTCAATAACAGGAGGGTCGGGCACAGTCACATTCTCCTCGAGAATGACTGGATCAACAACAGGGGGTGTGGCAACTATTTCTTCTTCTCTTTCTCCTTGATCTTCTTCAGCTAATGCAGCCGGAATGTCTTCAACAGCTTTAGCTTCAGACTCAGAGACATTCGCATTAGGGGTGGCTTCAGGAAACACTTGACGTGCTAGTGAGCTTTGGTGCACTTCCCCTTCCGGAATGCTCGACATGGTGACCTGTGGCCTGGGGCCTTTGCAAAGCCTGCGGAATGCGGGTGACACCTGTGGTGATGGAGAGGTTTGCACAATGTAGTTGTCGTCGTCAAGCACCAGAGTGGTGACTTGAGGGGGTGGAGTTTTGGGTGTCTCATCATGTACTAGGGTGTCTTGCTGAGGGCGCTCGGCCCATGAATCATCCTGAGAAATTGGCGTCAATGGACGACCAATGCACATAAGTTCACTTTTCATAAGAACGGGCGATGATACCGACTGGTGCTCGAGTTGAGGAAGCACTACATCATCTTCAAAATTGTCATCTTGACCAATGTCTTCAGCTGTGATGGGGTTAACAACTAGAACTTCTTCATCTTCAGGAGCCTCTGTGGAAGCAGGCTCGTGGATCACAAGGCAACGCTCTTGGTTGGTGGAGGCTGGACGGGCAACAGAAATGGGCTCAACAACAAGGGGCTCAAAGGCCGCAGCACGCTCTTTCTTTGAAGACTTTGTCTTCAATTTCTTCTTGGATGGGGCCTCATCAGAGGTGTTCTTGTGCTTGCGTTTCCCGGCATCAACTTCAGCTGCCCTTGTCTTCTTCAGTTTTGAAGCTGCTGAGGGGACCTTAGGTTTCGAGCCTGTCATGCTGGCAGGGAAGACAATGCAAGGTTCTTCCTGCCTTGATGCTTCAGTTCAGGCCACATCAGACTTCTTCATTGGCTTGGCAGCCATCCTGGGGTCGATGCCAGGACGCCCAAGAGCTTTGCGCTTTTTAGCTTCATTGTGGGCTTGAACACATTTCTCTATGAAATACTTCATGCGCTCTCGTGAGCCTTTGGCTTCTTCCCTCTTCTTGTGAAACTCTTCTTTGAGATTATGCATCATCTCTTTGAAGATTTGAACATCTGTCACGCTGAGCTTGGCCATGTTCTTCTTGAAGTATGCCTTCTCATAGTCAATCTTGTTCTACAGCTCGATGATTTTCTGAGCCACAGCCAGTTCATTAGCAATGGCTCTGTGAAATGTGACTCTAGTGCTCACTCGCAGCTGCAGATCATCAATACTGAGGCTTTGGTCATTGAACCACTCATCAATGTAATTGTTCATAATATCAACATCAAAGAGGGGCAGATCGTTGAAGATCTCCGCCTCTTGCTTGCTCTTGATCAGTTGCTCAAGTGCTTCATCACCAAGATCTTCATCACTGGACAGATCAATGGTGTCTTCCTCGTTCCTTAGAACGGTAGTAGGAGTCAATTCATGCCTAGAAATCTTCTTGGGCTTCTTAGTTTTCTTGGTCTTCTCGACTTTCTTGGAGACACGAGACAGGTCTTCAGACTGCACACTGGCTTCAGGTGGTGCAGTGGCCAATGGCTCCAGGGTCAAAGCTTTTGGTGTGGCAGAGGGCTTCAAAGCTTTTGTCTTCTTCGTCTTTTGCTTCGGTGGTGCTGGCGCATCTTCAGAGTCTGCGTCATCAGCAGATTGCTCCACCGTAGCCCTCTGAGCAGCGATGTGTGAGAGAAGACCATCAAAGTTGCCAAAGGGGCCGATGACATTTGGATTGGCATCGCGTGTGCTGTCATCCCTTGAAGCAGATGGACCAGGGTTGAAGTTGAGTCCTAGCCCCTTCTTGTTCTTGGTAGCTGACTCCTTGGCAAACCGATGGTTGCGCTTGAACAGACTATCTTCATGACACCATAACAAGGATGAAGGGTCGGCAGTATCAGGCTTCAGTCCTCGGACCATGCATGGGTAGAAGCCTTGAGCAATGGCTTCAGGCTTCGACTTTGGCTATAGATTCCTGTATAGGATATCTCCCCATGGGCGCTTGATAGCATTCTTCTCTGCATATTCAGGGGTCACGAAGTGGTACTTGAACCATTCTTCTGCCCAATATCTTTGAATCCATTGGATTCATGTCTTGCGTTGATTGTAACTTTCTTCAGGATCTGACTTGTACAACTCGTACAGATCCGGAGGTAGATCTAGAGCTGTGTTGCCTCTGCGCTGTCTGCCACCCTTCCGGACAGATTTTTCAGTGGCCATTATATTCAGGCTGATTGGCTTCAGAACAGCGAATCGCTTCCTTTTGTTGGTCAGACAAGAGCTGGCTTCAGGGGAGTGTATGTGATGCTGTAAGAACTCTGCAAATGAATGCAGACTATGAGAACCAAGGGATTTTCCCATGGACATGTACCTGTGATAGCATTAAGGTGCGAGGGAAGGGGAAGAGGTCATATGCATTCTCAGAAGATTTTGAAGATAAATCAGTTTGAAGACATTGACCTCATAGAGCGAAGACATTCACTTATTTGAAGAGAGTCGGTTCCAGATTTGTACGAATCCATGAATAAGTACAAGTGAGGAATCTAACTAGTTATGAAGCATAAGTGAATATTCTTAGCATGATATGAGATGCAGATAAGGATGGATCCATATTTGGAAGTGAAGAAACCACTTTTGGTTGAAGTGGATGGATTTCACGGATCTAAAAGGCAGTAAAAAGTAAGATTTAATTACCATAGACGAACTGCTAGACAAGGCAAAGTTAGAAGCTGAGAAGTTCAATCTCCCGTGCCCTAACTTGGTGATGGAAGACACCTAAGGCGGCAGCGGAGAGGACGAGGTCCTCGGCCGGCGCCAGGATGGTGCTGAATACGTCGCGGTAGCTAAGCGCTTCATCTCCGGCATCGACTTGAGCTAGCGGAGGTGCTAGGGTTTGTGCGAGGTGGCGAGGTGGAAGAAGAGATAACGACCGCGGTGTGTGTGTGTGTGTGTGTTTATAAGGACAAGGACATCACATCGTAATTACGTAGGTGCCCCTGGTGGTTCACATCTGAAGGACACGTGGCTTGCATGCAACACATTGGAAGTTGTTCCATGTTCCCACGCACGCCTTGATTGTCGGGTGGTCGTTCTGGCTTCTCCGGTATTCAGGCAATAAGGATAGAACATTAAAAATAGATTTAAATGTTTGTCTCTTTGTCTTCTGCCGACAAGGACTCAGAAAAGACACTCGATAGGTTTCAATAGAATGCATATGATCTGGACAGATAGAATTTGAGGAAGAAGCATAGAAGAGGTTAGGGTCCGATCACATTCACTTAGATCAAGAAAGGATTCAAGCATAAAGACATAGCTATAAGTGAATGCTGTAGAGGATAGAACACGAATATATATATATATATCAGACCAACTCAACATTGTGAAGATAAACTTCGAAGTTAAATTAATGTTGAAGATAAACAAAATGCGAAGACTATGCAATTATGATGCCACATGAAACACTTCAAACAGATTTTGGTGGTGGCGTTACCCACCGTATAGGAAGTGAAAGTGCTAGTGATCGACTAGAGGGGGGGTGAATAGGCGATTTTTATGAAAGTCTTCAAAACATGGAAGTTTCAAAGACAAACGATAGAAATAAACCTATTACCATGCAGTGGAAGGTGGACTACACTAAGAAAGCCATAGTCAAGTATTCAATGAAATGAAAGATAAAAGACTAATAGCAGCTAGGCAGTATAGATCAGGATGGAAGATAGTATGAAGCCAATCAGAACAAGCAGTCACTTAGTGAAGACAAAAGATAGTGCAAACAGGCAATGACTTCACAAGGACCAACTGTAAATAAAGAGATGGAAAGGATAGAACCAGTTGCTCGTTGAAGACAATGATTTGTTGGACTAGTTCCAGTTACTGTGACAACTGTACGCCTGGTTAGGGATGCTGAGATTTAACTCAGAAGACCGTGTCTTCACCTTATTCCCCTTGAGCTAAGGACACCCAGTCCTTGCCCAATTACTCTGGTAAGTCTTCAAGGTAGACTTCCAAACCTTCACAGACTTCGTTCACCGGCGATCCACAATGACTCTTGGATGCTCAGAACGCGACGCCTAACCGGCTGGAGGATTCACAGTCCTCAAGTGTAATAAGTCTTCAGATCACACAGACAGGAAGACTTCAGTGATGCCTAACACTTTTTGGCTCTGGGTGTTTAGGGCTTTGTCCTCGCAAGGATTTCTCTCTCAAAGGCTTCGAGGTCGGTTGCTCTCAAACGACAAAAGCCTTGGACTAACTCTGAGCAGCCAACCAATTTATGGTGTAGGGGGTGGGCTATTTATAGCCACTAGGCAACCCGACCTGATTTGTCCGGAATGACCCTGGGTCACTAAGGAACTGACACGTGTTCCAACGGTCAGATTTCAAACATACACGACAACTTTACTTGAGCTACAAGCAACGCTGACTTATCCAGCTCTGGATAAGATTTGCTTGCATTGTCTTCGCTCGAAGACATAGGATTTTGGTTAAGCATCACTTCAGTCATTCTGACTAGTTCACTTGGACCCCACTTAACAGTACACTGGTTCCTATGACTCAACAAAGAAGAAAACGAAACAACGAAACAACTAAGTCTTCGTGCTCCATAGTCTTCACACAATGTCTTCTCTTGTCATAGACTTCAATGTGAATACCTTCACATACCACCTTTGTCTTCAATGTCTTCATACATTTTTAGGGGTCATCTCCGGTAGGTAAACCAAATCAGTGAGGGACTAGTACCTGTGTTATCCTGCAATTCTCACAGACACATTAGTCCCTCAACCAGGTTTGTCGTCAATACTCCAAAACCAACTAGGGTGGCACTAGATGCACTTACAATCTCCCCCTTTTTGGTGATTGATGACAAACTGGTTGAAGTTTTCAACAGGGATAAAAGTATGTGAAATTGTAAAGGATTTAAGTATTGTCTTCGTAAGTAGCAGGAAGGCTCCCCCTGAAGATGTGCATATAAGCATTTGCTTTTGAATGCAAATGCACATGGCAGGTTGTACTTGCGGAGCTCCTCTTTTACTTATGAAGACAATTCATCATGCATGAAAGGATATATCGAAGATAATGACATGCATAATGGAAAATGGACGTCTGCCAAATGACTTCGCGCGGAATTTATCATCGCACATGCGGAATTTATCATCGCATCACATAGTGTCCAAAAAGTAGCAGACGACCATCAAGTTTAAGTGTTACAACTCAAAAACGAACCAAATGTTTCACAAGAAAGAGTTGTAAGCACTTTGCAAATGTAGCAAAAAGTAAAGCAACCACCCATATGGACCCTCTTGAAGACTATCAACTCATATGTTTCTCCCCCTTTTGTCAGCAAGGACCAAAAAGGTTTGAAGACATAGAGCTTCTACTCGTTCCCATGAGGTGCAGGTGAAGCAGCAGGGTCATCGTTGAGGTCCAGTGGTGCAGAGGAACTCGGTGCAGTGTCGAGACGTGCTGAAGGTGGAGGTGGTGAAGTGGCATCATCTTGATCATCGATAACTCTGGCATTCACTGTTGCAGCTGAGGAAGAATAGTCAGAGTCTTCAAGGCAGGGAGTCCGACGCAAGTGAGCATTCCTTGGAGGAGTGGAGTCAAACTTGAATCTTTCTGTGAAGCCATCGTCTTGAAGATATTCTTCAGCAGTGAGCAAAGTCAAACTCTTCCAAGACCTCCGACAGGTTTCATGTGTGACAAAGGCATTCTTGGTGGCAAGATTGCGAATGCGATTGACGTCCACCAAGAGGCTTTGCATCTGACGCTTAAGCCAGTCATGATGTGATGTCTACTACACAACCTTCTTCCTGTAGACGTTGTTGGGCCTCCAAGTGCAGAGGTTTGTAGGACAGTAGCAAATTTCCCTCAAGGGGATGACCTAAGGTTTATCAATCTGTAGGAGGCGTAGGATGAAGATGGTCTCTCTCAAGCAACCCTGCAACCAAATAACAAAGAGTCTCTTGTGTCCCCAACACACCCAATACAATGGTAAATTGTATAGGTGCACTAGTTCGGCGAAGAGATGGTGATACAAGTGCAATATGGATGGTAGATAAAGGTTTTTGTAATCTGAAATTATAAAAACAACAAGGTAACTAATGGTAAAAGTGAGCGTAAACGGTATTGCAATGATAGGAAACAAGGCCTAGGGTTCATACTTTCGCTAGTGTAAGTCCTCTCAACAATAATAACATAATTGGATCACATAACTATCCCTCAACATGCAACAAAGAGTCACTCCAAAGTCACTAATAGCGGAGAACGAACGAAGATATTATGGTAGGGTATGAAACCACCTCAAATTTATTCTTTCCAATCAATCCATTGGGCTATTCTTATAAGTGTCACAAACAGCCCTAGAGTTCGTACTAGAATAACACCTTAAGACACAAATCAACCAAAACCCTAATGTCACCTAGATACTCCAATGTCACCTCAAGTATCCGTGGGTATGATTATACGATATGCATCACACAATCTCAGATTCATCTATTCAACCAACACAAAGGACCTCAAAGAGTGCCCCAAAGTTCTACCGGAGAATCATGACGAAAACGTGTGCCAACCCTTATGCATAGGTTCATGGGCGGAACCCGCAAGTTGGTCACCAAAACATACATCAAGTGAATCACGTGATATCGCATTGTCACCACAGATATCCATGGCAAGACATACATCAAGTGTTCTCAAATCTTTAAAGACTCAATACGATAAGATTACTTCAAAGGGGAAACCCGATTCATTACAAGAGAGAAGAGGGGGAGGAGAAACATAAGATCCAACTATAATAGAAAAGCTCACGATACATCAAGATCGTGCCAAATCAAGAACACAAGAGAGAGAGAGAGAGAGATCAAACACATAGCTACTGGTACATACCCTCAGCCCCGAGGGATAACTACTCCCTCCTCGTCATGGAGAGCATCGGGATGATGAAGATGGCCACCGGAGAAGGATTGCCCCCTCCAGTAGGGTGCCGGAACGGGTCTAGATTGGTTTTTGGTGGCTATGGAGGCTTCTGGCGGCGGAACTCCCGATCTATGTTGCGTTCTGGAAGTTTTAGGTCACGTAGGTATATATGGGTGCAGGAGGTACGTCAGGGGAGCCACGAGGGCCCCACGAGACAGGGGGAGCGCCCTAGGGGGGGCACCGTCGTGAGCACCTCGTTCCTTCCTTGACGTAGGGTCCAAGTCATCAGGTGTGTTTCCTTCCAAAAATAACTTCTCCAGTTGATTTCATTCCGTTTCGACTCCGTCTGATATTCCTTTTCTTCAAAACACTGAAATAGGCATAAAACAACAAATCTGGGCTGGGCCTCCGGTTAATAGGTTAGTCTCAAAAATAATATAAAAGTGGATAATAAAGCCCAATATTGCCCAAAACAGTAGATAATATAGCATGGAGCAATCAAAAATTATAGATACGTTGGAGACGTATCAAGCATCCCCAAGCTTAATTCCTGCTCGTCCTCGAGTAGGTAAATGATAAAAAAGATAATTTTTGATGTGGAATGCTAGTTGGCATAATTTCAATGTAATTCTTCTTACTTGTGATATGAATATTCAGATCCGAAAGATTCAAGACAAAAGTTCATATTGACATAAAAATAATAATACTTCAAGCATACTAACTTAAGCAATTATGTCTCTTCAAAATAACATGGCCAAAGAAAGTTATCCCTACGAAATCATATAGTCTGGCTATGCTCCATCTTCACCACACAACATATTTAAATCATGCAAAACCCCGATGACAAGCCAAGCAATTGTTTCATACTTTTGATGTTCTCAAAAATTTTCAATCTTCACGCAATACATGAGCGTGAGCCATGGATATAGCACTATAGGTGGAATAGAGTGGTGGTTGTGGAGAAGACAAAAAGGGAGGAGATAGTCTCACATCGACTAGGCATATCAACGGGCTATGAAGATGCCCATCAATAGATATCAATGTGAGTGAGTAGGGATTGCCATGCAACGGATGCACTAGAGCTATAAATGTATGAAAGCTCAACAAAAGAAACTAGTGGGTGTGCATCCAACTCACTTGCTCATGAAGACCTAGGGCATTTTTAGGAAGCCCATCATTGGAATATAAAAGCCAAGTTCTATAATGAAAGATTCCCACTAGTATATGAAAGTGACAACATAGGAGACTCTCTATCATGAAGATCATGGTGGTACTTTGAAGCACAAGTGTGGAAAAAGGATAGTAGCATTGTCCCTTTTATTTTTTATTTTTTATTTGGCCTTTCTTTTTTTGGCCTTTACTTTTTTATTTGGCCTTTATCTTTTTTTCGGACAATGCTCTATTGAATGATGATCATCACACTTCTATTTATTTACAACTCAATGATACAACTCGATACTAGAACAAAGTATGACTCTATATGAATGCCTCCGGTGGTGTACCGGGATATGCAATGAATCAAGAGTGACAAGTATGAAAGAATTATGAACGGTGGCTTTGCCACAAATACTATGTCAACTACATGATCATGCTAAGCAATATGACAATGATGAATGTGTCATGATAAACTGGATGGTGGAAACTTGCATGGCAATATTTCTCAGAATGGCTATGGAAATGCCATAATAGGTAGGTATGGTGGCTTTTTTGAGGAAGGTATATGGTGGGTTTATGGTACCGGCGAAAGTTGCGCGGTACTAGAGAGGCTAGCAAAGGTGGAAGGGTGAGAGTGCGTACAATCCATGGACTCAACATTAGTCATAAAGAACTCACATACTTATTGCAAAAATCTATTAGTTATCAAAGCAAAGTATTACGCGCATGCTCCTAGGGGGATAGATTGGTATGAAAAGATCATCGCTCGTCCCCGACCGCCACTCATAAGGAAGACAATCAATAAATAAATCATGCTCCGACTTCGTCACATAACGGTTCACCATACGTGCATGCTACGGGAATCACAAACTTCAACACAAGTATCTCTCAAATTCACAACTACTCAACTAGCATGACTCTAATATCACCGTCTCCATATCTCAAAACAATTATCAAGTATCAAACTTCTCATAGTATTCAACACAATCATAAGAGAATTTTATTATTCTTGAATACCTAGCATATTAGGATTTTAAGAAAATTACCATGCTATTTAAGACTCTCAAAATAATATAAGTGAAGCATGAGAGTTCATCTATTTCTTCAAAATAAAACTACCACCATGCTCTAAAAGATATAAGTGAAGCACTAGAGCAAACATCAAACTACTCCGAAAGATATAAGTGAAGATCAATGAGTAGTTTAATAATTATGCAACTATGTGAAGACTCTCTAACATTTAATAATTTCAGATCTTGGTATTTTATTCAAACAGCAAGAAAAGCAAAAGAAAATGACATCTAAGAATAGGAAACATCATGTGAAGAAGCAAAAACTTAGGATCAACCGATAATTGTTGAAGAAGAAAGGTGGGATGCCAGTCGGGGCATCCCCAAGCTTATATGCTTGAGACTTCTTGAAATATTATCTTGGGGTGCCTTGGGTATCCCCAAACTTGAGCTTTGTCTCCTTAATTCCTCTCATATCACGGTCTCCCTAAATCTCAAAAGCCTCATCCACACAAAACTCAACAAGGACTCATGAGATAAGTTAGTTTAAACCATTGCAAAACCTTATCATACTCTACTGTAGCAAATCACTAAAATTATTATTCAACATTGCATACTAAATGCCTCTGCATATTTAATAGTCCTATCCTCAAATAGAATCATTAAAGAAGCAAACATATGCAAATATAACAACAATCTGCCTAAACAGGATAGTTTGTAAAGAATGCTGCAACATCCATACTTCTAGCTCAAAAAATTATGAAATAAAATTCCCACTGTAGTAAATTTATCAGAGCTTAATATGCAAAAGGTTTCAACATTTTACCGAATTCTGACTTTTCTAGGGAATTATTGCAACAGCGGTAAACTTTCTGTTTTCAAACAGCAACATGTATACTTGTAACATAGGCATAGTAAAGGCTATCAATGACACTTTTATTGAAATAAAAGATGCAAAACATTATTCTAAATAACAGCAATCAAATCCTAACAAAATAAATTGACGCTCCAAGCAAAACACATATCATGTGGCGAATAAAAATATAGCTCCAAGTAAAGTTACCGATGAATGAAGACGAAAGAGGGGATGCCTTCCGGGGCATCCCCAAGCTTAGGCTTTTGGTTGTCCTTGAATATTACCTTGGGGTGCCTTGGGAATCCCCAAGCTTAGGCTCTTTCCACTCCTTATTCCATAGTCCATCGAATCCTTACCCAAAACTTGAAAACTTCACAACACAAAACTTAACAGAAAACTCGTAAGCTCCGTTAGTATAAGAAAATAAATCACCACTGCAAGGTACTGTAATGAACTCATTCTTTATTTATATTGGTTTTAAACCTACTGTATTCCAACTTCTCTATGGTTTATAAACTATTTTACTAGCCATAGATTCATCAAAATAAGCAAACGACACATGAAAAACAGAATCTGTCAAAAACTGAACAGTCTGTAGTAATCTGAATAAAACGTATTCTTATGGAGCTCATAAAATTATCAAATAAATTTATGGACCTGAGGAATTTATCTATTAATCATCTTCAAAAAGAATTAACTAAATATCACTCTCCAAATAAAAACGGCAGCAATTCTCGTGAGCGCTAAAGTTTCTGTTTTTTACAGCATGATCAACAAGACTACCCCCAAGTCTTCCCAAAGGTTCTACTTGGCACAAACACTAATTAAACACATAAGACCACATCTAAACAGAGGATAGATGAATTATTTATTACTAAACAGGAACAAAAAGCAAGGAACTAAAATAAAATTGGGTTGCCTCCCAACAAGCGCTATCATTTAATGCCCCTAGCTAGGCATGATGATTTCAATGATACTCACATAAAGGATAAGAATTGAAACATAAAGAGAGCATCATGAAGAATATGACTAGCACATTTAAGTCTAACCCACTTCCTATGAATGGGGATTTTGTGAGAAAACAACTTGTGGGAACAATAATCAACTAGCACAAGAAGGTAAAACAAGCATAATTTCAAAACTTTAAGCACATAGAGAGGAAACTTGATATTATTGCAATTCCTACAAGCATATATTCCTCCCTCATAATAATTTTCAGTAGCATCATGAATGAATTCAACAATATAACCACCACCTAAAGCATTCTTTTCATGATCTACAAGCATAGAAAATTTGTTACTCTCCACATAAGCAAAATTCTTCTCATGAATAATAGTGGGAGCAAACTCAACAAAATAACTATCATGTGATTGAAAATTAAGATCAAGATGACAAGTTTCATGGTTATTATTGTTCTTTAAAGCATACGTGTCATCACAATAATCATCATAGATAGGCGGCATGCTTTCAACATAATAAATTTGCTCATCAAAACTTGGGGGACAAAAAATATCATCTTCATCATACATAGCTTCCCCAAGCTTGTGGCTTTGCATATCATTAGCATCATAGATATTCAAGGAATTCATACTAACAACATTGCAATCATGCTCATCATTCAAATATTTAGTGCCAAACATTTTATAGATTTCTTCTTCTAGCACTTGAGCACAATTATCCTTTCCATCATACTCACGAAAGATATTAAAAAGGTGAAGCGTATGAGACAAACTCAATTCCATTTTTTATAGTTTTATTTTATAGACTAAACTAGTGATAAACAAGAAACTAAAAGACTCGATTACAAGATCTAAAGATATACCTTCAAGCACTCACCTCCCCGGCAACTGCGCCAGAAAAGAGCTTGATGTCTACTACACAACGTTCTTCTTATAGAGGTTGTTGGGCCTCCAAGTGCAGAGGTTTGTAGGACAGTAGCAAATTTCCCTCAAGTGGATGACCTAAGGTTTATCAATCCGTAGGAGGCGTAGGATGAAGATGGTCTCTCTCAAGCAACTCTGCAACCAAATAACAAAGAGTCTCTTGTGTCCCCAAGACACCCAATACAATGGTAAATTGTATAGGTGCACTAGTTCGGCGAAGAGATGGTGATACAAGTGCAATATGGATGGTAGATAAAGGTTTTTGTAATCTGAAATTATAAAAACAACAAGGTAACTAATGGTAAAAGTGAGCGTAAACGGTATTGCAATGATAGGAAACAAGGCCTAGGGTTCATACTTTCGCTAGTGTAAGTCCTCTCAACAATAATAAGATAATTGGATCACATAACTATCCCTCAACATGCAACAAAGAGTCACTCCAAAGTCACTAATAGCGGAGAACGAACGCAGAGATTATGGTAGGGTACGAAACCACCTCAAAGTTATTCTTTCCAATCAATCCATTGGGCTATTCTTATAAGTGTCACAAACAGCCCTAGAGTTCGCACTAGAATAACACCTTATGACACAAATCAACCAAAACCCTAATGTCACCTAGATACTCCAATGTCACCTCAAGTATCCGTGGGTATGATTATACGATATGCATCACACAATCTCAGATTCATCTATTCAACCAACACAAAGGACCTCAAAGAGTGCCCCAAAGTTCTATCGGAGAATCACGACGAAAACGTGTGCCAACCCCTATGCATAGGTTCATGGGCGGAACCCGCAAGTTGGTCACCAAAACATACATCAAGTGAATCACGTGATATCCCATTGTCACCATAGATATCCACGGCAAAACATACATTAGGTGTTCTCAAATCTTTAAAGACTCAATCCGATAAGATTACTTCAAAGGGGAAACCCGATTCATTACAAGAGAGAAGATGGGGAGGAGAAACATAAGATCCAACTATAATAGCAAAGCTCGTGATACATCAAGATCCTGCTAAATCAAGAACACGAGAGAGAGAGAGAGAGAGATCAAACACATAGCTATTGGTACATACCCTCAGCCCCGAGGGAGAAGTACTCCCTCCTCGTTATGGAGAGCGCCGGGATGATGAAGATGGCCACCGGAGAAGGATTGCCTCCTCCGGCAGGGTCCCGGAACGGGTCTAGATTGGTTTTTGGTGGCTACGGAGACCTCCCGATCTATGTTGCGTTTTGGAAGTTTTAGGTCATGTAGGTATATATGGGTGCAGGAGGTATGTCAGGGGAGCCACGAGGGCCCCACGAGACAGGGGGCGCGCCCTAGGGGGGGGGGCGCCCCACCCTCGTGAGCACCTTGTTCCTTCCTTGACGTAGGGTCCAAGTCCATCGGGTGTGTTTCCTTCCAAAAATAACTTCTCCAGTTGATTTCGTTCCGTTTCGACTCCGTCTGATATTCCTTTTCTTCAAAACACTGAAATAGGCATAAAACAACAAATTTGGGCTGGGCCTCCAGTTAATAGGTTAGTCCCAAAAATAATATAAAAGTGGATAATAAAGCCCAATAGTGCCCAAAACAGTAGATAATATAGCTGTTGGAAATATGCTCTAGAGGCAATAATAAATTGATTATTATTATATTTCCTTGTTCATGATAATCGTTTATTGTCCATGCTAGAATTGTATTGATAGGAAACTCAGATACATGTGTGGATACATAGACAACACCATGTCCCTAGTAAGCCTCTAGTTGACTAGCTCGTTGATCAATAGATGGTTACGGTTTCCTAACCATGGACATTGGATGTCGTTGATAACGGGATCACCTCATTAGGAGAATGATGTGATGGACAAGACCCAATCCTAAGCCTAGCACAAAGATCGTGTAGTTTGTTCGCTAAAGCTTTTATAATGTCAAGTATCATTTCCTTAGACCATGAGATTGTGCAACTCCTGGATACCGTAGGAATACTTTGGGTGTGCCAAACGTCACAACGTAACTGGGTGGCTATAAAGGTGCACTACGGGTATCTCCGAAAGTGTCTATTGGGTTGGCACGAATCGAGACTGGGATTTGTCACTCCGTGTGACGGAGAGGTATCTCTGGGCCCACTCGGTAGGACATCATCATAATGTGCACAATGTGATCAAGGAGTTGATCACGGGATGATGTGTTACGGAACGAGTAAAGAGACTTGCCGGTAACAAGATTGAACAAGGTATCGGGATACCGACGATCGAATCTCGGGCAAGTACAATACCGCTAGACAAAGGGAATTGTATACGGGATTGATTGAATCCTCGACATCGTGGTTCATCCGATGAGATCATCGTGGAACATGTGGGAGCCGACATGGGTATCCAGATCCCACTGTTGGTTATTGACCTGAGAACGTCTCGGTCATGTCTGCATGTCTCCCGAACCCGTAGGGTCTACACACTTAAGGTTCGATGACGCTAGGGTTATAAAGGAAGTTTGTATGTGGTTACTGAATGTTGTTAGGAGTCCCGGATGAGATCCCGGACGTCACGAGGAGCTCCGGAATGGTCCGGAGGTAAAGATTTATATATGGGAAGTCCTGTTTTGGTCACCGGAAAAGTTTTGGGTTTTATCGGTAACGTACCGGGACCACCGGGAGGGTCCCGGGGGTCCACCAAGTGGGGCCACCAGCCCCGGAGGCTTGCATGGGCCAAGAGTGGTAAGGGACCAGCCACTGAGTGGGCTGGTGCGCCTCCCACAAGGCCCAAGGCGCCTAAGGGAAGAAGGGGGGGGGGGGCAAACCCTAAGGGCAGATGGGCCCTAAGGCCCATGCTCCCTGCGCCTCCCTCTCCTCCCCTCTTGGCCGCCCCCCCAAACCCATCTAGGGCTGCCGCCCCTCTAGGAGTGGGAACCCTAGAGGGGGCGCACCCTCCTCCTTCTCCCCTATATATAGTTGAGGTATTTGGGGCTGCAGACATACGAGTTTGGACCTCTCCATGGCGCAGCGCTGCATCTCTCCTTCCTCCTCTCCCGCGGTGCTTGGCGAAGCCCTGCAGGATTGCCACGCTCCTCCACCACCACCATGCCGTTGTGCTGCTGCTGGATGGAGTCTTCCTCAACCTCTCCTTCTCCCCTTGCTGGATCAAGGCGTAGGAGACGTCACCGGGCTGTACGTGTGTTAAACACGGAGGTGCCGTCCGTTCGGCACTAGGATCATCGGTGATTTGGATCACGATGAGTACGACTCCATCAACCCCGTTCTCTTGAACGCTTCCGCTTAGCGATCTACAAGGGTATGTAGATGCACTCTCCTTCCCCTCGTTGCTGGTCTCTCCATAGATAGATCTTGGTGACACGTAGGAAAATTTTGAATTCTGCTACGTTACCCAACAGTGGCATCATGAGCTAGGTCTATTGCATAGATTCTATGCACGAGTAGAACACAAAGCAGTTGTGGGTGTTGATTTTGTCAATTTACTTGCCGTTACTAGTCTTATCTTGATTCAGCGGCATCGTGGGATGAAGCGGCCCGGACCGACCTTACACGTACTCTTACGTGAGACTGGTTCCACCGACTGACATGCACTAGTTGCATAAGGTGGCTAGCGGGTGTCTGTCTCTCCCACTTTAGTCGGATCGGATTCGATGAAAAGGGTCCTTATGAAGGGTAAATAGCAATTGGCATATCACGTTGTGGTTTTGCGTAGGTAAGAAACGTTCTTGCTAGAAACCCATAGCAGCCACGTAAAACATGCAAACAACAATTAGAGGACGTCTAACTTGTTTTTGCAGGGTATGCTATGTGATGTGATATGGCCAAGAAGAATGTGATGGATGATATGTGATGTATGAGATTGATCATGTTCTTGTAATAGGAATCACGACTTGCATGTCGATGAGTATGACAACCGGCAGGAGCCATAGGAGTTGTCTTTATTTATTGTATGACCTGCGTGTCATTGAACAACGTCATGTAATTACTTTACTTTATTGCTAACCGTTAGCTGTAGTAGTAGAAGTAATAGTTGGCGAGACAACTTCATGAAGACACGATGATGGAGATCATGGTGTCATGCCGGTGATGATGATGATCATGGAGCCCCGAAGATGGAGATCAAAAGGAGCAAAGTGATGATGGCCATATCATGTCACTATTTGATTGCATGTGATGTTTATCATGTTTATACATCTTATTTGCTTAGAACAACGGTAGTAAATAAGATGATACCTCCTTAAAATTTCAAGAAAGTGTTCCCCCTAACTGTACACCATTGCGAAAGTTCGTCGTTTTGAAGCACCACGTGATGATCGGGTGTGATAGATTCTTACGTTTGAATACAACGGGTGTTGACGAGCCTAGCATGTACTGACATGGCCTCGGAACACATGCAAACACTTAGGTTGACTTGACGAGCCTAGCATGTACAGACATGGCCTCGGAACACAGAAGACCGAAAGGTCGAGCATGAGTCGTATGGCAGATACGATCAACATGAAGATGTTCACCGATGTTGACTAGTCCGTCTCACGTGATGATCGGACACGGCCTAGTTGACTCGGATCATGTAATCACTTAGATGACTAGAGGGATGTCTATCTGAGTGGGAGTTCATAAGATGAACTTGTTTATCCTGAACATAGTCAAAAGGTCTTTGCAAATTATGTCGTAGCTCGCGCTTCAGTTCTACTATTTAGATATGTTCCTAGAGAAAATTTAGTTGAAAGTTGATAGTAGAAATTATGCGGACTAGGTCCGTAAACTGAGGATTGTCCTCATTGCTTCTTAGAAGGCTTATGTCCTTAATGCACCGCTCAGTGTGCTGAACCTCGAACGTCGTCTGTGGATGTTGCGAACATCTGACATACACATTTTGATAACTACGTGATAGTTTAGTTAAACGGTTTGGAGTTGAGGCACCGAAGATGTTTTGAAACGTCGCGAAACATATGAGATGTTTCGAGGGCTGAAATTGGGATTTCAGGCTAGTGCCCATGTCAAGAGGTATAAGACCTCCGACGATTTTCTTAGCCTGCAAACTAAGGGAGAAAAGCTCAATTGTTGAGCTTGTGCTCAGATTGTCTGAGTACAACAATCATTTGAATCAAGTGGGAGTTGATCTTCCAGATGAGAGAGTGATGTTTCTCCGATGTCATTACCACCAAGCTGCTAGAGCTTCGTGATGAACTATAATATATCAGGGACATATATGATGATCCTTGAGATATTCGCAATGTTTGATACCACAAAAGTAGAAATCAAGAAGGAGCATCAATTTTTGATGGTTGGTGAAACCACTAGTTTCAAGAAGGGCAAGGGCAAGAAGGGATACTTCATGAAACGGCAAATCAGCTGCTGTTCTAGTGAAGAAACCCAAAGTTGAACCCAAACCCGAGACAAAGTGCTTCTGTAATAAGAGGAACAGCCACTGGAGCGGAATTACCCTAGATACTTGGTAGATGAGAAGGTTGACAAGGTCGATAGAAGTATATTGGGTATACATTGTGTTAATGTGTACTTTACTAGTACTCCTAGTAGCACTATGGTATTAGATACCGGTTCGGTTGCTAAATGTTAGTAAACTCGAAATAAAAGGCTGCGGAGTAAACGGAGACTAGCTAAAGGTGAGCTGGCAATATGTGTTGGAAGTTTTTCCAAGCTTGATGTAATCAAGCATCGCACGCTCCCTCTACCATCGAGATTGGTGTTTGCGTTGAGCATAGACATGATTGGATTATGTCTATCACAATACGGTTATTCATTTAAGGAGAATAATGGTTACTTTGTTTATTTGAATAATACCTTCAATGGTCTTGCACCTAAAATGAATGGTTTATTGAATCTCGATCGTAGTGATACACATGTTCATGGAAAAAGATATAAGATAGTACCACCTACTTGTGGCACTACCACGTAAGTCATATCGGTATAAAACGCATGAAGAAGCTCCATGTTGATGGATCTTTGGGCTCACTCGTTTTGAAAAGTTTGAGACATGCGAACCATGTCTATTGGTGTATATGCATGAAGAAACTCCATGCAAATGGACCGTTTGGACTCACTTGATTTTGAATCACTTGAGACATGCAAATCATACCACATGGGCAAGATGACTGAAAGCCTCGTTTTCAGTAAAATGGAACTAGAAAGCAACTTGTTGGAAGTAATACATGTTGATGTGTGCAGTCCAATGAGTGCTGAGGCATGTAGTGGATATCGTTATGTTCTTACTTCACAGATGATTTGAGTAGATGTTGAGTATATTTACTTGATGAATCACGAGTCTGAATTATTGAATGGTTCAAGTAATTTCAGGGTGAAGTTGAAAGATCATCGTGACAAGAGGATAAAATATCTATGATATGATCATAGAGATGAATATCTGAATTACGAGTTTGGCACAGAATTAAGACATTGTGGAAATTTCTTCACAACTAATACAGCCTGGAAAACCATAGTGTGATGGTGTGTCCGAACATCATAACTGCACCCTAGTGGATATGATGCATACCATGATGTCTCTTATCGAATTACCATGATAGTTTATGGGTTAGGCATTAGAGACAACCACATTCACTTTAAAAGGGGCACCACGTAATTCCGATGAGATGACACCGTATGAACTATGGTTTAGAGAAACCTAAGCTGTCATTTCTTAAAAGTTTGGGGCTGCGACGCTTATGTGAAAAAGTTTCAGGCTGATAAGCTCGAACCCAAAGCGGATAAATGCATCTTCATAGGACACCCAAACAGTTGGGTATACCTCCTGTCTCAGATTCGAAAGCAATATGGGATTGTTTCTAGAATCAGGTCCTTTCTCGAGGAAAAGTTTCTCTCGAAAGAATTGAGTGGGAGGATGGTGGAGACTTGATGAGGTTATTAAACCGTACCTTCAACTAGTGTGTGGCAGGGCACAGGGAGTTGTTCCTATGGCACCTACACCAATTGAAGCGGAAGCTTATGATAGTGATCATGAAACTTCAGATCAAGTCACTACCAAACATCGTGGGATGACAAGGATGCGTACTACTTCAGAGTGGTACGTAATCCTGTCTTGGAAGTCATGTTGCTAGACAACAATGAACCTACGAGCTATGGAGAAGCGGTGGTGGGCCTGGATTCCGATAAATGGCTCGAGGCCATATAATCCGAGAGAGGATCCATATATGAAAACAAAGTGTAGACTTTGGAAGAACTACTTGATGGTCGTAAGGCTCTTAGGTACATATGGATTTTAAAAGGAAGACGGACAATGATGGTAAGTATCACCATTAAGAAAGCTCAACTTGTCGTTAAGATGTTTTCCGACAAGTTCAAGGAGTTGACTACGATGAGACTTTCTCACTCGTAGCGATGCTAAGAGTCTGTTGGAATTATATTAGCAATTACTGCATTATTTATGAAATCTTGCAGATAGGATGTCAAAAACATTGTTTCCTCGACGATTTTCTTGACGAAAGGTTGTATGTGATACAACCGGAAGGTTTTGTCAATCCTGAAAGATGTTAATAAGTATGCAAAGCTCCAGCAATCCTTCTAAGGACTGGAGTAAGCATCTCGGAGTTGGAATGTATGCTTTGATAAGATGATCAAAGATTTTGGGTGTATACAAAGTTTATGAGAAACTTGTATTTCCAAAGAAGTGAGTGGGAGCACTATAGAATTTCCGCTGAGTATATGTTGTTAACATATTGTTGATCGAAAATGATGTAGAATTTCTGGAAAGCATGCAGAGTTATTTGAAAAGTGTTTTTCAATGGAAAGCCTGGATTAAGCTACTTGAGTATTGAGCATTAAGATCTATAAGGATAGATCAAAATGCTTAATAGTACTTTCAAATGAATACATACCGTGACAGGATTTTGAAGGAGTTCAAAATGGATCGGCAAAGAAGGAGTTCTTGGCTGTGTTATAAGGTCTGAACATTGAGTAAGACTCGAAACCTGACCGCGGCAGAATAGAGAGAAAGGACGAAGGTCGTCCCCTATGCTTTAAACGTAGGCTCTACAGTATGCTATGCTGTGTACCGCACCTGAAGTGTGCCTTGCCATGAGTCAGTCAAGGGGTACAAGAGTGATCCAAGAATGGATCACAGGACAGCGGTCAAAGTTATCCTTAGTAACTAGTGGACTAAGGAATTTTTCTCGATTATGGAGGTTGTAAAAGAGTTCGTCGTAAAGGGTTACGCCGATGCAAACTTTGACCCTAATCCAGATTATTCTGAGTAGTAAAACTGGATTCGTATAGTAGAACAGTTATTTGGAATAGCTCCAAATGTAGCATAGTAGTTGCATCTACAGGATGACATAGAAATTTGCGAAGTACACACGGATCTGAAAGATTCAGACCCGTTGACTATAACATCTCTCACAATCATAACATGATCAAACCCAGAACTCTTTGGGTGTTAGTCACATGGGGATGTGACCTTGAGTGTTAATCACATATCGATGTGAACTGGATTATTGACTCTAGTGCAAGTGGGAGACTGTTGGAAATATGCCCTAGAGGCAATAATAAATTGATTATTATTATATTTCCTTGTTCATGATAGTCGTTTATTGTCCATGCTAGAATTGTATTGATAGGAAACTCAGATACATGTGTGGATACATAGACAACACCATGTCCCTAGTAAGCCTCTAGTTGACTAGCTCGTTGATCAATAGATGGTTACGGTTTCCTAACCATGGACATTGGATGTCGTTGATAACGGGATCACATCATTAGGAGAATGATGTGATGGACAAGACCCAATCCTAAGCCTAGCACAAAGATCGTGTAGTTCGTTCGCTAAAGCTTTTATAATGTCAAGTATCATTTCCTTAGACCATGAGATTGTGCAACTCCCAGATACCGTAGGAATACTTTGGGTGTGCCAAACGTCACAACGTAACTGGGTGGCTATAAAGGTGCACTACGGGTATCTCCGAAAGTGTCTGTTGGGTTGGCACGAATCGAGACTGGGATTTGTCACTCCGTGTGACGGAGAGGTATCTCTGGGCCCACTCGGTAGGACATCATCATAATGTGCACAATGTGATCAGGGAGTTGATCACGGGATGATGTGTTATGGAACGAGTAAAGAGACTTGCCAGTAACGAGATTGAACAAGGTATTGGGATACCGACGATCAAATCTCGGGCAAGTACAATACCGCTAGACAAAGGGAATTGTATATGGGATTGATTGAATCCTCGACATCGTGTTCATCCGATGAGATCATCATGGAACATGCGGGAGCTGACATGGGTATCCAGATCCCGCTGTTGGTTATTGACCGGAGAACGTCTCGGTCATGTCTGCATGTCTCCTGAACCCGTAGGGTCTACACACTTAAGGTTCAATGACGCTAGGGTTATAAAGGAAGTTTGTATGTGGTTACTGAATGTTGTTAGAAGTCCCGGATGAGATCCCGGACATCATGAAGAGCTCCGGAATGGTCCGGAATTAAAGATTTATATATGGGAAGTCCTTATTTGGTCACCGGAAAAGTTTCGGGTTTTATCGGTAACGTACCGGGACCACCGGGAGGGTCCCGGGGGTCCACCAAGTGGGGCCACCAGTCCCGGAGGCTTGCATGGGCCAAGAGTGGTAAGGGACCAGCCCCTGAGTGGGCTGGTGCGCCTCCCACAAGGCCCAAGGCGCCTAAGGGAAGAAGGGGGGGCAAACCCTAAGGGCAGATGGGCCCTAAGGCCCATGCTCCCTGCGCCTCCCTCTCCTCCCCTCTTGGTCGCCCCCCAAACCCATCTAGGGCTGCCGCCCCTCTAGGGGTGGGAACCCTAGAGGGGGCGCACCCTCCTCCTTCTCCCCTATATATAGTTGAGGTATTTGGGGCTGCAGACATACGAGTTTGGACCTCTCCATGGCGCAGCCCTGTATCTCTCCTTCCTCCTCTCCCGCGGTGCTTGGCGAAGCCCTGCAGGATTGCCACGCTCTTCCACCACCACCACGCCGTTGTGCTGCTGCTGGATGGAGTCTTCCTCAACCTCTCCTTCTCCCCTTGCTGGATCAAGGCGTAGGAGACGTCACCGGGCTGTACGTGTGTTGAACACGGAGGTGCCGTCCGTTCGGCACTAGGATCATCGGTGATTTGGATCACGACGAGTACGACTCCATCAACCCCGTTCTCTTGAACGCTTCCGCTTAGCGATCTACAAGGGTATGTAGATGCACTCTCCTTCCCCTCGTTGCTGGTCTCTCCATAGATAGATCTTGGTGACACATAGGAAAATTTTGAATTCTGCTACGTTACCCAACAATAGCATGGAGCAATCAAAAATTATAGATACGTTGTAGACGTATCATGATGCTTATCCTGTTTCTGATGTAGCGCAATGAGAAGCTCTCGGTCATTGAGAACACGAGATCGCTTCTGAGGCCTTTGGGCAACGGTGCTTCCAGTTGCGTTAGTTTGGGCGCGAGGGTCATGTGTGTTACCAGCCAAGGGATAAACACGAGAGACTGCCTAAACTCCTTCAATGGGCTGGGTTAAGCTTTGACGATCAATGTTGTGAAGATAGATTGGATCCTTAGCAGGCTCTGGGTAAATAGCTTCAACAGACAGATCAACCTCTGGCAAGAATACAATATGATTGCGCGCAGACGGCTGATAGTTGAAGGCAGAGTGAAGCTTGATAAGGCGCATTACCCATGGAGTGTAGAACTTCAGACCAAAGATGTCGGAGCCAGATGCAGCTAACTGCCGGACGAAGAAGTCTTGAGCATTGAAGCTGATGCCATTGAAGATATAGAAAACCGAAGTCTTCATTGCTCCTTCAAGCTTCGCTGCAGATGAATGTCCTTTGACAGGCCATAGAGTTTTCCTGATGATATGGTAAATGGTACGGGGCAGATACTCTAGGTCTTCGACAAAGAATTCCGTTGGGTATTCAACGTCGCGTGGCAGAGGCTTCATCATGCTTAGCATTTGGCTCATGTTGGGTTCTGGCTTCTGAAAAATGCTCTCCAAAGCATTCTAGTGTTGTTGACAACCTGGTTCATAGTATTCACGAGGAGTGGGCAGGGCTGTGAGCTCAATGATGTCTTGAGCTTTAGCTTCATGATGAACATCTCCTGTCATCCACTCAAGGATCCAAGTCTTCGGATCCCTGTTGTATCCACGAATGTGGAGGGTAGCATAGAATTGAAGCAGAAGTTCTTCATTCCAGTGTTCCTTTGCAGTCACAAAATTGAGCAGACCCACATCACGGAAGCAGTCAAGGGCTTCTTCAAGGCATGGCCGTCCAACAATGGCTTCACAATCAAGATGCATGTGAGGGAAGATGCGTCCCTGATTGTACAAGATGCATGTATAATAGCTTCGCTGCTGATAACTCCAGAATCGGTCAGAAGAGATTCTTGGCCTTGTGTAGGGGTTCTTGTCACTCCGAAGAATGTGTTGTGTGCCTTGAATCCATTCAGATTAAATGATCCTGGTGAAGTTGCAGTACCTGGAAACCATGGTAGCCTTGGCTTTGGCTTCTGGACCTGAGGCCTGTGCTCCACATGATAGGCAAACTGAGGTTCGGGAGTAGGCGGAGGAACCAAGATTGGCCAGCGGACAATAACAAGTTGTCCACAATCATATGCTTGCTCGATGGTGTGTGGCCTTGGAGGAGGTACAGGAGCAGAGGCATTGGCTTCAGGCAGCGGATTTGCTTCGGGTGCTGCATTGGCTTTAGGTGCATTCACTTCTGGCACCACATTAGCTTCAGCCATGACAACGTCATTGGCTTCAGTGTTGATGTTGGTGGCCGCCTCAGTATTGGTAACCTCCACTTCAGGAGCTGGAGGGTCGGACACGTTCTCCTCGAGAACAACTTCAGGGTTGGATGGGGGTGTACCAAAACGTTCTTCGTCTCTTAGTTCTTCTTCATGGTCATTGGATGATGCAACCGGAATATCTTCAGCCGTTTTGGCTTCAGATTCGGGGATGTTTGCAGTAGGAGAGGCTTTAGGAAAGACTTCGCGTGAAACGAATTGGCGCTCTTATCCTTCTGGAACACTTGACAATGTGACCTATGGCCTTGGTCCTTTGCAAAGCCTGCAAAATGCTGGCGACGCCTGTGGAGATGGAGTTGGTTGGGCCTCAAAGTCTTCACTGTCAATCACCAGAGTGGTGACCTGTGGTGGGGGAGTGACTACTGTTTCTTCAACATGAGGGGATTCTTGAGGGTGATCAGCCCATGAGTCATCCTGAGCAATTGGCGTCAATGGACGACCAATGCTGATGCGTTCGCTGTTCGTGAGAACAGGCGATGATACAAATTTGTGCTTGATCTGAGGAAGGACTTCATCATCTTCAACATTGTCGTGAGGACCAATGTCTTCAGCTGTGGTGAGGTCAACAGCTGCATTCTGTTCAGATTCAGGAGCCTCTGTGGAAGCAGGCTCATGAACTACCAGACGACGTTCATGATGTTCAGACGCAGGACGCACAACAGAAATTGGCTCGACAAGAAGGGGATCTGTGGAAGCAACCCGGTCTCTCTTCTTTGTTTTTCTTTTCTTGGTTGGGGGAGAATCATCAGTGGTGGCTTTGGTCTTACGCTTTCTGCCTTCGGCTTCAGCTGCTCTAGTTTTCTTGAATTCTAAAGCCATTATGGGAACCTTAGGCTTTGAAACTGTCATACTGGCTGGAAAGACAATGTGAGGTTCTTCCTACCTTGATGCTTCTGGTTCGGCCACAGCTGGCTTCTTCTTCTTCTTGGCAGCCATTCTGGGGTCGATGCCTGGTCGCCCCAAAGCCTTGCGGTTTTCAGCTTCACTGTAGCCTTGAACACATTTGGCAGCAATATTCTTCATTCACTCACGAGAACCTTTTGCTTCTTCTCGTTTCTTGTGGAATGCCTCCTTGAGCTCATGCATCATGACCTTAAAGTTTTGAATGTTTTCAACATTGAGCTTGGCCATGTGCTTCTTGAATTGAGCCTTTTCATAGTCAATCTTGTGCTTCTGATCAACAATCTTCTGGGCAAGAGCCAGCTCAGGAGCAATAGCTCCTTGGAAGGAGATGCTCAGGCCAATTGGAAGCTGAAGATCATCAAAACTGACATCTGGGCTGTCAAACCACTCATCAATAAACTTGTACAGGATCTCCACATCAAAGAGAGGAAGATCATTGAAGATTTCCGCCTCTTGCTTGCTCTTTATCAATTGCTCTAGAGCGTCATCGCCAAGATCGTCGTCGCTGGATAGATCAATCGCGTCATTCTCATTTCTCAAAACAGCAGCAACGGTTAGTGCTTGACCAGTGGGTTGCATGGGCTTTTTCAACTTGGCAGACTTGGAGATGCGTGAGAGATCTTTAGACTGCACACTGACTTCAGGAGGTGCAGTGGCCAGAGGCTTCGCCTGTGAGACCTTTGGTGCAGAGGGGGGCTTTGAAGCCTTTGGTTTCTTTTGCTTCACAGGCTTCGAAGGTGCAGGGGCTTCATCAGAATCAGAGTCATCTGCAGAGTGGTCCACGGCTGCCCCTTTGAACCTGAATGTGAGTGATGAGACCTTCTAAGTTGTAGAAGGGCCCAATAAGATTAGGTTCAGCATCGCGTGTGCCGTCAGATCATGGTGAAGAGGGGCCTGGGTTGAAGTCTAATCCCAAAGACTTCTTGTTTTCCTTGGCCGAGTTCTTTGCAACCTGATAGTTGCGCTTGAACAGATTATCTTCACGACACCATAATAGAGAGGATGGGTCGGCATTAGCAGGCTGAGGTCCACGAATCATGCAGGGGTAGAAGCCTTGAGCAATAGCTTCGGACTTCGACTTGGGCTGAAGACCTTTGTATATTATATCTCCCAGGGGCCCTTTAAGGCATTCTTCTCAGCATACTCCTTGGTGAAGAATCTGTACTTGAACCATTCCTCTGCCCAATGTCTTCGAATCCATTGGATTCGGTTCTTGCGTTCTCCATAGGTTTCTTCTGGATCTGACTTGTATAAAACTCATAGAGATCCGATGGCAGGTCCTTAGCAGTGTTTCCACGACGTTGTCTGCCGCCCTTCCTGACTGATTTTTGAGTTGTCATGAAGTTTAGAATGAAAGGCTTCAACACTGTCGAAGTCTTCCATCTACTGGTCAGACAGGAACTGGCTTCAGGAGAATTTATGTGACGCTGTAAGAACTCTGCAAATGAATGCAGACTATGAGAACCAAGGGATTCTCCCACGGACATGTACCTGTGACAGCATTAGAGATGTGAGGGAAGCGGAAGAGGTCATATGCATTCTCAGAAGATTTTGAAGATAAATCAGTTTAGAAGACATTGACCTCATAGTGCGAAGACATTCACTCATATGTGGAGAGTTTGTTCCAAATTTGTACGAATCCATGAATAAGTACAAGTGAGGAATCTAACTACTTTGTGAAGCATAAGTGAACATACTAGGCATGCTATGAGATGCAGAATGAGATAGATCCAACTTGTAGGAACAGAAACCACTTGTGGTTGAAAAGAATGAATCTATCGGATCAAAAGGACCGTAAAAAGAGTTTTTATTTACCACATGAGGAACTGCTAGATAGAGTGGGAGAGGAGGCCGAGCAGTTCGATCTTCCGTGCCCTAACTTGGCGACGGATGTCGGTGTACAAAAAGAGGGGTGCACTTTTGGTACCCCTATAACGGTGCACGGGCAGTCTGAGCCACGGGCACCACCACACTGAGCAAGGCAAGGGAGGTGAGCCAAGGTAAGGCTGAAGCTCAGGAGAAGCAGAACGACGCCAAGACCAAGACCATAAAGAGCAAAGGGGACGAAGCGGACTCCCCCCGGCAAGATCCTTGCCGGGAGGCGGTTTTAGCAAACCCAGCAAGACCCTTGCCGTGGTAGCTCGCCCCACACCTACGGAGTGAGTCACCCTTGAGTCCACTGCCCCCATGGGGGCAGTGGATTCGGGAGACATGCCCGTGGTGGCATGCAGATCTTTGTGAAGACATTCAAGATCAGATACACCCTTCAGAAGATGATGATCCTTGGCGGGATCCCAGCCAAGGAGGACCACAAGGCCCCCAGCAAAAGCCTTGCCGGGGATGATAGCAGGCGCCACGGCAAGACCCTTGCCGGGGCCCCGCCAAGGCCCTTGCCAAGAACACCCGTTGGGCCACCATCAGGCCCATGCCAGTCAAACCTCCACCGCCATTCGCATGTAGCTGCCGACCCAACCAGCTGGGCAGGCACCTGCGTGGCGGCATGCAGATCTTCGTGGAGACCCACCGCTGCACCACCTCAGCTGCCTGCCTGCCTACATGGCAGCACGGGCGCTGCCGGCCAGGGCGCGTGTCGACGCGAAAGGGAGCGGCGACGGACGAGATAGGGCTCTCCCCCATCCCCGATAAAGCAAGGACACCTGGGCAAGACGCATTAAATGCGCCTTGTCATGTAATGCGAGGGATAACCTCGCATCACTGTTTCCCTTTCCACCTCCTGGTACTACTGTGGCAACCCCTTTCCTATAAAAGGAGGCCCGAGGCGATCAGGAGGAGGATTCAGCTTTTTGGAGCTCCTCACGCCCCATAGCTAGCTCAAGAACACAGATATACAATCCACCAAAGCAGGAGTAGGGTTTTACGCATCACCGCGGCCCGAACCTGGATAAACGAACCGTGTGCTATCTGTTTGATCCGCTCTTCTCGCGATCCCGCGCCCTGCAACCGTAGTAGGGATTCTTGTGATCCCATAGGTGTCATTCCCACCGACATCTTTGGCGCGCCAGGTAGGGGGCACAATTGTGAGAATCGGCTCTAGCAGTTAGCCCGGCACTCCTTCATCTTCGTGACCCTTGAAGAAGAAAGGAGGCCAGAAGATTGACGCTCGAGCGATCGCAAACAGAAGCTAAGTTGCACTGAACCCTTATTTGTGCTACCCTTCTTATTTGAGGTTATTCCCCCTAGAGATATTTGCTTTGTATGAGAAACCTGCACGCCAGGGGGCTCTACCATGATCGGCAATGCCCTTGCCCTGTTTCGAGTCCGCTCAACAGCTCAAGCGGCTGCGTCGCGAACAGCAGAGTAGCCTTTCGCGATCTGCAACGCCCCCGATTCTGACTTGAGTCAAGTTCGACAGTTCGAGCGGCCGCGTTCAGAACGGAAAGGTGGCTCGTCCGGCAGCACGCGTACCCGGCTGGCCATGGGGATCCGTCCCCGAAACGCCGCTAGGGCTTCCACGTCGGCAAGCCTTCCTGATCGACGTAGGGCATGCATATAAAGAGGAATCGAACGGGGAAATAACATGCATGAAAATTAAGAGTACTTCAAAGTTATATTACATCACATCATAGCTGCGGTTCTAACTAAAGATAAAATTTGTCTTGGTCGGGAACCCACAGCGGCGAAGAAGAACAGGATGCCTAATCCCAGCGCTGGCCTTCCACCCTCTTGATTTCGTCGATGCAGTCGGTGATGGGCTTGATGCGCTCCTTGAGCACCGTGAGGTCAGCACCATTCGGCAAGCTCTTCATCGCGGCCGCGAAGTCAAGATCAGGATTCCAGTACGCCATCTTGGTGAGGACCTTGGTCACGACCCTCCGGCAGAGTCGCCGGGCCTCCTCGGCCAGCGTGGCCGCCCTGTTGGAGTGAAGATACGCCAAGGCTCTGAGGATGCCCTCGAAGAACAGGGTCAACTTGGTGTTGACGGTCCCGCTGCGCTCAGGGGCGTACCTCACGTGTGGCATCCCCATGGTGGCCAATTGTGAGGTGACCCTGCCAGCGACCTCCTCCAGGCGGCTGATCCACCTATTCTTGCCCGCCACATAATCCTGGTGGGAGGCGGCCTCGTTCGCCCGCAGCTGCTTCTCCTCCTCCAGGCTCTTGGTCAAGGTCTCCTCCCGAGCCCTGCTCTCCGACAACATCTTCTCGAGATCCTCCAGCTTCAGCTTGAGGTCTCTGACGGAGTTTTGCGCTTCGGAGAGCTCCCCGGCCCTGATGATGACCGCTCCTTGTGCCTCCACCAAGGCGCTGTTGAGCGTGCTCTTCTCGTTGGACAGCTTGAGGGCCTGCTCCTTCAGCTTGTCCTGCGCCACCTCCAACTCCCTTACCCTGCCGGCATGGGCCAGAGCCTGGGCATCGAGTGCCTCCTTGTGCCTCTGCTCTAGCTCGCGAGTCCGCCGCGCGACAAGGGCCTTGAGCTCCTCATCCTTGCCACGGAGCGCTGCGGCAAGCTTCGCCTCGCGCGTGGTGAGGTCCTCTTCCTGGGAATTCAAGGTGGCTTGATGTTGGTTCCGGGCGGCCTTGGCCGCGGCAGCCAAGTTCGCCACCTTTTCCTGGGCCTTCTCGATGTCGGCCATCTTCATGGTGAGCTCCACATCGCGCTCGGCCAATTTCTCCTGGAAGGCCCTCTGCTCCTCGCGAGCCTGGTGGAACCAGGTCTGCGTCTCGGCAACGCGCGCCTTGAAGTCCACCTCCGCATTGTCCACCGTTGCCATCCGGGACTTGACCTTGTCCAGGCGAGCACGGTAGAGCACTTGGAACTTCCGGAAATTGGCCCCCATGGCACAGAAAAGCTGCTCTTCTGGGGAACCGTCGCCACCAACCCCCGGCTCATCAACCACCTCGAGCCCGGTGATGGCAAGCACCTCGCCGTCGAAAACTTCCCCTTCGGCGGGCGCCCCTGGGAGGTGGACGAAGATATCGTCACCCACCTTCAGATATCTGCCAGAGCCCGAGGTTGAGGAGGAGGGAGGCTGGTCACCCACCACCTCTTCCTCGGCGGAGGCCCTGCCGGCCCCATCGGCAGGTCCGCCGCTGGTGCCCTCGGCAGAAGCTTCGCCGGTCTCCTTGGCGGCCCCCGCCGCGGTGTCCTCGGCAGCATCCTTGGCGGCCTCCTCAGCAATGTTCCCAGCAACGGTATCCACATCCTCCATACCTGTTGAAGGAGGGCCTGGGCAGCAACGGGAGCAATGAAGCCAAGAAAAGAATAAGGGAAAAACAGAGACGAAGGACAGGCGACTCACCAGTGCCAGGCTGTGAAGCAGGAGTCCCCTCTCCGCCAGCATTTGGCGCCATGGCAGAGCCACCAGCACCCAAGTTCCCCTCTTCCTCCATGGGTGTGGGCTCCGTGCCTGATGCCCTTGCCGGGGACGCCCCCCGTGGTGGGATAGTCGATGGGGGTGGTGTGTTGGGAGTAGCCCTCTGTGGCTCCTCCTGCTGCCGCTCCCCTCCTACAAACCCGGCAAGGTCAGCGTCATGGCATCGAGCACCTACCACATGTAGAGTAAGAAGAAGGTGACGAACTTACGCTGGGGGCTGCGCTGGGGGCTGCTGTCCGGGCTGCTCAGCACCACCAATGGTGTCTTTGAAGCCCCAGCCGGGGGCTGGCTGCTCACCGAGGTCCTCGCCCTCTTCGCCCTCTGGGCCAACGTCTCTGTCTCCCTACGGAAGCAAAAATGGATCAAGACAAGCGACCTAATTCAAGGAAATGGAAATGACAGTAAGGAACGGAGAACTTACTCGTCATCCGTCTCCTCCTCCTCCACCAGTTTCCTTTTCCTCTCCGGGCTGAGAGGCCCGAGATCAAAAGGGAGCTGCGCATCATCATCCGAGTCGACGCCTGCCGGAGGAGGCGAAGGAGGTGGCGGGGTTTGTGCGCGCCCGGATGAGGAAGGGGCTGTTGTCTTCTTCTTCTCAGCGGCCTTTGTCAGCCTCTTGGCTGCCGTGGCCCTCGTGTGGCGCCCAGACCCCTCCAGGGTCAATTGAGGCCACGCAGCCCTGCCGAGCCGGACCGGCTCACCGGAGCCAGCCCACCGCGGGACTCGCCCTCTTCCCCTGGTTGGCTTCGAGCCCGCCGCCGCGTCCTCCTCCTCCCCCGATGACTCGTCGGCCGCGTCCTCGACGAGCGGAGATCCAGTGTTGGCGCTGCTGACCTCCCCGGAGGCCGCCGCCCACCGGGAGAGCTCCTCTTCCTCCGCCGCCGTTGCGGCCACGTCCTCCACGCCCCCGGCGCTGCCGGCCTGCATGGCAAGCTGTGCCTCCCTCGCCCTAGTGGCGATGTAGTCCAGCTCTGCCTGGGTGGTGTCCATGATAAGCCACCGCTCGGCGTCGGCATTGACGTACACCTCGATCAAGGTGTCGAAGAATTGCTGCACATCCTCGACCTTCAGTTCCTTCCAGCTCGAGACAGGGCCATGAGCATTACAGTCCGGCATCATGGCGATGATCTCGGACCGACGCGAATTGTTGCACAACGGGACCACCCCCACTGGCAGCTTGAAAAATGGCCCCTTGAGGGCCTTGCCAACCTTTGCGGCAGCCCTCATGGCCTTGCCGATCCGCTCGACCTCGCCATCGCGACACACATCAAGATGGAAAAGCCGCTGGCAGAAGTGGGCATGCGCCAGCACTGTGAAGTTGTGATCGAGGCCGGGGCGGAGTCGCATGATGTCAGCTGGGTTCATGAAGAGCCAAGCTGGCCTCCCCTTGCTGTGCAACGGGGCGATCCGGCGGCGAATGAAGTCCGCCCCGATCATCTCAAGGGTGAGTCCGGCCTGGGTGAGCCGGAGAATCCTGGTGGTGGCGACGGAGAGCCTCCCATCGGTGGCGTCGACATCGCTCCAATCGCTGCCGCGGACCGGCGGCGCTCGGCGGACCTTGCAGAATTCCGGCGGGTTTTCATCTTCAATCCAGCACCACCGGCCAGGCCATTCCTCCCACCTCTCCTTCATGGCACCGTCCGGGTACGCCCCCTTGGATCTTGGGATCCAGGTGATGCAACCGGAGATGGCTCCTCCCGGCTGGATTCGAGGGAAGAAGTAATGGCGGAAGAGCGCCGTGTTGGGCTGCACCCCGGCAAAGCCTTTGCAAAGATGCGCGAAGAAAGCCATGCACGCCACCGCATTCGGAGTAAAATCCAAGAGGCGAAAGCCGAAGGTGCGCATAACGTCGCAGAAGAAATCGGAGAAAGGAGGGCATAACCCGCAAGAAAAGTAATCAACGAAGAAGGGGTACCGATTTGAGGTAGGATCAGCGCAAGCGGCAGGAATGATGCGCGTCGCTGGGTGTCCCGAACCCTCTCCCCCCGTCTTCACCCCCCATAGGGGCTTGAAGGAGGCCCGGAGCTCTTGAACATCAACCGTCGAGGGGAAGAAGAAGGCGGACTTCGTCCGGTCCCCCGACAGCGCGCTCTCCGGCGGCTCCACCGTCCCGGGGCCCTTAGCCACCCCTTGCCCTTGTCGAATTTGGGAGCCATGGCGAACAAGAAGTTCAGAGGGTTGAGGAAGGGGGATGGAAAAGCAGCGGGGGTGGGCGATAGCGAAAGCTTAGGAAGGAAGGAAGAAAGGGAACGGCGGGTCTGAGATCGGATAAGGCACGAGGGAAGAGGAGAAAGTGAGCAGTGCGCCCACGGTTATTCCTTCTTATGGGGGAAAAACGCGGGCCGCCTCCTTTCACATTAACTGTGATGTGACGCATACCCGCGGGAAGCAACCCCACGCATGCCGCCCACGTCACACACGCCTCCCCGCGCCGCGCCACGCGTAGGAAGCATGGGAAGCGCAGTGCGCGAAGAGACTTACCGCGGTAAAAACCGCCCCGCCTGCCCGCGCACCGTTTTTGGGCCTATCCCAACGACGCGATTGCGCTTACGTGTGGCCCAGGCCCGGGGGCTCCTGTCGGTGTACAAAAAGAGGGGCGCACTTTTGGTACCCCTATAACTGTGCATGGGCAGTCTGAGCCACGGGCACCACCACACTGAGCAAGGCAAGGGAGGTGAGCCAAGGTAAGGCTGAAGCTCAGGAGAAGCCGAACAACGCCAAGACCAAGACCACAAAGAGCAAAGGGGACGAAGAGGACTCCCCCCGGCAAGATCCTTGCCGGGAGGCGGTTTTAGCAAACCCGGCAAGACCCTTGCCGTGGCAGCTCGCCCCACACCTACGGAGTGAGTCACCCTTGAGTCCACTGCCCCCATGGGGGTAGTGGATTCGGGAGACATCCCCGTGGTGGCATGCAGATCTTTGTGAAGACATTCAAGATCAGATACACCCTTCAGAAGATGATGATCCTTGGCGGGATCCCAGCCAAGGAGGACCACAAGGCCCCCGGCAAGAGCCTTGCCGGGGATGACAGCAGGCGCCATGGCAAGACCCTTGCCGGGGCCCCGGCAAGGCCCTTGCCAAGAACACCCATTGGGCCACCATCAGGCCCATGCCAGTCAAACCTCCACCGCCGTTCGCATGCAGCTGCCGACCCAACCAGCTGGACACGCACCTGCGTGGTGGCATGCAGATCTTCGTGGAGACCCACCGCCGCATCACCTCAGCTGCCTGCCTGCCTACATGGCACCACAGGCGCCGCTGGCCAGGGCGCGTGTCGACGCGAAAGGGAGCGGCGACGGACGAGACAGGGCTCTCCCCCGTCCCCGATAAAGCAAGGACACCTGGGCAAGACGCATTAAATGCTCCTTGTCATGTAATGCGAGGGATAACCTTGCATCACTGTTTCCCTTTCCACCTCCTGGTACTACTATGGCAACCCCTTTCCTATAAAAGGAGGCCCGAGGCGACCATGAGGAGGATTCGTCTTTTTGGAGCTCCTCATGCCCCATAGCTAGCTCAAGAACACAGATATACAATCCACCAAAGCAGGAGTAGGGTTTTACGCATCACCGCGGCCTGAACCTAGATAAACGAACCGTGTGCTATCTGTTTGATCCGCTCTTCTCGCTACCCCGTGCCCCGCAACCATAGTAGGGATTCTTGTGATCCCATAGGTGTCGTTCCCACCGACAACGGAGGACACCTACGGCGACAGCGGAGAAGACGATGTCCACGGCCGGCGTGAGGATGGCATCGGTGAGGTCGCGGCAGCTAAGCGCTTCATCGCCGGCGTCGTCAAGGGCTAGCGGTGGCGCTAGGGTTTGTGCGAGAGTGGAAGAAGAGATAATGACTGGGGTGAGGCGTGTATTTATAGGGACAGGGACGGCAGAATGTTATTATGCAGGTGCCCCTGGCAGTTCACATCTGAAGGACACGTGGTGATCATGCAACACATTGGAGGTTGTTCCATGTTCCCACGCACACCTGGATTGTCGGGTGGTCGTTCCCGCTTCTCCGGGTTTCAGGCAAAAAGGATTGAGCATTTAAAATAGATTTAATGTTTGTCTCTGTATCTTCTGCTGACAAGGATGTAGCGAAGACATTCGACAGTTTCAATAGAATGCATATGATTTGGATAGATAGACTTAAGACGGGAGCATAGAAAGGTCAGGGTCCGATCACATTCACTTAGTTCAAAAGATTCAACTAGAAGACATAGCTATAAGTGAATGTTGTAGAGGACAGCAACCAAATCAGTATATTGAAGATAAACATGAAGCCATGTTAACAATGAAGACAAAACAAATGCAAAGACTTTGCAAATGCAATGCCAATAGAAAGTATTCCAAACAAAAGTTTGGTGGTGGCGTTACCCACCGTATAGGAAATATTAGACCCAGACACGGCGCACAATTATCGTGGCGCTCCGAAGTCAAATTCCGCGTTAATGTATTAACACTTAGAGTGTAAGTCTTCATTAGTTGAAGATATACGTTACTTCATGTGTTTGCACATCTAAGTCATCAACATGCGTAAGTGTTAGGATGTGTGCATGATCATAGGACATTTGAGGATTCCAAGATATTTAGCTCACACCGCAACTTGCAAAACCTTTTCTCATCCAAGGGCATTATGAAGATATCTGCCAGTTGCTCTTCAGTGCTGACGTGAATGATATCAATATCTTCCTTCATGAGATGATCTCTGAGAAAGTGATGACGGATCTAAATGTGCTTTGTCTTCGAGAGCTGAACTGGGTTGTTGGCGATCTTGATGGCGCTTTCTTTGTCGCAGTAGAGTGGCACTTGCTTCAGATGAATGGCATAGTCTTTGAGTGTTTGCTTCATCCATAGAAGCTGAGCGCAGCAAGATCCAGCAGCAATGTATTCAGATTCAGCAGTGGAGAGAGATACACAGTTCTGCTTCTTTGAAGACCAACATACAAGTGATCGTCCCAGAAAGTGACACGTGCCCGATGTAGACTTGTGATCCACCTTGTCACCAGCATAATCAGCATCTGAGAATCCAACTAGATCAAACTCTGAGCCCTTTGGATACCATAATCCTAGCGTTGGGGTGTGAGCCAAATACCGAAGAATTCGCTTCACAGCTAAGTGATGCGATTCCTTTGGTGCCGCTTGGAATCGGGCACACATGCAAACACTAACCATGATATCTGGCCTAGATGCACATAAATAAAGCAAGGAACCAATCATGGAGCGGTATACCTTTTGATCGAACTCTTTACCATTGGCCTCAGAATCTAGATGACTCTTGGTAGGCATTGGCGTCGTGTAACCATTGCAGTCTTGCATTCCAAACTTCTTCAGGCAATCCTTGAGGTATTTCCATTGAGATATGAAGATGCCATTGCGTTGCTGTCGTATTTGAAGACCAAGGAAGAACTTCAGCTCACCCATCATGGATATCTGATATTTCTCTTGCATCATGTATCCAAACTCATCATTGTATTTCTGATTAGTGCAGCCGAAGATAATGTCATCCACATATATTTGGCACAGAAACAATTCACCATCATATGTCTTCGTGAAGAGCGTGGGATCCAGGGAACCAGGTTTGAAGCCTTTGCTCTCTAGGAAGTCCTTGAGTGTGTCATACCAAGCACGAGGGGCTTGTTTGAGGCCATACAGTGCCTTGTTGAGCTTGTAAACCATGTCAGGATGTTTTGGATCTTCAAAGCCAGGCGGTTGTGCAACATACACTTCTTCTTCAATCTTGCCATTGAGAAAGGCACTCTTCACATCCATTTGATACAGAAGAATGTTATGATGATTTGCATAGGCCAGCAGTATGCGTATAGATTCAAGCCTAGCCACAGGAGCAAATGTTCCATCGAAGTCAATTCCTTCAACTTGAGTGTATCCTTGAGCAACGAGATGAGCCTTGTTTCTGACAACTTGACCATGCTCATCTTGCTTGTTGTGATATATCCATTTGGTGCCTATGATATTGCGCTTACGAGGATCAGGATGCTTGACTAGTTCCCATACATTATTCAGCTCAAACTGTTGAAGCTCTTCTTGCATAGCTTTAATCCATTCAGGTTCCATGAAGGCTTCATCAACTTTCTTGGGTTCTGACATTGAGAAGAATTCAAAGTGTCCATAGAAATTTGCTAGTTGTGTTGCCCTTGATCGAGTGAGTGGACCAGGTGCATTGATGCTATTGATTATCTTCTCAATTTGTACTTCATTTGCAACACGAGGATGAACTGGACGAAGATTTTGCTCTTGCTGATCATTGTAATCATTTGAAGGATTGTCTTCAGGCTGAGCATTGTCTTCAGGTTGATTAGGTGCAGGGATGATAAGTTCCTCTTTAGGCTGTACTTCAGACGATATGATTTCTCCACTTCCCATAAGCTTGATGGATTGACTGGATGGAACTTCATCTAGCACATTTGGCAGGTGCTCTCTTTGCGAGCCATTAGTCTCATCGAACCGCACATCCATAGTTTAAACCACTTTATAGTGAAAGAGGTTGAAGACTCTGTAGGAGTGCGAATCCTTTCGGTAACCAAGCATAAAACCTTCATGTGCTTTCGGTGCAAATTTTGAAGTGTGATGAGGATCCTTGATCCAGCACCTGGCACCAAATACTCTGAAGTAACTGACGTTTGGCTTCTTACCAGTGAGGAGTTCATAGGATGTTTTGTTTAGAAGCTTGTGAAGATAAACACGATTGATGACATGGCATATAGTATCAATGGCTTCAGGCCAGAACTTTCTTGGAGTCTTGTATTCATCGAGCATCGTCCGGGCCATCTCAATGAGTGTTCTGTTCTTGCATTCCACGATGCCATTATGCTGCAGCGTGTACGGAGCTGAGAACTCATGAGTGATGCCCAAAGTATCAAGATAAGTGTCGAGGCTGGTGTTCTTGAATTCAGTGCCATTGTCACTTCTGATGTGCTTGATCTTGACGCCATAGTTGTTCATGGCTCTATTGGTGAAGCGTCTGAAGACATCCTGCACTTCAGTCTTGTAGTGGATTATATGCACCCATGTATATCTTGAATAATCGTCAACAATGACGAAGCCATAGAGACAAGCAGTAGTAGTAAGAGTTGAGTAGTGAGTGGGACCGAAGAGGTCCATGTGTAGTAGTTCGAAGGGTTGAGTCGTTGTCATGATTGTCTTCGAGGGATGCTTTGCCATCGTCATCTTTCTAGCTTCGCAGGCACCGCATAAGTGATCCTTCTTGAACTTGACGCCCTCGATGCCTATGATATGCTTCTTCTTTGCAAGAGTATGCAAATTCCTCATGCCAGCATGCCCTAGCCTCCGATGCCAGAGCCAACATTCTGAAGCTCTTGCAAGAAGACATACGGCAAGCTGTGGTCCTGCTGAGAAATCTACCATGTACAAATCATCTTTCCGACCCTTTAAAGACAAGAGACTTCTCAGATTCCATTAGAACAAGGCAACAATATTTTCCAAACATCACAATCATATTCAAATCGCAAAGCATTGAGATAGACATTAAGTTGAAACCAAGGGATTCAACAAGCATCACTTTATCCATGTGCTGATCCCTTGAGATTGCAACTCTACCTAGACCCAATACTTTGCTTTTACCAGTATCAGCAAATGTGATGTGACTTTTGTCAGATGGTCGTAGAGTTGAGTACATGAGAAGACTTCGCTTGCCAGTCATGTGATTAGTACATCCACTATCAATAATCCATTCTGAAGCAGCTGGTGTCATACCCTACATTGTAGTTAGGGGGATAGGCTTCACAAAGAGCATTGTGAAGCATAAACATTTGATGAGCAAGAGGATTATTAAAGCTTAGATCAAGGTTAGGACTGATAGGGCAAGTAGCAAGCGACTCAGGAACAAAATACATAATAAGACCATTTGGGCAATTGATCTTGTGCCCTACAAGATGTCTAAGGTCCCCAGCAATAGCTTCAGACGCATTT
The DNA here is from genome assembly GCA_034509565.1 of Triticum monococcum. Classification (NCBI taxonomy): domain Eukaryota; kingdom Viridiplantae; phylum Streptophyta; class Magnoliopsida; order Poales; family Poaceae; genus Triticum; species Triticum monococcum. The sequence continues at coordinate 93,574,126 of CM067843.1, read as the reverse complement.
GATTTTCGGCTGGAGACCCTTCCCTGCAAAAGAGAGTTAAGCTTTCTTAGCCACCCACATCTCCAAGGGTGGCTTCGAAGCAATGAGTCTAAGTGTAGCATCTGAGAACTTTGGATTTGGAGCCCTAGCAAATAGTCTTGTAGGTGGATAATAGTACTCATAAGAATAAGAAGAGTAGTTCTTGGTCTTATGAACATGGCGGTTTGATGAAACACGCTCGTATTCATAGGCCTGAGTATGGTTTCCCTGCAAAACATTTACGTTAGTGCGACTCAGGTGAGTCCTATGTCTGTATGAAGCCTTTGGACCATATGAAGCCCGTGGTCTAGGGTTTGTCTTCTTCACTTGTGGTGTCATGATGACATTCAAAGGAAGATTCTTCAGACTCTTTTTCGGCAGCCAGACTTTCTTCATAGGTGGCCTGTCGGTGTCAAAACCGGCGGATCTCGGGTAGGGGGTCCCGAACTGTGCGTCTAGGCCGGATGGTAACAGGAGGCAAGGGACACGAAGTTTTACCCAGGTTCGGGCCCTATCGATGGAGGTAAAACCCTACGCCCTGCTTGATTAATATTGATGATATGGATAGTACAAGAGTATATCTACCACGAGATCAGAGAGGCTAAACCCTAGAAGCTAGCCTATGGTATGATTGTTGTGTATGAATGTGTTGTCCTATGGACTAAAACCCTCCGGTTTATATAGACACCGGATAGGGTTAGGGTTACATAGAGTCAGTTACAATGGTAGGAGATCTACATATCCGTATCGCCAAGCTTGCCTTCCACGCCAAGGAAAGTCCCTTCCGGATACGGGACGAAGTCTTCAATCTTGTATCTTCATAGTCCAGGAGTCCGGCTGAAGGTATAGTCCGGCCATCCGGACACCCCCTAATCCAGGACTCCCTCAGTAGCCCCTGAACTAGGCTTAAATGAAGACGAGTCCGGCGCGCAGATTGTCTTCGGCATTGCAAGGCGGGTTCCTCCTGCAAGTACTTCATAGAAGATTTTGAACACAAAGATAGTGTCCGGCTCTGCAAAATAAGTTTCCACATATTGCCATAGAGAGAATAATATTTACACAAATCTAATCTGCTGACGTATTCCATAGTGTGACATGACACCACGGCCAAGCCTTTATTCCAATCGTTTTACTGTCCCGTCTCAGCGTGTTATGTGAGGCGGTTTCCCTAGCACGTCTTGTTAAGGCAGAGATCGTGTCCCCTTATTTCGGGATTCTCATCAATACGGGCGTGGGTAACCCAACCGCTTCTAGGACTCCTAGACTATAGGCAAGTCCAAACGGCCACGGAGAGGACGCTTGATATTCACCCTCTTTATAAAGCGACAAGGTTTTTACTTTTTCCCTCCCGTGCTCAATCGAATCCTTCCCCCACCTCATGTTCAAACACCCAAGGTTCAGGTCAGGTGCTCCGAACCCTCAATCATGTCCGGATCTAGCCTTCAAGGCCGATGGATGCCTTCCTCCGTCACGGAAGAAGACATCAAAAAGTTGAGGGAGGCCAGATATCTGACTACTGAGGTTTTGCATCGGCTGCCCGCCCGAGGGCTGGCCGTCCCCTCCCCCGAACCCAACGAGAACGTCGTGTTCGTCTCCCACTTCCTCCGAGGTCTAGGCCTTGCTCTGGATCCTTTCGTTAGGGGTTTGATGTATTATTATAGGCTAGATTTCCATGATGTAGCTCTGGACTCCTTTCTTCATATCACGACATTTATTGTCGTGTGCGAGGCCTTCCTCCGGGTTACCCGTCACTTTGCCCTGTGGCTCAAGACTTTTGAAGTAAAGCCGAAGATGATCGAGGGGCAACATGCAGCGTGTGGAGGTGCCTCAATACGCAAGATGATGGGAGCCCCCTGGCCCAAAGGTTCCATTCCGGAGGTGTCTGAATTGTGGCAACAGGAGTGGTTCTATATCACGGCTCCTAGAAGTGCCAAGTGGGCGGCCGCCCCTGTTTTCTGCTCGGGCCCTCCACCACAACTGATGTCATGGATCAGCAGAGGTCTGAGCTGGGGTCCAGCCGAGGACGTGCCTATTTTGCAAAGACGCATTCGAGATCTCTTCAATGGAGATTTTAGTTTGGTTGCGGCAATACAAGTTATGTTGGTTCGTCAAGTCTAGCCTTGCAAACGCCGGCCCCTTCGCTTGTGGGAGTTCAATCCCAAAGGACTGCGTGTCATTAAAAATTTCCTCGACCTGACACATGAGGAGATGTACAAGTCATTCTTCGGACCTTAGGTAGAGTGTCCAGAAATCACCGAGGACGTGGGCCTGAGCAGTAACCGCGCCGCCGAATAGGTAAGGAATCTTCCGGCCGAACATACTATCTCTCATTTGTTACGAAGTTATCTCTAAGAGTTCACTTTTTGACCAGGACTGGCTAACAAAGGCGAAGTTGATTCGGTGTTCGGCCCCCATCCCTAAGGGTTTGGAAAATCCGGTACTGGAAAAGATGCTCCAGGTCGCACCCTGCCCGGATCCCTTGAAGGAAGATACCGGGGAGGATGATATGGGTGGACGCGGGCCTCCAACACTGCCCATTCTAACCGAGGGAGCGAGCGTCTCCATGAAGGAAGACGACCGGAGGAGGAAAAGGACTGCTCCCGGGGATTCGGAAGCCGAAGCTTCCAAACGGGAGAAGAAGTCTCCCATAGAGGGTCCCACCTCGGGGGGTGCTTTTGCCGCACTAAGTCCGCGGGGGGGACAATCCTCCAGCAAGTCGTAAGTGACCCGAAATACTTTAATAGTACAGGTATACCATCTTTTTCTTCTGAGAAAATAACCACCGCATATATCTTTGCAGTTCGGGCCTTAGCCCCTCTCAAATGAGTTCGTCTTCGGGGGATCTTCTTCCAGAGATGATGGAGAGCGAAACGCCTCCTCTGAACTCCTTCGCTCCAGAAGCGGGCGACCCCAAAGTGTCATCGCGGAGGGCCTCTCCGAATCCGGTGAGGCCAGAAGATAATCCCATTGACCCCCGAAGCTCCCAGTGTCCGGCTCCCGAAGAGAACCGACAAAAGAGTCCGGCACCGTCTGGTGCACGATCGGATGTTCTGAGGGAGTTGGTGGGGCGAGCGGCCATCTCAGATGAACACCGTATGCTGATGAATACGGTGATGGAGAGAATCTTGTCCGCCGAAAGCGGATTGCATAAAGCTTTTATGAGTCTACTGACAGGCTTTGAGGTACGTAAAATAATGTATAATAGTCTTGCACATGCTAGGTGTGCCCTGTGTAGATAGTAGCCCCCGAGACTCTGGTGGTCATCGGAAACGACGACGAACAGAGGATCATATTCCCAGGTAATAATCATACTGCCTCTATGTGCAGGTGATGGAAGCTCTAGTGGCTAGCCGGACTAGCGAGTTTGCCTATTTAAAACGATAGTTAGATGCGGCAGACGCCGACATTGAGCTTGTTAACAAAAGGCTCGACGAGGCACAGGGTAAGTGTCATTATCTGGTAAACGCCACATAGGAAGAGCAACATGATGCCAGTATCTTTAATATGTTGTGACTGCAGATGGAGCTGCCACTGTTGAAGTCTTGCGGGCAGAACTTGCCCGAGCCAAGGAACAAGCGAGGTTGGGTAATGCGGCTGCTTTAAAGGCGGCCGAAGAGTTGCAAGCCGAGAAGGCCGCGCATGGCGAGAGCCAAGATAAGATTGCCAAGATGACCATAGAATTAAAAGCCACCACCGACCGTTGCCGGGTTCTTGAAAAGGAAAACCAGGCGAAGGCATCAGACCTTGAGAAGGCTGCTGCGACAAGAAAAGACCTCCGCTCTGCTATGAGGGCAAAGAAGGAGGAGCTGCGGGAAGCCGGTGATATTGTAGCTGGGAAATCCTTTATGTTGCGGAGGAAGTTCGGAGATCCACGGTATGCCCCTCTGGATCGGCTGTGGAGTTCGGAGGATGTGTATATGGATTTGGCGGCAAGCGCTGCCGATGCGGTCAAGTACTTCCAGGGTCAAACGGACCATGAAGTGGACCAACTGTTTTGGACACAATTCCATTCTTCCGAGCGGCCACTTTCATTGACTGACCAATTAGCCAAATGGGCCAAACTGAATAGGTTGTCCGGACGCGCCATGAGGTCTGTTGTGGATCAGCTATGGCCGGAAAGGCCGAAACAGAATAGCTATTTCAGCTTGGTGCAGCAGTTCCTTGACGTGTTGCCGCGCATCAATGTGATGAAGAGGTCGGCGTGCATAGAGGGCTCACGGATGGCCTTTGCCCATGTTAAAGCATGCTGGACGGAGATGGATGCCACCACTGTTGCAGCGCGGGATTCGGTGATAGGCCGAATGGCTGCTGAGCACTACTTTGAAGAAGTTCTTGAGGGTGCTTGTTTGATAGAGACCCAGTGCTAAAAAATATTATGTTTGAGTGATATGTAATCTCATTGTAAGCGAAAATGCTTTTATAAAGTTTTATAAGGCTATTTTTATACTTTTGCCTGAAAGTAATATGATGCCTCCTGGGCGGCCGTTTATGTATACATGTGCATAACCTGAAAGATTACAACCGTCAGCTTCAACCCCCACGCATATAATGCGGAGGTGCTCGCAAAAACACGCGTTCACACTTAACCCAACGTCTTGGTCCTATTAAGGAGGTGATAGCGGAGCGAGCGAGGCAACCGGACTATAATGCTTTAGCACTTTCACTTAGCCATAGGAGTTTGACAGTGGGGCTACTAGATAGCCCCTGGTGGCTCCGCACTCTCCCGATCCCGGGGTGCGTACATGCCTGGCCGAAAAGCGGCCCTTCGTTAAGGCGGAGGAATTCTAACATTCCAACAGGTCATTGAGTGGTTGACCAGTCTCACGCTATATCATGACAGTCAGTTTTCGGCTTTCTCTACTGAGGTGCTCGTCCGGATGAACCAGGGCACAATCGCAGTAGTTCTCCTGGTGCTACCTTAGCCGGTAAAGCGGAATGTAAGGCACCAAAATACAGGAGCCGGGCAAACCCAACATTTGACCAAAGACAATGATTTGGAGCTGATGCATATAGGGCCAAACTCGCGACGCCGAACACTCCCTAAGGTATTCGGTCTTTGTGGTATAAACCGGGCCTGAATAATGGCCTTTGTAAGAAGCCCCTTGTGTCCAGGTACGTGCATTGCTCTGGCATGGCCACATGCCAATACGTCAGCATCCTTCTCAATCAGTGGATATGTATCAACAAGAGACAGTAAAAAAGGTTTAAGCAGGGTCTTAATCTAAAAAGAATCCTTGGAGCGGGTCCTTGATGCACGTCTGCGCCTGTGTCTCCATTGTGCCGTATCCTGGATGGGTGTAGCACGATGATCGTCTGTAAAAGACAGGAATTTAGGTGAAAAAGTTGTCATGCAAAAAATAGTTTTTAAAGAAACCATGTATAATTCAAGATGAGAAAAGATTGCCACTTGTCTGCGCGCGTTGAGCCCCTTGCAAATAGGGGTGTGACCGTTTATCCGGTATAAATAGCGGCGCCGGACTCGGTTAGTTGTGTCTGAGGTCTTGACGACCTATTGGATGCTTTCGGTGGTCCGGGCGCCTTTAGTGTGCGGCTGCCAAGGCAGCCGCACTCTCTTCGGCGCGCAGAGATCGCTTGATATTTCCGTTCACTGAAATGATGCCACGTGGACTGGGCATCTTGAGTGTGAGGGAGGCGTAGTGTGGTATTGCATTAAAGCGAGCGAAAGCTTTGTGTCCGAGCAGTGCTTGATAGCCACTTCGGAATGGAGCGATGTGGAAGGTTAAATGCTCGCGATGGAAGTTATCAGGGGAGCCAAATATAACTTGTAGTAGTAGGGAGCCCGTACAGCGAGCCCCTGGGCCTAGCGTTACTCCTTTAAAGGTAGTATTGCTATGGCGAATTTTTGTTGGCTCTAACCCCATCCCGCGGATTATATCCTGATATATTAGGTTTAGATTGCTGCCACCGTCCATCAATACTCGTGTGAAGTGATATCCGCCAATTACTGGGTCTACTACCAGGGCAGCCCATCCTGCACGCCGGATACTTGCTGAGTAATCGCGATGGTCGAAAGTGATCGGTTGAGACGACCAGTGGCAGGACTTCGCGGTGATAGGCACTTGGGTATATTTCCCTGGGAGTGCCGCATTGTTTCCCTTGATCACGTGTAACACGTTTACTGTTTTGACTTCTGGTGGAAATTTCTTTTGTTCCCCAGTGTCTTGCTTGGGAGGCTCGTCCTCGTCTTCACTTGGTGTATCCTCCCCCTTGTGTATGGCGTTGAGCTTGCCGGACTGCTTGGAGACCCAACAATCTCTGTGGGTATGATTAGCAGGTTTACCAGGGGTACTATGGATCTGACATACTTGGTCCAGAATTTGTTGAGGCTGGACAGTTCATCCCTAGTGCCTGCAGAGGGCGGCTTTTGCTGACCTGGCTGAGAGCTTTTGAATCCGGCGTTTACTGCCGTGCCCTTCGTGCTGTCTTCTTTATTCCGGCGTTTGTTATTGCTGTTGCGCCGTGATTTCCCGTTTCCATCTCTAACTTCAGATGTACTGGGGTCGCTGGTGCTGCATCTGGCTAGCCAGCTGTCCTCACCCGCGCAAAAGCGGGTCATGAGGTTTGTTAATGCGGCCATCGTTCTCGGCTTATTTTGGCCGAGGTGTCTGGCGAGCCATTCGTCACGGACGCTATGCTTAAAAGCTGCCAAGGCTTCGGTGTCCGGACAGTCGACAATCTGGTTCTTTTTAGTAAGAAACCTGTTCCAAAGCTTTCGTGCTGACTCTCCAGGCTATTGAGTTATATGACTCAAATCGTCCGCATCCGGAGGTCGGACATAAGTCCCTTGAAAATTTGCCCGAAAGGCATCTTCAAGCTCTTCCCAACTTCCAATGGAGCTTTTGGGGAGGCCTTTAAGCCAGTGACGAGCTGGCCCTTTGAGCTTGAGGGGTAAGTACTTGATGGTGTGGAGATCATCTCCTCGAGCCATATGGATATGGAGGATGTAGTCCTCAATCCAGACCCCAGGGCCTGTTGTTCCGTCGTATGCCTCTATGTTTACGGGTTTGAATCCCTCCGGGAATTCATGGTCCAGCACCTCATTGGTGAAACACAGGGGGTGTGCGGCACCCCTGTAGCTGGGTGTGCCGCGTTGTTCGGATGTTTGTTGTATTGCATTGTATGCTGGGGCGCGCTTGCGTGGTCCATAGATGGATCTTGTTGCGCCGTCCTTTGGGTGCGAGCCCTCACCTGGGTCGCGTGTTGTACTGTGAGTGGCGTTGTATGCCGCCCTGTGTTGGTAGAGGGGTCATCTATCTGGCCAGGTGGTTGCTTTGCTGTTTGGTTGTGGAGGGTCTGAGGCCTCCTCATCGAATTCGGGTAGCAGCTTTCGCTTTGGGTAGCTCTTGGAGGGGCGATTGTCGCCGTACCTCGCTGCTGTGTTGAGTATTTTACTCCATCTGATTTGGAGTGTGTCTTTGCGCAGCCCTAAGCCTTTGCTTCTGCTTTTTGAGACTCCTTGCGGTGGCAATAAGCCTTTTACGGGCATTCTGCTGCTCCAGGTGCCTGTCCGGCATTATATCGTCTGGACTATTATCCTTGATATAATTTGTTTGTTCGGTTTGATTATCCGGATTGCCGTTGTCCGGCAGCGGTTCGCCATGCTCCAGCGCTGGGTCTATGTGATCATTATTTCTGTCGAGGCGTGATTTGGGGCGGCGCTTGCGTCGCTGCTTTGACTGCTTTTCGAGGGAACAAGCCTTCAGTGCGTCCTTCCGCTCCTCGTTGTCATCTTTTGGTGTGTCCACCATATATATGTCATCTGACGAGGTGTCTTTCCAGGGGTCAATAGACGCTGGTTCTTCATCGTCTCCTGCGTCGGCGTCCATAGCATCGATATCTTCGGAGTCGAAGTCAAGCATATCGGTTAAATCGTCGACAGTGGCTATAAGGTGGGTGGTGGGTGGGCTTTGAATTTCTTCATCGTCCGTATCCCAACCTTACTGACCGTAGCTCGGCCAGGGCTCTCCTAATAGAGAGAGGGAGACTTTAGTGTCTTCAGAATATCACCGAAAGGCGAGTGCTGAAAGATATCCGCGGCAGTAGACTCCATGATCGGCGCCCAATCGGATTCGATCGGCAGGGGCGTGGAGGGTTCGGAGTTCGGAGAGGAGTCCGGCTCCCTGGAGTCATGAGTCTCACAGAGCGCCGGGCTGGTATTCGGCTCGATCACCTTTGGGATCGCAACCCCCGAGGCGGCGTCCAACTGCCCATCCTCGATCGGCGCAGTTGGCTCTGAATTAATGGTCAAAGCCGATGCGGGTGCGGCCTCTAGGGCACTGTTTGGCGGCAGAGCTAGATCATGCTCATTGTGACAGTGCGGCTCGCTCGGCAGTGGCTCGAATCCGTCGAAGATCAAGTTGTTGGGGAACGTAGTAATTTCAAAATTTTTCCTACGCACAGGCAAGATCATGGTGATGCATAGCAACGAGAGGGGAGAGTGTTGTCTACGTACCAACGCAGACCGACTGCGGAAGCGATCACACAACGTAGAGGAAGTAGTCGTACGTCTTCTTTCCGATCCGACCGATCCAAGCACCGTTACTCCGGCACCTCCGAGTTCTTAGCACACGTACAGCTCGATGACGATCCCCGGGCTCCGATCCAGCAAAGCTTCGGGGAAGAGTTCCGTCAGCACGACGGCGTGGTGACGATCTTGATGTACTACCGACGCAGGGCTTCGCTTAAGCACTACAACGGTATGATCGAGGTGGAATTTGGTGGCAGGGGCACTGCACACGGCTAAGGAACGATCTCAATGATCAACTTGTGTGTCTATGGGGTGCCCCTTGCCTCAGTATATAAAGGATGGAGGAGGAGGAGGCCGGCCAAGGCCATTGGTGCGGCCAGGATGGGAGTCCTACTAGGACTCCAAGTCCTGGTAGGAGTCCATCAAGAGGGGAGGAAGGGAGAAGGAAGTGGAGGAGTAGGAAAGGTGGCCGGCCCCCTTTTCCCTAGTCCAATTCGGACTAGAGGGGAGGGGGGGCGCAGCAGGCCTTTTCTCCTCTTCCCACTAAAGCCCATCAAGGCCCAATACTTCTCCCAGCGAATTCCCGTAACTCTCCGGTACTCCGAAAAATACCCGAATCACTCGGAACCTTTCCGAAGTCCGAATATAGTCGTCCAATATATCGATCTTTACATCTCAACCATTTCGAGACTCCTCGTCATGTCCCCGATCTCATCCGGGACTCCGAACTCCTTCGGTACATCAAAACTCATAAACTCATAATATAACTGTCATCGAAACCTTAAGCGTGCGGACCCTACGGTTCGAGAACAATGTAGACATGACCGAGACACGTCTCCGGTCAATAACCAATAGCGGGACCTGGATGCCCATATTGGCTCCTACATATTCTACGAAGATCTTTATCGGTCAGACCGCATAACAACATACGTTGTTCCCTTTGTCATCGGTATGTTACTTGCCCGAGATTCGATCGTCGGTATCCAATACCTAGTTCAATCTCGTTACCAGCAAGTCTCTTTACTCGTTCTGTAATACATCATCTCACAACTAACATATTAGTTGCAGTGCTTGCAAGGCTTATGTGATGTGCATTACCGAGAGGGCCCAGAGATACCTCTCCGACAATCGGAGTGACAAATCCTAATCTCGAAATACGCCAACCCAACATCTACCTTTGGAGACACCTGTAGTACTCCTTTATAATCACCCAGTTATGTTGTGACGTTTGGTAGCACCCAAAGTGTTCCTCCGGCAAACGGGAGTTGCATAATCTCAGAGTCATAGGAACATGTATAAGTCATGAAGAAAGCAATAGCAACATACTAAACGATCGGGTGCTAAGCTAATGGAATGGGTCATGTCAATCAGATCATTCAACTAATGATGTGATCCCGTTAATCAAATAACAACTCTTTGTTCATGGTTAGGAAACATAACCATCTTTGATTAATGAGCTAGTCAAGTAGAGGCATACTAGTGACACTCTGTTTGTCTATGTATTCACACATGTATTATGTTTCCGGTTAATACAATTCTAGCATGAATAATAAACATTTATCATGATATAAGGAAATAAATAATAACTTTATTATTGCCTCTAGGGCATATTTCCTTCACAAGTCCCTGCGGATGTCAGCCGTGTAGTTTAAACTTCCAAATCTGACCTGACGGCCAGGGGCGTAGCTTTCGATCTGCTCCAGATGGCCAAGTGAATTGGCCCGTAGTGCGAAGCCGCCGAAGACGAAGATCTATCCGGGGAGGAAGGTCTCACCCTAGACTACATCGCTATTGATGATCGTAGGAGCCATCGAGCCTGATGACGACGACACAGAGGAACTCTCAATGAAAGCACCAATGTCAGTGTCAAAACCGGCGGATCTCGGGTAGGGGGTCCCGAACTGTGCGTCTAGGCCGGATGGTAACATGAGGCAAGGGACACGAAATTTTAGCCAGGTTCGAGCCCTCTCGATGGAGGTAAAACCCTACGTCCTGCTTGATTAATATTGATGATATGGGTAGTACAAGAGTAGATCTACCACGAGATCAGAGAGGCTAAACCCTAGAAGCTAGCCTATGGTATGATTGTTGTGTATGAATGTATTGTCCTACGGACTAAAACCCTCCGGTTTATATAGACACCGAATAGCGTTAGGGTTACATAGAGTCGGTTACAATGGTAGGAGATCTACATATCCGTATCACCAAGCTTGCCTTCCACGCCAAGGAAAGTCCCTTCCGGACACGAGATGAAGTCTTCAATCTTGTATCTTCATAGTCCAGGAGTCCGGCTGAAGGTATAGTCCAGCCATCCGGACACCCCCTAATCCAGGACTCCCTCATGGCCCATTCCTGCAGTTAGTACCAATATACCTGGCAAACACTTCACCATTATGATTCTTAAACAGTTTATAGTTTGCATCAAAGGATTCATCAATAACAATGGGACTAGCAAAAGTGAAGCCAGATAGGGTGGATGGATCCACTGAAGGTTCCTTTGCAGCAACCCATGTGGTTTTGGGGTACTACTCAGGTTTCCAGTAAGAGCCATTGGCATTCATTTTCCTTTGGAACCCAATACCCTCTTTCCTAGGGTTTTGGTTCAGGATCTGCCTTTTGAGGACATCACATAGTGTCTGATGCCCTTTGTGACTTTTGTACATCCCTGTTTCAAGCAATGTCTTCAACCTAGCATTTTCATCAGCAATAGCAGTGGCATCCTCAGTAGAGAGGTTAGTTACCACATCAACAGTTGAAGATATTGCAACAGTAGCAGCAGTAGAACATCCAGCAATAGAAGTAGCGTTGCCGCACTCAATGCATTTAATACATGGTGTTTCAAATCCTTCCTGAGTGGAACTGATCTGTTTGGCATGAAGTGACTTGTTTTCCTTTTGAAGATCTTCATGAGCCGCTCTCAATTTCTCAAGATCTTGCTTCCTTTGAAGATAATCATAGGAAAGCTTTTCATGAGTTGTTGAGAGCGTTTCATGACGACTTTCAAGTTCCTCATACTTAATAGGAAGATTTTTTATGTCTTCAATTAAGGACTGAGATCGAGTCATTTCAGCGTCTAACAGGTCATCGCTTTTGTCTAATAGTTTTTGAATATGTTCCATAGCTTTCTGTTGTTCAGTTGCAATTTTAGCAAGTGTTTTGTAGCTGGGTTTGAAACCACAATCAGAGTCATCTTCACTGGATGTTTGATAGTGAGTAGTGCGTGAGTTTACCTTGGCACCGCGTGCCATGAAGCAGTAGGTGGGAGCGGAGTTGTCCTTGTCATTAGCATCGGCGTCGGTAATGAAGTCATTGTCTTCAGTGTTGAAGATGGACTTGGTAACATAGGCTGTGGCCAGACTTGCAACGCCAGAATCAGACTCCTCCTCAGACTCCACTACCGCGTCCTCAGAAGTAGACTCCTCATCTGAATCCATTTCCTTGCCAACAAACGCACGAGCCTTGCCAGATGAGCTCTTCTTGTGTGATGAAGACTTTGAGGAAGACTTGGAAGAAGACTTTGAGTATTTCGTCTTCTTCTTCTCATCAGAATCATATTCCTTGATCTTCTTCTTCTTCTTCTTCTTGTTCTCATTGTCCCACTGCGGACACTCAGAGATGTAGTGACCATGTTTCTTGCACTTGTGGCATGTTCTCTTGTTGTAGTCATGAGCAAAAGCTTCATCATTCCTTGAGTCGGATCGTGAGGACTTTCTGAAGCCTTTCTTCTTGGTAAATTTCTGGAACTTCTTCACAAGCATAGCAAGCTCCTTTCCGATGTCTTCAGGAGCATCAGAACTGCAGTCAGATTCTTCTTTAGATGAGGAAACAACTTTTGCCTTCAAAGCACGAGTTCGCCCATAGTTGGGACCGTAGATGTCTGTTTTCTCAAAAAGCTGAAACTCAGGTGTGTTGAGCCTTTCAAGTATGTCAGACGGATCATGTGTCTTGAAGTCAGGGCATTCTTTAATCATTAGGGCTAGGGTGTCAAATGAGATGTCAAGTGATCTCAGGAGTGTCTTGACGATTTCATGCTTGGTGATCTCAGTAGCGCCGAGAGCTTGAAGCTCATTTGTGATGTTAGTGAGTCGATCAAACGTGAGCTGAACATTCTCATTGTCGTTTCTCTTGAAGCGGTTGTGAAGGACACTGATTCTTTGATCTCTCTGGGTTGAGACGCCTTCGTTGACCTTGGAGAGCCAGTCCCAGACTAGCTTAGATGTTTCCAGAGCACTCGCACGGCCATACTACCCTTTGGTCAAATGACCATAGATGATGTTCTTGGCAGTGGAGTCCAGTTGAACGAATTTCTTGACATCAGCAGCGCTGACACCTTCACCAGCCTTGGGGACGCCATTCTTGACGACATACCAGAGGTCGACATCAATGGCTTCAAGATGCATGCACATCTTATTCTTCCAGTAGAGATATTCAGTTCCATCGAAGATGGGGCACGCAGTGGAGACTTTGATTATCCCTGCAGTCGACATAGCTAAAACTCCAGGTGGTTAAACCGAATCACACAGAACAAGGGAGTACCTTGCTCTGATACCAATTGAAAGTGCTAGTGATCGACTAGAGGGGGGGGGGTGAATAGGAGATTTTTATGAAAGTCTTCAAAACATGGAAGTTTCAAAGACAAACGATAGAAATAAACCTATTGCAATGCAGCAAAAGGTAGGCTACACTAAGCAAGCCATAGTCAAGTATTCAATGAAATGAAAGCACAAAGACTAATAGCAGCTAGGCAGTATAGATCAGGATGGAAGATAGTATGAAGCCAATCAGAACAAGCAGTCACTCAGTGAAGACAAAAGATAATGCAAACATGCAATGACTTCACAAGGACAAACTGTAAATAAAGAGATGGAAAAGATAGAACCAGTTGCTCGTTGAAGACAATGATTTGTTGGACCGGTTCCAGTTGCTGTGACAACTGTACGTCTGGTTAGGGAGGCTGAGATTTAACTCAGAAGACCGTGTCTTCACCTTATTCCCCTTGAGCTAAGGACACCCAGTCCTCGCCCAATTACTCTGGTAAGTCTTCAAGGTAGACTTCCAAACCTTCACAAACTTTGTTCACCGGTGATCCACAATGACTCTTGGATGCTCAGAACGCGACGCCTAACCGGCTGGAGGATTCATAGTCCTCAAGTGTAATAAGTCTTTAGATCACACAGACAGGAATACTTCACTGATGCCTAACACTCTTTGGCTCTGGGTGTTTAGGGCTTTGTCCTCACAAGGATTTCTCTCTCAAAGGCTTCGAGGTGGGTTTCTCTCAAACAACAAAAGCCGCGCACTAACTCTGAGCAGCCAACCAATTTATGGTGTAGGGGTGGGCTATTTATAGCCACTAGGCAAACCGACCTGATTTGTCCAAAATGACCCTGGGTCACTAAGGAACTGACACGTGTTCCAACGGTCAGATTTCAAACACACACAACAACTTTACTTGAGCTAAAAGAAAAGCTGACTTATCCATCTTTGGATAAGATTTGCTCTCATTGTCTTCGCTCGAAGACATAGGATTTTGGTTAAGCATCACTTCAGTCATTCTGACTGGTTCACTTGGACCCCACTTAACAGTATGGTGGTTCCTATGACTCAACAAAGAATAAAACGAAACAACGAAACAACTAAGTCTTCGTGCTCCATAGTCTTCACACAATGTCTTCTCTTGTCATAGACTTCAATGTGAATACCTTCACATACCACCTTTGTCTTCAATGTCTTCCTACATTTTTAGGGGTCATCTCCAGTAGGTAAACCGAATCAGTGAGGGACTACTACCTGTGTTATCCTGCAATTCTCACAAACACATTAGTCCCTCAACCAGGTTTGTTGTCAATACTCCAAAACCAACTAGGGGTGGCACTAGATGCACATACATGAAGTATTAGACCCAGACACGGCGCACAATTATCGTGGTGCTCCGGAGTCAAATTCCACGTCAATGTATTCACACTTAGAGTGTATGTCTTCATTGATTGAAGATATACGGTACTTTGTGTGTTGCACAACTAAGTCATCAACATGCATAAGCGTTAGGATGTGTGTCCAACTATAGGACATTCGAGGATTCTAAGATATTTAGCTCACACCGCAACTTGCAAAACCTTTTCTCATCCAAGGACATTGTGAAGATATTTGCCAATTGCTCTTCAGTGTTGACGTGAATAATGTCTATATCCTCCTTCATGACATGATCTGTGAGAAAGTGATGACGGATCTGAATGTACTTTGTCTTCGAGTGCTAATCTGGGTTGTTGGCAATCTTGATGGCGCTTTCATTGTCGCATTAGAGTGGCATATGCTTCAAATGGATGACATAGTCCTTGAGATTTTGCTTCATCATTAGAAGCTGAGCGCAGCAAGGCCCAGCATCAATGTATTCGGATTCAGCAGTGGAGAGAGATACACAGTTCTCCTTATTTGAAGACCAACAGACAAGAGATCGTCCAAGAAAGTGACATGTGCCTGATGTAGACTTGCAATCAACCTTGTCACCAACATAATCAACATCTGAGAATCCAACTAGATCAAACTCTAAGACCTTTGAATACCATAATCCTAGTGTTGGGGTGTAAGCCAAATATCGAAGAATTCGCTTCACAGTTAAGTGATGCAATTCCTTTGGTGCCGCTTGGAATCGGGCACACATGCAAATGCTAAGAATTATATGTGGCCTGGATGCACATAAATAGAGTAAAGAACCAATCATGGAGCGGTATACCTTTTGATCGAACTCTTTACCATTATCGTCGGGGCCTAGATGACTTTTGATTGGCATTGGCGTCGTGTATCCTTTGTAGTCTTGCATTCCAAACTTCTTTACGAAATCTTTGAGGTATTTTTCTTGTAATATGAAGATGTTGTTGCTTTGCTGATGGATTTGAAGACCGAGGAAGAATTTAAGCTAACCCAACATGGACATTTGATATTTCTCTTGGATCATGTGCCCAAACTCATCACTATATTTCTTGTCTGTGCAGCCGAAGATAATGTCATCCACATAGATTTGGCATACAAACAATTCTCCATCATATGTCTTCGTGAAGAGTGTGGGATCCAGGGAACTAGGTTTGAAGCCTTTGCTCTTCAGGAAGTCTTTGAGTGTGTCATACCAAGCACGAGGGGCTTGTTTGAGGCCATACAGTGCCTTGTTGAGCTTGTATACCATGTCAGGATGCTTTGTGTCTTCAAAACCAGGTGGTTGTGCAACATACACTTCTTCTTCAATTTTTCCGTTCAGGAAGGCACTCTTCACATCCATTTGGTACAGAAGAATGTTCTGATGGTTGGCATAGGCCAGCAGCATGCGAATGGCTTCAAGCCTAGCCACGGGAGCAAATGTTTCATAGAAGTCAATCCCTTTTACTTGAGTGTAACCTTGAGCAACAAGACGAGCCTTGTTTCTGAAAACTTGACCATGCTCGTCTTGTTTGTTGCAATAGATCCATTTGGTGCCAATGATATTGTGCTTGGGAGGATCAGGACGCTTAACCAGTTCCCACACACTACAAGGGAAAACCTTATACACAGAACTTTAGCAGTAGCGCGGGTCAAAGAAGCACGCTGGTGCTAAGTAGCAGTAGCGCGCCTGTGCAAACAGCGCTGCAGATAAAGTTTTAGCAGTAGCGCGTCTTGTTCTAAACATGTTACTACTAAAATTCCCATGGCTTAGCTGATAGGCTACACATAGTAGTAGCGACCTATATCGAACTGCGCTACCGCTACTTTCTTTGTAGCAGCGCGTTTTAATCTAAACCCGCTACTGCTAAAGGATATAAAATTAAACGGAAAGCAAATAGAAAGGTAATTGAAAATGAAAGAAATAGAATAAGGTGAAAGGAAAAAAAATAAAATGTGAAGAAAACTAAATGAAAAAGGGAAAAAAGAGAAAGGAGTAGCAGTAGTGTGTATCCCATAACGCGCTGTAGCTAACGTAGCAGTAGCGCACTTTCTGGAACACGCTACTGCTACTTCTGACTTAACCACGGGGTTCGTCCTTCCCCACGACCACTTCCCCCAAATCCAGCTCTCCACTCTCGCCGCTGCTGTCGCCCATCGGCCGCCGTGCGCTCTTCGCACACCCTCTACGCCTCCCCCGACCCCATATCCAACGCCGCCCCCACCCCCGACCTCAACGCCGTCCCGGACGCCGCTCCCGACCCCGACCTCGACACCGCCATCCGTCGTGCGCCCGAGCCCCAACCCCGACATCGACGCCGCCTGCCCCTCCCTCGCCGCAGGCACCCGAGGTGAGCACACCTGCTCCTCCCTCTCCCTTACCTCTGCCTAGGGTTTCTTTATATTTTAGTTGCATAAAATTAGTTAGGGTTCATGTAAGGGTGGAAACGAATTGGATGCGGATGCGGCTCAAATGAGTTAGGGTTGATGTAAGGGTGGAAACGAATAGAATTTCTAAGAAGAATCATAAAACGAGTAAAATTTGACCACTTATTTCACTTTATAGTTGGATAATTGGAATATCCGCTAGCACTTTCCACCCCTAGCTTCATCAAATTAGATGGTAATTAGGGCAGTAGTTCCTAGGTACTAATTAGTTAGTAAGAACTAGGTACTAGTTTATTTTTATTTATAGTAAGTTTATTTTTAATAAGAACTAGTTGAATTAATAGAACTAGTTAGTAAGAACTTGTTGCTATTTTTTTAGTTAAAGCAATTTTTCCCGCATCGACGTGGACGATGCCTATCCCGCATCCTCGTCATCGAGTCGGCGGAGGACGACACCTGCTTGACCAGATGGGCCATGTCCAGGAATGGGCTCCGCCGTGGTGGTACTGGGAGGCGCTACCTACCGGGGGCGCAGGTTGGTGAGGAGCCAGCCTGTCGTTGACCCGAACCTTCTTTGGTGGCGGTCGCGTGGGCCAGTGACGGTCCAGAGGCTCGAGGACCCCGCGGAGGTGGTGCGTCACCATGTCGGTGAGGAGGACGCGCACATTCGTCGCTACTTGTTTGCATTGGAGCACAGGTTCTCCAATACCTGGCAGGTTCTCCAGGGATCTCACTGGAGCTATGATCCCGTGATGGTTCCTTCTCTGTGGGTGTCCACCGCCCGCGCCGGTACCCGTCGTGTGCTAGGGTTTTAGTTGTATTAGTGATGTTATATGTATGACACTATTCGGGATGTATGACACTATATGTATGACGATGTATGGACGCATGAGGTGATTTACTTTTGCTTATTGAATGCATGCTAATTTGAGTCCTATAAGATATTTTGAAATGTATATCTTGTGTTGCTCAAATAGGACATGTGCTTGCCCAAGTGGCCGGTCATGTTTGCAGGTTACACCTCCGAGTGGCCTATGTTTTGCCAGAGTGTTGATTCATTTCCGTTCCGGCAAATTTCAGGCGCTCGATATGTCCTATTTTAGCAAAGGTCATGCCAGATTTTTCCGTGAATTTTGGCATGACTTGTGCCAGAATATGTAGGAAATATCAAGTGCCCCGGATTTGTGTGTTGAGTATCCTGGTAGTTGTCTTCGATCGATTTTCAATTAATGTTTTAACTATGAACATAGGAAATGTCTGACGACGAAAAGGATTTCGGTATTTGCAAATACTACGAAGACGAGCGTGGCCTGTGCGACGAAATCTTCCTAGATGATGATAGGCGCTTCAGCATCAAGCTGGACGAGAACTTCAAAGTGGATACAGTAAGTCACAACGACAAGTCTTTTTTCGTAATTAAGCATGACATTTGCTTCAACTTATAATTTAAGCATGACATTAAGCATGACAAGTATTTTTTTTACTATTCTACTAGCGTATCCCCTTCCATGCAAGAGTTTTTGTATTGGATAAGATAGGTTTCAGTCGTACTATGGAGGAAAAGAAATTTTACTTGAAGACCAAGCATGGTTATATTTTCCACGGAAAATTATACAATTCAGACGACTACACCTATTTTGGATGCAAAACATGGCGAGCACTATGCAAGACTTATGCATTTGAGCCTGATATGGTTATCACCTTTGATATTCGTCTGAAAGATGATATTGAAGGTAATACCGACATCTGGGTCGATGTGCAGACGCCTCCAGTTATACCATTATGTAAGTTTCTCAACCATATGTATGTCTTTGATATTGTTTATTCAAAAATAGTTGACAACTAATTTGTATTGTCAGCTTATTTCGGTGCAAGCAAACATGTCCAGCGCTTGGTAGACATGACCTACTACTGTCCCGAGGCTGAACTAAACTGCGAGGAGCTAAGTCATTATGTTTCATGGCTTGAGGATCTTGATACTGTCAAGAGAAATTTTCTTCCTGCACTTAGAAATGTTAGTACTGAAAACGTGCGACCAATAGTGTTTGTAATGAACTACTGTCACATCTATTTAGGAAGGATGGTAAGATTTTTACTATTTGTCCTCAGTGCATCTATTCCATACATTATTTTTGAAGCTAAACTTCATTGCTAAGTATGTTACCATATGATGTTCTTCAACAGGGACTCCCGATGAATGTTGTGCCTTATGGGATCGAGACTAAAGGTACCATGAGTATTATTAGCTTACAGCCAAGATATCATACAGATTACTTTAGTGCATTCAAGATTAGTGATGGATGCTTAATAGTGCAAGATTGGACCAAATGTGTGATGGAGAAGCGCAGAGAAGTACTAGGGGGCAACAAATAGATGCGCTGCCCATGATTAGGAGACAGGTTCATCTACATGCTCCAATTTGATCAAGGAGGAGAGCTACACATGTTTTATGTTATTTTACCTAAGAGAGAGCAGCAGGAGTGATTCACTACCAAGAAATGAGTTTGAGGATGATGATGTGCTACACTATTACTATGATGATAAAATAGCTAGTGTTGGTGGTAATGACTATGATGATTATTATTAGCTAGTGTTAGTGGTGATTAAATAAATACTGTTGGTGGTAATGACTATGATGATGATTAAATAGCTTGTGCTGGCGGAATAGATTCAAGTGGAGGCAACATGTGGTGCACATCGAAAGTACTACTAGTCCAAACTAGATCAAGTTTGGATTAGTAGTATACTTTTGACATGCACCACATATTGCCTCCACTTGAACCTAATCCACCTTCATTTGACACACTGTTATGGACATAATGATGTAAACCTCATAACTGGTATTGTACCAATATTTGTACGATGGTGCATAAATACACTAAAAATAAAAAAATAAAAAAGAATACTAGTAGCGATGGAGAGAAAACACGCTGCCAGTAGTTACATTAGTAGTAGCGTGGGAGTGAACAAACGCTGCAGCTATTTGTCCTAGCAGTAGCGCGTGCGGGCACGCGTTACTGCTAAGAAATAGCTGTAGCGCCTTATTAGTAGCGCGCCTACCTGCACTACTAGTGAGCACAAAACCATTGCTACTGCTAGGGTTTTCCCTAGTAGTGACACATTGTTCAGCTCGAACTATTGAAGCTCTTCTTGCATTGCTTGAATCCATTCAGGTTCCATGAAGGCTTCAGCAACTTTCTTGGGTTCAGATATAGAGACAAATGCAAAGTGCCCATAGAAATTTGCTAGCTGTGTTGCTCTTGAACGAATGAGTGGACCAAGTGCATTGATGCTATCGATTATCTTCTCAATCTGCACTTCATTTGCAACACGAGGATGAATTGGATGAAGACTTTGCTCTTGCTGATCATTCTCTTCATCATCAGCATTGACTTCAAGCTGAGCAGTGTCTTCGGGTTGATTAGGTGCACAAATGATGAGTTCTTCTTCAGCCTGAGCTTCCGAAGGTATGATTTCTCCAGTACCCATAATCTTGATGGATTCACTTGGTGAGACTTCATCACATTTGGCAGGTGCTCTCTTTGCGAGCCGTTAGTCTCATTGAACCACACATCCATAGTTTCAACCACTTTATAGTGAAAGAGGTTGAAGAATCTCTAGGAGTGTGAATCCTTTCCGTAGCCAAGCATAAAACCTTCATGTGCTTTCAGTGCAAATTTTGAAGTGTGATGCGGATCCTTGATCCAGCACCTAGCACCAAATACTCTGAAAGTAGCTGACGTTCGGATTCTTACTAGTTAGTAGCTCATATGATGTCTTCTTCAGAAGGTTATGAAGATAAACACAGTTGATAACATGGCATGCAGTATCAATAGCTTTAGGAAAGAACTTCCTTGGTGTCTTATATATACTCATCAAGCATCGTCTGTGCCATCTCAATCTGCACTTCATTTGCAACACGAGGATGATCTGGACGAAGACTTTGCTCTTGCTGATCATTGTCTTCATCATCAGCATTGACTTCAGGCCGAGCAGTGTCTTCGGGTTGATTAGGTGCACAAATGATGAGTTCTTCTTCAGCCTGAGCTTCCGAAGGTATGATTTCTCCAGTACCCATAAGATTGATGGATTCACTTGGTGAGACTTCATCTAGCACATTTGGCAGGTGCTCTCTTTGCGAGCCATTAGTCTCATCGAACCACACATCCATAGTTTCAACCACTTTATAGTGAAAGAGGTTGAAGAATCTGTAGGAGTGTGAATCCTTTCCGTAGCCAAGCATAAAACCTGCATGTGCTTTCGGTGCAAATTTTGAAGTGTGATGCAGATCCTTGATCCAGCACCTAGCACCAAATACTTTGAAGTAGCTGACGTTCGGCTTCTTACTAGTTAGTAGCTCATATGATGTCTTCTTCAGAAGGTTGTCAAGATAAACACGGTTGATGACATGGTACGCAGTATCAATAGCTTCAGGAAAGAACTTGCTTGGTGTCTTATATATACTCATCAAGCATCGTCCGTGCCATATCAATCTGCACTTCATTTGCAACACGAGGATGAACTGAATGAAGACTTTGCTCCTGCTGATCATTGTCTTCATCATCAGCATTGACTTCAGGCTGAGCAGTGTCTTCAGGTTGATTAGGTGCACAAATGATGAGTTCTTCTTCAGCCTGAGCTTCCGAAGGTATGAGTTCTCTAGTACCCATAAGCTTGATGGATTCACTTGGTGAGACTTCATCTAGCAGATTTGGCAGGTGCTCTCTTTGCGAGCCGTTAGTCTCATCGAACCACACATCCATAGTCAACCACTTTATAGTGAAAGAGGTTGAACAATCTGTAGGAGTGTGAATCATTTCCGTAGCCAAGCATAAAATCTTCATGTGCTTTCGGTGCAAATTTTGAAGTGTGATGCGGATCCTTGATCCAGGACCTAGCACCAAATACTCTGAAGTAGCTGACGTTCGGCTTCTTACTAGTTAGTAGCTCATATGATGTCTTCTTCAGAAGGTTGTGAATATAAACACGGTAGATGACATGGCACGCAGTATCAATAGCTTCAGGAAAGAACTTCCTTGGTGTCTTATATATACTCATCAAGCATCGTCTGTGCCATCTCAATGAGGGTTCTATTCTTGCGCTCCATGATGCCATTCTACTGAGGTGTGTATGGAGCTGAGAACTCATGAGTGATGCCCAATGTATCAAGATAGGTGTTGAGGCCGGTATTCTTGAATTCTGTGCCGTTGTCACTTTTGATGTGCTTGATCTTGATGCCATAGTTGGTCATGGCTTGATTTGCGAATCTTCTGAAGACATCCTGCACTTCATTCTTATAGAGGATTATGTGTACCCATGTATATCTCGAGTAATGAACAACAATGATGAAGCCATAGAGGCAAGTAGTGGTAGTAAGGGTAGAGTAGTCATGCTACTAGGAAAAGGGGTGCTAGTGGCGCACCTGTTTTCGCTACTAATGGCGCACTACAGGTGCGCCACTAGCACCACGCCATTAGAATTTTTTACTAATGGCGCACCACTGGTGCGCCATTAGTATCTGGTATACTAATGGCGCACCACATAGAAGTGCGCCATTAGTAACAATTTTTAAAAAAAAATTCAGAATTTTTTAGAAAAAAATTACAATTTTTTTTAAATTTTTCTTAATCTCAGGTCACTATGGCTTAATCCCGGGTCAATATGCTTAATCTCAAGTCAAATCGTACTCTGTGGTCAAACTTCCCAGAAGGTCACCCATCGTCACACTACTCCAGCATGACCACGCTTAACTTCACAGTTCTATCCAACCCCAGCACCAGCTCACTTCACAGGCACTTGTTGATATATCTATCATATCAATCCTACTAAACCTTGTTAATGTCTAGGAATTTGTTCATGTTCATGAGTATGATGAAATTTTGAAAAAATATTTCAAACTTCCCGGTCATATTACATATCATATTTTGAAAAAAAATTCGAATTTTTTTTGAAACCAATTTTTTTGTTACTAGTAGCGCACCTAGCAAACGGTGCGCCACTAGTAAGGTTGAATTTTTTTCCATTTTTCCCTCTAGATCTTAAAAGCCCCATAACTTTTTTCTGTTAGGTTTTTGGGGATTTTGAATTTTTTTGGGGGGAATTGATTTTTGTTAAATTCGGATGTAACTTTTCGAGTAGATGATTTTTCATATAAAAAACTTTTTAATCCGAGTTCGTATGCAAAAGTTATGCCCATTTTACAAATTCCAGAGAGATTTTGCAAATAAAGTCAAAATTCATATTTGTAAATTTTCCCAACAAGTAGACCACATATCACATGGGAAACTTATTTTATTTTATTTTTTGACATTTCCATCATTTTATTTTATTTTATTTACTGAAAAGGTGGTCCACGGGGGGGGGGGGGGGGGGTGCATTCGGTGGAATTTTTGGGCCAAGTTAGTAATGGCGCATCGTGGGAGTGGTGCGCCATTACTAGTTAAACTAGTAATGGCGCACCACACCCACGGTGCGCCATTACTAGTTTTGAAAAAATTGAATTTTTTTGAAAAAAACTTAGTAATGGCGCACCAGTGGACAATGCGGCATTACTAGTTTTAACTAGTAATGGCGCATTGTCCACCGGTGCGCCATTACTAGCAATTTTTTTTCAAAACTTCTAATGGCGCATGGTGGGTGTGGTGCGCCATTACTATGTCAACTAGTAATGGCGCACTATCCCATGGTGCGCCATTAGTAACAATTTTTTTTCAAAACTACTAATGGCGCACCACACACCAGGTGCGCCATTAGTAATATATTACTATACATGGTGCGCCATTAGTGTCCATATTATCTATAGCCCTTTTCCTAGTGTCTTATACTCATCAAGCATCATGGCGCACGTATGAGCATAGTTATGAGAATATCTAGGTATGATCATGAGCATAGTTATCATGGTGCCATTAGTGCACGTGCGCCATTAGTGTCCATACCTATATACATGGGAATATCTAGGTATGATCATGAGTATTAGATGGCATCACGTATGTTTGATGAGCATAGTTATCATCGAGCATCATGGCGCACATGCACCATTAGTGTCCATATTATCTATAGCCCTTTTCCTAGTGTCTTATCTGGTGTCTTATCACTCATGAGCATAGTTATGAGAATATCTAGGTATGATCATGTATATAGGCATCACGTCCGAGACAAGTAGACCGAAACGATTCTGCATCTACTACTATTACTCCACACATGGACCGCTATCCAGCATGCATCTAGAGTATTAAGTTCAAGGGAACAGAGTAATGCTTTAAGGAAGATGACATGATGTAGAGGGATAAACTCATGCAATATGATATAAACCCCATATTTTTATCCTCGATGGCAACAATACAATACGTATCGGTTCCCTTTCTATCACTGGGATCGAACACCGCAAGATTGAAACCAAAGCTAAGCACTTCTCCCATTGCAAGAAAGATCATTCTAGTAGGCCAAACCAAACTGATAATTCGAAGAGACTTGCAAAGATAAAGAAAACATACATAAAAGAATTCAGAGGAGAATCAAATATTGTTCATAGATAATCTGGATCATAAACCCACAATTCACCGGATCTCGACAAACACACCGCAAAAGAAGATTACATCGAATAGATCTCCAAGAAAATCAAGGAGAACTTTGTATTGAGATCCAAAGAGAGAAAAGAAGCCATCTAGCTAATAACTATGGACTCGTAGGTCTAAAGTAAACTACTCACACATCACCAGAGAGGCCATGGAGTTGATGTAGAGGCCCTCCGTGATCAATGCCCCCTCTGGTGGAGCTCCGGAAAAGGCCCCGAGATGGGATCTCTCGAGTACAGAATGTTGCGGTGGTGGAATGAGGTTTTCGTGGTGCTCCTAGATGTTTGGGGGGGGGGGGGTACGTGGATATATATAGGAGGAAGAAGTACGTCGGTGGAGCAACGGAGGGACCACAAGGGTGGAGGGCGCACCTAAGGGGGTCGACGCGCCCCCTGCCTCGTGCCTTCCTCCCTTGTTTCTTGACGGCCACTCCTAGTCTCCTGGATCACGTTTGTTGAGAAAATCACGTTCCCGAAGGTTTCATTCCGTTTGGACTCCGTTTGATATTCCTTTTCTTCGAAACCCTAAAATAGGCAAAAAACAGCAATTTGGGCTGGGCCTCCGATTAGTAGGTTAGTCCCAAAATGATATAAAAGTGTAAAATAAAGCCCATTAACATCCAAAATAAGAAATATAATAGCATGTAGCAATCAAAAATTATAGATTCATTGGAGACGTATCAAGCATCCCCAAGCTTAATTCCTACTCGTCCTCGAGTAGGTAACTGATAAAAGAATAATTTTTGATGTGGAATGCTTTCTAACATATTTCTCAATGTAATTTTTCTTTATTGTGGCATGAATGTTCAGATCCATTAGATTCAAGATAAAAGTTTAATATTGACATAAAAGTAATAATACTTCAAGCATACTAACTAAGCAATCATGTCTTCTCAAAATAACATGGCCAAAGAAAGTTATCCCTACAAAATCATATAGTCTGGCTATGCTCTATCTTCATCACACAAAATATTTAAATCATGCACAACCCCGATGACAAGCCAAGCAATTTTGTCATACTTTTGATGTTCTCAAACTTTTTCAATCTTCACGCAATACATGAGCGTGAGCCATGGGTATAGCACTATGGTGGAATAGAATGGTGGTTGTGGAGAAGACAAAAAGGGGAAGATAGTCTCACATCAACTAGGCGTATCAACGGGCTATGGAGATGCCCATTAATAGATATCAATGTGAGTGAGTAAGGATTTCCATGCAACAGATGCACTAGAGCTATAAGTGTATGAAAGCTCAACAAAAGAAACTAGTGGGTGTGCATCCAACTCGCTTGCTCACGAAGACCTAGGGCATTTTGAGGAAGCCCATCATTGGAATATACAAGCCAAGTTCTATAATGAAAGATTCCCACTAGTATATGAAAGTGACAACATAGGAGACTCTCTATCATGAAGATCATGGTCCTACTTTGAAGCACAAGTGTGGAAAAAGGATTGTAACATTGTCCCTTCTCTCTTTTTCTCTCATTTTTTGGGCCTTCTTTTTTATGGCCTTTCTATTTTCTTTTTATTCTTATTTTTTGTCCGGAGTCTCATCCTGACTTGTGGGGGAATCATAGTCTCCATCATCCTTTCCTCACTGGGACAATACTCTAATAATGATGATCATCACACTTCTTTTTACGTACAACTCAATACTTAGAACAAAATATGACTCTATATGAATGCCTCCGACGGTGTACCGGGATGTGCAATGATGCATGAGTGACATGTATGAAGAATTATGAACGTTGGCTTTGCCACAAATACGATATCAACTACATGATCATGCAAGCAATATGACAATGATGACGCGTGTCATAATAACAGAACGGTGGAAAGTTGCACGGCAATATATCTCGGAATGGCTATGGAAATGCCATAATAGGTAGGTATGGTGGCTATTTTGAGGAAGGTATATGGTGGGTTTATGGTACCGGCGAAAGTTGTGTGGTACTAGAGAGACTAGCAATGGTGGAAGGGTGAGAGTGCGTATAATCCATGGAATCAACATTAGTCATAAAGAACTCACATACTTATTGCAAAAATCTACAAGTTATCAAAGCAAAGTATTACGCGCATGCTCCTAGGAGGATATATTGGTAGGAAAAGACCATCGCTCATCCCCGACCGCCACTCATAAGGAGGACAATCAATAAATACATCATGCTCCGACTTCATCACATAACGGTTCACCATACGAGCATGCTACGGGAATCACAAACTTCAACGCAAGTATTTCTCAAATTCACAACTACTCAACTAGCATGACTATAATATCACCATCTCCATATCTCAAAACAATTATCAAGTATCAAACTTCTCATTGTATTCAATGCACTTGTATGAAAGTTTTTATTTTTTATTATTGTCATGTTTTTCTAAAGGACTCTCAAAACAATATAAGTGAAACATGAGAGAACAATAGTTTCTATAAAACATAACCACCACCGTGCTCTAAAAGATATAAGTGAAGCACTAGAGCAAAAACTATATAGCTCAAAAGATATAAGTGAAGCACATAGAGTATTCTAATAAATTCCCAATCATGTGAGTCTCTCTTAAAAGGTGTGTACAACAAGGATGATTGTGGTAAACTAAAAAGCAAAGACTCAAATCATACAAGACGCTCCAAGCAAAACACATATCATGTGGTGAATAAAAATATAGCTCCAAGTAAAGTTACCGATAGACGAAGACGAAAGAGGGGATGCCTTCCGGGGCATCCCCAAGCTTAGGCTTTTGCCACTCCTTGTTCCATAATCCATCAAATCTTTACCCAAAACTTGAAAACTTCACAACACAAAACTCAAAATGGAAAATCTCATGAGCTCTGTTAGCGAAAGAAAACAAACCACCACTTCAAGGTACTATAATGACCTCATTCTTGATTTATATAGGTGTTAAACCTACTGTATTCCAACTTCTCTATGGTTTATAAACTCTTTTACTAGCCATAGATTCATCAAAACAAGCAAACAACACACGAAAAAACAGAATCTGTCAAAAACAGAAAAGTCTGTAGTAATCTGTAGCGAACGCAAGTTCTGGAACCCCAAAATTCTAAAATAAGTTGCTGGACGTGAGGAATTTATCTATTAAACATCTTCAAAAAGAATTAACTAAATAGCACCTTCCAAATAAAAATGGCAGCAATCCTCGTGAGCGCTAAAGTTTCTGTTTTTTTATAGCAAGATCAAAAAGACTTTACCCAAGTCTTCCCAACAGTTCTACTTGGCACAAACACTAATTAAACACAAAAAACACAACCAAAACAGAGGCTAGATAAATTAGTTATTACTAAACAGGAGCAAAAAGCAAGGAATAAAAATAAAATTGGGTTGCCTCCCAACAAGTGCTATCGTTTAACGCCCCTAGCTAGGCATAAAAGCGAAGATAGATCTAGGTATTGCCATATTTGGTAAGCAATCCATAAGTGGCTCTCATAATAGATTCATATGGTAATTTAGTTTTCTTTCTAGGGAATTGTTCCATGCCTTTCCTTAATGTAAATTGGAATTTAATATTCCCTTCCTTCATATCAATAATTGCACCAATCGTTCTAAGGAAAGGTCTAGCAAGAATAATAAGACATGAAGGATTGCAATCTATGTCAAGAACAATGAAATCTATGGACACATAGTTCCTACTTACAACAATAAGAACATCATTAATTCTTCCCATAGGTTTCTTAATAGTGTAATTCGCAAGGTGCAAGTTTAAAGAACAATCATCAAAATCATGGAAACCTAACAAATCACACAAAGTTTTTGGAATCGTGGAAACACTAGCACCCAAATCACACAAAGCATAACACTCGTGGTCTTTAATTTTAATTTTTATTGTAGGTTCCCACTCATCATAAAAATTTCTAGCAATAGAAACTTCCAACTCAAGTTTTTCTTCATAAGATTACATCAAAGCATCAACGATATGTTTAGTAAAAGCTTTATTTTGACTATAAGCATGAGGAGAATTTAGCACGGATTGCAACAAGGAAATACAATCTATCAAAGAGCAACTATCATAATTAAATTCCTTGAAATCCAAAATGGTGGGTTCATTGATAGCAAACGTTTTGACGTCTTCAATCCCACTTTTAACAATTTTAGCATCAAGATCTAAAGACTCCGAATTTTTGGAATGCCTTCTAGGTAAAGGTGGCTCATCTTTAGCCCCATCATTATCAAGATTCATACTGAAAAACAAAGATTTAATAGGGTACACATCAATAACTTTTAGATCTTGATCCTTATTATCATGAAAACTAGAAGAATACGGTTTTATAAAGCAATCTTTCTTAGCACGCATCCTAGCGGTTCCTTCTTTGCAGTCATCAATGGAAATTCTCATGGCTTTGACAGACTCATTGATATCATGCTTAGGTGGAATAGATCTAAGTTTCAAAGAATCAACATCAAGAGAAATTCTATCAATGTTCCTAGCCAACTCATCAATCTTAAGCAATTTTTCTTCAATCAAAGCATTGAAACTGTTTTGCGAAGTAATAAATTCTTTAATATTAGATTCAAAATCTGTAACATCCCAAATTTTCAATTTGGAATGTTATACATTAGATCATCATTGCAGATCATTTTTTTTGCATCTTGGCTTGATCCTAGAAATTCTACGCAACTCAAGGACCCATGGAGAGAGATGGGGATTTCGTTATTTTCATATTTGGGTTTTCTCAAATTTTTGAAAATAGGATCATTTGATTTAAATTTTTTCTCTTCAATAATTCCAATTATAAAATTAAGTGAGAGGGAATAAAATGACTTTCCCAAAATAAAGGAATATTGAGGATTTAATAAAAAATCAAATAAGGTTTTATTTCGGTGTTTTCCCGCTATTTTATTTGAATTAGGAAAATGCGCATTTTTTAAAATTGCATTTAGGCCCCAAATAAATGTTCACCTTGTCCTTCTTGATTTTAGAAGTCAGGGAAAATTTATTTCGGGATTTTTGGAGTCCGTTTATTATTTCTTTTCTTTCTTTTTCTACATGTTTGAATTGTTAAAAAACGCGCTACCGACCTAACCGGGCTGTATCCGTCTAGGACTCTTGGCCCGGCCGGCCTTATAAGCCGGGGGAATCCGCACCTCAGCCCAACCCGCACCCCACCGAAACTCTAGCCCGCTAGCGCCTGCGCCGCCGCCGCCGCCCCGCCCGCCGGACGCGCCGCCGCCCGCGCCGCCGCCGCCCCGCCCGCCGGAGGCGCCGCCGCCCGCGCCGCCACCGCCGTAGCCGCCGCACCCGCCGGAGCCACCGCCGCCGCCTCGCCGCCCCGTCACCGGTAACCGCCGCCACCATTGGTTTTCTATGGAAAACCGATCGGTTTTCATTAGAACTCGTGGTTTATTTTTTTAGATTGGTTTTATTCGGTTTAATTATTTGGAGGACGTTCATCCATATGTTCGTTTTAACGAACGGTTTTCGTCGTTTAGCCAGAGACAGCGAACGTTCGTTTGTTAGCATGTTCGTTGTTTTTTTCTTTTTCTTGGATTTTCCGCGATTATTTCTGATCGTGATTTCTGATCCGATTTTCATTTTAGTTTAACTTTGCGCTCGTTTATCGGAATCAGGAGATTCAAGCGCCTAGAGTTTCTTCTTGAAACCCACTTTCCGTTTAACCAACTCAAACAAGTTTTTGCTTCTGTAAAATTTGATTTAGATCTAGATTAGTAAACGAAGCTCGTTTCTTTCGCCGTTTGACTTCCGTCGCTTCATTTGTTTTGATTCTTTTTGCAAACCGGAGTTCTTAAGTTGAACTTTCTGGTTAGATCTCTTTATTTGAGTTTTACTTGTGCATTAGATGACTACTTATTGTATGCTTGTTTGTTTGTTTGCATTAGAGTACCCGGAGTGCACCGCTTGCTATTTCGAATCTATAGGTTTCACGGATCATCAGCAAGGCAAGTAACACTTTGATCATACCTCTTACTACCCAGTTTTTATTGCATTAGATCAATCCTCAAACATTGCAGGATTAGGATCTAATTAAATTGTGGGTTGGGAAGTAGTTGAGGTAGTACCTATTCACCTGTTTATTATCAAACCCTTGGGAGGTACTTCTACGTTTTCTTATATTGCCATGCTATGCTAGTAGACGTGGATTGGGTGAGTGTATCCATGACCGATGTGAGATTGATAATTAGTGGTTATTTAAGGTGGCAACTTTAATACACATCTGGGTGGATTGAGGCACCTGGGTATTCTAGCGATTGCCTGTTTTTCGTTATGGACCGCCACCCAGGCTCAAAGGGATCATGAAATTATTCATACTAGAAACTTCCATGTGCAACCACAAGCTACTATGGGCTCTAGCATAGTTGATTAAGTCATGCGAACTTTTACAGTGGTAGACTAGCAGATGTAGGGGAAAGTAGGTGTAACGGTCTACCCGGTCGTAAGGTGCTAGCGCTTCTGAAAGACTATATCTCGGTCATCCGTTTCTCAAACACCATGTAGTGCGAGAATCCCAAGGGAGGAGATCGAGTCTTGTGGGGAAAAGTGCGCAAACCTCTGCAGAGTGTATAAAATAATCATGGTTAGCCGTGTCCCCGGTTATGGACATCTTGAGTATCTAGTACTTGGATTATCATGTGAATCTCGTCATGTTACTTTAATTAATTTTCTTGGGTTTTAATGATGATGCTTAATTGGGATTGAGAGGGTGTCTACACTCACAATGTTTAACAACCACCATGATAGTTAAATTAAATTTATTCCTTTTTAGTAGGGAAAAATTGGCTTTACGCAAAACTGTAACCATAGAGCTTTCCACCAGCCATATATGCATGTAGTATAGCCTATTTCTGTTCATTACTCTCTATGTGTTACATTGCCAGCATATTCCATGTGCTGACCCATTTTCGGGCTGCAACGTTCACGTTGCAGACTTTTCAGATGACAAGTAAAGAGCTTTAGGTCCTGGTTCTATACTCAGTGATGCCGTTGGAGTTGATGGAATCACTTATCTTCCAAGCCTTCCGCTGTTATCGTTATTAGATGGCCTTAAGCCATATTATTTGTAATAAGTTCTCTTTTGAGACACTCGTTGTAATAAGTGTGTGATTGCTACTCTGTTATAAATCCTTCAAGTACTGTGCGTGTCAGTATTACTGATCCAGGTCTGACACTGAAGCACAAAGATCAGACCGTTTGAGGTCTGGTTGCTACAAGATGGTATCAGAGCACATGCTGACTGTAGGACACGACCACTAAGATAAAGACCTAGATCATTACTCACTCTTCTCATTTCTGACTCCTCATCTTTTCTACTCTTTTAGGATGGCGGATGCAAGGAACAAGTTCACACAACCGGATGAAGATACACCCATTGGACGCCACCTGAAGGAACTCACTAAGTACCCGAACATCGGAGTACCAAGCTTCACCGGGACCTACAATGCCACTTTACCCGAGGAGGAGCGCTGGATGATTCAAGTTCAAGTTCTAGGAAGGACGTTCGCGCCAGTAACTAAACCCATAGAGTTTTCCTTTGATGCACCAACCTGGAGTCTAGGAAAGAGCATGGTAGCCCACATCACCATGGGACGTATGGGAGAAGTTTACCGCAATGATCTCAAGGATACTATCTACCAGATTTGTGGGTGCCGAGATGAACACTGGGAAATGATCAGCACCAAGAAGGATAGATCAATCACAGCTTTTATCCAGGAGTTAAACCAGCACATTCGATGTGAGGAGAACCAGATGTGCGCAGACATGATAGATCTGAAGAAGGCGATGATAAGAATCACGGAGCTGGAGGAAGAACTCAAGGCTACACGTGAAGATTATGAGGAGGAAATTGTCGTACTAGTGGAGAAGAATGACGACCTGATTAAGAAGATCGGAATATTCATGTGAGCCCTACACCCCTAGAAGAAGACGAAGAACCCAAGGAGATTCGCCCGGAAGACTACATCATCATCGACGACACCGACTCTGACCTGAGCGATGATGACTTTGAAGATGAAGCTGGAGCAGATATCATGGAATCTGCAACCGAGGAATATTTCTAGTAGACCACCACATTAGTAGTACTATTCCACCATGTAGATAGAGTAGTTCTAGACCGATTGTATGCCCTTGTTTGGATTGAATGAAGTGATTTTGTTTGTGTTTGTCTCATGTGCATATGGGTAGTGCTTTCTCATTAGACCTCATTCTATTCTAATCTCTCCCCTCTAAATGTTGGGGAACGTAGTAATTTCAAAAAATTTCCTATGCACACACAAGATCATGGTGATGCATAGCAATGAGTGGGAGAGTCTGATCTACGTACCCTTGTAGATCGCAACTGAAGCATTGACACAACGTAGAGGAAGTAGTCGTACGTCTTCTTCCCGATCCGATCGATCCAAGCACCGTTACTCCGGCACCTCCGAGTTCTTAGCACACGTTCAGCTTGATGATGATCCCCGGGCTCCGATCCAGCAAAGCTTCGGGGAGGAGTTCCTTCAGCCCGACGGCGTGGTGACGATCTTGATGTACTACCGACGCAGGGCTTCGCCTAAGCACTACAACGATATGATCGAGGTGGAATTTGGTGGCAGGGGGCACCACACACGGCTAAGGAACGATCTCAATTATCAACTTGTGTGTCTAGAGGTGCCCCCTGCCCCCGTATATAAAGGTTGCCAGGGGGAGGGCTGGCCGGCCAACTATGGAGGCGCAGGAGGAGTCCTACTCCTACCGGAGTAGGAATCCCCCCAATCCTATTCCTAATAAGACTCCCAAGGAGAAAGAGAGGGAGAGAGGTGGCCGGCCACCTCTCCTAGTCCTAATAGGACTAGGGGAGGGGGGGAGGCGCGCAGCCCACTATGGGCAGCCCCTTTCACCTTTCCACTAAAGCCCAATAAGGCCCATATGGCTCCCGGGGGGTTCCGGTAACCTCCCGGTGATCCGGTAAAATCCCGATTTCACCCGGAACACTTCCGATGTCCAAACATAGGCTTCCAATATATCAATCTTTATGTATCGACCATTTCGAGACTCCTCGTCATGTCCGTGATCACATCCGGGACTCCGAACAACCTTCGGTACATCAAAATGCATAAACTCATAATAACTGTCATCGTAACGTT
The DNA here is from genome assembly GCA_034509565.1 of Triticum monococcum. Taxonomy (NCBI): domain Eukaryota; kingdom Viridiplantae; phylum Streptophyta; class Magnoliopsida; order Poales; family Poaceae; genus Triticum; species Triticum monococcum. The sequence goes on along the minus strand of CM067843.1, from coordinate 93,540,658 downwards.
AAGCGTGCGGACCCTATGGTTCGAGAACAATGTAGACATGACCGAGACATGTCTCCGGTCAATAACCAATAGCGGGACCTGGTTGCCCATATTGGCTCCTACATATTCTACGAAGATCTTTATCGGTCAGACCGTATAACAACATACGTCGTTCCCTTTGTCATCGGTATGTTACTTGCCCGAGATTCGATCGTCGGTATCCAATACCTAGTTCAATCTCGTTACCGGCAAGTCTCTTTACTCGTTCCGTAATACATCATCCCGCAACTAACTCATTAGTTGCAAGGCTTGTATAATGTGTATTACCGAGAGGGCCCAGAGATACCTCTCCGACAATCGGAGTGACAAATCCTAATCTCGAAATACGCCAACCCAACATCTACCATTGGAGACACCTGTAGTACTCCTTTATAATCACCCAGTTACGTTGTGACGTTTGGTAGCACCCAAAGTGTTCCTCCGGCAAACGGGAGTTGCATAATCTCATAGTTATAGGAACATGTATAAGTCATGAAGAAAGCAATAGCAACATACTAAACGATCGGGTGCTAAGCTAATGAAATGGGTCATGTCAATCAGATCATTCAACTAATGATGTGACCTCGTTAATCAAATAACAACACATTGTTCATGGTTAGGAAACTTAACCATCTTTGATTAACGAGCTAGTCAAGTAGAGGCATACTAGTGACACTCTGTTTGTCTATGTATTCACACATGTATTATGTTTCCGGTTAATACAATTCTTGCATGAATAATAAACATTTATCATGATATAAGGAAATAAATAATAACTTTATTATTGCCTCTAGGGCATATTTCCTTCAGTTTCCCACTTGCACTAGAGTCAATAATCTAGATTACACAGTAATGATTCTAACACCCATGGAGCCTTGGTGCTGATCATGTTTTGCTCGTGGAAGAGGCTTAGTCAACGGGTCTGCAACATTCAGATCCGTATGTATCTTGCAAATCTCTATGTCTCCCACCTGGACTAGATCCCGGATGGAATTGAAGCGTCTCTTGATGTGTTTGGTTCTTTTGTGAAATCTGGATTCCTTTGCCAAAGCAATTGCACCAGTATTGTCACAAAAGATTTTCATTGGACCCTATGCACTAGGTATGACACCTAGATCGGATATGAACTCCTTCATCCAGACTCCTTCGTTCGCTGCTTCCGAAGCAGCTATGTACTCCGCTTCACATGTAGATCCCGCTATGACGCTTTGTTTAGAACTGCACCAACTGACAGCTCCACCGTTTAAAGTAAACACGTATCCGGTTTGCAATTTAGAATCGTCCGGATCAGTGTCAAAGCTTGCATCAACGTAACCTCTTACGGTGAGCTCTTTGTCACCTCCATATACGAGAAACATATCCTTAGTCCTTTTCAGGTATTTCAGGATGTTCTTGACCGCTGTTCAGTGATCCACTCCTGGATTACTTTGGTACCTCCCTGCTAAACTTATAGCAAGGCACACATCAGGTCTGGTACACAGCATTGCATACATGATAGAGCCTATGGCTGAAGCATAGGGAACATCTTTCATTTTCTCTCTATCTTCTGCAGTGGTCGGGCATTGAGTCTGACTCAACTTCACACCTTGTAACACAGGCAAGAACCCTTTCTTTGCTTGATCCATTTTGAACTTCTTCAAAATCTTGTCAAGGTATGTGCTTTGTGAAAGTCCAATTAAGCGTCTTGATCTATCTCTATAGATCTTAATGCCCAATATGTAAGCAGCTTCACCGAGGTCTTTCATTGAAAAACTCTTATTCAAGTATCCCTTTATGCTCTCCAGAAATTCTATATCATTTCCAATCAGCAATATGTCATCCACATATAATATCAGAAATGCTACAGAGCTCCCACTCACTTTCTTGTAAATACAGGCTTCTCCAAAAGTCTGTATAAAGCCAAATGCTTTGATCACACTATCAAAGCGTTTATTCCAACTCCGAGATGCTTGCACCAGTCCATAAATGGATCGCTGGAGTTTGCACACTTTGTTAGCTCCCTTTGGATCGACAAAACCTTCCGGTTGCATCATATACAACTCTTCTTCCAGAAATCCATTCAGGAATGCAGTTTTGACATCCATCTGCCAAATTTCATAATCATAAAATGCGGCAATTGCTAACATGATTCTGACAGACTTAAGCATCGCTACGGGTGAGAAGGTCTCATCGTAGTCAACCCCTTGAACTTGTCGAAAACCTTTTGCAACAAGTCGAGCTTTATAGACAGTAACATTACCGTCAGCGTCAGTCTTTTTCTTGAAGATCCATTTATTCTCAATTGCTTGCCGATCATCGGGCAAGTCAACCAAAGTCCATACTTTGTTCTCATACATGGATCCCATCTCAGATTTCATGGCCTCAAGCCACTTTGTGGAATCTGGGCTCACCATCACTTCTTCATAGTTCGTAGGTTCATCATGATCTAGTAGCATGACCTCCAGAACTGGATTACCGTACCACTCTGGCGTGGATCTTGCTCTGGTTGATCTACGAGGTTCAGTAGTATCTTGTTCTGAAGTTTCATGATCATTATCATTAACTTCCTCACTTATTGGTGTAGGTGTCGCAGAAATAGTTTTCTGTGATGTACTACTTTCTAATAAGGGAGCGGGTACAGTTACCTCGTCAAGTTCTACTTTCCTCCCACTCACTTCTTTCGAGAGAAACCCCTTCTCAAGAAAGTTTCCGAATTTAGCAACAAAAGTCTTGCCTTCGGATCTGTGATAGAAGGTGTATCCAATAGTTTCCTTTGGATATCCTATGAAGACACATTTCTCTGATTTGGGTTCGAGCTTATCAGGTTGAAGCTTTTTCACATAAGCATCGCAACCCCAAACTTTAAGAAACGACAACTTTGGTTTCTTGCCAAACCACAGTTCATAAGGCGTCGTCTCAACGGATTTTGATGGTGCCCTATTTAACGTGAATGCGGCCGTCTCTAAAGCGTATCCCCAAAACGATAGCGGTAAATCGGTAAGAGACATCATGGATCGTACCATATCTAGTAAAGTACGATTATGACGTTCAGACACACCATTACGCTGTGGTGTTCCGGGCGGCGTGAGTTGCGAAACTATTCCAGAATTTTTCAAATGTATACCAAACTCGTAACTCAAATATTCTCCTCCACGATCAGATCGTAGAAACTTTATTTTCTTGTTACGATGATTTTCAACTTCACTCTAAAATTCCTTGAACTTTTCAAATGTTTCAGACTTGTGTTTCATTAAGTAGATATACCCATATCTGCTTAAATCATCTATGAAGGTGAGAAAATAACGATATCCGCCACGAGCCTCAATATTCATCGGACCACATACATCGGTATGTATGATTTCCAATAAATCTGTTGCTCTCTCCATAGTACCGGAGAACGGTGTTTTAGTCATCTTGCCCATGAGGCACGGTTCGCAAGTACCAAGTGATTCATAATCAAGTGGTTCCAAAAATCCATCAGTATGGAGTTTCTTCATGCGCTTTACACCGATATGACCTAAACGGCAGTGCCACAAATAAGTTGCACTATCATTATCAACTCTGCATCTTTTGGCTTCTACATTATGAATATGTGTATCACTACTATCGAGATTTAACAAGAATAGACCACTCTTCAAGGGTGCATGACCATAAAAGATATTACTCATATAAATAGAACAACTATTATTCTCCGATTTAAATGAATAACCGTCTCGCATTAAACAAGATCTAGATATAATGTTCATGCTCAACGCTGGCACCAAATAACAATTATTTAGGTCTAATATTAATCCCGAAGGTAGATGTAGAGGTAGCATGCCGACCGCGATCACATCGACTTTGGAACCGTTTCCCACGCGCATCGTCACCTCGTCCTTAGCTAATCTTCGCTTAATCCGTAGTCCCTGTTTCGAGTTGCAAATATTAGCAACAGAACCAGTATCAAATACCCAGGTGCTACTGCGAGCATTAGTAAGGTACACATCAATAACATGTATATCACATATACCTTTGTTCACCTTGCCATCCTTCTTATCTGCCAAATACTTGGGGCAGTTCCGCTTCCAGTGACCAGTCTGCTTGCAGTAGAAGCACTCAGTTTCAGGCTTAGGTCCAGACTTGGGTTTCTTCTCCTGAGCAGCAACTTGCTTGCCATTCTTCTTGAAGTTCCCCTTCTTCTTCCCTTTGCCCTTTTTCTTGAAACTAGTGGTTTTGTTAACCATCAACACTTGATGCTCCTTTTTGATTTCTACCTCCGCAGCTTTCAACATTGCGAAGAGCTCGGGAATAGACTTGTTCATCCCTTGCATATTATAGTTCATCACGAAGCTCTTGTAGCTTGGTGGCAGTGATTGGAGAATTCTGTCAATGACGCAATCATCTGGAAGATTAACTCCCATCTGAATCAAGTGATTGTTATACCTAGATATTTTGAGTATATGCTCACTGACAGAACTGTTCTCCTCCATCTTGCAGCTATAGAACTTATTGGAGACTTCATATCTCTCAATCCGGGCATTTGCTTGAAATATTAACTTCAACTCCTGGAACATCTCATATGCTCCATGACGTTCAAAACGTCGTTGAAGTCCCGATTCTAAGCCGTAAAGCATGGCACACTGAACTATCGAGTAGTCATCAGCTTTGCTCTGCCAGACGTTCATAACATCTGGTGTTGCTCCAGTAGCAGGCCTGGCACCCAGCGGTGCTTCCAGGACATAATTCTTCTATGCAGCAATGAGGATAATCCTCAAGTTACGGACCCAGTCCGTGTAATTGCTACCATCATCTTTCAACTTTGCTTTCTCAAGGAACGCATTAAAATTCAACGGAACAACAGCACGAGCCATCTATCTACAATCAACATAAACAAGCAAGATACTATCAGGTACTAAGTTCATGATAAATTTAAGTTCAATTAATCATATTACTTAAGAACTCCCACTTAGATAGACATCCCTCTAATCCTCTAAGTGATCACGTGATCCAAATCAATTAAACCATGTCCGATCATCACGTGAGATGGAGTAGTTTCATTGGTGAACATCATTATGTTGATCATATCTACTGTATGATTCACGCTCGACCTTTCGGTCTCCGTGTTCCGAGGCCATATCTGTATATGCTTGGCTCGTCAAGTATAACCTGAGTATTCCGCATGTGCAACTGTTTTGCACCCGTTGTATTTGAACGTAGAGCCTATCACACCCGATCATCACGTGGTGTCTCAGCACGAAGAACTTTCGCAACGGTGCATACTCAGGGAGAACACTTCTTGATAATTTAGTGAGAGATCATCTTATAATGCTACTGTCAATCAAAGCAAGATAAGATGCATAAAAGATAAACATCACATGCAATCAATATAAGTGATATGATATGGCCATCATCATCTTGTGCTTGTGATCTCCATCTCCGAAGCACCGTCATGATCACCATCGTCACCAGCGCGACACCTTGATCTCCATCGTAGCATCGTTGTCGTCTCGCCAATCTTATGCTTCCACGACTATCACTACCACTTAGCAATAAAGTAAAGCATTACATCGTGATTGCATTGCATACAATAAAGCGACAACCATATGGCTCCTGCCAGTTGCCGATAACTTGGTTACAAAACATGATCATCTCATACAATAAAATCAGCATCATGCTTTGACCATATCACATCACAACATGCCCTGCAAAAACAAGTTAGACGTCCTCTACTTTGTTGTTGCAAGTTTTACGTGGCTGCTACGGGCTTAAGCAAGAACTCATCTCACCTACGCATCAAAACCACAACGATAGTTTGTCAAATAGACTCCGTTTTAACCTTCTCAAGGATCGGGCGTAGCCATACTCGGTTCAACTAAAGTTGGAGAGACAGTCGCCCGCAAGCCATCTATGTGCAAAGCACGTCGAGGGAACCGGTCTCGCGTAAGCGTACGCGTAAGGTTGGTCCGGGTCATCTTGTCCAACAATACCGTCGAACCAAAGTATGACATGCTGGTAGGCAGTATGGCTTGTATCACCCACAACTCACTTGTGTTCTACTCGTGCAAATAACATCAAACCATAAAACCTAGGCTCGGATGCCACTGTTGGGGAACGTAGTAATTTCAAAAATTTTCCTACGCACACACAAGATCATGGTGATGCATAGCAACGAGGGGGAGAGTCTGATCTACGTACCCTTGTAGATCGCAACGGAAGCGTTGACACAACGTAGAGGAAGTAGTCGTACGTCTTCTTCCCGATCCGGCCGATCCAAGCACCGTTACTCCGGCACCTCCGAGTTCTTAGCACACGTTCAGCTCGATGACGATCCCCGGGCTCCGATCCAGCAAAGCTTCGGGGAGGAGTTCCGTCAGCACGACGGCATGGTGACGATCTTGATGTACTACCGACGCAGGGCTTCGCCTAAGCACTACAACGATATGATCGAGGTGGAATTTGGTGGCAGGGGGCACCGCACACGGCTAAGGAACGATCTCAATTATCAACTTGTGTGTCTAGAGGTGCCCCCTGCCCCCGTATATAAAGGTTGCCAGGGGGAGGGCTGGCCGGCCAACTATGGAGGCGCAGGAGGAGTCCTACTCCTACCGGGAGTAGGACTCCCCCCCAATCCTATTCCTAATAGGACTCCCAAGGAGAAAGAGAGGGAGAGAGGTGGCCGGCCACCTCTCCTAGTCCTAATAGGACTAGGGGAGGGGGGGGGGGAGGCGCGCAGCCCACTATGGGCAGCCCCTTTCACCTTTCCACTAAAGCCCAATAAGGCCCATATGGCTCCCGGGGGGTTCCGGTACCTCCCGGTGATCCGGTAAAATCCTGATTTCACCCGGAACACTTCCAATGTCCAAACATAGGCTTCCAATATATCAATATTTATGTCTCGACCATTTCGAGACTCCTCGTCATGTCCGTGATCACATCCGGGCCTCCGAACAACCTTCGGTACATCAAAATGCATAAACTCATAATAACTGTCATCGTAACGTTAAGCGTGCGGACCCTACGGTTCGAGAACAATGTAGACATGACCAAGACACGTCTCCGGTCAATAACCAATAGCGGGACCTGGATGCCCATATTGGCTCCTACATATTCTACGAAGATCTTTATCGGTCAGACCGTATAACAACATAAGTTGTTCCCTTTGTCATCGGTATGTTACTTGCCCGAGATTCGATCGTCGGTATCCAATACCTAGTTCAATCTCGTTACCGGCAAGTCTCTTTACTCGTTCTGTAATACATCATCCCGCAACTAACTCATTAGTTGCAATGCTTGCAAGGCTTGTATAATGTGTATTACCGAGAGGGCCCAGAGATACCTCTCCGACAATCGGAGTGACAAATCCTAATCTCGAAATACGCCAACCCAACATCTACCATTGGAGACACCTGTAGTACTCCTTTATAATCACCCAGTTACGTTGTGACGTTTGGTAGCACCCAAAGTGTTCCTCCGGCAAACGGGAGTTGCATAATCTCATAGTTATAGGAACATGTATAAGTCATGAAGAAAGCAATAGCAACATATTAAACGATCGGGTGCTAAGCTAATGAAATGGGTCATGTCAATCAGATCATTCAACTAATGATGTGACCTCGTTAATCAAATAACAACACATTGTTCATGGTTAGGAAACTTAACCATCTTTGATTAACGAGCTAGTCAAGTAGAGGCATACTAGTGACACTCTGTTTGTCTATGTATTCACACATGTATTATGTTTACGGTTAATACAATTCAAGCATGAATAATAAACATTTATCATGATATAAGGAAATAAATAATAACTTTATTATTGCCTCTAGGGCATATTTCCTTCACTAAACCCATCAGATGCCTCCGAGACGTGACAATGGATTTGCTTTCCCACCGGAGCTCACCCAGTTGATCCAGCAGCAGAATGCATTGATGCGGTTGCTAGTCGACAATCAGAATCAGGGGAACAACAACAACAACAACCCACCACCACCTCCACCTGTTGATCACTTAACCCATTTCCTTAGACTGAATCCGCCGGTGTTCTCTAGTAGCACCGAGCCTATAGTACCAGATGATTGGCTCTGCAAGATTGGAAGGGAGTTAACCACTACAGGATGTACTAATGCTGAGAAGGTGCACTTTGCCGCACATCAATTGGATGGACCACCAGCATCATGGTGGGAGAATTACACTGTCACCTACCCTATAGCCACGGTGACATGGGGCCAATTTCAGCAGGCTTTCCGTACTGCCCATGTTTCTGCAAGAGCTATGGCCATGAAGAAGCGTGAGTTTCACAACGTGCACCAAGGAGGATGAACTATTGGCCAATACGTGGATGACTTTAGTAAGTTAGCATGTTATGCCCCGGATGACGTTGCTACGGATGTAGCTAAGCAGGAGAAGTTTCTGGGAGGACTGAATGATGAGTTAAGCATGCAGTTGATGGTAGCAACCTTCAACAACTACCAGGAACTGGTAGATCGTGCTCTTATGATTGAAGGGAAGCAGCAGCAGATTGAGAACCGCAAGAGGAAGTATGGACAAGGGAAGTACAATTCAGGAGCTGAGCAGAAGCCACGTTTTACCATGAAAATGGGAGGACATTTTCAGCATACCCATGGAGGAGGAAGTTCGCATAATCATAATGGCCCCAAGAATGTTAATGGGAATGGGGGAGGCAACAGTCAGAATCGTACCAACCCATCAACCCCAGCCAAGAGAGACCTGAGCCAAGTCACTTGTTATAAGTGTCAGAAGATCAGACATTATGCCAATGAATGTCCTGAAACCCAGAATGGAAATGGCAATGGAAGCTCTGGGAAAAAGCCCAACCCTTTCAATAGGGGACAGGTGAACCACGTTAACGTGGAGGAGGTTGAAGCCCAGCCAGATGCAGTAATCGGGAAGTTTTTGGTTAAGTCTTTTACTGCAATCATTCTTTTCGATACTGGTGCATCGCATTCATACATATCAATGGGATTCGTGGATAAGTATAAACTGCCCACCAAGGTTCTTAGAACACCCATGTTAGTAAGCTCACCAGGAGCGGAGTATATTCCAGTAAAGGTTGTTTTCAAGTGCCATTGAGTATAGGTAGGCATGTGTTTCCGTCGGATTTAATCATTTTGGAATCGCAAGGCTTGGATGTAATTCTGGGTATGGATTGGCTATCGATGTATGGAGGAAACATCGATTGCGCCAGTAAGTCAATTTTGCTTACCACCCCAGAAGGGAGAAGGATCAAGTATGTATCACGTCATGTGCCGAATAGGACTCAAGTAAATTCCCTAACAGGAGTTGTACAGGAGGAAGTACTGGTGGTAAAGGATTTTCCGAATGTATTTCCAGAAGAGTTGCCAGGCATGCCACCTGATAGAGACATTGAGTTTTTGATTGAGCTTTTGCCAGGCACATGACAAATATCTAAGAGACCATATAGAATGCCTGCAAAGGATTTGGAGGAGATTAAGAAGTAGATTAAGGAGTTACTGGATAAGGGATATATTCGCCCAAGTTCGTCACCTTGGGGATCACCGGTACTTCTAGTGGAAAAGAACGATGGATCATTAAGGATGGTTGTTGATTATCAAGGATTAAATGAAGTGACGATCAAGAATAAGTACCTACTGCCGATGATCAATGATATGTTTGACCAATTGCAAGGAGCAAAGGTATTTTCGAAGATCGATTTGCAATCAGGATACCACCAGTTGAAGATTCGAGAGCAGGATATACCTAAGACAGCTTTTACTACGAGGTACGAGCTGTATGAGTATATCATTATGTCATTTGGATTGACGAAACACACCTACTTATTTTATGAACATGATGAATAAAGTGTTTATGCAGTTTTTGGATAAGTTCATCATAGTGTTCATTGATGATATTCTGGTTTACTCGAAGAATGAAGAAGAACATAAGGAACATTTGCGTTTGGTACTTGGTAAGCTTAGAGATCATCAGTTATACGCCAAGTTCAGCAAATGTGAGTTTTGGTTGAAGGAAGTTGGATTCCTCGGACATGTTATATCCAGAGAAGGAATAGCAGTAGATCCCACCAAGGTTGTCACTGTGACAAATTGGGAAGCCCCAACAATAGTTGGAGAGATCCGGAGTTTTCTTGGACTCGCAGGATTCTACCAGTGATTCATTGAAAATTTCTCAAAGATTGCAAAACCTATGACGGAGTTTTTTAAGAAGGATACCAAGTTCAAATGGACCGAGGAATGTGAAGCCACTTTCCAGGAGTTGAAGAAACATTTGGTTACCTCGCCAGTGTTGATTCTGCCAGATCGGCGCAAGGATTATGAGGTGTATTGCGACGCTTCACGTCGAGGACTTGGAGCAGTGCTTATGCAGGAGGGAAGAGTTGTTTCGTATGCTTCACAACAGCTTATGCCTCATTAGTTGAATTATGCTACACATGATTTGGAGTTAGCAGCCGTAGTGCATGCTTTAAAGACGTGGAGACATTTTCTGATCGGAAACCATTGTGAGGTGTACACGGATCACAAGAGTTTGAAGTACATCTTCATGCAGAAGGAGTTGAATCTCAGGCAAAGAAGATGGTTGGAGCTCATCAAGGATTATGACATGAGATTGCATTAGCATCCTGGAAAGGCTAATGTAGTAGCCGATGCGTTGTGCCGCAAGAGCCATGTCAACACACTTATGACCGGAGAGTTACCAAAGGAGTTAGCCGAGGACCTTCGTGAACTATGTTTGGAGATAGTTCCGAGAGGCTATGTAGCAGCATTGGAGGTTCAGTCTACTTTGATGGATAGGATTAGAGAAGCCCAGAAGACTGACAAGGAGATTGCCTCTATTAAAGAGAAAATGAGCAAAGGAAAAGCTAAAGGATTTCGTGAGGATGAACACGATACCTTATGGTTTGAGGACCGCGTTTATTTGCCTAATGATCCGGAGATCAGGAAGTTGATTCTTCAAGAGGCCCATGACTCACCATACTCGATTCACCTAGGAAATACCAAGATATATTTGGATTTGAAGGATACTTTCTGGTGGACCGGAATGAAGAAAGATATTGCGGAGTATGTAGCAGTTTGTGATGTATGTCAGAGAGTAAAGGCAGATCATCAGAAGCCAGCAGGATTGCTAGAGCCATTGCCGATACCCGAATGGAAGTGGGATAAGCTAGGCATGGATTTTATCATGGGATTACCCAGGACCCCTTCAGGCTATGACTCGATATGGGTTGTAGTCGATCGTTTGACGAAGGTATCTCATTTCATCCCAGTGAAGACTACTTACATCAGTGCCAAGTTGGCTAAGATATACACGACCAGGATCATATGGCTGCATGGAGTTCCGATGAGCATTGTATCAGATAGAGGAACTCAGTTTACCTCCAAGTTGTGGAATCAGTTGCATGAAACTTTGGGTACCAGGCTAGAGTTCAGTACAACTTTTCATCCGCAGACCGATGGATAGACCGAGAGAGTCAATCAGATTTTGGAGGATATGCTGAGAGCTTGTGCTCTAGATTCTGGATCAAGTTGGGACGACAATTTGCCGTATGCAAAGTTCTCTTACAACAACAGTTATCAATCCAGTTTGAAGATGGCCCCTTTTGAAGCCTTGTATGGAAGGAGGTGCAGAACCCTGCTGTTGTGGGATAAAGTTGGAGATCGTTAGTTGTTTGGACCGGATTTGATTAAGGAGTCTGAACAGAAGGTGAAGTTGATTCGCGATAGGCTCAAGGTAGCCTAGTCTAAGCAAAAGAGCTATGCAGATTCTAAACGCAAGGAGACAGTTTACGAAGTTGGAGATAGAGTGTATCTCCGTGTATCCCCGCTTCGAGGAGTTAAGCGCTTTGGAGTTAAGGGAAAATTTGCGCCACGTTTTGTGGGACCATACAAAGTTTTGAAGCGTATGGGAGAAGTTGCTTACAGGTTAGAGTTACACGAAGGACTGCCAGGAGTTCACGATGTGTTCCATGTTTCCCAGTTGAAAAAGTGCCACACAGAGATGGCTGATATACCGCTAAGAGATACAGTGCCGCTGGAAGCGATTCAGTTGGATAGTGATTTGACCTATGAGGAGAAACCAGTTAAGATTCTCGAATATGCCAGCTGAGTCACCCACAGCAAGGTTATCAAGTTTTGTAAAGTTCAGTGGAGCCACCACACCGAGGATGAAGCCACCTAGGAGCGAGAGGAAGATCTGCTGAAGGACCATCCTCACCTATTTTCTAGCCAACCCGAATCTCGAGGGCGAGATTCATCTTGAGGGGGGTAGGTTTGTAACATACCAAATTTTCAATCTGGAATGTTATACATTAGATCATAATTGCATATCATTTTTTTGCATTTTGGCTTGAGCCTAGAAATTCTACGCAACTCAAGGGCACATGGATAGAGTTGGGGATTTCGTTATTTTCATATTTGGGTTTTCTCAAATTTTTGAAAATAGGGTCATTTGATTTAATTATTTTATCTTCAATAATTCCAATTATAAAAATAAGTGAGAGGGAATAAAATGACTTTCCCAAAATAAAGGAACATTGAGGATTTAATAAAAAATCAAATAAGATTTTATTTCGGTGTTTTCTCGCTATTTTATTTGAATTAGGAAAAATGCGCGTTTTTCAAAATTGCATTTAGGCCGCAAATAAATGTTCACCTTGTCCGGCTTGATTTTAGAAGTCGGGGAAAATTTAATTCAGGATTTTTGGAGTCCATTCAGTACTACTTTTCTTTCTTTTTCTGCATGTCCGAATTCTTAAAAAAAACGCGCCACCGACCTAACCGGGCCGTGTCCGTCTAGGACTCTTGTCCCGGTCGTCCTTATAAGCCGGGGGAAGCCGCCCCTCAGCCCACCCCGCACACCGCCAAAACCCTAGCCCGCCAGCGCCCACGCCGCCATCGCCCATAGCTGCCGCCGCCTGCGCCGCCGCCGCCCTGCCCGCCGGGGCCGCCGCCTCACTGCCCCTTCGCCGGTAACCGCCGCCGTCGCTGTTGATTTTCTACGGAAAACCGATCGGTTTTGGTTAGAACTCGCCGTTTGTTTTTTTAGATTGGTTTTATTCGGTTTAATTATTTAGAGGACGTTCGTCTGTACGTTTGTTTTAACGAACGGTTTTCATCGTTTAGCCATAGACAGCGAACGTTCGTTCGTTAGCCTGTTCGTTGTTTTTTTCTTTTTCTAGGCTTTCCGCGATTATTTCTGATCGCCATTTCTGATCTGATTTTCATTTTAGTTTATCTTTTCGCTCATTTATCGGAATCAGGCGATTAAAGTGCCTAGAGTTTCATCTCGAAACCCTCTTTGCGTTTAACAAACTCAAACAAGTTTTTGCTTCTGTAAAATTTGACTTAGATCCAGATTTGTAAACGAAGCTCGTTTCTTTCGCCGTTTGACTTCCGTCGCTTTGTTTTTTTTGATTATTTTTGCAAATCGGAGTTCTTAAGTTGAACTTTCTGGTTAGATCTCTTATTTGAGTTTTACCTGCGCATTAGATGAGTACTTATTGTATGCTTGTTTGTTTGTTTGCGTTAGCGTACACGGAGTGCACCGCTTGCTACTTTGAATCTCTAGGTTTCATGGATCATCAGCAAGGCAAGTAACACTTTGATCATACCTCTTACTACCCAGTTTTTATTGCATTAGATCAATCCTCAAACATTGCATGATTAGGATCTAATTAAATTGTGGGTTGGGAAGTAGTTGAGGTAGTACCTATTCACCTGTTTATTATCAAACCCTTGGGAGGTACTTCTACGTTTTCTTATATTGCCATGCTATGCTAGTAGACGTGGATTGGGTGAGTGTATCCATGACCGATGTGAGATTGATAATTAATGGTTATTTAAGGTGGCAACTTTAATACACATCTGGGTGGATTGAGGCACCTGGGTATTCTAGCGATTGCCTGTTTTTCGTTATGGACCGCCACCCAGGCTCAAAGGGATCATGAGATTATTCATACTAGAAACTTCCGTGTGCAGCCACAAGCTACTATGGGCTCTAGCATAGTTGATTAAGTCGTGTGAACTCTTACAGTGGTAGACTAGCAGATGTAGGGAAAGTAGGTGTAACAGTCTACCCGATCGTAAGGTACTAGCGCTTCTGAAAGACTATGTCTCGGTCATCCGTTTCTCAAACACCATGTAGTGCGAGAATCCCAAGGGAGGAGATCGAGTCTTGTGGGGAAAAGTGCGCAAACCTCTGCAGAGTGTATAAACTAATCATGGTTAGCCGTGTCCCCGGTTATGGACATCTTGAGTATCTAGTACTTGGATTATCATGTGAATCTCGTCATGTTAATTTAATTAATTTTGTTGGATTTTAATGATGATGCTTTATTGGGATTGAGAGGGTGTGTACACTATCAATGTTTTACAACCACCATGATAGTTAAATAAAATTTATTCCTTTGCAGTAGGGAAAAATTGGCTTTACACCAAACTGTAACCATAGAGCTTTCCACCAGCCATATATGCATGTAGTATAGCCTATTTCTGTTCATTACTCTCTATGTGTTACATTGCCAGCATATTCCATGTGCTGACCCGTTTTCGGGCTGCAACGTTCATGTTGCAGACTTTTTAGACGACGAGTAAAGAGCTTTAGGTCATGGTTCCATACTCAGTGATGCCGTTGGAGTTGATGGAATCACTTATCTTCCAAGCCTTCCGCTGTTATCGTTATTAAATGGCCTTAAGACATATTATTTGTAATAAGTTCTCTTTTGAGACACTCGTTGTAATAAGTGTGTGATTGCTACTCTGTTATAAATCCTTCAAGTACTGTGCGTGCCAGCATTACTGATCCAGGGATGACACTAAAGCACAGAGATCGGACCATTTGAGGTTTGGTCGCTACAAAATCAAAGGGCATCTTATTATAATTTCCATAAGAATTGTTGTAGGAATTACCATAATTATTAGATGAATTACTAGGAAACGGCCTAGAATTAAAATTACGTCTATATGCGTTATTACCAAAATTGTTCCTACCAACAAAATTCACATCCATAGATTCATTATTATTCTCAATCAAAGTAGACAAAGGCATATCATTAGGATCAGTAGGAGCACTCTTATTAGCAAACAATTTCATAAGTTCATCCATCATTCCACTCAAAACATTGATCTCTTTAATTGCATGCACTTTTTTACTAGTAGATGTTTGAGTGTGCCATTGAGAATGATTAACCATAATATTATCTAGTAGTTTGGTAGCTTCTCCTAAAGTGATTTCCATAAAAGTGCCTCCTGCGGCCGAATCTAAAACATTTCTAGAAGCAAAATTCAATCCGGCATAGAAATTCTGTATAATCATCCAAAGATTCAAACCATGTGTAGGGCAATTACATATCATTAATTTCATCCTCTCCCAAGGTTGTGCAACATGTTCATGATCAAGTTGCTTAAAATTCATAATATCGTTTCTAAGAGAGATGATCTTAGTAGGAGGAAAATACTTAGATATAGAAGCATCTTTGCACTTATTCCATGAATCAATACTACTTTTAGGCAAAGACGAAAACCAAGCTTTAACACGATCTCTAAGCAAAAATGGAAATAGCTTCAATTTAACAATATCATTATCCACATCTTTCTTCTTTTGCATATCACACAAATCAACAAAGTTGTTTAGATGGGTAGGGGCTTCTTCACTAGGAAGGCCAGAAAACGGATCTTTCATGACAAGATTCAGCAAAGCAACATTAATTTCACAAGATTCAGCATCGATAAGAGGAGCAATCGGAGTGCTAATAAAATCACTATTGTTGGTATTGGTAAAGTCACACAATTTAGTATTATCTTGAGCCATCGTGACAAGCAAGCAATCCAACACACAAGCAAACAAGAAACGGCAAAAAGGTAAATAGAGGAAGAGAAGGGGAACAGAGAGAGAGGGAGAGAGGAAAAGAGGGTGAATAAAATGGCAAGGGTGAAGTGGGGGAGAGGGAAACGAGAGGCAAATGGCAAATAATGTAATGCGAGGGATAAGAGTTTGTGATGGGTACTTGGTATCTCCTGATTTGGTAACGTTGCCAGAAATGACTCGTTGTGGGAGTCAAGTCCTGATTGACTTGGTGCAAATCTCCCCGGCAACGACGCCGGAAATCCTTCTTGCTACCTCTTGAGCACTGCGTTGGTTTTCCCTTGAAGAGGAAAGGGTGATACAACAAAGTAGCGTAAGTATTTCCCTCAGTTTTTGAGAACCAAGGTATCAATCCAGTAGGAGATCACGCTCAAGTCCCACGCACCTACACAAACAAATAAGAACCTCACAACCAACGCGATAAAGGGGTTGTCAATCCCTTCATGATCACTTACGAGAGTGAGATCTGATAGATATCATAAGATAATATTTTTGATATTTTTATGATAAAGAGAAATAAAAGATGCAAGTAAAATAAATAGCAATGGAAATAACTAAGTATTGGAAGATTAATATGATGAAAGATTGACCCGGGGGCCATAGGTTTCACTAGGGGCTTCTCTCAAGAGCATAAGTATTACGGTGGGTAAACGAATTACTGTCGAGCAATTGATACAATTGAGCATAGTTATGAGAATATCTAGGTATGATCATGTATATAGGCATCAAGTCCGAGACAAGTAGACCGAAACAATTCTGCATCTACTACTGTTACTCCACACATTGATCGCTATCCAGCATGCATCTAGAGTATTAAGTTCAAGAGAACCGAGTAATGCTTTAAGGAAGATGACATGATGTAGAGGGACAAACTCATGCAATATGATATAAACCCCATCTTTTTATCCTCTATGGAAACAATACAATACGTATCGGTTCCCTTTCTGTCACTGGGATCAAACACCGCAAGATTGATCCCAAAGCTAAGCACTTCTCCCTTTGCAAGAAAGATCAATCTAGTAGGCCAAACCAAAGTGATAATTCGAAGAGACTTGCAAACATAAAATAATCATACATAAAAGAAATCAGAGGAGAATCAAATATTTTTCATAGATAATCTGGATCATAAACCCACAATTCATCGGATCTCGACAAACACACCGCAAAAGAAGATTACATCGAATAAATCTCCAAGAAAATCGAGGAGAACTTAGTATTGAGATCCAAAGAGAGAGAAGAAGCCATCTAGCTAATAACTATGGACCCATAGGTATAAAGTAAACTACTCACACATCACCGGAGAGGCATGGAGTTGATGTAGAGGCGCTCCGTGATCAATGCCCCCTCCGGTGGAGCTCTGGAAAAGGTCCCGAGATGGCATCTCTTGAGTACAGAAGGTTGCAGCGGTGGAATTAGGTTTTCGTGGTACTCCTGGATGTTTGGGGGGTACATGGATATATATAGGAGGAAGAAGTACATCGGTGGAGCAACGGAGGGCGCGCCCAGGGGGTAGGCGCGCCCCCTGCCTCGTGCCTTCCTCCCTTGTTTCTTGACGACCACTCCAAGTCTCCTGGATCACGTTTGTTGAGAAAATCATGTTCCCAAAGGTTTCATTCCGTTTGGATTCCGTTTGATATTCGTTTTCTTCGAAAACCTAACATAGGCAAAAAACTACAATTTGGGTTGGGCCTCCGATTAGTAGGTTAGTCCCAAAAATTATATAAAAGTGTAAAATAAAGCCCATTAATATCCAAAATAGATAATATAATAGCATGGAGCAATAAAAAAATATAGATACGTTGGAGACGTATCATGAAGCAGCTCGAAGGGACGAGATGTTGTCATGATTGTCTTCGAGGGATGCTTGGCCCTAGTCATCTTTCCAGCTTCGCAGGCACCACATAGATGATCCTTCTTGAACTTGATGCCCTCGATGGCTATGACATGCTTCTTCTTTGCGAGAGTGTACAAGTTCCTCATGCCGGCATGCCCTAGCCTCTGATGCCAGAGCCATCACTCTAAAGCTTTTGCTAGAAGACATACGGCCAACTATGGTCCTGCTGAGAAATCTACGATGTACAGATCGTATTTTCGATACACTTCAAAGACTAGAGACTTGTCAGATTCCATAAGAACAAGGCAATGATATTTTCCAAACATCACAATCATGTTCAGATCACAAAGCATTGAGACAGACATTAATTTGAAACCAAGGGATTCAACAAGCATCACTTTATCCATGTGCTGATCCTTTGAGATTGCAACTCTACCTTGACCCAATACCTTGCTTTTGCCAGTTTCAGCAAATGTGATGTGACTCTTGTCAGATGGACATAGGGTTGAATCCGTGAGAAGACTTCGATCACCAGTCATGTGGTTAGTGCATCCACTGTCCATAATCCATTCTGAGGCCTTTGGCGTCATACCCTAAAGTGAAGTTTGGGGGATAGGCTTCACCAAGGGTTTTGTGAAGCATAAACATTTGACGAACAAGCGGATTACGATAGTTCAGGTCTTGGTTAGGATAAATAGGATGTTTATCAAGGAATCCAGGGACATACATAATAAGAACATTTGGACATTTTATCTTGCGTCCCACAAGATGTTTTAGGTCCCCAGCATCAGCATCAGACGCTTTTGATTTCCGGTTGGAGACCTTTCCCTGCAAAAGAGAGATAATTTTTCTTAACCACCCACATCTTCAGGGGTGGTTTAGAAGCAATGAGTCCAAGTGCAGCATCTGAGAACTTCGTCCTTGGAGCCCTAGCAAATAGCCTTGCAGGTGGTGAATAATACTCATAAGAATAAGCACAATAGTTCTTCGTCTTATGAACATAGAGGTTTTACAAAACACGCTCATATTCATAAGTCTGAGTATGGTTTCCCTGCAAAACATTGGCGTTAGGGTGACTCTGGTGAGTCCTTTGTCTGTATGGAGCCTTTGGACCACATGAAGCCTTTGGTCTGGGGTTTGTCTTCTTCCCTGGTGGTGTCATGATGATATTCACAGGAAGTTTCCCAAGACAACTTTTGGGCACCCAGATCTTCTTCAAGGGTGGTCCATTCCTGTAGTTAGTACAAATATACCTGACAAACACTTCACCATTCTGATTCTTAAATAGTTTATAGTTTGCATCAAAGCATTCATCAATGATAATAGGGTTAGCACAAGTGAAGCTAGATAAGGTAGATGGATCCATTGAAGGTTCCTTTGCAGCAACCCATGTGGTTTTGGGGTACTGCTCAGGCTTCCAGTATGAACCATCAACATTCATTTTCCTGTTGAACCCAACACCCTCTTTCCTAGGGTTTCGTTTCCGAATCTGTTTCTTGAGGACATCACACAGTGTCTGAGGCCCTTTGAGGCTTTTGTACATCCTTATTTCAAGCAATGTCTTCAACCTGGCATTCTCATCAGCAATAGTGGTGGTATCCTCAGAAGAGGGGTTAGTTTCCACATAAGCTGGTGAAGACATGGCAACAGTAGCAGCAGTAGAACATCCAGCAACAAAGACAACAATATCATGCTCAAGACATTTTAAGCATGGTGGATCAAAGTCTTACTGAGCGAAACTGATTTGTTGAGCGCGGAGTGACTCATTCTCCTTTTGAAGATCTTCATGAGCCGATCTCAAATTCTCAAGCTCTTGATTCCTTCGAAGATAAGCATAGGAGAGCTTTTCATGAGTAGTTGAGAGCATTTCATGACGACTTTCAAGTTCCTCGTACTTAACATGAAGATTTTTAATGTCTTCAATTAAGGACTGAGTTCGAGTCATTTCCGCGTCCAACAGGTCATCACTTTTGTCTGGCAGCTTTTGAATATGTTCCATAGCATTTTGTTGTTCTGTTGCAATTTTAGCAAGTGTTTTGCAGCTAGGTTTAGATTCACATTCAGAGTCATCTTCACTTGATGTTTGAGAGTAAGCATGGCATGAGTTTACCTTGGCACCGCGTGCCATGAAGCAGTAGGTGGGAGCAGAGTCATGCTCATCATCAACATCGGCGTTGGTGATGAGGCATAGTCGTCAGTGTTGAAGATGGACTTGGCGACATATGCTGAAGCTAGAGTCAGGCTTGCCACGCCTGAATCAGACTCCTCCTCAGACTCCACCTGTGCCTCCTCAGAAGCAGACTCCTCCTCTGAATCCATCTCCTTGCCAACAAATGCACGAGCCTTACTTGACGAGCTCTTCTTGTTTGATGAAGACTGAGATGAAGATTTTGATGAAGACTTTGAGGATTTCTTCTTCTTCTTTTCATCACAATCATATTCTTTGTTGTTGTTGTTCTTCTTCTTCTTGGTCTCATTGTCCCATTGAGGAAACTCAGAGATATAGTGACCAGGTTTATTGCACTTGTGGCATGTTCTCTTCTTGTAGTCATGAGAGGAACCTTCATCATTTCTTGAGCTGGATCTTGAAGACTTTCTAAAGCCCTTTTTCTTGGTCAACTTCTGGAACTTCTTCACAAGCATAGCGAGCTCCTTTCCAATGTCTTCAGGATCGTCAGAACTACCGTCAGATTCTTCTTCAAACGAGGAGACAACCTTTGCCTTCAAAGCGCGAGATCGGCCATAGATGGGACCATAGATATATCTTTTCTTAGATAACTGGAACTCATGTGTGTTGAGCCTCTCAAGTATGTCAGACGGATCGAGAGTCTTGAAGTCAGGACGTTCTTGAATCATCAGGGCTAGAGTGTCAAATGAGCTGTCAAGTGATCTCAGGAGCTTCTTGACGATTTTGTGCTTGGTGATCTCAGTGGCGCTGAGTGCGTGAAGCTCATTTGCGATATCAGTGAGGCGATGAAATGTGAGGTGGACATTCTAATTGTCGTTTCTCTTGAAGCGGTTGAAGAGGTTGCGAAGAACATCAATCCTTGAGTCTCTCTGAGTTGAGACACCTTCGTTGACCTTGGAGAGCCAGTCCCAGACTAGCTTCATCATTTTCAGTGCACTCATACGGCCACATACTGTCCTTTGGTCAGGTGACTACAGATGATGTTCTTGGCGGTCGAGTCCAGTTGAATGAACCTCTTGACATCAGCAGCGGTGACACCTTCACCTACCATGGGAACAACGTTCTTGACGACATACCAGAGGTCGACGTCAATGGCTTCAAGATGCATATGCATCTTATTCTTCCAGTAGGGGTAATCAGTGCCATCGAAGACAGGGCATGCAACGGAGACCTTTATTATCCCTACAATCGACATAGCTAAAACTCTAGGTGGTTAAACCGAATCACACAGAACAAGGGAGCACCTTGCTCTAATACCAATTGAAAGTGCTAGTTATCGACTAGAGGGGGGTGAATAGGCGATTTTTATGGAAGTCTTCAAAACACAGGGGCTTTGAAGACAAACAGTAGCAATGATCCTATTGATTTGCAGCAGAAGGTAGACTACATTAGGCAAGCCATAGTCAAGTAAGCAATGAAGTGAAAGCACGAAGACTATCAGCAGCTAGGTAGTATGGATTAGGATGGAAGACAGTATGAAGCCAAACAGTGAATAGTCTTCACTTAGTGAAGTCAATCAGATCATACAGGCAAGAAATGACTTCACGAAGACAAATTGTAAAGTAAAGGGAAGTGAAGGATAGAACCAGTAGCTTGGTGAAGATAAGGATTTGGTAGGCCAGTTCCAGTTGCTGTGACAACTGTACGTCTCTTTAGGGAAGCTGAGATTTAACTCAGAAGACCACGTCTTCACCTTATTCCCCTCGAGCTAGGGACACACAGTCCTCACCCAATCACTCTCGTAAGTCTTCAAGGTAGACTTCCAAACCTTCACAGACTTCGTTCACCGGCAATCCACAATGACTCTTGGATGCTCAGAATGATACGCCTAACCGGCTGCAGGATTCACAGTCCTCAAGTGTAACAAGTCTTCAGATCATGTGGACATAAAGACTTCAGTGATGCCTAACACTCTTTGGCTCTGGGTGTTTTGGGCTTTGTCCTTGCAAGGATCTCTCTCTCAAATGCTTTGGAGGTGGGTTTCTCTCAAACGACAAAAGCCGTGCACTAACTCTGAGCAACCAACAATTTATGGTGTAGGGGGTGGCCTATTTATAGCTAGGAGGTAACCTGGCCTGATTTGTCCAAAATGACCCTGGGTCACTAAGTAACTGACACATGTCCAATGCTTAGGTTTCAAACACACGCGACATCTTGACTTGGGCTACAAGTAAAGCTGACTCATCCAGCTGTAGATAAGATTTGCTCTCATTTCTTCGCTCGAAGACATAGGATTTGGTTGAGCATCACATCAGTCACTCTGACTTTGTTAACTTGGACCCCACTTAATAGTATGCTTGTACCTATAACTCAACAAAGAAGAAAAGGGAACTATGAAACAACTATGTCTTCGCACTCCATAGTCTTCATGTGAATGTCTTCTCATTTCATAATCTTCACTGTGAATATCTTCACGGACCACCATTGTCTTCAATGTGTTCACACATTTTTAGGGGTCATCTCTGGTAGGTAAACCGAATCAATAAGTGACTACTACCTGTGTTATCCTGCAATTCTCACAAATACATTAGTCCCTCAACCAAGTTTGTCGTCAATACTCCAAAACAAACTAAGGGGTGGCACTAGATGCACTTATAGCCATGAAGATAGAACAGAAGATTATTCCCCGTGTTCGGATAGGACTCCTGGATGCGTGGAAGGCAAGATTAGAGACCAGATGTGATGTTTCCTTCCCTTTTAAACCGACTCTCTGCCCCTCCGGTGCATATATAAACTGGAGGGTAATCAGAATTCATATAGGCTAGACATCTAGGGTTTAGCCATTGCGATCTCGTGGTAGATCGACTCTTGTAACCCCTATACTCATCAAATACAATCAAGCAGGACGTAGGGTTTTACCTCCATTAAGAGGGCCCAAACCTGGGTAAACATAGTGCTCCCTGTGTCCCTTGTGACCTTCGATCCTCAGATGCACAGTTCGGGACGCTCTACCCGAGATCGGCCGGTTTTGAAACCGACATTGGTGCTTTCAGTGAGAGTTCCTTTGTGTTGTGGATAGAAGGATCGATGGCTCGCCTTGTCATTAATGACAATATCACTTCTGGAGGGGCCCTAACTCCAGGACAGGTACTCCAGCTCGGCGGTTTCACCTTGGGCGCTCGCTCGGCTATCAAGCCTACGGCGACCCTCGCAGCCGCCAAACATCATCTCCGTATCAGCCTTGAACACTCCGAAAAGATGGATCCGGCAGTTGTCTCATCCATAAATGAGCTGCTAGATCGCATCGCCGCCCTAGGGTCATAACAGACTATGATCGGATTGGGCTTAAACCTGACCAGAGGGAAATCAAAGTCCCCACGGGTCACCCATCTGGTAGCGGTCGTTGAGGAGCGGGCTGAGAACGACTCCTCCCTCAAGTTAAAAACTAGCTATGTTCGGATTTCCGAGCCCTGCGAGCGGGATACCCATCCTCAGGAAGAGATCTCATTTCCACAGAACACAGGATCGGACATTATGTCCAGAAGTCTTCAGGACCTTACTGATCCTGAACTGGCGACCTCAGAGATTCTTCAAACTCCAGATCTAATAGTGGGTCAGGGTTCGGATTTCAGTCCGCCCACCCAGCACAAGCAATATTCCCCAAGAAATTTAGGTCCTCCATATGTATGTGACCTAATGTATGTACGATAGCAACCTCAGGAAACAGTCCTTCACTTCTGGGCCAGGTTCCTCCTTGTTAAAAACAAGATTAAAGATTGCTGCGACGACGACACGGTTTCAGTTTTTTGCCGCAACTGTACGAACGAGGGAATCCTCAATGCCCTCAATCGTCGCCGCATACTGCACTTTGAAGATTTGGCACACATGGTACCGAAGTACTGTGCAATGGAAAGCGCTTGGAAAGCCCAGACAGCCTGGTGGGAACCTTTTGCCTTTAAGCAGCCCACCGAACGGGTGTCCGTGTCAAAACCGGCCGATCTCGGGTAGGGTGTCCCGAACTATGCGTCTGAGGATCGAAGGTAACAAGAGACAAGGGACACAATATTTACCTAGGTTCGGGCCCTCTTGATGTAGGTAATACCCTACTTCCTTCTTGATTGACTTTGATGAATATAGGGGTTACAAGAGTTGATCTACCTCGAGATCGTAATGGCTAAACCCTAGATGTCTAGATTGTATGATTATGATTGCCTCTATGGACTAAACCCTCCAGTTTATTTAGACCCCGGAGGGACCTAGGGTTGTACAAAGTCGGTTTACAGAGAAAGGAGTCTTCACATCCGAACGCCAAGCTTGCCATCCATGCAAAGGATAGTCCCATCCAGACATGGGGCAAGGCCTTCTATCTCGTATCTTCATGGCCCATCAGTCTGGCCCATGTCGCATAGCCCGACCATCCGAGGACCCCTTAATGCAGGACTCCCTCAATAGCCCCTGAACTTGCCTTCAATGATGATCTAGTATCCGGTTTTAATGTCTTCGGCTTTGTAAGGCGGGTTCTCCATTATAATTCGGACTGACGATAGTTCGGCTCCATATTAAATATCATGTTTTTTGTCGCCGCCGCTTCGGCTTCCACGTGTCAGACAAATGTGAATGGTTCAGGTATCTTCTACAAATACCCCCTCGACCATGCAAGGATGGAGTCTATTTAAGGGGATTGCATCTCAGATGCCATTCCACACCAGGTGGAAATCCTTAGAACTCGCCACAGGAAATCGTCCAAACATGGCCGACACTCCTAGCTCCTCCTCACGCCCCTACGGCCCTCAAAAAGGCGACTGGGAAAGCTGCTATCTGTCACACGCCCATCTGAATGAACTTCAGAGGTAGGGATATCTTCCTCCCACGGATGTAGTCTCCGTTCGGGCTGGGTTAACTTCCCTTAATGGGGAAGCCCTGGCGGAAAATTTCCTTAATCCTTCTAAAGAGGAGCAGGTGTGCTTCGTTTCTTTCCTTCTGAGAGGCGTAGGATTACCTATCCACCCTTTCTTGAGAGGTTTCCTGGAGTATTATGGCCTCCAACTGCACAATCTGACGCCCAGCCCCATCCTGCACATCGCGGCCTTCGTTGCTCTCTGCGAGCTGTTCCTAGGCTGTGAGGCCCATTTCGAATTATGGCAGAAATTCTTCTGCCTCATTCCCCGTTCCCAAAATGGATCTATATTCGAGGTGGCCTTTGTTGAAGTATGGCCTATAGACGGAACAGGATACCTGTCCGGCTCCAAAGAGTGGCCCTCGGAATGGTGTTATATTGAAGATGTCGTTCTCTCGGACACAATCTGGCGCGACCTTCTCGAATTCTACAACGCTCCTTTAAAGAAGTGCGCCAGCTGGGGTCCCTGGAGCCTCGAGGAAAGAGACAGTGCAAAGGTCGCGAGGTTGGCAAGAAAAATCAGAGTACTTGTGGTAGGAGCTAGGGTTCTGCCCTGCCTAGGGCGTAGGTTGTAGGGGAAGGAGGGAGTTGGGCGAGGGCTGGAGCGCGGCGGCCGGCGGCGAGGTGCTGTCCTTGCGGTTGGGGCGGCGGCAGCGCAAGAAGGAGGCGGCTAGGGTTAGGGTTTCAGCTCCTTTGGGAGCCGGGCAATAGAATAGTCTTATTGCTTAATTCTCGAAATAGTCTTAAAACTTGTATATATAACCATAATCTGAAAATAAAAATATGATAACTTGTGGACTAAGCCTGCCTAGTGGCCCCCTGCGGCCATAGACCTGGCCGGTCATAACATCTCTCCCTGCCTGCGCAAACAGCTTGTCCTTGAGCTGAAAGTCGCGGTAGTGCTAGCAGAACTCCTCGCGCTGCTCCCAAGTAGCGTCCTCCTCTGGTAGTCTAGTCCACTGAATCAACACGTACCAGGAGCCTCGGCGCAGCTGAGCCTTCAACGCCTTCTCTGGCTCAGGAAGGAGACGCCCGTCCGTGATCGGTGGAAGTGCCGGCGGTGCCGCGGGTGGCTCGCCGTGGAATGGCTTGAGCAACCCGACATGGAAGACATCATGGATCCGTGCGCCTGTCGGAAGCTGAAGACGGTAAGCCACTTTACCAATGCGTTCTAGGATAGCAAAGGGACCGGCATAGCGAGGACCGAGCTTCTTCCTCGCGCGTGGGTCCAAGGACTGCGTAGAGCGGTGAAGTAGACGCAGCCAGACCCAATCACCCACCGTGAACACCGCCTCGCGATGGTGGCCATCATAGTAATGTTTGGGAAACTGCTGGGCCTGTAGGAGTCGTTGCTGGACCTCCGCGAGCATCTCATCACGGCTCCTCAAAAGAGCCCTGGCAGCCTCGGTCCGTGCCAAGGCCGGATCAACCGGAAGGATCGGCTACGGTGGCCGGCCATACACCACCTCAAAGGGCGTAGCACGGAGGGCGGAGTGATAAGAGGTGTTGTAGCAGTACTCCGCCCATGAGAGCCAGTCCACCCATGCGCAAGGGCGATCACCTGTAACACAACGCGAATACATGGCAATTACCTTGTTAACTATCTCAGACTGGCCGTCCGTCTGAGGGTGGAAGGCGGTGCTCAGGCGTAGCTTCACGCCCGCCAGCCGGAAAAGGTCGCGCCACACGTGTCCCGTGAACACGGGGTCTCAATCACTGACGATCGAAGAAGGAACCCCGTGGAGACGGACAATGCCATCGAAGAAGGCCCGTGCGACAGATGCCGCTGAATAGGGATGGCCAAGTGCGATGACATGAGCATACTTGGAGAAGCGGTCGACCACCATGAGAATGACGGACTTGCCGCCCACCTTGGGAAGGCCCTCGATGAAGTCCATGGAGATGTCCGCCCAAACCTGAGATGGGACCTCCAAGGGCTGAAGCATGCCAGCCAGCCGTAGAGTCTCCGTTTTGTTGCACTGGCACGTCACACAAGACCGTAACCAGTCACGGACCAGGGCACGATCATCGGGAATGTAGAAGTCGGCGCGGAGACGATGGAGCATCTTCTGCATGCCCTCATGGCCCGCCGAGTGGGCGAGGCACAGCACCTACTGGCGAAGATCATCATGCGCCGGAACGAAGACCCACCGCCCATGGAGAAGCAGGCCATCAGCGAGGCGCCACGGCTCCTCCAGCTCTCCCGCCGCCAGCTGCTGCTGCAGGAGGAGGGAGTTGGCCGCGGCAGCAGTCGCCCGTCGGATGTCGGTGTAGAGGGTGAAAGAGGGCCCGGTGATGATGCAGAAGGACGCCCCCTCCGCCGCACCGTCGTCCACATCGGCGTCACGCCGAGAGAGGGCGTCGGTGTTAAGGCGACTCGGCCGGTACTCGACGGTGAAGTGAAAGCCAAAGAGTTTACTGATCCACTGGTGTTGGGGTACCAACGAGAGCCTCTGATCCAGCATAAACTTGAGGCTGTAATGGTCTATGCGGATCCGGAAGGAACGACCCCAAAGATAGGGCCGACAATGGCGTACTGCCTGCACCAACCCAATGAGCTCACGCTCATACGCCGCCAGCTTAAGATGGCGTGTGGCAAAGGGGCGGCTAAGGAAAGCAAGGGGTCCATCGCCCTGATGCAGGAACACACCGAACCCCGCACCGGAGGCGTCACAGTCGACGGTGAAGGGCAGGTCGAAATCTGGCATTTGCAATACGGGTCCCATCGTGAGGGCCCCCTTAAGGGCCTCGAATGCTGAAGTGGCCTCCTCATCCCAAGAAAAGGCGTCACGACGGAGGAGACGCGTTAGAGGGGCCGCGATGAGGCCAAATTCTCGGATGAATTTCCGGTAGTACCCCGCGAGGCCAAGAAACCCGCGAAGAGCCCGCGGAATCGGCCAGGCGGCGACGGCCGCCACCTTGTCTGCGTCCATGGCCACTCCCTCAGTCGAGATGACATGGCCGAGGTAAGCGACCGAAGGCGTCCCAAATGAGCACTTCGAGCGCTTAAGATGAAGATGATGCGCCCGAAGCTCGTTGAAGACGATGGCCACATGCTGGAGGTGCTTCACCCAAGAGGCGTTGTAGATAAGAATGTCATCAAAGAAAACGAGCATAAACCGACATAAGTAGGGCCGGAGGACATCGTTCATCAAGGCCTGAAACGTCACCGGGGCGTTGAATCCGCAAAAAGTCGACACCGAGGATGAAGTCAAAGCAGCCCAAGTCGATGCCGGCACAAGTGATGGTGAAGTGCTCATCGCCGATAGTAATGGGTACGTCCCGAGCAAGCCCATGGCAGCGGAGGCGGTCGCCATTAGCGACAGTGACCTGCAGCTACTCCCCGCCTGTCCGCTGTAGTGCAAGGCGCCGCATAGTAGCCTCAGGTAGGAAGTTATGTGTAGAACCCATGTCCAAGAGAGCCACCGGAGTCTCGCCATGGATCGTGACCGGTATAAGCATAGTCCGCTCATTACGAATGCCGGCCAACGCATGAAGGGAGACGACAAGGGCCATAGCTGGTGCGGGCGCGGGTGCCGGCGCGACCTCGGTGGCGGCTGGGTCGCCGAGTCCATCATCGGGGGTATCGTCCTCCGTCTCGTCGGCCGTCTCCAAGTAGAAGAGGCGCGGACAGACATGGCCCGGGGCATAGGGTGCGTCACAGTTAAAGCAAAGTCCCAGGTGGCGGCGCTCGAGCTGCACTGCCTGTGAAAGGCGCCGGAAGGGCCGCGTCACGGCCGGGGTGGTCGTCGGCGCGGCGGCTGAATGAGCTGGTGCGGGCGGTGGGGGCCGTGGAGGCAGTTGGCTCCCCCGAGGTGTTGCTGGTCGTGTCAAGGCCTGGGCACGCTCCTCGAACGCCCGGGCGTAGTTTACGACCGTCTGTAGGTCCTGGGGCCCCTTCATCTCGACGTCCACGCGGATGTGGTCGGGAAGGCGGCCGACAAACAGCTTAGCTCGCTGTAGTGCCATCACCCCTGGTGCGTGACATGCCAGAGCCTGGAAATGGTCGGCGAAATCCTGAACCGTGGAGGTGAAGGGTAGGCGGCCCAGTTCGGACAAGCGGCTTCCGCACTGTGGTGGTCCGAAGCGAAGGAGGCACAGCTCGCGGAAACGATCCTGGGGAGGCATGCCGCCCTCGTCCTACTCGAGGGCGTAGTACCACGTCTGGGCTACACCCCGGAGGTGGTATGAAGCGAGCCAAGTGCGCTCGGACACAGTTGTGCGCTGCCCCGGGAAGAACTGGCACACTGTTTTAACAAGTTAAGAGGGTTCTCCAAGCCATCATATGTGGCGAAGTCGATCTGGGCGAAGCGAGGTGGTGTAGGGGTCGATGCGCCAGTGCCCACCGGTTCGACGATGCGGAGGGCAGAGGACGGCGTGCCGTACTGCAGCGTGGACACCGACGGTTCTGCGGCCTCCGTGTAAACCGGCGCTGGCGACGTTTCGGTTAGCCATGCTGGGATCGGAGAGGGCGACGGTGGGAACCGCACCTGCTGGATCGAGAGCCCCCTGGAGGGGCCTGACTCAGGTCGGCACTGGGTGGCGGAGACGGCGTGGGAGCCGGTGCAACCGGCGCGGGCCAGACCGGCCACGGGGCGGGGGCGGGCACGGCCGACGCGGGTGGCGTCGCGGCCGCTGGTGCGGGCCATTGCGGCCAGGCCGGCGCTAGGGCGACCGGCGGCTGTAGCACCGGGTAGCCCCGGGAGAGTGCTGTGGGCACCGAGTACCACGAAAGAGCCAGGGGCCCGGAGGGCACAGGAGGCGGGAGCGG
This sequence comes from Triticum monococcum, assembly GCA_034509565.1. Classification (NCBI taxonomy): domain Eukaryota; kingdom Viridiplantae; phylum Streptophyta; class Magnoliopsida; order Poales; family Poaceae; genus Triticum; species Triticum monococcum. Next base: position 93,511,200 of record CM067843.1, on the reverse strand, counting down.
CGGGGGCGGCCCGTATGGGCTGGCTAGGAAGAGCCGGATGCCCTGGACCGTGACGACCAAGTTGTTGAGGACACCCGCCATGGCCTCTGGGGTGTAGTGGGCCGGTAGGGTTGAAGGGGATGGCGGCGTAGCGGTGATGGGGGCCGGCGGCTGGCCGGTGGGCGCGCCGTAGATGAGTTCCAGCGGCGCCGATGGAAGGACCAGCGGCACAGTGGTGAGTGGCGATGGCGCGGCGGTGGTGGTGGTTGTTGGTGCGGCGGAGCTGGTGGTGGTCAGAGGCAGCGGCGGCGATGGTGGTGAGGTGTTAGGAGCTAGGGTTCTGCCCTGCCTAGGGCGTAGGCTATAGGGGAAGGAGGGAGTTGGGCGAGGGCTGGAGCGCGGCAGCCGGCGGCGAGGCGCCGTCCTTGCGGTTGGGGCGGCGGCGGCACAAGAAGGAGGCGACTAGGGTTAGGGTTCTGGCTCCTCTGGGAGCCGGGCAATAGAATAGTCTTATTGCTTAATTCTCAAAATAGTCTAACAACTTGTATATATAACCACAATCTGAAAATGAAACTAAGATAACTTGTGGCCTAAGCCTGCCCAGTGGGCCCCCTACGGCCATAGACCTGGCCGGTCATAACAACTTGCCAACTCCGGGCTATCAATAATTTAGTTAATGGTAATTTGAATAACGCGATGCGTTCAACAGCTCCAATCTAGGGGTTTTCTCATGTGGCATTACAACGGGGAGGACGATGCATCCCGTTGTCTTCGCCAGTGTCCGGACAACTTTGCCGCCCTGGCCACCATCGTAGCTAATATTTTGAAAGGCACTAGTTGAAAAAGGGCCTGTTGTCCCGGTTCATAAGGGCCTTTTGTCCCGGTTCCTGAACCGGGACTAAAGGGTCGGTACTAATGCCCTGTCCCATTAGTCCCGATTCAATCCAGAACCGGGACTGATGGGCCTCCACGTGGCCTGTGCGCGGAGCCCAGGCAGGAGACCATTTGGTCCCGGTTGGTGGCACCAACCGGGACCAATAGGCATCCACGCCTCAGCATGTCTGTGGCTGGGGTTTTTGTTTTTTTTGAAAGGGGGGGGGGGGGGTTGGGGGTTTTGGGGGGGGGGGTTAATTTAGGTGTTTCATATATTGTGTTAGCTAGCTATAATGAATAGAGAGAAGTGTCCTCTCTTATGTCCGTGCTTGGTCGACACTACGTACTATACATACGTATAGAGTGGACTAGACATGCTAGCTAGTTAGTAAGGAAACGAAGGAAACAGAAGATCATCATGAACATATATGCATACAGACAGAAGTGATATCGACCACCTCTCCTTCTCCAAGAGATTGGTCAAACGACAAGTTCTCGTATATCTATCCGACACTACCGGCTACATATATACAATAATTATCTCTTACAAATATAATCATACGGACTCATGGTCCACATAGTATTCTCCGTCTTCAGCGATCACGTGGTCAAGAAAGAATGCCGCCAATTCCTCTTGAATTGCTCACATGCGAGCTGGTGCTAGGAGTTCATCCCGCTTCCGAAACATCTAATTTGAAGAAGGGGGTCAATACATATATATATGAATGAATGAAACTCAACACAAATGATGGTAATAAAATAAAATTGTGAATGTTGTTATTTACGTACTTCATATTGTTCGTCAGTGTAGCCCCGCTCACAGGTCGTGTGGCGGATGGGCTCGCAAACGTAGTATCCACAGAAATCATTCCCTTTGTTCCTGCCACAACCACTTTACAAGAAATAGAGGTCAATCAAACTGATAAGCAAGAATGCCAAATCAATAGGAGATGCGCGGAACATGCTACTATAGTACTTACTTTCGGGTGTCTAAATTGCAGCTTCTTCGGGAGTCCTGGAGCTTTTTTGGAGAATTTTTTCCAAACCCTGCCAGACAAAGAAAACAATTACTTGATATATCAGGAAATGAACAAAGTTCCTGATATGGTGGATAATGATTGACTTAACTTACTTCTCGAGCATTTGAGTCATGTCCGCATAGTCCTGGGGATCTTTTCGTCTTGAGTCTAAGACGGTTACTAGTCCCTGCTCAAGCTTAATCTCTAGGAGAATATAGTGGTAACTGCACACGCGTGCATAACTCATCAATTACATTACTATAACCTTGACTAATATATAAGGGAAATGGAATACGCACAAGACAGTAACACTCACTTGAAGTTGTAAGGAAAGAGTATTATATCTTTGTTTTCATTTATTACCAACGATCGTAGCAAGTTGGCCTCGGTAGCTGCGGCATGAAATTTAACCTGAGTTGCATCTATGAGATATGTGTTAATGAACCCAATATCACCGACTTGTCTTTTCTTCAATTCGGCGATCTTCAATCTACATAATATGGTGAGGATGATTATAAATACATGCAATGAAAGAGCTGAGCTATATAGAGAGACTTAATGACAGAAGTAGTACTACTTACAGACAGTAGCAGGTGACTGTTGTTTTATCGAGGGCCAATTGATTGAAAAACTGAAAGAACTCCTCAAATGGAATAGGCAACAGTTCAATTCCAACGAGGTCATGCTCCTTTTTAACTTTCACATAAAAGTACTCCTCCCCCCAGAGTCTCTGCAGATTTTCAAGTACCAATCATGCAATCTTCGCATCATCGTTGATAGAGATCTTTCATCTTTGACGAGAGGCTTCCCGTACTCGTATCTTTGTATCTGCACCTCCATGAAATCATAATGTAAATCATCGGGCAGGTAATCTCCAAGATTGCTATAACCGGGCACCATCCTCGGATCATTAGCGACGTGTTCGCTAGGCACATTGAGCGGGGGGCACGATTGCTTCGCTTGTTCGCCGAGCTGGGCAATTTGTTTCCCATCTCGTCGTTCTTTCAGCCTTTGATCACTGACAGTACTTCCTGACCGCTCCGCTTCGGCAAATTCCTTTCCAATAATGCGCTCATAGTTTACTTTTGGCGAAGACTTGGGTGGTTTTCTCAGTGCAGCCAGAGTGTGCTTCGCTTTCACCGGATCTACCTTCTCCTCTGGAGGTGGATGTTTCTTTGCTTTCACCCCTTCAAAGTAGTTCCTCACTTCTTCTCGTGCGATCTCGGCGTTCTCCTCTGGGGTCCTCTCGTATGGTAACTTCTCTGGAGTCTTTAGAGAAGGACTGAATCTGTATTTCCTCCCGCCTCTGGCTGTACTGCTAGACACCTGCAGAGCAGACGAAGCGGTTGTCTTCTTTACTTGCTTATGAGGCAGAGGAGAAGAACTACGATGCGCCAGAGCAGCTGGAGCGGCGGCAGGTCTCTTCCGCCCTTGCTGACGAGGCGGAGAAGGAGGAGGCTGGCTGCTCGGGCGCGTCTGCGTAGGCGGAGAAGGAGTCGGAGTGCCGCCACGCGCCGGAGAAGGAGCCGGTCGAGTGCCCTGATCGTCACTCGCCGGAGGAGGAGGCGGTGGAGGAGGCGGGTTGCCCTGACTCGCTGGAGGAGGAGGCGGTGGAGGAGGCGGAGTGCCCTGACTTGCCGGAGGAGGAGGCGGAGGTGTCCAGTTCGGAAGGCATGGAGTCTTCAGAGCAGACCCCAGCCTAGTCTCCCCTTCACCGGTAGGGTGGTCAAGCCGGAGGTCCTCAAATCCCTCTGTTATTTCATCCACCATCACCCTAGCATATCCTTCGGGAATCGGCCGACAGTGAAAAGTTGCGCCGGGTTTAGTAGGATAAACAGAGCCAACAGCTGCCTTGACCTTCAAATTCATCCATTGCGTCATAAGGTGGCAATTTTGAGACTCCGTGATAGCATCCACGGGATAGCTGGCAGGAGCCGTCAAGACATGCTTCGACTGAAGCAGCTCGGTGGAAGCCACGCTGCTTCTCCGCTGAGATGGCGGGGTAGCTTCGGGGGAAGCTTCGGCAGTACGTTTGCTGCGATATGCTTCTCGTTCCTCTAAAGCTTGTACCCTTGCTTGCAGCGCCTGCATTTGGGCCTGCTGCAATTTTTTCCTCCTCTCCTGGGATTTGTAACCGCCTACGTCCGAAAACCCAACCTTCCACGAAATGGAGCCTAGCATGCCTTGTGTCCGTCCAGGGTGCTCAGGATTCCCGAGGGCCATTGTGAGCTCGTCGTTCTCTCTATCTAGAAAGAACGTCCCTTGCTGCGCTGCTTCAGTATACTGCTGAAGCTTCCTGACTAGTATGTCCATTTGATTGTTCGTCCAAATGCACTTCCCTGTTACAGGGTCCAAGGTTCCGCCAACCCCGAAGAACCAAGTCCGGCAACGGTCTGGCCAGTTAATTGTCTTTGGTTCGATCCCTTTATCAATCAGATCATTCTCAGTCTTGGCCCACTTAGGCTAGGCTACGAGGTAGCCACCTGACCCCATGTGATGGTGATGCTTCTTCTTTGCAGCATTTTGCTTGTTTGTCGCCGACATCTTCTTACTCTTTTCCGATGTCTCGTGGGCCACAAATGCGGGCTAGTGATCTCTGATCTTCTCATATCTGCCCTTTTATTCTGGTGTCTCTTTATTTTTGACAAACTTATTCAGCTCTTTCTTCCACCTCCTGAATAGTTCTGCCATCCTCTTAAGAGCAAAAGACTTGATTAATTGCTCTTTAACTGGCTTCTCTGGATCATCCTCTAGCGGTAGGGTGAAATTTGACTTTAGCTCAGTCCAAAGATCATTTTTCTGCATATCATTGACATAAGACACCTCAGGGTCTTCTTGTCAGGACCCCGGTACCAAGCCACATCGATCTAGCTGGAAACACCTCATATCACTTTGCGGCGTCACGCACGGTATCCCACGGGTGTCGCCTTACATGGCCCGGGACCGTTTGCGCCTTTTGGCTCACGTATATGATAGTGTCGCTAGCATCCATATGACAGAGAACCCGGGCCAACATGGCTAGTCGTGAACCCAAAGCGGCACAGACCTATGGAGACAGGCATACATGAATCACATCGAGCATGTCGGTCATCAGCGAGTGATTCCCGGCTGTAGCACTGGGCTAACAGGACTCTGGGGGACCCGGGCTGTAGCAGGCTAGGCAGGACTCCAGAAGTCACCGCGTGACATTTCCCTGAAGGGACAGACATAGGAACAAAGTGAATCACATGCCGGCCAGTCAAGTGTCCTAAATAGTAGTGCTGGGCTAGTAGGACTCCGGTGAACCGGGCTGTAGCGGACTACTATGGCTCAAGGAACACTAGACTACATTTCCCCATAAGAAAGGCTGCCAAGGATAAACAACTAGATTGTCGGATCCCACTCATACCAAGCATTTCAATCATACACACAATATGCCCGATATGAGTACATATAACATGGCATCACAACAAAACTCTACAACTCAAGTACTTTATTTAAAGGCTTCAGGGATCCATACATAATAAGTTCATACAGATAGGGGTCACATGACCCGACACTCAAGTCATACAATCATACAAGCACAAGCGGAAGCAACCGGTTTGAGTACAGACACTAGAAAGAAAGAAGGCTTCTCTAAGCCTGTCTATTTACATAGGGCCCTCCATGGCCAGGATCACCACGTGGGTGGCTAGTCACTCGTCGATGTCAAGATCTACGTAGAACCCATCGGAGGGGGCGGTGTTGTCGTCTGAAAACAGTAATTAAGCAAACATGAGTACAAAGGTACTCAGCAAGTCTTACATCAGAACCTAATATACATGCTCATCCTCAAGAAGGCAGTGGGGTTATTGCAGCAAGCCAGCTTTGACTCTTGGCTAAGCTATCCTACGGAACTTCTCTAGTAAAATAGTTTTCGCACACGAGTCCACTACTCACCAACACAATACTCCACAGGGGATCCTCCCTCGTCATCCTACGAGAGGGCCATCCTCGGTACTCACACTTATCTTGAGTCTTTTAGTAGTATCCATTAACTTGTCTATGAACTGTATAGGCAACCAAGTAGTCCTTTACCGCGGATGCGGCTATTCGAATAGTTTTATACCCTGCAGGGGTGTACTTTGTCATACACGCTTTCACCACTTACCGCCGTTTACACGACATGTACTCGGCAACCTTCAAGCGGAAGCCCAGCGAGGGTGTCGGCCAGGGCCTACCTAAACACTTAAGTCTCTAGTCCAGGTTTATCGCCTATCCAGGTTCCATCCGCAGGGAGTCCGGCCAAGGTTTCCACATACGGCCCCGAACAATGTGAACAGGGTTCCCGAGACACCAAACGGGTGACTCGGTACACCGTGCCACGGTGTATCTACCACAACATAGCCCACCCCTAGGGCCAGCGCTACGCACGACCGCCAACACATAACCTACAACACCAGAAACTAGTTGCAACTCCTGGACAGAGCACTAAGGTATTTAAGAAGCCGAGAGGGTCAATTAAGGATCCCAATGCATGGTAGTAGCTGAATCTTAAATCACACATACATATCTCAGTTCTTATGGACGGCCTCAATGAAACAACCCACCATGTACTCCTACATGGCCTCTCATCGATACCTTTACCAAAACATGTTCAACACATCCCTCACGTTACCGACATAAGCATTTCACTCTAGCCCATCACAAAGATGAACCAGACCTGACACAACTCTAAGCATAGCAGGCATAGCAAGGTAGGAATCACATACATGGCTCAATCAACTCCTACACATGCTAGTGGGTTTCATCTAGTTACTGTGGCAATGACAGGTCATGCAGAGGATAAGGGTTCAACTACCGTAGCACACAGCAGTTTGAATCGCGTTGTCTTAATGCAGTAAACAAGAGCAGAAGCGAGAAAATGGGTTTGTATCGGAATGATCAATGGGTTGCTTGCCTGATGAAGTGGTAGTGGGATACTGCCCTTCAGTTGGATGCTCGTGAATATCCTCGGAGGCAGAACCTACCACGAAGAACACATCAGAACACAATCAGCACATGACGATATGCAACAATATGATGCATGCTATGACATGGCAATATGAATGTGTCATGGCCTAATGCAAGCTATAACAGAAAGGAATAAACTCATTTGAATCAAAGATTCAAATATTAGCTCATTAAACATGGCCTTAATAGTGCATTTCCTTATTCTGCCTAAACAGCAAGGTATACTTGTTTTGTCATTCATGAAACCATTACAGATGGATAGATTGAATTTTTCTGATAATTTTTCATATATAGATTGTTTCATTTGGAGTTACGGTTGAATTTCTATGATTTTTAGAAATTTAAACATTTTTTGGAATTTCCTGAATAAAAATAAATCCAGAAAATGCATTACTGCGTCAGCATTGCATCATGCTGACCTCAGCAGGTCAAAGGCGCCTACCCAGGTCAAACCTGAATGGTGGGCCCCTTCTGTCAGCCTCTTAGTTAATTAACAGGATTAGATTAACACTAATTAGCTGTCAGTGGGGCTTGGGCCCACATGTCAGTGACTGATTAACTTAAAGTTAGTTAAAACTAATCCTAGATTAGTTAGCAGACCGGCCCCACCTGTCATAGACTCAGGGGGGTCTACCTGGGCCCACCCAAGGTCAAACTGGGTCAAACTCGCCGGCGAGGCCCGAGACGGTGGCGCAGCTCGGAAAACGCCTACAGGGCACGAGCGAGGCCGTTCTTGGGCGCGTTGGAGAGCTCTTGCAGTCGTGCATCTAATGGTGGTGGAGGCCGGGGCTACGGTGGCCGGAGACGACGACGACGAGCTCCAAGGCGGGGCCGGAGTTCGGCCATGTGCGGGGTGCGGGCTGCGGCGTGCAAACGCGAAAACTGAAGCGCTAGCGAGGCACTACGTGATGCGGCAAGCATGTTGCATAGCACGGGAGGACCAAATGGTCACCGGAGCGACGCCGGCGACAAGCTCGAGCGGCGATGAGCGTCGGCCATGGTGGAACTATGGCCTAGAGGGTGCAAACACGTGGGAAAGAAGAGGGGAAAGGCGGCGGAGCTCACAGGGAGGTCGATGAGCAGCTTAGTGGGCTCGGGGGCAACCGGAGTGAGGCGAATCGATGAACGGCGTCTGGTGGGTACCGAGGTTGAAGACAGCCCGATGGCGGTGATGTAGGGCCTCCGGCGAAGCGTGGCTCGGTGGGGAGGGCGAGGGCGTCGCGGCGGAGCTTCTGGGCATGTCAGAGGGGCGAGGGGGTGACGGAGAGCGCGACTACGGCGATGAGACGGCGATAGGCGCGTCGGCCATGGTGCGGGAGAGGGTGAGGAGACGAGGGGGGGAGTGAGAGAGGATGAGGGGGGACGTGGGGGTCGCGTGGCATCCCTGGGTGTCTCCAGGCATCGGCGGAAGCAGGAGGTGGCCGGCACGTGGCCGGTGCGCGGCGAGCACGCGCCCCTGCCTTCTGGCGCGAGGAGGACGATGACTGGCAAGCCAGTCGACCTGGGCCGAGCCAGGTGGCTGGGCCTGCCAGGTAAGGCCCAGGCGGGCTTCCCTCTCTCTTTTTTTTATGTTTTGTTTCTTTTTCTATTTAACTGCAACTGTTGGGCTTTAATTAAATTACTAAAACATTTCCAAAAATCCTGAAAATAAATGTGGGCTCTGTTTAGATTATTTCCAACAGCAAACATTTATTTCCAAAATTATTTGAGCATTTAAATTATTTTATAGCATTTAAATGCCCAAATTCAAATACTTATGAATTAATTCAATGACCTGATGTTGACCTAGAAAATTGTGCACCAATTTTGCCAGAGGTTCTAACCCAAGACAAAGAGGGTGAACTTTTTAGAAGGGCATTTCAGGTTCATTGAAAATAATTTTTGTAAACCCTAGTTGTTTCCAGGGGGGTGTTGGGGGTTCTGTCTTCCCCAATTCAAATTTAAGAAGAATTTAAACATGATGCATATTCTAATGCTGGAACTAGCTAGGGTGTGGCAACTCACCCCCACTCAAAAGAATCTCGTCCCGAGATTTAGGATCCTCTGGAAAGAAGGTGGGGTACTTGAGTCGAAGACGATCCTCCCTTTCCCAAGTGGCTTCTTTCTCGGAATGGTGTGACCATTGAACCTTGAGAAACTTGATATTATGACGTCGAGTGGTACGCTCGGCTTGATCAAGGATACGAACGGGATATTCCCGATAGGAGAGGTTATCTTGTAGATCAAGCGTTTCGTGGTCCACTCCACGAATAGGATCCGCGAAGCAACGCCTGAGTTGTGAAATGTGGAAGACATCGTGAACTCTGGAAAGATGCGGAGGTAGTTCCAATTGGTAGGCAACTTCTCCTTGTTTGGCAAGAATGCGAAAGGGTCCAATGTAGCGAGGAGCCAATTTGCCTTTGATACCGAAACGATGGGTTCCCTTTAACGGAGTAACCCGAAGGTAAGCCTTCTTGTCGACCTCATAAGTCATAGGCTTATGTTTACGATCATATTGACTCTTTTGACGAGATTAGGCTGTTTTCAATTTCTCACGAATAACGCGAACCTGCTCTTCTGCTTCCTGAATCATATCCGGCCCAAAGAGTTGTCTTTCCTGATTTCTGACCAGTTAAGAGGCATTCGACATTTTCGTCCATAGAGAACTTCGAAAGGAGCTTTGCCCAAGCTAGCTTGATAACTATTGTTGTAAGCAAACTCCATGACTGGAAGGCATTTCTCCCAACTCATTCCGAACGAGATAACAGAAGCTCGGAGCATATCTTCCAGAATTTGATTGACTCGCTCTACTTGACCACTTGATTGAGGATGGAAGGCGGTGCTAAAGGAGAGATGAGTTCCCATAGCATTTTGGAAACTATCCCAAAATTGAGAGGTGAAGAGACTCCCACGGTCTGAGTTAATTTCCAATGGAACACCATGAAGAGACACTATTCGGGAGATGTATAAATTAGCTAGCTGGCTAGCGGTGATACTCTCACGAACAGGTAGAAAGTGGGCTACTTTGGAAAGACGGTCGATCACGACGAAGATGGCATTATTCCCTCTCTTGGTCCTGGGAAACCCAGTGATGAAATCTATACTGATTTTATCCCATTTCCATTCAGGAATAGCCAAAGGTTGAAGGGTGCCAGCAGGCCGTTGGTGCTCTGCTTTAACACGACGACAGACATCGCAGCTAGCAATGTATTGAGCGATTTCTCTCTTCATCCTAGTCCACCAAAACCTCTGGCGTAGGTCTTGATACATTTTAGTACCACCGAGATGAATGGTGAGAGGGGATTCATGAGCTTCCTTAAGGATCAACTGGCGTAGATGTTGTTTCTTGGGAACCACCAGACGGTTCTCAAAAAATACAGCACCTCGCTCATCCATGGAGAAACATTTAGCAACTCCGCTAGCGATGTTTTCCTTAATTCAGGATATGCCCTTATCGTACTGCTGGGCGGTTATGATTTGATCCATAAGGTTAGGTTTCGCCACCAGGGTGGATAGGAATCCTCAAGGAACAATGTGAAGATTAAGCTTACGAAATTCCTTATGGAGAAGTGGTTGACTTTGTTGTAACATCAGGTTGTTACAATAGGATTCATGGCTTGGCACATCAGCCATGACATTGGCTTTGCCAGGGGTGTAAGTTATTCCTAAGTCGTAATCCGAGATCAACTCGACCCAACGTCTTTGCCTGAGATTCAAATCTGGTTGGGTGAAGATATATGTCAAACTTTAGTGATCGGTGAAGATCTCACAACGATTACCGAGGAGGTAATGTCGCCAAGTTTTAAGTGCATGGACTACAGCTGCAAGCTCTATATCATATGTGGGATAATTTTCCTCATGTGGGTGTAATTGCCGTGAAGCATAGGCAATTACCTGACGATCTTGCATGAGTATGCGGCCTAGTCCTTGTCGCGAGGCGTCGCAATAGATAATAAAGTCCTTGGAGAAATCTGGTGGTACCAGTACGGGAGCAGATGTCAGGCGTCTTTTCAGTTCCTGAAAGCTGAACTCGCACTATGGAGTCCACTCGAACTTTTTATCTTTCTTGAGGAGTTCAGTTAGAGGTTTAGCAACCTTGGAGAAATTCTCGACGAAGCGGTGGCAATAGCTCGCTAAGCCAAGGAAGCTCCGAACTTGCTTACCATCTCAGGTGGAGTCCAATCAAGGACGGCTTGAACTCGCTTGGGATTGACAGCAATACCCTTACCAGAGATTACATGGCCTAGATAGGTTACTTCTGGCAACCAAATTTCACACTTGGAGAATTTGGCATAAAGGCGATGCTCTCGAAGTTTCATCAATACCAGCCTTAGATGTTCGGCATGTTCCTCTTCATTCTTGGAGTAGATGAGTATGTCATCGAGGTGTACTACGAAAAATTTGTCCAGGTACTCCATGAAAACCGAGTTCATTAACCGGGAGAAGGTGGCTGGGGCATTGGTTAAACCGAAGGACATAATGGTGTACTCGTATTGGCCATAACAAGTAACAAAGGCCATTTTGGGAATGTCCCCGTTTCTGATTTTGATTTGATGGTAGCCCAACCTCAAATCCATCTTGGAGAAGAATGAGGATCCAGCGAGCTGATCATACAGATCGTTGATCCTGGGAAGCGGGTATTTGTTCTTGATGGTGACCAAGTTGACAGGTCGGTAATCCACAACCATTCGATCTGTTCCATCCTTCTTCTTAACGAAGAGGACGGGGCAAGCCCAAGGAGAGGAACTAGGACGGATGAAACCCTTTTTCAAGGACTCATCGAGTTGGTTCTTAAGCTCGGCTAGTTCTAGGGGTGCCATCTTATAGGGTCTTCTAGAAATTGGAACGGTTCCTGGAACAAGGTCTATCACAAACTCGACATCCCTGTCAGGTGGAACACCTGGCAGTTTTTCTGGAAAGACATCCGGAAAGTCTCAGACTACCGGAACATCCTCAAGGTCTGGAAGGGGGTTGGCATTTAAGGAGTAAAGCTGGCGCTTGGCCACTCGAGTTAAGACATTAACTGTCTTGCCCGATGGGTGAGTAAGTTGAACGGTTCTAGTGGCACAATCAATCTTAGCATAATGGTCTGACATCCAGTCCATACCCAAGATGATGTTTATGTCCGAGGACTTGAGAGCTATTAAGGATGCAAGGAAGACAAGTCTATCGACAAGAATTTCGTTCCCATGGCTTACTCTACAAGTTTGATATTTGGAACCCGGAGTTTGAATTACCATGGAAGTGGGCATGTCACAGAATGTCGTGTTATGCAATCGAGCATAGTTCTCGGATATGAATGAATGAGATGCTCCAGTATCGAAAAGAACAGATGCCAGATGGCAGTTAACAAGGAGCGTACCAAGGACGACGTTGGGATCCTCATGAGCCTCCTCGGCTGAAACATAGTTGACATGGCCACGTGCAGTGGTGGCCGGCTTGGCATAGAATGTTTTACTCGCGGGCTTACCACGGCCAACGGACTTTCCAGTTTGATTGGGGTTGTTGTTCTGGGGACACTCTCGGCTATAGTGACCCGGCTCTCCACACTTAAAGCATGTCACCACATTGGGGCGTGGAGCAGCGTTAGCAGCGGGGCCACCATAGGGCTTGGGCGGTGCAAATTGCTGGTTGGGACGAGGTGCCTCAAAGGATGGCCTCGGAATGAACCTGGGTGGCAATGCCGTGCTTGGGATCCACACCCGGTGCTTCTGAGCTCCAGAGCCAGATGAAGAGCCAAAATCACGGGAATGCTTGCGTGAAGCGTCATAATCAGTCTGGCATGTCTCAGCACTGATGGCTTTATTGACCAACTTCTGAAAGGAGGTGCACTCGTGTAGACGAAGATCACGGCGAAGCTCAAGGCTAAGTCCCTTGCGGAACCTTGCCTGCTTCATAGCGTCAGTAGATACCTCTTCAGGGGCATAACGTGCCAGATTCCCAAATTCACGACTATAGGCATCCACAGTCAGTCTTCCTTGGGTGAAGTTGCAGAACTCCTCCCTCTTGCGATCCATGAGACCTTCTGGAATGTGATGCTCATGGAAAGCCTCACTGAATTCATCCCAAGTAATGATTTGGCCGACCGGGCGCATAGCTTCGAAGTTTTCCCACCAAAGGCTAGCAGGTCCTTCGAGGTGATAGGAAGCATAGGTAACCTTGTCGGCTTCGGCTACGTTGGCAGAACGTAGCTTGTGGGTGATGCTGCGAAGCCAGTCATCCGCGTCGAGGGGCTCGACGGAATGGTTAAACTTTGGTGGGTACAGCTTAATAAAGTCATTAATTGACACCAAGTCATTTCGCGGGTGGCGTGCAGTGTTCTGCTCAATCCGCTCCAGCAGGCGGTTAGTCTCACGCTTGTTTCTTTCCGCCTCCAGCATTACTTCGGCCAAAGAAGGCGGGTGAGGCAGATTTTCACCTCTAGCTGCACTGGCTTCCCCCTGCTCCGGGGCAGCAGGGTTGCTGCGGGTGTTGACCATCCTAGGAGAAAACAAGACAAAGGTTTAGACAAGGATGGCTCAAACTTAGCAAGGAAGTGCAGAATGTAATGGATAACATGGAATGCAGAGATGTTCATCCGTATGTCATGGTAATATAAAACTGCCATATATATACCAATGGTCATACACATCATGCATAGTTTAGTACAAGCCCAGGCTACAGTACAACTATGATGAAAGACGTTACATCTCATCGGAGGCATTCCAAGCTCCTATACATTATTTGTCTACACCTCCGGAATCGACTACACGCAAAGTCATATTCCACAAGTCACACAGGACAGTGGAGATACAACTACTACAATACTAGTGGTACTACTACTAACTCAGACAGCTGTAGTAGTCCTCATAGAAGTCACCTCCATAGCCTGGAAGTTCAATGTGACCATCCGGGAACAGACGGTCCTGAGGAGCTTGTGGACCATAGGGGCTAGGATGAGGTCTTGGACCAACAAACGGTGGCCTGTGGGGACCACGGGGTGGGGTGATGCCTCCCACATCACGCCAATCCACCACGTCTGGCAAAGCAGATCTCACAGGATACAAATCCCTTGTATCCATACATCCAGCTTGCACTGCAGGTGCAAACCGAGTCAATGTGGCCCAATGATCAGCACGGGTATTAAAAAGCTCCAGCCTCAAGGCCCGATTCTCTCGGTCCTTATCTTCGAGCATCTCGGCAGTGGTACGAGTTAATGAGTCCTCCTGAGTGGAGTCAGCATAGATAGCCTGAAGATACCCTTGCACTCCCGGAAGTGAAGCTGGCATGTAACGGAAGTCGGTGCTCCGAAGCAGGCCAGTCCGGACTCGCATGATGGTCATCATGGAATAGGCAGCATCCTGCACAGCCATCGCAACAGTAACCCCAAGTCCATAGGAACAGTGAAGGGGCTCGGTAGATCTAGGATAAGAAGGAAATATCCTGACGGTGCAGAAATACTGCCTTTGATTAAAGTCGCAGAACTGCTCTTCGACAGTGTATTCGGGATACCAACGGTAACCCGTCTCGATCCTGACCCGGACTAACATAGGAGTATGACCGGGCACGTCGAGGCACTGGGTCAGGCGAACCACTTGGTTTTGAGCATGGTTGGCCATCTGAAAGCACAACCACAATGCAAAGACATTAGAATTCCTAGGGAAAATTGGACAGCATAACGGCTGTAAATGCTCAGAAAAAGATTTGAGACATCCAAACAGTTCACAATACCACTCAACAACATCATATCAAGGTTCTGATTCAATTAGCAACATACTAAGAATAGTAGAAACTGAACTAGGACTTGTAACAATAATCCTATAAGCTACTACAGATTAGTAACACATGAACCTGATAGAAGAAGAGAGCCTAGTCCTTAACCCACGTTGAATGAGGAGAGAATGACTCAGATTAGAGGCATAGGGTAAAGGAGTAAAAGAGCCTTACGTTCCCTTCCACAATCAATTCCCCTACATATAACTAAAGCATTTCTAAACTCGACATCGACCAGTTTGGCTCAACGAACCTACAGACAGTCCGGCTCTGATGCCAACGCTGTCAGGACCCCAATTCCAAGCCTCATCGATCTAGCTGGTAACACCTCATATCACTTTGCGGCCTCACGCACGGTATCCCATGGGTGTCGCCTTACCATGGCCCGGGACCGTTTGCGCCTTTTGGCTCACGTATATGATAGTGTTGCTAGCATCCATATGACAGAGAACCTGGGCCGACATGGCTAGTCGTGAACCCAAGGCGGCACAGACCTATGGAGACAGGCATACATGAATCACATCGAGCATGTCGGTCATCAGCGAGTGATTCCGGGCTGTAGCACTGGGCTAACAGGACTCCGGGGAACCCGGGCTATAGCAGGCTAGGCAGGACTCCAGAAGTCACCGCGTGACATTTCCCCGAAGGGATAGACATAGGAACGAAGTGAATCACATGCTGGCCAGTCAAGTGTCCTGAACAGTAGTGCTGGGCTAGCAGGACTCCGGTGAACCTGGCTATAGCGGACTACTATGGCTCAAGGAACACTAGACTACATTTCCCCATAAGAAAGGCTGCCAAGGATAAACAACTAGATTGTCGGATCCCACTCATACCAAGCATTTCAATCATACACACAATATGCCCGATATGAGTACATACAACATGGCATCACAACAAAACTCTACAACTCAAGTACTTTATTTAAAGGCTCTAGGGAGCCATACATAATAAGTTCATACAGATAGGGGTCACATGACCCGACACTCAAGTCATACAATCATACAAGCACATGCGGAAGCAACCGGTCTGAGTACAGACACTAGAAAGAAAGAAGGCTTCTCGAAGCTTGTCTATCTACATAGGGCCCTCCATGGCCAGGATCACCACCTGGGTGGCTAGTCACTCGTCGACGTCAAGGTCTATGTAGAACCCATCAGAGGGGGTGCTGTTGTCGTCTGAAACCAGTAATTAAGGAAACATGAGTACAAAGGTACTCAGCAAGTCTTACATCAGAACCTAATATACACGCTCATCCTCAAGAAGGCGGTGGGGTTATTGCAGCAAGCCACCTTTGATTCTTGGCTAAGCTACCCTACAGAACTTCTCTAGTAAAATAGTTCTCGCACACGAGTCCACTACTCACCAACACAATACTCCACCGGGGATCCTCCCTCGTCATCCTACGAGAGGGCCATCCTTGGTACTCACACTTATCATGAGTCTTTTAGTGGTATCCATTAACTTGTCTATGAACTGTATAGGCAACCAAGTAGTCCTTTACCGCGGACGCGACTATTCGTATAGTTTTATACCCTGCAGGGGTGTACTTCGTCATATACGCTTTCACCACTTACCGCCGTTTACACGACATGTACTCGGCAACCTTCAAGCGGAAGCCCAGCGAGGGTGTCGGCCACAACCTACGTAAACACTTAAGTGTCTAGTCCAGGTTTATCGCCTATCCAGGTTCCATCCGCAGGGAGTCCGGCCGAGGTTTCCACATACGTCCCCGAACGATGTGAACAGGGTTCCCAAGACACCAAATGGGTAACTCGGTACACCGTGCCACGGTGTATCTACCGCAACATAGCCCACCCCTAGGGTCAGCGCTACGCACGGCCGCCAACACATAACCTACAACACCAGAAACTATTTGCAATTCCTAGACAGAGCACTAAGGTATTTAAGAAGCCGAGAGGGGCAATTAAGGATCCCAATGCATGGTAGTAGCTGAATCTTAAATCACACATACAGATCTCAGTTCTTATGGACGGCCTCAATGAAAAAACCCACCATGTACTCCTACATGGCCTCTCATCGATACCTTTACCAAAACATGTTCAGCACATCCCTCACGTTACCGACATAAGCATTTCACTCTAGCCCATCACCAAGATGAACCAGACCTGACACAACTCTAAGCATAGCAGGCATAGCAAGGTAGGAATCACATGCATGGCTCAATCAACTCCTACACATGCTAGTGGGTTTCATCTAGTTATTGTGGCAATGACAGGTCATGCAGAGGATAAGGGTTCAACTACCATAGCACACAGCAGTTTGAATCGCGTTGTCTTAATGCAGTAAACAAGAGCAGAAGCGAGAATATGGGTTTGTATCGGAATGATCAATGTGTTGCTTGCCTGATGGAGTGGTAGTGGGATACTGCCCTTTAGTTGGATACTCGTGAATATCCTCGGAGGCAGAACCTACCACGAAGAACACATCGGAACACAATCAACACATGACGATATGCAACAATATGATGCATGCTATGACATGGAAATATGAATGTGTCTTGGCCTAATGCAAGCTATAACAGAAAGGAATGAACTCATTTGAATCAAAGATTCAAATATTAGCTCATTAAACATGGCCTTAATAGTGCATTTCCTTATTCTGCCTAAACAGCAAGGTAAACTTGTTTTTTCATGCATGACCCCATTATAGATGGATAGATTGAATTTTTTTTGATAATTTTTCATATATAGATTGTTTCATTTGGAGTTACGGTTGAATTTCTATGATTTTTAGAAGTTTTAAACATTTTCTGGAATTTCCTGAATAAAAATAAATCCAGAAAATGCATTCCTGCGTCAGCATTGCATCATGCTGACCTCAGCAGGTCAAAGGCGCCAGCCCAGGTCAAACCTGACTAGTGGGCCCCTTCTGTCAGCCTCTCAGTTAATTAACATGATTAGATTAACACTAATTAGCTGTGAGTGGGGCCTGGGCCCACATGTCAGTGACTGATTAATTTAAAGTTAGTTAAAACTAATCCTAGATTAGTTAGCAGACCGGCCCCACCTGTCATAGACTCAGGGGGGGGGGGTCTACCTGGGCCCACCCAGGGTCAAACTGGGTCAAACTCCCCGGCGACTCGACGCCGGCGAGGCCCGAGACGGTGGCGCAGCTCGGAAAACGCCTACAGGGCACGAGCGAGGCCGTTCTTGGGTGCGTTGGAGAGCTCTTGCAGTCGTGCATCTAATGGTGGTGGAGGCCGGGCCTACGGTGGCCGGAGACGACGATGGCGAGCTCCAAGGCGGCGGCCGGAGTTCGGCCATGTGCGGAGTGTGGGCTGCGGCGTGCAAATGCGAAAACTAAAGTGCTAGCGAGGCACTACGCGATGCGGCAAGCATGTTGCGTAGCACGGGAGGACCAAATGGTCGCCGGAGCGACGCCGACGACAAGCTCGAGCGGCGATGAGCTTCGCCCATGGTGGAACTATGGCCTAGAGGGTGCAAACGCGTGGGAAAGAAGAGGGGAAAGGCGGCGAAGCTCACAGGGAGGTCGATGAGCAGCTCAGTGGGCTCGGGGGCGACCAGAGCGAGGCGAATCGATGAACGGCGTCCGGCGGGTACCGAGGTTGAAGACGGCCCGATGGCGGCGATGCAGGGCCTCCGGCGAAGCGTGGCTTGGTGGGGAGGGCGTCGCGGCGGAGCTTTTGGGCATGTTAGAGGGGCGAGGGGGTGACGGAGAGCGCGACTACGGCGGTGAGACGGCGACAGGCGCGTCGGCCATGGTGCGGGAGAGGGTGAGGAGACGAGGGGGAGAGTGAGAGAGGATGATGGGGGACGTGGGGGTCACGTGGCATCCCTAGGCGTCTCCAGGCGTCGGCGGAAGCAGGAGGTGGCCGGCGCGTGGCCGGCGCGCGGCGAGCACGCGCCCTTGCCTTCTGGCGCGAGGAGGACGACGACTGGCAAGCCAGTCGACCTGGGCCGAGCCAGGTGGCTGGGCCAGCCAGGTAAGGCCCAGGTGGGCTTCCCTCTCTCTCTTTTTTTCTGTTTTGTTTCTTTTTCTATTTAACTGCAACTGTTGGGCTTTTATTAAATTACTAAAACGTTTCCAAAAATCCTGAAAATACATGTGGGCTCTATTTAGATTATTTCCAACAGCAAACATTTATTCCCAGAATTATTTGAGCATTTAAATTATTTTATAGCATTTAAATGCCCAAATTCAAATACTTTTGATTTAATTCAATGACCTTCTGTTGACCTAGAAAATTGTGCACCAATTTTGCGAAAGCTTCTAACCCAAGACAAAGAGGGTGAACTTTTTAGAAGGGCATTTTAGGTTCATTGAAAATAATTTTTGTAAACCCTAGTTGTTTCCAGGGGGGTGTTGGGGGTTCTGTCTTCCCCAATTCAAATTTAAGAAGAATTTAAACATGATGCACATTCTAATGCTGGAACTAGCTAGGGTCCACACTTCTGTAGCTGGCTTTAACCATTGCTGGATGCTGATCGGGATCTTGTCCCTAACCAAAACCCCGCACTGAGCAACAAATGCGCTCTTTGTCCGGAGGGGTTCAATCGGTTGGCCGTCGAGCGCGATTGCTATGATCTCAAACTTTTCATCCGAGCTCAACTTTTTCTTCGGGCCTCGTCTCTTTACCGAAGTTGTGCTCGATCCGGAGGGCTAGAAAAAAGAACAAAGACTTAATTAATATGTGTACATACCAAAACAATGAATGCATCAATTAGCTAGTCAGTAGAAGCTTAACTAATATATATACCTGGCCGGACTCGGTTCGGTCACCGGAGACATCATCACGGTCTCCTTCTTGCACCGGCATTGGGTCACCAGAGCCGTCCTCACGGTCTCCTTCTTGCACCGGCATTAGGTCACCGGAGCCATCATAATCATAGCCAGCTGCTTCCAGACCATCGGTGTCATTGAGAAACAACGAGACGACGGCATCGCTTCCTCGTGCGATTATGTCCCCCAACAACTCTTCTTGTACTTCGTCTCGGGCGGTGTCCATAGTTTCTACAAATATTGACAACATGGCAATTATTATTCAAACATGACAGATGGATATATTAGTGGCAAACGTAGAACTAATATTAATTAGTGGCTTCGACGCTACTTCTCTAGGGTTTGGGGTGGCCTCGACGCTGCTTCTCTAGGGTTTGCGGTGGCCTCGACAACGCTTTAAGGATAAAAAAAGAAGAGGAAGAAGAAAAAAAAGAGGAGAAGAAAGAATAGAGTAAGAACTCCTCTATTCTTTCTTCTCCTCTTTTTTTCTTCTTCTTCCTCTTTTTTTATCGGGAACGAGGGTCGTCGAGGGTCACCGAGCGGTAGAGGAAACCCTAAATAGCAGGTATCGTGGGTGTGAGATACATGTGGCCGTCGGTGTCGGACACTACATCCACGTCCCACAAGTGACGTGGGACGTCACTTGTGGGACGTGGATGTAGTGTCCGACACCGACGGCCACATGTATCTCACACCCACGATACCTGCTATTTAGGGTTTCCTCTACCGTTCGGCGACCCTGACCCTCGACGACCCTCGTTTCCGATTAAATAAAGAGGAAGAAGAAAAAAAAGAGAAGAATAAGAAAAAAAGAGCAGAAGAAACCCTAAATAGAAAGTATCGTCGGTGTGAGATACATGTGGCCGTCGGTGTCGGACACTACATCCACGTCCGACAAGTGATGTGGGCGTCGAAGCCCGCGCCACTTGTGGGACGTGGATGTAGTGTCCGACACCGACGGCCACATGTATCTCACACCGACGATACTTTCTATTTAGGGTTTCCTCCGCCGCTCGGCGACCCTCGACGACCCTCGTTCCCGATAAAAAAAGAGGAAGAAGAAGGAAAAAAAGAGGAGAAGAAAGAATAGAGGAGAAGAACTCCTCTATTCTTTCTTATCCTCTTTACTCCTCTATTCTTTCTTCTCCTCTTTTTTTTCTTCTTCCTCTTCTTTTTTATCCTCTTCTTCCTCTCATGTTCGACGACTCTCGACCCCTCGACCCCTCGGCGACCCTAGACCCCCTCTCCACCCCCTCATGTCGAAGTTATCGAGTAGGGGGTATATCGACAACGACATACCCGATACATACATTCATACATATCACATGCATCCATACATATATGAACAAAATTAATATCTACTAATTAACAACCTAAATAAAAAACTAATACATATAGGAAGAAGAAGAAAAAAGAAGAGAAGAAAGAATAGAGGAGAAGACTTCCTCTTCTTCCTCTCTTCTTCTTCTCCCTCTTCTTCCCCTTCTTCCTCGCCTCTCTCATGAATGTCCGACGTTCTCGACCCCCCCCCCCCACGTGTCGAAGAAAAAAAAGAGGAGAAGAAGAAAGGAATAGAGGAGAAAAGAGAAAATAGAATATATATATATATATATATTCTATTTTTCTCTTCTTTTCCTCTATTCCTTTCTTCTTCTCCTCTATTCCTTTCTTCTTCTCCTCTTCTTTTTCTTCTGTTTTCTTCTTCTTATTTATTTCTCCTCGTCTTCCTCTCCCCTCTTCTCCTCCTTTATTCCTCTTCTTATTTCCTTTTTCCTCTCATGCTTTTTCTTCTTCTTCTTCCTTCTTAAAAATACATGAAGTAGTATTGCCTAATTCATTGTTCATATGAATATACAAACATTTGCATATTTACAATAATTAATATCACCAAAAAATCTATGAACAGAAAAAAATCCTAATTTTTCTAAAAAACTATTGCATATATACATGAATATATATATACACAGAGAACATATATACATATATATATATAACAAGCATATATAATAAAAAAGCATATATATGAAAAAAATTCTAGCTACGGAGGGCGCCGGCCAGACTAGGAGGACTGCGGGGTCGGTGGCGAGGATGGCGACGGGGCAGTGGGCGCGCGCTCGGGGTAGGGGGCGCGGGCGACAACGACGGGGTGCCGGGGCGGCACGCATCAGGGAAGGGGCCGGCGTGGGCGACGGCGAGGGCGGGCCGGGGCGGCGCGTGTCGGGGAAGGGACGCGGGCGACGGCGACGGGGGCGGTCCGGGGCGGCGCGCATCGGGGCAGGGGCGCGGGCGACGGCGACGACGGGGGCGGGTCGGGGCGAGCGGCGTCGGGGCAGCCTGGCGGCGTCGGCGTCATCGGGGGCGGCAACTGCAACATGAGAGTGAAATTTTCCTAAGTGTGGGCTTATATAGCAGAGCCTTTAGTCCCGGTTCGTGGCAGCAACCGGGACTAAAGGTGGGCATTAGTCCCAGTTGGTGCCACCAACCGGGACCAAAGGCCTCTTTTCAGCAGCCCAAAGGGCGGGAAGCGGCGGCCTTTGGTCCCGATTGGTAGCACCAACCGGGACTAAAGGGGGGCATTGGTCACGGTTCGACCATGACCAATGCCCCCCTTTAGTCCCGGTTGGTGCTACCAACCAGGACCAAAGGCCTTGTGCTGCTGCGGCGTCGAAAGTTTAGTCCCACCTCGCTAGTTGAGAGGGGTGCGCAGTGGTTTATAAGCCCCACTGCCGCACCCCTCTCGAGCTTCTCTCCATTGCAGGCTTACGGGCCTAATTGTCACTGCTATGTCTGTGGGCCTACTGGGCCTCCCGCGGGCCTGAATCCTGGCCCTTGGATGGGTTTCTAGTCGCATTCAGGCCGTGGGGGCCCAGTAGGTGGCATTTTTTTGTTGCTTTATTTTATTTTCTTTTGTTTTTTATTTTATTTTTAATTCTTTATGCTTTTAGTTTTAGAAAAATTATAAACTTTTTGTTAATGCCATTAGTTTTCAAATTTGAAAACACTTTTTTTGTTTTCTTTGTTGCTTTATTTATTTTATTTTGTTTCTACTTACAACAAGTACTTATTGTTGCTATTTTCTTCCAGTTTTTTGTTTTGTTTTCTGCATTATTTATTTTCTTTTGTTTTTTGCTTTATTTTTTTTATTCTTTTTGGTTTTAGTTTTAGAAAAATTATAAACTTTCTATTAGTGCCACTAGTTTTCAAATTTGAAAACACTTTTTTGTTTTTTGTTTTCTTTGTTGCTTTATTTATTTTATTTTGTTTCTAATTACAACAAAATACTTATTGTTGCTATTTTTTCCAGTTATTTGTTTTGTTTTTTGCATTATTTATTTTCTTTTGTTTTTCGCTTTAATTTTTTTATTCTGTTTGCTTTTAGGTTAGCAAAATTATAAACTTTCTGGTAGTGCCATTAGTTTTAGAAAAATTATAAACTTTCTGTTAGTGCCATTAGTTTACAAATTTGAATAGTTAAAATTTGAATTCTTTGAAATTTGTGTGAATCACAAGTTTGTGATTAACTTACTAAAAATGAGAATAGATGCACTTATAGAGAAAATTCAACCTAAATTCATACTAAATTTCTATGAATTTCAGAGAAATTCACTATGAATTTAGGTTAAACTTTTCTCTATTAGGGCATCAATTTTCACTTTGAAAGGAGCTCAACAAGGTAGAGTGGGAAGGGCTTATAAACCGGTGTGAGCCCCCTTCGGTTGGCGAGCTGGGACTAAACTCTGCCCGCAACGAGGACCAACCCTTTAGTCCCGGTTTGTGGCACAAACCGGGACTAATGGTCATGGGCCAGCAGCGAGGAGCAAAATTATAAACTTTCTGTTAGTGCCATTAGTTTTAGAAAAATTATAAACTTTCTGTTAGTGCCATTAGTCTTCAAATTTGAATAGTCAAAATTGGAATTCTTTGATATTTGTTTGAATCACAAGTTTGTGATTAACTTTACTTTTCCATTTTTTTTGTTTTTTGCATTATTAATTTTCTTTTGTTTTTTTGCATTTTTAATTCTTTTTTGCTTTTAGGTCAGAAAAATTATAAAGTTTCTGTTAGTGCCATCAGTTTTAGAAAAAAATATAAACTTTCTGTTAGTGCCATTAGTTTTCAAATTTGAATAGTTAAAATTTGAATAATGGTATTACCAGGGCCGAACCATAAGACATGAAAGCATTTCAAATGAACTCTGAAAAAGTTGAAAGTTGGCATGGTATCATAATTTCACCCACATAGCATGTGCATGTACAAAACGGACAATGGTAGCATGTTCGTGTGTTACAAAGTTGGCATGGTATCATCATAATAGTTGCGGGAGAAAGTCTTCACTTTTTCTTCGCTTGTGTCATTTGCTTATTGCGCCGTAACCATGGATAATCTTCATTGTTTATCAAGATGCTTGGGTCAGCCTTGACATTGAAGGGAGGAATTTCATGAAACTTTTCATAATCTTCAGACATGTCAGTCTTGCCGTCCACTCCCAGGATGTCCCTTTTTCCTAAAAGAACTATGTGGCGCTTTGGCTCATCGTATGATGTATTCGCTTCCTTATCTTTACTTTTTCTCGGTTTGGTAGACATGTCCTTCACATAGATAACCTGTGCCACATCATTGGCTAGGACGAACGGTTCGTGAGTGTACCCAAGATTTTTCAGATCAACTGTTGTCATTCCGTACTTTGGGTCTACCTGTACCCCGCCCCCTGATAGATTGACCCATTTGCACTTAAACAAAGGGACCTTAAAATCAGGTCCTTAGCCAAGTTCCCATATGTCCACTATGTAACCATAATATGTGTGCTTTCCGCTCTCGGTTGCTGCATCAAAGCAGACACTGCTGTTTTGGTTGGTGCTCTTTTGATCTTGGGCGATCGTGTAAAATGTATTCCCATTTATCTCATATCCTTTGTAAGTCAATACAGTCAAAGATGGTCCCCTGAACAACAAGTACAACTCATCACAAACAATGTTGTCACCTCTGAGACATGTTTCCAACCAACTGCTGAAAGTCCTAATGTGTTCACATGTAATCCAGTCGTCGCACTGCTCCGGGTGTTTGGAGCGCAGACTGTTCTTGTGTTCATCGACATACGGGGTCACCAAGGTAGAGTTCTGTAGAACTGTGTAGTGTGCTTGAGACCAAGAATATCCGTCCCTGCATATTATTGAGTCTCTTCCAAGAGTTCCTTTTCCAGTCAGTCTCCCCTCATATCGCGATTTAGGGAGACCTATCTTCTTAAGGCCAGGAATGAAGTCAACACAAAACCCGATAACATCCTCTGTTTGATGGCCCATGGAGATGCTTCATTCTGGCCTAGCACGGTTACGGACATATTTCTTTAGGACTCCCATGAACCTCTCAAAGGGGAACATATTGTGTAGAAATACGGGCCCTAGGATGACAATCTCGTCGACTAGATGAACTAGGACGTGCGTCATGATATTGAAGAAGGATGGTAGGAACACCAGCTCGAAACTGACAAGACATTGTGCCACATCACTCCTTAGCCTTGGTACGATTTCTGGATCGATCAGCTTCTGAGAGATTGCATTGAGGAATGCACATAGCTTCACAATGGCTAATTGGACGTTTTCTGGTAGAAGCCCCCTCAATGCAACCGGAAGCAGTTGCGTCATAATCACGTGGCAGTCATGAGACTTTAGGTTCTGAAACTTTTTCTTTGGCATATTTATTATTCCCTTTATATTCGACGAGAAGCCAGTCGTGACATTCATACTGAGCAGGCATTCAAAGAAGATTTCTTTCTCTTCTTTCGTAAGAGCGTAGCTGGCAGGACCTTTATACTGTTTCGGAGGCATGCCATCTTTTTCGTGCAAACGTTGCAGGTCCTCCCATGCCTCAGGTGTATCTTTTTTCTTCCCATACACGCCCAAGAAGCCTAGCAGGTTCACGCAAAGGTTCTTCGTCACGTGCATCACGTCGATTGAAGAGCGGACCTCTAGGTCTTTCTAGTAGGGTAGGTCCCAAAATATAGATTTCTTCTTCCACATGGGTGCGTGTCCCTCAGCATCATCCGGAACGGCTAGTCCACCGGGACCCGTTCCAAAGATTACATATTGTAAATCATTGACCATAGCAAGTACGTGATCACCGGTACGCATGGCGGGCTTCTTCCGGTGATCTTCCTCGCCTTTGAAATGCTTGCCTTTCTTTCGACATTGATGGTTGGTCGGAAGAAATCGACAATGGCCCAGGTACACATTCTTCCTGCATTTGTCCAGGTATATACTTTCAGTGTCATCTAAACAGTGCGTGCATGCGTGGTATCCTCTGTTTGTTTGTCCTGAAAGGTTACTGAGAGCGGGCCAATCGTTGATGGTCATGAACAGCAACACCTTAAGGTTAAATTCCTCCTGTCTGTGATCATCCCACGTACGTACACCATTTCCATTCCACAGCTGTAAAAGTTCTTCAACTAATGGCCTTAGGTACACATCAATGTCGTTGCCGGGTTGCTTAGGCCCTTGGATCAGAACTGGCATCATAATGAACTTCCGCTTCATGCACATCCAAGGAGGAAGGTTATACATACATAGTCACGGGCCAGGTGCCGTGATTGCTGCTCTGCTCCTCGAAAGGATTAATGCCATCCGCGCTTAAAGCAAACCATACATTCCTTGGGTCCTTTGCAAACTCATCCCAGTACTTTCTCTCGATTTTTCTCCACTACGACCCGTCAGCGGGTGCTCTCAACTTCCCATCTTTCTTTCGGTTCTCACTGTGCTATCGCATCAACTTGGCATGCTCTTAGTTTCTTAACAGACGTTTCAACCGTGGTATTATAGGAGCATACCACATCACCTTCGCAGAAACCCTCTTCCTAGGGTGCTCGCCGTCAACATCACCAGGGTCATCTCGTCTGATCTTATACCGCAATGCACCGCATACCGGGCATGCGTTCAGATCCTTGTATGCACCGCGGTTGAGGATGCAGTCATTAGGGCATGCATGTATCTTCTCCACCACCAATCCTAGAGGGCATACGACCTTCTTTGCTGCATATGTACTGTCGGGCAATTCGTTATCCTTTGGAAGCTTCTTCTTCAATATTTTCAGTAGCTTCTCAAATCCTTTGTCAGCCACAGCATTCTCTGCCTTCCACTGCAGCAATTCCAGTACGGTACCGAGCTTTGTGTTGCCATCTTCGCAATTGGGGTATAACCCTTTTTTGTGATCCTCTAACATGCGATCGAACTTCAGCTTCTCCTTTTGACTTCCGCATTGCGTTCTTGCATCGACAATGACCCGGCGAAGATCATCATCATCGGGCACATCGTCTGGTTCCTCTTGATCTTCAGCAGCTTCACCCGTTGTAGCATCATTGGGCACATCGTTTGGTTCCTCTTGATCTTCACCAGCTCCCCCCGTTGCAGCATCAACGTATTGAGGGGGCACATAGTTGTCATCGTACTCTTCTTCTTTGCTGTCTTCCATCATAACCCTTATTTCTCTGTGCCTCGTCCAAACATTATAGTGTGGCATGAAACCCTTGTAAAGCAGGTGGGAGTGAAGGATTTTCCGGTTAGAGTAAGACCTCGTATTCCCACATTCAGTGCATGGACAACACATAAAACCATTCTGCTTGTTTGCCTCAGCCGCATCGAGAAATTCATGCACGCCCTTAATGTACTCGCAGGTGTGTCTGTCACCGTACATCCATTGCCGGTTCATCTGCGTGCATTATATATAATTAAGTGTCCAAATTAATAGAAGTTCATCATCACATTAAAACCAAAGTGCATACATAGTTCTCATCTAACAACATATAGCCCTCCAGAGCATCTATTTAATTAAACCATACATTGAAACTATGTAAAACATTTCAATGTGAAAACGAATGCGATCATAATCGCAACCAAGGTAACAATTGATCCAACGGCATAATGATACCAAGCCTCGGTATGAATGGCATATTTTCTAATCTTTCTAATCTTCAAGCGCATTGCATCCATCTTGATCTTGTGATCATCGACGACATCCGCAACATGCAACTCCAATATCATCTTCTCCTCCTCAATTTTTTTTATTTTTTCCTTCAACAAATTGTTTTCTTCTTCAACTAAATTTAACCTCTCGACAATAGGGTCGGTTGGCATTTCCGATTCACATACATCCTACATAAATAAAATCTATGTCACGTTGGTC
Organism: Triticum monococcum; assembly: GCA_034509565.1. Lineage (NCBI taxonomy): Eukaryota > Viridiplantae > Streptophyta > Magnoliopsida > Poales > Poaceae > Triticum > Triticum monococcum. The sequence continues at coordinate 93,483,691 of CM067843.1, read as the reverse complement.
GGCATAATTTTCATAAACAATAAATGAACCAATAGTTATAAAGATAATATATATACCACATCCAAATCATAGACAGGACGAGGGCCGACGGGGGCGGATACCAAAACCATCGCACTATATAAGATGCAATAATAAAAGTAAGAAAATAATACAAGTATCTATGTAAACATACAAGTAAGAATATTTTTCCTTTTAGAAAGAAGATTAGAACAAGAGGCTCACCATGGTGGTGCCGGCGATGAGCTCAGCGCGGGTGATCGACGACGGTGAAGACAGGGATGGGGCGTGACGGACCGCTAAACCTAGACAAATATTATGGAAAATGGAGCTTGGAGAGGAGAAAGCTTAAGTAGTGTGGCTCGGGCATTCCATCGAACACCTTGTGTGCATAGGAGGTGAGCTAGAGCACCACCAAGCCCTCTCCCCCTCGGCCAGTGAAAAACAGAGCACTGGGTGCTCTGCTCGCGAGTGAGGGGTATATATAGGCACCTCATTGGTCCCGGTTGGTGACATGAACCGGGACTAAAGGGGAGCCTTTGGTCCCGGTTCAAGCCACCAACCGGGACCAATGGTGGTGGGCCAGGAGCGAGGCCCATTGGTCCCGGTTCATCCCACCAACCGGGACCAAAAGGTCTAGATGAACCGGGACCAATGGCCCACGTGGCCTAGCCGGCCCCCTGGGCTCACGAACCGGGACCAATGCCCCCATTGGTCCCGGTTCTAGACTGAACCGGGACTAATGGGCTGACCCGGCCTAGACCAAAGCCCTGTTTTCTACTAGTGAGGGGAGAAGGAAGACTTCACTCGCTTGAAGTGTCAGGAAGGTTTTTCCATGTACAACCCCATCGTATGGGTAAGTTTTCGACGATCGTCTTTACTTAATCCTTTTCCAGAGTTATGCTAGTTAAATATAATTCGGCCACTTCTAATAGGAATGGAGAAAGATCGTCGAGGGGATCTATAGCCCCACTCCGCAGCCAGAGGATCATAATTGGGATCTGGATCCCGCATATGAAGAAGATCTGGACATTTTATAGAGCTTAAGGAGGGAATTTTTATCAGGCGAGCTACGACGACACGGAAGTGTCTATTATAGCTGATTACCCCGTCCTTCTCCCCTCCTCCCACGCAAGTACCCTGGAGACGTCTCCTCCAAAAGAATTTTTCCATCGCACCTCACCCACTGCACTGTCTCATGCTCTGAAGGGGCGACGCTCATCTCGCCGAGCTATATCGAAGGTGCCTTCTAGGAATGCGACACCTGCTGTAACGCCCCGAGACCGATGTGCCAGGTGTCCTCCAGTTATTCGATGTTGTTGCCTTGTCATTGCTTGCGTGTCATGCATTGCATATCATGTCATCATGTGCATTTCATTTGCATACATGTTCGTCTCATGCATCCGAGCATTTTCCCCGTTGTCCGTTTTGCATTCCGGCGTTCCGTTCTCCTCCGGTGGTCATTTCTACCTTCTTTTCATGTGTGGGGGTTAAACATTTCCGGATTGGACCAAGACTTGCCAAGCGGCCTTGGTTTACTACCGGTAGACCGCCTTTCAAGTTTTGTACCATTTGGACTTCGTTTGATGCTCCAACATTTAACCGAGGGACCGAGAAGGCCTCATGTGTGTTGCAGCCCAACACCCTTCCATTTTGGCCCAAAACCCAACTAAACCTGATCCATCATCTCGGCCGTTCGATCACGATCGCTTGGCCGAAAACCGCACCTCATTTGGACTCTCCTAGCTCCCTCTACCTATATATATGTGCTCCCATCCCGAAATTCGCGGATGAACCCTAACTTCATCCTCTCCGCGCCGCTGGACACTTCTCCACCGCGCCGGACACGTCCGCCGCGTCGCCTCCAGCCAACCCGCGCGCGCCACGTCACCTCGCCAGGTCTTCTCTCTCTCCTCCCTCCACCGTGGCCCGCCCGGCCCGCGGGAGGCCCTCCCGGGCCCAGATCTACGCCGCCCACGCCCTTTCCTCTCCTTCGCCGCGCTGGCACCAGCCGCCCTTGCCGGAGGCCACGCACATCGCCGGACCACCCTTCTCATGCGTCGTCATGCTCTTCTCGGGGATCACCGGAGCGCGCCGCCCCGCGACTTGGCGCCCCCATCCGGCCCCGCTGTCGCCAGATCCGGACATCCCGTGCCGGGATCCGCACTTTCCTGCTCGCGGCCGGCCCTCCCCTCGCTGGAGCACATCCCCGCCGGACCCGCGCCGCCATCCACGGCTTCGCCGGAGTCGCTGCTCCCTGCGCCAGGTCGGGAGGATCCCGATCCGTCTGCCGTTGACCGCGCCTGCGCCTCCGCGTGGGTCGTGCCCGATTCCGGCCCAGCTCGCCGGCCTCCTTCCTCTTTGTTTTGGGCCGAAGCCCATGGGTGAGCTACCACTATTCCCTGCCCCATGCACGACATATTATCTTACGCCCAGTTCCAGACTTGGCGAATTCCACTAAGTCCCCGAGATTTCGATGTTTCATATGCCCATATTCATCATGTCGTAACTCCGATTTGCGTGTATAGCATATCAAAATGTTCGTCTCAGAGAGCACATCATTTCATCTGCTTGCATCATTTTCATTTGAGTTCATCTTGATGCCCGAAATGCTGTTGGAAGACTGCTATTTGAGTTAATTGTCAGATCTGCTGCTCCAATTAGATATTTGTCATTTTTGCCATGATTATTGTGTGCATGATATGCCCCTGAGCTCTACATATGTTTTGTTACATGTTTTAACATCTATCCATAGGTGCAACCCATGTATTTTTGTGATGTGTGTGGTGACTAGCACAAGCTTGCAAAGTGGTGCATTCATTAATGCTGATTTCAGGGACTTAGCATTTCCACTAAGTCCTTGATCTGTTTATCTCAATATGCCATATGTTTATGTTGTTTCCTAGTGATCCGTGCCTCTTTTGAGGATGATCAATAAGGATGTTTTGTTAATCTTGTAGTGCTCTATCCATCCATGTCTTTGTTTGCAATTATGGAGCATCCTAGCTTGAGTCAATCGAGCTCTACTTTTGCTATTTCGTGAATCTGGGCAGATTGTCTAGTTGTTAGCGATTTTGCCGAGGATGTTGTAGTTGACCCGAGCATGCTATGTTATTGTTCTTGCCATGTATAGCTTGTATAATGTGTATTCTTGATGGGTGTTTGCTTAGATTGTCATGCCTTGATCTGTAGTGAGTGCATCGAGCTCGTAAACATGCCTACTTGGTATCGGATGTGCATGCTCCAGTTTTTCACTAAGTCTGAGATGTGATTATGTCTTTGCCATGTTCAGGCCCCGTAGCATATAGTTTTCATGCTCCAAAGTGTGCTACCTGATCTAAAATTCCAGGCTTGTGTTAATTTCACTAAGTCTGAAACCTATTTACCAATTGCATTTTTGCCATGCTTGTTTGAACCTGTTAATGGATGAATTGGCTGTAGCTCAGTGTTCCTATTTTGTTAAGCATCTTGAATGGATCCCTGCCATGTATTTTGTTGCCATGTTTGGGTGCTGTAGCATAATTATCTTGTTGCATTTAGATGGCTACTTGCTGTATATCGCAGACCGGTGCCATATTTGAATTGCTTGCCATTTCCAAACCGTAACTCCGATTCCGGTGTTCTTTATATCATTTTCAAGAGATTTCATCTCACCTTTCCAGTGGCACACTTGGATTTCCAAGTTGAGGCCAGGTTCCATCATTCGTTGTCAAATCATGCATATGCATCGCATACCGCATCTCGCATATCATACCATGTCTAAGTGTTGGTTGTTTACTATGTTGTGTGCTTCTTTCCGGTGTTTGCTTCTTCGGTTTGGTTCCGGTAACGTCGTGTTGTGAGGACCCATTCGTCTACGTCCGTTTCTCTTCTTCATGGACTCGTTCTTCTTCCTTGCGGGATTTCAGGCAAGATGACCATACCCTTGAAATCACTTCTATCTTTGCTTGCTAGATGCTCGCTCTTTTGCTATGCCTATGCTGCGATACCTACCACTTGCTTATCATGCCTCCCATATTGTTGAACCAAGCCTCTAACCCACCTTGTCCTAGCAAACCGTTGTTTGGCTATGTTACCACTTTGCTCAGCCCCTCTTATAGCGTTGTTAGTTGCAGGTGAAGATTGTAGTTTGTTCCCTGTTGGAACATGGAGATGTTGTTCCTTGTTGGAACATGTTTACTTGTTGGGATATCACAATATCTCTTATCTAATTAATGCATCTATATACTTGGTAAAGGGTGGAAGGCTCGGCCTTATGCCAGGTGTTTTGTTCCACTCTTGCCACCCTAGTTTCCGTCATATCGGTGTTATGTTCTCGGATTTTGCGTTCCTTACGTGGTTGGGTTATAATGGGAACCCCTTGACAGTTCGCCTTTAATAAAATTCCTGCAGCAAGGCCCAACCTTGGTTTTACCATTCGCCACCTAGCCTTTTTTTGCCTTGGGTTAGGCCAGCCCAAGGGTCATCTTTATTTTAACCCCCCTGGGCCAGTGCTTGTCTAAGTGTTGGTCCGAAACAGAGCCACTTGCGGCGCCACCTCGGGGAAACTTGAGGGCTGGTTTTAGCTGTACGTAGTGTTCATCCGGTGTTGCCCTGAGAACGAGATATGTGCAGCTCCCATCAGGATGTCGCCGCATCGGGAGGTCTTGCTGGACTTGTTTTACCATTGTCGAGGATGTCTTGTAACCAGGATTCCGAGTCTGATCGGGTCTTCCCGCTAGAAGGAATATCCTTCGTTGACCGTGAGAGCTTGTGATGGGCTAAGTTGGGACACCCCTGCAGGGTTATGAACTTTCGAAAGCCGTGCCCGCGGTTATGGGCAGATGGGAATTTGTTAATGTCCAGTTGTAGAGAACCTGAAGTTGACCTTAATTAAAATGCATCAACCGCGTGTGTAACCGTGATGGTCTCTTTCCGGCGAAGTCCGGGAAGTGGACACGGTGTTGGAGTTATGCCTGACGTAGGTTGTTTTAGGATCACTTCTTGATCATACTTTTATCGACCGTGCTTTGCCTTCTCTTCTCGCTCTCATTTGCATATGTTAGCCACCATATTTGCTAGTCGCTTGCTGCAGCTCCACCTCATACCTTTACCTTACCCATAAGCTTAAATAGTCTTGATCGCGAGGGTGTGAGATTGCTGAGTCCCCGTGACTCACAGTTACTTACAAAACTAGTTTGAAGGTGCCGATGAGACCGTGTGGATGACGCAACCAAGCTCAGGAGGAGCTCGATGAAGATCTTGTCCTTTGTGTTGTTTCGTTCTAGTCGATCAGTAGTGGAGCCCAGTCGGGACGATCGGGGATCTGTGTAGCATTTGGGGTAGTCTTCTTTTATTTTGGTTCCGTAGTTGGACCTTGATTGTATCTGGATGATGTAATGCTTTATTCATGTATTGTGTGAAGTGGCGATTGTAAGCCAACTATGTATCTCTTTCCCTTATGTATTACATGGGTTGTGTGAAGATTACCTCCCTTGCGACATTGCTTTCAATGCGGTTATGCCTCTAAGTCGTGCTTAGACACGTGGGAGATATAGCCGCATCGAGGGCGTTAAACCTGCGCAGGGTGAGTCCGTAAAAAGAAAGGACAATGGTGATACTACCACGCTTACGCCTTCACCAAAGAGGTATAGTTCTCAATATGCACCCGGTGGACAGACACTACAAAAAAAAGACACATCCGTGACATTTTGGAACGAACGAATTTTTTTTCTGGCATACATATGACACTTCTATGACGATAATTGTGACAAAATCCGGTATCATCATAGATGTGGTGGGATCCTACTTCTATGACAAAAAATGGGCTTTTCGTCCTGGGCGGGCAGGAGATGCAGCTGCATGACATTCTTTGGGCTGTCCATGACGAAAAAACCGTGGTTGAAGCGAGGGGGAGGAAAATTTCGGGGAGTTCCCGGTTATGGTGGGAGGTCGGGGGCCGAGCGATGCGTGCTTCTCTCGTACACGTACACGTGTGTGTGCGAGGCGTTGGCTCTAACTGAACCCGAGTGAGGCGTTGGGCTCTAACTGAACCCGAGCGATTCAACTGCAGGCTACGCGTTACTGAACCCGAGCGATTGATCGATGGCTGTTAACTGAACCCGATCGAGCGATTCCTTCGCTACTGCTGCTAACTGAAGCTGGTCAATGCTGCCTCTGGATGAACAGTGTGCATTGCGCGCGGGGGGGGGGGGGGGGGGGTTGGATGAACAGTTCCTGGTGGGGGTGGATGAACATGACCCCGTGGTGTTGCCTCTGGATGAATAGGACCCCGATCGATCGAGCCGGTTGGGGCTAGATGAACAAGACCCCGTGGAGGGTGGATGAACAGGACCACCCCGTGGAGGGCAGGATGAACAGTAGACGGTGGAGGGCAGGATGAACAGTAGCCCATGGAGGGGTGGTTGAATAGGAGCCCGTGGAGAGGGCTGGTTGAACAGTAGCCGATGGAGTAGCGCGTGGTGGAGGCTGGATGAACAGGAGCCCGTGGATGAATAGTCGCATGTGGAGGCTGGAGGAGGTCGACGATGGATGAACAGTTGCTCGTGCAGGCTGGAGGGGGTCGACGGTGGAGATGAACAGTATCCCGTGGAGTCCCGTTTTGCGGTACGCCACACCCCTCCCGATGAACAGGACCCCAGTTTTGACCATAGGAGGTCCGTTTCCTCCTTTTTGCAGTACGCCAGACAACTCCTGATCAACAGGATCCTGTTTCGAACGTGGCCGGTCGAACACAAGGCCGTTTCCTCCGTTCTGCGGTACGCCAGGCCTCGTTTCCATCGCATGCTCCGTCCAAGCCCTCCCGATGAACACGACGCATTCCGTTGCCTCCCCATGAACACGACGCATTCCGTTGCGTCCCCATGAACATGACACATTCCGTTGCCTCCCCATGAGCATGACGACGACGCTGTTTCTCTGTTCCGACCCAGCCATGTACACGAGCCCTGGTCGTACGTATGCGCGAGTAGGCGTTCGAGACCCCGCCCGTATGTACACATACGTGGCCGTATTTTCTTTCTTGCACCCTGGCCGCTGTACGTACGTGTACATGCTACGTGCGCGCCTCTACTACGACATGTGCGCGCCTCTACATTGACCATTATATATGTACGTACACGTTCGCGACCAGAATGACAACGCTATGTACGCTTCGACCAGGTGGGTCCCGACTGTCAGGCACTTCCTTGCGTGCGAAGATGTAGCTGGTGGGTCCCAGCAGTCACGGGCAAACGTTTTTTTTTTGCGAAATACGGTGGCCCATCCGGTGGGTCCCCGCTGTCAGGTGGAGGAATAATTATTTTGCGCGTAATAAGGAGGCACTTCCTTGCTGCGGCTGTGGACCCAACTATCAGCGTCTCCACGCACAGTACTCTTCCGATGGAAGTCGGTCGTTGACCACATTGACCACGCCGCGTCGAGAGCACCACGGACGACGGCGAGGCCTAGGAAGGGGACGACGCAGAGCCGGGGAAGACGCGATAGTGGAAGCCCGTGCGGAGAGGAGTACGAGGGTTCACTGGTTCGGCTGTGGTGTGGGGCTGCCGTCGCTGCAGGTCCTGGCTAGCAGTGGGAATAGTAGGGGGCGGTGAGGCCTCCGCAATAGCACAACCGGCCACGGGAGGCTGGAGCATGCAGCACGACCGGCGCTGCTTTGGGCGGCTGGAGCAAGAAGACCAGAGGTTGAAGAAGCACTACGGCCGTTGGATGGACATCGTACGGTCACTGGAGCTAGAATCGTTCATATTGACTAAGTTGACAAATCCCTTCATCCCCGTCAACTTAGTAGGCCCACAAGTCAGCCTCCCACCAAGGTGGGTCCTAGCTAGCCGGGGGAGTCTTCATTTTTTGTGCGTAATAAGGAGGCACTTCCGGTGGGTCTGAGCTGACAGCGGGGGGAACGGTTTTTTCGCGAAATACGGTGGCCCGTCCGGTGGGTCCTAGCAGTCAGGGGGAAACGATTTTTTCGCAAAATACTAGTGGTCGGTCCAGTGGGTCCCTGCTGTCAGGTGGAGGAATAATTATTTTCCACGTAATAAGGAGGCACTTCCTTGCGGTGGCCGTGGACCCAGCTGTAAGCCTCTCCACGTACAGTACTCTTCCGATGGAAGTCGGTCATTGACCACATTGACCACGCCGCGCTGAGAGCACCACGGCGGTGGACGACGGCGAGGCATAGGAAGGGGATGACGCGGAGCCGGGGAAGACACGGCAGTGGATGCCCACGCGGAGAGGAGTTCAAGCGTTCACCGGTTCGGCTGCGGTGTGAGGCTGCCATCGCCGCAGAATAACATGCAGTGTGGGTGAGTAGAGGGATGCCCTGGCCAGCGGTGGGAGTAGTAGGGGGCGCTGAGGCCTGCGCAGTAGCACAGCCGGCCACGTGAGGCGGGAGTAGGCGGTCCCGCCGGTGCTGCTTTGGCGGATGGAGCAAGAAGATCAGAGATTGAAGAAACATGACGGCCATTGGATTGACATCCAACGGTTACGTTTGCTAGAATCGTTTGTTGACGTATATAGTAACTAAAAAAATCTTGCATACGCGTCAACTAAACAGGCCCACAAGTCAGACCACTCCCTCTTTTTTAATAATTTATATATAGCTCATGGCAACTTCTTATGCAATTTATTGCAGCCGTTTTTTGGTTGGCCAGGGCCAATTTCGCATATTTCTATGGGTTCCAAACTATTTTTAATACCGAAATGTCCAGCCAGATTTAAAGTACTTTGAAGATATATTTAAATTAGGTTACTACCCAGTGAAATAGGAATCTGAAAATGTAATAAAATTCAGAAATTATAAAGTAATTGCCAATTTATCATCTGTTTTTATATTTTCAACCCATTTCATATTACTTTCAAGATTTGCAGGCGTCTTGAAAGAGTTGTAGCCCATCAGGGAATAGAAAAATAAGTAGGCCTGGATTGGGTATTCTTCAGAAAAAATAAACTGGGCTCATTTTCACAAAGAAAAAATAGCTAGGCTGGTCACATGGTGAACATAAAATATTAGCTTGGGCTAGACGGGCCACAGCCCAGTTCAAACCCTGCTCCGTCTCAACAATACCAAACAAAAAATATACTGCTCGAGTAGCTACGTCCCAGGTGTCAGCTGATCTTGTGATGTTCTCTTGTCTATTGACTATATACGCTCACAATGTCGTGGGTGCCAGATGTCAGGAAAACACAAGGAGGAAGCATTTTATTTTTCCATATGCTGATGTGGTGGGCCCCTACTGTCATCCTCTCCATGTACTTCTGCCAATTCCTATTGTTTGTTGACCATGTTGACAATGCGAGAGGGCGGCGCTATGGCGAGCGCACCAAAGCGCGCGGAGGACATCGGTGTTAACGATTTAGGAGACGGTGGGGTGGCGATGCGTGCGCTGAGGCGCAACCAGCCGTGGGAGAGGCAGAAGTAGGCGACCCGCCGGCGCTGGTTTGGTTTTGGCGGCTGGAGGAAGACATGACTGAAGAAACACGACATACTATAAAAGTACCAGGAGTACTTAACAACCTTAACTGAAACCAGCAGGGGCACTTAACAACCAAAGCTGAAAGCGGTATGAGTACTTATACAGGTTCAACCATACAAAGCACGCCTCGAACAGTGCTACTTTGCCTACAGTTAACCAAGGGTGAGGCCACCAAGCCCCAGGACAAGGCCTAGGCGCCAGCCCGCGCATCCACAACCTTCTGAAAGCGGCTTCATCTCGCAACGTGGTCAATAAACATGATATTCGCTTTAGAGCCATGGAAAAGCATGAACATAATCTTATGTCCTATTCTCCAAGATGGATGGGCCTTCATTATTTGAGACCACACATGAATAAGTATCTTTTCACCTCCATGGGGAATTGAGTAGGTCAACATAAACATCGTGTTGTGACCAAGTGCAAGTCTGACCCGACCATGGTTAGGCATCTGTATAGGAACAATAGAACTCGGCAGTTCCTGTTTCAAGAAGATCACTGCTGTAAAATGGTGTATAAGCAATAGTTTATGAACAACATATATAACAGAAAACAGCTCGTACCATAAGTTTCTCGACACAGTTGGACCTGTTCAACGAGTGTAGCAGTGGCACACATATCCCAGGTGGCCTTCCACCATTGAAACGTCCCACAAGGACCTCAAGACTATCAATAAAGTGTAGGAACTTGTGGATGTCAATCCAGTCAACTTCAGTGTCATTAGTAACAACCGAGTTATTACAGAGTAACAAACGAGCATACTGCTTTACTTTGAAAAAACCTACACATGCCACCAATTATAAGAAAATATTAGTTTGAAGTAGCATCTTCGTGAGAGATTCTTTGCTACTTCTAAAGTTAAATTGTCATTGGTTAGACAGAATAGGTGGATCAAGAAGTAATCGAGGCAACAAGCAAGAACCAGATACAAAACTAACATGGATGAACAATTGGAACGACGTCGGGGTGGAAGATCGCAGTGAAGATGAGACCAGGTTCTGCTATTTCCATCAACATTCCTGCGCCAACTTTCAGTCCGTGACACTTGAGAGAGTTTATCCAAGTTCGTCCATAAAAAAATCAGCGATCTTCTTGGTTCATGAACCCAACTCGGAACGTATATCCATGGCTTGTCTTCACTGTGACCATTAAACTAGTGTATTCAGTTATGGCAAAGCCGAGCATCTTGAGTACATGTGTTCTGGCAGAGCAAATAATACACTGCAGGAAAAATAATATGAGAACATAGCATGTTCAAAAAACCCCCACCCTCCCGGATAGAAAAGAGGATTCTAGGAACATACTATGCGCGTTTCAAAATGTTGTGTTAGGATGAGAAGGAACAAGTGTGGCGTCTCGCCGAGGGCACAGAAACCTGTAGGGTACTCGCACTTTGGGCACTGCAAATGAAACACACTAGATTCAGTAGGAAGAAAAATGCGTCAACGGCGGCGGCTGCCATCCTAGGATTACCAGCGACCAAGGGACTTGGGTTTATCGGGGATGGATGAAGAATTCGTACCTGGTTCTCCATGAGAAAAGCCTATGCAATCGCCGAGAGGGGGTTTTCTCTAAACAAGCAGACGAGGGAGAAGGGGATTTAGGCCCAGTGAAATATTGCTGCTTCGTCCGTCCAGCTTACTGCTAAAGCTGGAAAAGGGGGTTGTGATTTGACAGCTCATTGGGCATTACCGCGGCACTACGACCGGGGTGTGTCTACCATGAAGTTGTGCACTCTAATTTGTGCATATGGCACGTGGACCCCTTTGCCGGTTGCCCCACATATCAGCGAAAGGAAGTAGAAAGACTGGAGTAACTAGTTACACATAAATATATTTTTGACAGCGAGATACTCCCTCTGTAAAGAAATATACAAATCTTTTATATCACAGGCTCACCTTGCTGAGAAAAATACTCCCTCTGCAACGCACGGGCATTATGGGGGTTCAGCTGAGAATATAATACTTAGATTTTTTTAGGGATAAAAGCTGCTTTATTGAAGATTAATAGTCATAAGTATACAAATAATTTCGGGGGATCCTGTGAGCCAAAGATGGCGTCCACAGGGCAAAGAAGTAGCAGCTTTTGCGAGCACATGCGCTTCAACATCACACTTGCGTTTTTTATGTATGATCTCCATGGTCTGGAACATATTCTTCTTCATTTGATCTCGTCCATAATAACTTTGCTGGGACCCAAGTATGCCTCTCCGATATGCTTGACTGTTGCTAAACAATCGGTGCTAATCTGAACTTGTTGCAGGTTTAAGTTAAGAGCCAGAGATAGCCCCTCGCAACATGCCATTGCCTCTAGGATCTCTGGATCAGTAACACTTTCGCACACCAGTGCCGATGCTCCAAGGAAGAAGCCTGTATGATCCCGGCTCACAACTGCCAGGGCTCCCCTTTCACCATTGCGAGATAACGCAGCATCAACATTCATCTTCGCCCAACCCACATCAGGAGGAGGACGCCACTTCTGCACTGAGCTAGTGCTTCTCGAAACCAGGTTCTGGACTTTGGGCCGCAGGCCGACCCTGCATGTTTGGGGCCCATGTGTTCTACCTCAGCGCTTTTCATATTGCAAGCGATCGGTACTTCGCTGGTTTTAGATGCTGTCGTAAGGCGAATACACAAAATTGAATAAAGCACGACAGCTGTTGGAATGAAATCGAATGACAGTTCCTAACCAGCAATCAGAGTTGCAATTCTATCAATGATATACCATGTGATAAATAATACTATCATACTACTTATACACACAGGACACTTGTTTCACCATGCCAGATTATTACATCAAAATCTCTCGGGGGATAGATCAGTTAGGTAGTTGCGTGCTGCTACTGAAGAATTTCAAAGTTGATTTGGACCAGCTCTCCTTGCCGAGAAAGTTCGATTTTGACATCATCCCCTACCGCAAGATATGATTTAGATTTGAACATTGACCATCCTTTAGCATCAATCATCATGCAACCATCCTTTGTACTTACGATATATTGAGCAGGTTCATTCACACCAATGTTGCACATGGTAAGAGAAACTTGGCCGCGGTCGCCCGGATTGTTGAACGACTCCCTAGTTGCTCTAGGAATTCTCTGTTTGCAAACAAGAAGACATACCCAAACAGTTAGATCAACACAGTGAATCATGTGAAACAACATGGAAAGAAAAAAGAACGAAGCACTTGGGCGGCCAATGCTTACCAAGAAGGTGGACATGTTGGTTTTTGTAAGGACTTTGGTATCTGAAGTGTGAATTGCAGCCCAGTCTATTGCCGGTGCAGCTGCATGGGCCGGAGCAGATGCAAGTGCAAGTGTTAGTGCAGGTGCCAAAGCCACTGCTGCTGCCGGAGATGGTGCTCCTTGTAGAGCTGGTACCGGTGTCAGAGCAGGTGCCGGTGTCGATGCCCGATCCTCCGGTAGATCAGACTGATCCGCTGACGTGGTCGGTGCCTAATCCCCAGCTGGATCAGAATGAGCTGCTACCATTGTCAGTGCTAGAGAAACTGTCGGTGCTCGATCTGTGTGAGACAGCGGCGATCGTGTCTGGTCTGCTATGGTCAACTATCTAACTTGACTATGATCCATGACCGTGATCTAGTTTTTTCTTCATTTCTTTTAAATGCAAGAAGGACTAATTGTGGCATTTTTGTTAAACCAAAGTGCAGTTCATCATAGGGATTCAGCTTATTCAGACAACCGACTGATCCAATTTTTTCTAGTAATATAAGTGATGGACAGTGCCTTCGTTACTGACGCGACATAAGAAGTGAAACCTGCAAAAATATCCATCGTAGAGCAAACCAAACGGTTTATTCTGTGATGAATGTCACATGGCAAAAGCTGCATCGTAAAATTGCATGAAAAGAAAGAAAACGTGACATTAAATCAATAAGATTTAGGCAGTAAATCAATAAGATTTACTTGATGTGACACAAGTGAATCCTTACCAGGAAATCACTAGGTTGAAGTACTAAACAGAAGAATGATCGTCCAACTACGCGTGGCATGTAGGGGCCCCGCCTACTCCCAGAAGCAGGACAGTCCAGAGGACATGACAAATCGTATGGACCGAACATCCATGGGGCTGGAAATCCTGGTGGGTGTGATAAACCATGTAATGCATACAGATATTGGAGTGTAACCATAATTGATAGACCGTCCTCACAAAAAATATGATATGGATACTTCAAAATATACAGACTGAATTGAGTGGACAGACATTAACATAGACCGTTCTCAGGACTGACCACACACCAAAAGCGGCAGTACTAATAAACAATACAGGGTTCACAAACACAAATCAAGTACTGAACAATAGTACTTACTATAAACAACCAAAGTTGCACTAATAAACTCTGCAGACTATTTTTTGCCACCGACCTACGGGATGAACCCCGCATAACTGACTTCGCCATGGACTTCGTGTGAGATGTCTACATGCACCATCACCATCTTGTCAACCTTGGAGAACCTAACAGAGTGGTCTTTCCACTCATAAACATGATGATGAAGACAGGCCGCATTAGATTTGTTGGGAAGCTTTACAAGAACCACACCCTTCGTAATTGAAGGCACAACCAGGAAATTGTTGTGGTCAAGTATAGCCTCGAGAACACGCCTGACAACAATGCTACAGGAAAACACTAGTTCAGGACACGTGGCGACAAGGACACATCAGCTGGATAGTTCAGTAGTAGAACTCATCATTGGGTCTTCTAGTTCACACGGCATGACTTTGAGAACTTCATGTCCACCGCGGACCTGGTTCTAATTATAACAGAAACCATATTTTATTACTACCTCCGTTCAGAAATATAAGATGATTTTCGATATTGTACTCCATATATGACTACATATACGCACAGAAATGAGTGAACAAAGACACTAGAACATGTCTTCAAAGGCATGAGAGCAGAGGGATTATATGCAATATCCATAACACAAGTTACTAAGACAAATATACCCTCTTAAAAGGTAGCATTGATGTTCATAAAGTACTCCCTCCGTCCCAAAATTTTTGTCTTAGATTTGTCTAGATACGGATGTATCAAGTCACATTTTAGTATTAGATACATCCGTATCTAGACAGATCTAAGACAAGAAATTTGGGACAGAGGGAGTAGTTGAAAGTAATCTATAAGAAATCAGTGTCAACACTACAAAAAAGGACACATCCCTGACATTTTGGGCCGAACGAATTTTTTTCTGTCATACATATGACACTTCTATGATGATAATTGTGACAAAAACCGGTATCATCATAGATGTGGTGGGCTCCTACTTCTATGACAAAAAATCATGACAGAGAATGGGCTTTTCATCCTGGGCGGGCCGGAGACGCAGCTGCATGACATTCTTTGGGCCGCCCATGACGGAAAAAACCGTGGTAGAAGCGAGGGGGAGGAAAATTTCGGGGAGTTCCCGGTTACGGTGGGAGGCCGGGAGCCGAGTGATGCGCGTTTCTCTCGTACACGTACGCGTGTGTGTGTGAGGTGTTGGCTCTAACTGAACCCAAGCGAGGTGTTGGGCTCTAACTGAACCCGAGCGATTGCACTGCAGGCTACGTGTTACTAAACCCGAGCGATCGATCGATGGCTATTAACTGAACCCGATCGAGCGATTCCTTGGCTAATGCTGCTAACTGAAGCCGATCAATGGGATGAACAGTGAGCGTTGCGGGGGGGGGGGGGGGGGGGTTGGATGAACAGTGAGCGGTGGCGTTGCCTCTGGATGAACAGGACCCCGTGGTGTGGTGGAGGGCTGGATGAACAGTAGACGATGGAGGGGTGCCCGTGGAGGGGTGGATGAATAGGACCCCGTGGTGTGGAGGGCAGGATGAATAGTAGACGGTGGAGGGGTGGTTGAACAGGACCCTGTGGTGTGGATGGCTGGATGAACAGTAGACGGTGGAGGGGTGGTTGAACAGTAGCCAGTGGAGAAGCGCGTGGTGGAGGCTGGATGAACAGGAGCCCGTGGAGGCTGGAGGAGGTCGACGGTGGACGAACAGTAGCTCATGGAGGCTGGAGGGGTTCGACGGTGGAGATGAACAGTATCCCCTGGAGTCCCGTTTTGCGGTACGCCACACCCCTCCCGATGAACAAGACCCTCGTTTCGACCGTAGCGCTCCAACACAAGTCTGTTTCCTCCATTTTGCGGTACGCCACACCCCTCCCGATCAACAGGACCCCCATTTCGACCGTAGGAGGTTCGTTTCCTCCATTTTGCGGTACGCCACACCCCTCCCGATCAACAGGACCCCCGTTTCGACCATAGGAGGTTTGTTTCCTCCGTTTTGCAGTACGCCAGGCCTCGTTTCCATTGCCTCTTCCGTCCAAGCCCTCCCGATGAACATGACCACGCCTTCCGTTCCGACCCATGAACACGACGACGACACTGTTTCTCCGTTCCGACCCAGCCATGTACATGAGCCCTCGCCATATGTATGCGCGAGTAGGCGTTCGAGACCCCGCCCGTATGTACACATACGTGGCCATATTTTCTTTCTTGCACCCTGGCCGCCTCTACTATGACATGTGTGCGCCTCTACATCCACCAGTATATATGTACGTACACGTTCGCGACCAGAATGACAACGCTACGTACGCTTCGACAAGGTGGGTCCTGACTGTCAGGCACTACTTCCTTGCCTGCGAAGATGTAGCTGGTGGTTCCCAGCAGTCAGGGGGCGGATCATTTTTTTTGCCCGGACGCACTTCCTTGCGTGCAAAGGTGTAGCTGGTGGGTCCCAACACTCAGGGGGGAAACATTTTTTTTGCAAAATACAGTGGCCCGTGCGGTGGGTCCCTACTGTCAGGTGGAGGAATCATTATTTTCCGCGTAATAAGGATGCACTTCCTTGCTGCCGCTGTGGACCCAGCTATCAGCCTCTCCACGTACAGTCCACGTCCGATGGAAGTCGTTCCTTGACCACGTTGACCACGCCGCGCCGAGAGCACCAGGGCGGTGGACGACGGCGAGGCCTTGGAAGGGGACGACGCGGAGCCGGTGAAGACGCGGCAGTGGATGCCCATGCAGAGAGGAGTATGAGGGTTCACTCGTTCGGCTGCGGTGTGAGGCTGCCATCGTCGCTGGGCCTGGCCAGCGGTGGGAATAGTAGGGGGTGGTGAGGCCTCCGCGGCAGCACAGCCGGCCACGGGAGGCAGGAGCAGGCGGCACGACCGGCGCTGCTTTGGGCGGCTCGAGCAAGAAGACCAGAGGTTGAAGAAGCATTGCGGCCGTTGGATGGACATCGTACGGTCACTAGAGCTAGAATCGTTCATATTGACTAAGTTGACAAGGCGCTTCGTCCCCGTCAACTTAGTAGGCCCACAAGTCAGCCTCCAACCAAGGTGGGTCCCAGCTAGCCAGGGGAGTATTCATTTTTTTGTGCGTAATAAGGAGGCATTTCCGGTGGGTCCGAGCTGACAGCGGGGGGAACGTTTTGACTGTATGAGGCCTCGCCATCGCCGGAGAATAACAGTAGGTGGGGGTGAGTAGAGGGATGGCTAGGCCAGTGATGGGAGTACAGTGGGGCGGTGAGCCTGCGCGGCAGCAGAGCCGGCCGCGTTGAGGAGGGAGCAGGCAGTCCGACCGGCGCCTGTTTGAGTGGCTGGAGTAGGAAGAGCAGAGATTAAAGAAGCACGACGGCCGTTGGATGGCCATCCAACAGTCACTACTTGTGCGTCAACCTTTTTTTAGGAAAGCCTCAAATCTGTGGGAAACAACATACATCCCATCTGCCATTATTTCTAATAATTTACAGCCCATTTGCTAATTATTAAGGTTTTTTTGGAGCCCATATTCTTTTTGTTAGCATTACAGCCCATATTGTGGCCACGGTTAAAAAAATATACGAAATTTTGCATATTTCGGTGCGGTCCTAACTGTTTTTAATCCCGAAATTTCGACTCACATTCAAACTGATTTAAAAAATAAATGTATATCAATATAAAATCCAACAAATTCTCCACGCATAAAAGTTAATGTAATTTCAAATCTCGGAATGAAAAAAAGATATTTGAAACTAATTGCCGGTTTGATGCGTTTTAGAAATGTACAGCCCATTTCTCATTACTGATGGGCCATTTTCTCGGCCAGCCGAATGAAAGCTCTCCTCCTCGTCTTGAAAGATTTGCAGCCCAACATGCCTGACAAAGCGACTTACTTGGCAAATCTCAAAAAATTGGGCTGTGGCCGTGGACCCAGCTGTCAGCCTCTCCATGTACAGTACTCTTCTGATGGAATGTCGTTGACGACGTTAACCATGCCGCGCTGATAGCATCAAGGCGGTGGACGACGGCGAGGCCTAGGAAGGGGACGACGCGGAGCTAGGGAAGACGCGACAGTGGATGCCCACGCGGAGAGGAGTATGAGGGTTCACTGGTTTGGCTGTGGTGTGAGGCTGCCGTCGCCGCATGGCTTGGCTAGAGGTGGGAGTAGTAGGGGGCGATGAGGCCTCATCGGTAGCACAGCCGGCCACTGGAGGCAGGAGCAGGCGGTCTCCCCGGCGCTGGTTTGGGCGGCTGGTGCAAGAAGAGCAGTGATTGAAGAAGCAGCAGGACCGTTCGATTCAAATCCAACGGTTACTACTGCTAGAATTGTTTGTTGACTAAGTTGACAAGCCATGCTTACACGTCAACTTAGTAGGCCCACAAGTTAGCCCCCCAACCGGTGCGCCCCAGATCTCAGTGGGAGGAATCATTTTTTTCGCGTAATAAGGAGGCAGTTGATTGCGTGCGACCAGGCTAGCGGGGAAGCCTGCGCGGCATCACAGTGGGCCACAAGAGGGAGCAGACAGTCCCGCCGGCGCTAGTTTAGGCGGCTGGAGCAGGAAGATCAGAGATTAAAGAAGCACGTCGGCCGTTGGATGGACATCCAACACTAACTGCTGCTAGAATCGTGTGTTCACTGACAAAGCCTTTCGTAAACAAGTCAGCCTCGAAATCCGTGGCGTGTACAGCCCATTTGCTATTATTTTTATATTTTTACTCATTTTCTAATTCATATGGAATTTATTGCAGCCCGTTTTCCATTTTTAGAATTGCTGGACATTTTTTGGTGTCAGGACCCCGATTCCAAGTCACATCGATCTAGCCGGTAACACCTCATATCACTTTGCGGCCTCACGCACGGTATTCCCATGGGTGTCGCCTTACCATGGCCCAGGACCGTATGTGCCTTTTGGCTCACGTATATGATAGTGTCGCTAGCATCCATATGATAGAGAACCCGGGCCGACATGGCTAGTCGTGAACCCAAAGCGACACTAACCTATGGGGACAGGCATACATGAATCACATCGAGCATGTCGGTCAGCAGCGTGTGAATCCGGGCTGTAGCACTGGGCTAACAGGACTCCGGGAACCCGGGCTGTAGCAGGCTAGGCAGGACTCCGGATGTCACCGCGTGACATTTCTCCGAAGGGATAGACACAGGAATGAAGTGAAACACATGCCGGCCAGTCAAGTGTCCTGAGCAGTAGTGCTGGGCTAGCAGGACTCCAGTGAACCGGGCTGTAGCAGACTACTATGGCTCATGGAAGCACTAGACTACATTTCCCCATAAGAGAGGCTGCCAAGGATAAACAACTAGATTTTCGGATCCCACACATACCAAGCATTTCAATCATACACACAATATGCTCGATATGTGTAAATACAACATGGCATCACAACATAACTTTACGACTTAAGTATTTATTCATTAGACTCCAAGGAGCGAGAAATTACAAACATGGGTCTCATGACCCAACAAACATAGCATACAAATCAAGGCACAAGCGGAAGTTTAACATGTCTGAGTACAGACATCTACAAATGGAAAAAGACTAAGAAGCCTGACTATCTACCAGATCCTGCCGAGGGCACAAGGTCGTAGCTGAGGTATCAAGCTAACGTCGAAGTCTACGCGGAACAACTAGAAAGACTGGAGTCTCTCTGCAAAACATAAATTAGGCAAACGTGAGTACATGAGTACTCAGCAAGACTTACATCAGAACTAGCTACATATGCATTGGTATCAACAAAGGGGGGGTGGTGGAGTTTAACTCCAGCAAGCCAGCTTTGACTCGGTGGCTATCTTAAACTACGACTTCAGGTAACTCTTTTGAGGTGGAGCACACGAGTCCACATATTCACCATATGAATACACCACTATCGATCCGCTCCTATCTCCCTATGAGAACGCCATCCATAGCACTCACACTTATCTTGCGGGTTTTAGAGTATCCACTTTCACTTATCTATGAACTGTTATAGGCAACCCAGAAGTCCTTTACCGCGGACATGGCTATTCGAATAGATTATTTATAACCCTGCAGGGGTGTACTTCGTCACACATGTTTCCACCACTTAGCGTCTGCACACGACATGTGCTCGGCAGACTTCAAGCGAAAGCCGACGTGGGTGTAGACCACGACCTGACTAACCACACAAGTCTCTAGTCCAGGTTTATCGCCTATTCGGGTTCCATCCGCGAGGAGATCCGGCCGGAGTTTCGCTCACAGCCCCAAACGATGTGTGCAAGGTTCCCGAGACACCAAACGGGCACCCGGTACACCATGCCACGGTGTATCTACCGCATCATAGCCCACCCCTAGGGTCAGCTCCACGCACGGCCGCCAACACATATCCTATAAACACCAGAAACTAGTTGCAACTCCTGGACAGAGGACGAGAGGGGTCAGTAAGTCGAGCGGGGTCATATTTCAGGGCCCAACGTGTGGTAGTAGCTATTTCATGGATCACAAAGACAAAACTCAGTTCCTGAGGACGGTTTCAATGAGACAACCCGCCATGTACTCTTACATGGCCTCTCACCGCTACCTTTACCAAATCGTGTTCACACACTTAGCTCACACACAGTTGGACATGGTCACACACCTTCGATTCACCCCCGATGAACCAGACCTTACACGACTCTACACAATAACAGGCATGCCAAACAAGCATGAATGAGTAAGCACATCAGGGCTCAAACAAATCCTACTCATGCTAGTGGGTTTCATCTATTTACTGTGGCAATGAAAGGTCATGCAGAGGATAAGGGGTTCAACTACCGCAGCAAGTAACAGATGATTCGTTGTTGTCCTAATGCAGTAAAAGAGAGCAGGACTGAGAGAGTGAGATTGTATCGGAATGAGCAAGGGGGTTTTGCTTGCCTGGCACTTCTGAAGATTACATTGAGTCTTCATCAGTGTCAACGATCACAGCATCGGAGCAGCGTCTACTGAGAGGGGACAATTGCCGGCAACAAGGAAGAACACAATCAATGTGATGCAACAATATGATGCATGATCATGACATGGCAATATGCTATTGATTGAGCTAATGCAACTAGCAACAAGTTAAATGGAGTTGGTTTGAACACTAGGTTCAAATTCAAATTCAAACTATGAATTCAAATAGTGCATTATCATGTTTTGGACTAAACTGTGAGGTTAAGTTGCTCAAACATGCATGAAAATGCCATATTCAGATTCCTTGGATTTTTCTGATCATTTTTCATATATAATTTATTTCATTTGGAGTTACGGTTGAATTTCTATGATTTTTGGAAGTTTTGGCTATTTTCTGGAATTTCCTGTAAAAGAATAAATCCAGTAAATGCTTTATTGCGTCAGCAGTGCATCAACGTGACATCAGCTGGTCAACAAGAGCTGGTCCGTGTCAAACCTGACAGTGGGTTCCACTAGTAAGTGTCTAACTAAACTAACCTAGTTTAATTAGCACTAGCCTAGGTTAAACTAATTAAATTTAAACCTAAACTACATTAATTAGCCGAGCAGGGCCCACATGTCATAGAACAGTGGGTCAAACAGGGCCCACCCAGGTCAACTCGGTCAGCGGGGGTCAAACCTGCTGGCGACTTGACGCCGGCGAGGCCAGTCGCGGCGGCGAGCCTCGGGTTTGCGTCTCCGGCGACAAAACGGGCCGCCGAGGCCATCTACGGGGAGCTGGAGCTCACCCGCATCCAGTGTTGCATGTGGCGGCAGCGGGGGCGGCCGGAGCTCGTCGGAAACAAGCTCGGGGCGGCGCCGGATTTTGGGTGATTGCGGGGTTGGTGCTACGGTGCACGTCGGAGCGAGTGAGTGTGTGCGTTAGGCTCCTGTGGGCTTCCTGAGCATGGTGACACGCTCTATTGTGAGCTTGCACGGCTGTGGCCATGGCTACGCCATGGCCGGCGGCGAGATGCTCTCGGCCGCGGTGGGAAATGGAGCTAGGGGACGAGCGCGAGCACGAGAGAAGAGGGGAAGGAAGAGGGGCTCACGGCGAGTCTCCTGGAGCGGACAGCATGGCCGGGGATGGTCTGGACAGAGCCAATCACCGATGGCGATCTCGGGTGCCCGAGGTAGAAGAAGATGAGGTAGCCAGCAATGCAGGGCATTCGGCATAGCTTGGCTCTGCGTAGGTGATGAGGGCGACGCTGCAGACCCTCTGGACTGGTCGGCGAGGCGAGGGGTGGACGGTGGTTGCGGTGGTGCTCGGCGGCGCGCTGCACTGCACTCGGGTGCGAAGTGGAGAGGGACTAGAGGAGGGGTGGGGGAGGGGGAGAGTGAGAGAGGTCCGGGGGGTGTCGTGGTGTCTCCCAGAGGCGTCCAGGCGTCGAGGGGGTGCGGCAAGCAGTTGGTGGCCGGAGCTCGTGGCCGCGCGCACGGGGCACACGCCCGACGTCCTTCTATCGCGAGGAAGACGATAGGGGGGAAGGCCAGTGGGCTGGGCTGGCCAGCTGGGCCAGCCAGGTGGGCTTTGGTGGGTGCCAGGTAAGAGGCCCAGGTGCTGTTCTCTCTCTCTCTCTCTGCTGATTCTGCTTTTCTATTTTTTTATTCTGTTTTGGTTTAGTAGAACACTAAACCATTTAATAAAATCCTGGAAATAATTAGGGGTGCTGTCTGAGTTATTCTAATGACCCATAAAAACTTCCAGCATTTTTGGAGCAATTAAAAAAAATATATATATATAGCATTTAAATAGCTCCAAATCAAATATGTTTGAATTAATTCAAAGCCCAAAGATGTCCTGCAAAAATGTAAACCATTTTTTGGTAGATGCTTCCACCTCAATCCAAAAATGTTGAACATTTTTAGAGGGCATTTTGAGTGCAATGGAAAAGATTTTATTTTGACCAAAGTTGGATTCATTTGGTGCTAGGGTTTAAGCATCCCCATTTCAAGATTAATTGAAAATGAAAATGATGCATGGATGCAATGCCACTAATTACAAAAGATTTCTAGGGCTATGACAACTCACCCCCACTAGACAAGAATCTCGTCCCGAGATTCAAGACGTGAGGTAAGAAGACAGAGGAGGCACAAGACCAACACAATCTTCATGATCCAGGTTGCACCTCTTTGGGTTGTTGATTCGTTGCATACGTTGACTCTGACATCCTTACTTTTGAGATCTTCATCCACGCGATGACGAGAAGAAAAGCAACTCTCGAAGAATCGACCTTCTTGAGGATAGAGCAACCGACGATCAACTCACAGAACGAGACATAGCGACATCTGTCGAGATGAGACACGATACACACATCAAGAATGATGGAAATGAGCATATGACAAGGTTTAAGTAAGTAGCGGAATTCCCACACCTAGGAGGGTGGTGAACGGTGTCAACGTAGCGAGGGGTTGGGTTGCCATGATACCATAACGAGACATCTTAAGGAAGGTGACTTGCAGAAATATTCCCTTAAGTGGCAAAAATAATTACTTTTGATTCAGAGATCATTGAAACTCTTTATACCAGTCTAAGGCAAATCACAACAATCGCTTAGAGGAGTAGGAAGGGATGGCATACCCGGACTAGAATGAATGATGTGAACTACCTTGTTGAAGGCAACGCAATGGATGATTTTTGCTTATCATCGGAAATGGATGGAACCCATGGTAGTACCACTATTGAAGATGATCCTGACCAGGAATTACCGGGAAGGTAGTCCAAGATAGAATGGCACAATGGCGGTGCAAGCTGGGAACAAAATGCAAATGTGGGAATGATTCTAGTAACTGGGGATAAACTCAACAGTAGAGAGTGATTCCACTGTTTGAATGGTTCTAGCATAATCAAGGGAACCGAGAGCACAACGACCCCTGAGGAACAACTTCTAGAATAAGTTGCACTAAATCCTCATGGAGAGGATGGGCAAATAGCTCAATCAAGATTCTACAACGATTGATCTTCCGGCTAGGTGTGTCGGCCAGAACAACAACCTTGTCGGGCCTACATCATAAATCTTGGAATAGCTCCAACCATCATATCTGCCTGAGATTCAGATCAGGTTGGTAACGGGATATTTCAGACAACATGTCCGGAAAGAAAGTTTGCAACACAAACCGACGAGATGATGTTGCAAGATTCTCGGGAATTGAACTACGATAATAAACTCCAAAACATGAGCTGGTTCTGCTACATATATGTGAACACGTTGTCCAAGACAAGCATGACCATGTAGAAGTCTTACAACAAAATACTACCGAGTTCAGGAGGGGAACCATCATTGAGGATATCGAGGTCCTTGTGCATGAACTAGTATTCGCACAACAACCCCTTTTCCTTGAACAAATCAATTAGTGGCTTGGTGTGCTAGGGAATACATATGGAGTGGAGGTAATTAATCTACCAAACCATAGAATACTTCGCACGTATGCATGACTGATTTGGGATGATTCCAGGGGAAACATAAAAAACCTTCCTCAAATTCATGGTGGCAACTTACACCTAGTGCACGTGAACTTGGAGAAGGTCACTTCTTTCATCCAAGCATAAGCTTCATGAACGGAACACGAAGGCATTGCTTACAAGGTTTTCAACACTAGGTTGATGTTCAGTCATGAATCATGGGGGAGACAAAATGTTGCTGATGGGCTCAACAACAACTCATCAGAATTTCCATATCACTGGACTTCCACCATCATGAGAACACGGTGCTAACATTGGTCAGACCAAAGATGTAATGGTGTATGCTCGAGCGATCAAACACGAGTAAGACAACATTATGAACATCGTTGGTTCTGATTTGACTTGACGATAGCCCACACTCAAGTCAAAGTTTTGACAAGACAATAGATCCAACAACTGATCACGAGGACCAATTGGTGAAGATATCATCTTTCTTCAACACACGCACAAACACAAAGATATCCCTTAACATGAACTAAGTCAGACAAGCTTTTATCTTCCAACTCTCCAAGTTGTTGTTAAGCTTAACCAACTAGCTCAGGGGTATCCAACACAGATTCTTGGAGAATGGGTGGTTGGAGGAAAACCAACATTATCACGAACTCAACATAGCGGTCAGGTAACAACCAGGTAATACTTCCGAGAAGATAATCGGAACATCACAAACCACTGATATGATACTAAGCTCGAGATCAATCTTGCTTTTCAGGGCAAGACGATATGATCGATAGAGCAAGGGTTTGGCAAAATCCTAACTCGTTGATCGAAGAGTGCACCAGGAAATAAGGACTAGGTAGGACAATCTATCTTAGAATGATGATTCAATAACCAACACGCTAAGAATGAGAATATTGTCCATTAACTACCAAGCAACGGAGTTGCTAGGAGTATTGATTTCACACATCACGACTCACTTGCCGGCATTCTGGTTACAATAACACGGGAACCGAGGAATGAACAATGATGGCAAGAAGTATCACTGCGTCAAGAATTCATAAGAGAAGGTGCAATTCTCATGACGCTCCTGACATAAAGTGGGTAATACTTCAGGGTAGAACAGAACCAAAAGCCGGGTTTCATTTTGATCTGCGGAATACAACTGCTTTGACCCAATCCTGGATATGGATGAGGTACTGGAGTTTGTTTCTCCTAGTCATTCTGAAATAGAACAGCTTGACGAACCACAAGAATACTAGGCATCGATGAACACGAATGCATACATACTCCTCACTATCAATTGATAGACGAAGATCGGAATATAACGGAAGGGGGCAACTCAAAGGTACATATAACTTTCTGAGTTGTGGATGCATAGATTAGTATGTCGAACGAGTTCAACATATTTCTTCCGGATAACCCATGCGGAAAGGTAGGGTTGGCAGAGTCACAACATAGAATGGAGAACTCATCAGGAGCACTCTGTCATGACCTTTCGGTTCAAAAGAACTCCTGCCAAGAATGGCTCATGATAATTGGAAGAAGGATGTACCACGAACCTCGAGGACTATCGCAAAGGTTACTAATATCCTAAAGGAACTAGCAACACTATCAACATGAGGTATGTAGGGTGAATCTCGGGTTCAAGAACCCATGAATAGAGTACCTACTACTACATGGCATCACGGGATGCTTTCGACAATAATGGCCAGAATCACACACTGGGGATAAAAACATGGCTAGATCACTAGGTGACTCCGTAAAACACCTAAGCCATAAAAATAGCTCCAACATATATGTTGAGGCAATAGAGTACCTCAACTCATCGATTAGTGTGGTTGAACTGGCCCAAAGGGACATCGGGAACGAAAAGAAGGGATTTGCAACTGCATCAGACTGTTTAGAGACCTGGGATGACTCGGACAACATAACGGCTGTAAATGCTCAAAATTATTTGAGACATCCTGCAAAAATGGTGGCATAACCACTCAGCAACAAAATGTCAAGGTTCTGAGATCAACTGTCAACATACGGAAGTAGTAGGAACGGAACTAAGGCTTGAAACTATCAATTCTATAATTCTATGGATTAGTAGCACGTCATCCTGATAGATAGATGAGCAGGCCTAATTCTTAATCCCCATAGAAAAGAAGAGGTTGATTCAGATCAGAAGGGCATAGGGTAAAGGAGTAAAAAGAGCCTTATGTTCCCTCCCAGAATCAATTCCCCTACATATAACTAAAGCATTTCTAGACTCAACTTTGACCAGTTGGCTTGGTAAACCTACAGGCAGTCAGGCTCTGATACCAACGCTGTCAAGACCCTGATTCCAAGTCACATCGATCTAGCCAGTAAAACCTCATATCACTTTGCGGCCTCACGCATGGTATTCCCACGGGTGTCGCCTTACCATGGCCCGGGACCGTATGTGCCTTTTGGCTCACGTATATGATAGTGTCGCTAGCATCCATATGATAGAGAACCCGGGCCGACATGGCTAGTCGTGAACCCAAAGCGGCACTAACCTATGGGGACAGGCATACATGAATCACATCGAGCATGTCGGTCAGCAGCTTGTGAATCCGGGCTGTAGCAATGGGCTAACAGGACTCCGGGAACCCGTGCTGTAGCAGGCTAGGCAGGACTCCGGATGTCACCGCGTGACATTTCCCCAAAGGGACAGACACAGGAACAAAGTGAAACACATGCCGGCCAGTCAAGTGTCCTGAGCAGTAGTGCTGGGCTAGCAGGACTCCGGTGAACCGGGCTGTAGCGGACTACTATGGCTCATGGAAGCACTAGACTACATTTCCCCATAAGAGAGGCTGCCAAGGATAAACAACTAGATTGTCGGATCCCAAACATACCAAGCATTTCAATCATGCACACAATATGCTCGATATGTGTAAATACAACATGGCATCACAACATAAGTCTACGACTTAAGTATTTATTCATTAGACTCCGAGGAGCGAGAAATTACAAACATGGGTCTCATGACCCAACAAACATAGCATACAAATCAAGGCACAAGCGGAAGCTTAACATGTCTGAGTACAGACATCTACAAATGGAAAAAGACTAAGAAGCCTGACTATATACCAGATCCTACCGAGGGAACAAGGTTGTAGCTGAGGTATCAAGCTAACGTCGAAGTCCATGCGGAACTACTAGCGAGACTGGAGTCTCTCTGCAAAACATAAATTAAGAAAACATGAGTACAAGAGTACTCAACAAGACTTACATCAGAACTAGCTACATATGCATCGGTATCAACAAAGGGGGGGGGGGGGGTGGTGGAGTTTAACTGCAGCAAGCCAGCTTTGACTCGGTGGCTATCTTAAACTACGACAAGTAACTCTTTTGAGGTGGCGCACACAAGTCCACATATTCACCATATCAATACACCACTATGGATCCGCTCCCGTCTCCCTACGAGAACGCCATCCATAGCACTCACACTTATCTTGCGAGTTTTAGAGTATCCACTTTCACTTGTCTATGAACTGTTATAGGCAACCCAGAAGTCCTTTATCGCGGACATGGCTATTCGAATAGATTATTTATAACCCTGCAGGAGTGTACATCGTCACACATGTTTCCACCACTTAGCGTCTGCACACGACATGTGCTTGGCAGACTTCAAGCGAAAGCCGACGTGGGTGTAGACCACGACCTGACTAACCACACAAGTCTCTAGTCCAGGTTTATCGCCTATTCGGGTTCCATCCGCGAGGAGATCCGGCCGGAGTTTCGCTCACAGTCCCAAACGATGTGTGCAGGGTTCCCGAGACACCAAACGGGCGCTCGATACACCGTGCCATGGTGTATCTACCGCATCATAGCCCACCCTAGGGTCAGCGCTACGCACGGACGCCAACACATATCCTATAAACACCAGAAACTAGTTGCAACTCCTGGATAGAGGACGAGAGGGGTCAGTAAGTCGAGCGGGGTCATATTTTAGGGCCCAACGTGTGGTAGTAGCTGTTTCATGGATCACAAACACAGAACTCAGTTCCTGAGGATGGTTTCAATGAGACAACCCACCATGTACTCCTACATGGCCTCTCACCGCTACCTTTACCAAATTGTGTTCACACACTTAGCTCACACATAGTAGGACATGTTCACACACCTCCGATTCACCCCCGATGAACCAGACCTGACACGACTCTATGCAATAGCAGGCATGACAAACAAGCATGAATGAGTAGGCACATCAGGGCTCAAACAACTCCTACTCATGCTAGTGGGTTTCATCTATTTACTGTGGCAATGAAAGGTCATGCAGAGGATAAGGGGTTCAACTACCGCAGCAAGTAACAGATGATTCGTTGTTGTCCTAATGCAGTAAAAGAGAGCAGGAGTGAGAGAGTGAGATTGTATCGGAATGAGCAAGGGGGTTTTGCTTGCCTGGCACTTCTGAAGATTACATTGAGTCTTCATCAGTGTCAACGATCACAGCGTCGGAGCAGCGTCTACTGAGAGGGGACAATTGCCGGCAACAAGGAAGACCACAATCAATGCGATGCAACAATATGATGCATGATCATGACATGGCAATATGCTATTGATTGAGCTAATGCAACTAGCAACAAGTTAAATGGAGTTGGTTTGAACACTAGATTCAAATTCAAATTCAAACTATGAATTCAAATAGTGCATTATCATGTTTTGGACTAAACAATGAGGTTAAGTTGTTCAAACATGCATGAAAATGCCATATTCAGATTCCTTGGATTTTTCTGATCATTTTTCATATATAATTTATTTCATTTGGAGTTACGGTTGAATTTCTATGATTTTTGGAAGTTTTGGCTATTTTCAGGAATTCCCTGTAAAAGAATAAATCCAATAAATGCTTTATTGCATCAGCAGTGCGTCAACGTGACGTCAGCTGGTCAACAGGAGCTGGTCCGGGTCAAACCTGACAGTGGGGTCCACTGGTCAGTGTCTAACTAAACTAACCTAGTTTAATTAGCACTAGTCTAGGTTAAACTAATTAAATTTAAACCTAAACTAGATTAATTAGCTGGGCGGGGCCCGCATGTCATAGACCAATGGGTCAAATAGGGCCCACCTAGGTCAACTCGGTCAGCGGGGGTAAACCTGCCGGCGACTTGACGCCGGCGAGGCCAGTCGCGGCGGCGGGCCTCGGGTTTGCGTCTCCGGCGACAAAACGGGCGGCCGAGGCCATCTACGGGGAGCTGGAGCTCACCCGCATCCAGTGTTGCATGTGGCGGCAGCGGGGACGGCCGGAGCTCACCGGAAACGAGCTCGGGGCGGCCCCGGAGTTCGGGTGATTGCGGGGTTGGTGCTACGGTGCACGTTGGAGCGAGTGAGTGTGTGCGTCAGGCTCCTGGGGGCTTCCTGAGCATGGTGACGCGCTCCGTTGTGAGATTGCATGGCTGTGGCCACGGCTATGCCATGGCCGGCGGCGAGATGCTCTCGGCCGCGGTGGGAAATGGAGCTAGGGGACGAGCGCGAGCACGAGAGAAGAGGGGAAGGAAGAGGGGCTCACGGCGAGTCTCCTGGAGCGTACAGCATGGCCGGGGACGGTCTGGACGGAGCCAATTGTCGATGGCGATCTCGGGTGCCCGAGGTAGAAGAATACGAGGTAGCCGGCGATGCAGGGCATCCGGCGTAGCTTGGCTCTGCATAGGTGATGATGGCGACGCCGCGGACCCTCTAGACTGGTCGGCCAGGCGATTGGTGGATGGTGGCTGCGGTGGTGCTCGGCGGCGCGCTGCACTGCGCTCGGGTGTGAGGTGGAGAGGGACCATAGGAGGGGGGGAGAAGGGGGAGAGTGAGAGAGGTCCGGGGGGGGGGTGTCGTGGCGTCTCCTAGAGGCGTCCAGGCGTCGAGGGGGTGCGGCAAGCAGGAGGTGGCCGCAGCTCGTGGCCGCGTGCACGGGGCACACGCCCGGCGTCCTTCTGTCGCGAGGAAGACGACAGGGGGGGAAGGCCAGTGGGCTGGGCTAGCCAGCTGGGCCAGCCAAGTGGGCTTTGGTGGGTGCCAGGTAAGAGGCCTAGGTGCTGTTCTCTCTCTCTCTCTGCTAATTCTGCTTTTCTATTTTTTTATTCTGTTTTGGTTTAGTAAAATACTAAACCATTTAATAAAATCCTGGAAATAATTAGGGGTGCTGTCTGAGTTATTCTAATGACCCATAAATACTTCCAGCATTTTTGGAGCACTTAATATATATATATAGCATTTAAATAGCTCCAAATCAAATATGTTTGAATTAATTCAAAGCCCAAAGATGTCCTACAAAAATGTAAACCATTTTTTGGTAGATGCTTCCACCTCAATCCAAAAATGTTGAACATTTTTAGAGGGCATTTTGAGTGCAATGGAAAAGATTTTATTTTGACCCTAGTTGGATTCATTTGGTGCTAGGGTTTAAGCATCCCCATTTCAAGATTAATTGAAAATGAAAATGATGCATGGATGCAATGCCACTAATTACAAAAGATTTCTAGGGCTGTGACATCTGGTCAGTACCAGGGTCAAAAATTTAACTAAATATGTGGGAAATTTTGAAAACTCGCAAATTTTTGCTGGGGAACGAAATATTCTTACTCCAAAAATTAATAGCCATAGTTAAACAAATTTAAAAATAAATTAGTACTATGTCATGTTAAATCCAATGAAATACGTATAAGATATCTGTGAAGAACAAAAACAAAAAAAGAAACTTATATCCCATTTGCTATAATTTTTGTTGGAATTTTCAACCCCTTTTGATATTACTTTTAACAGACATTGACCATACTCTTAAGCTAGGCCTAGCTTGGGTATTCTTCAAAAGGAAATACTGGGCTAGCTATTTTCCCAAAGAACTGGTGCATGAGCATTTAGCTTTATTTATTTATTTATTTACTTATTTATGTTTAGGGGACCATGAGCATGTACCAGGGCCGGATTCATGTGAGAGCCTCCCTTCTAGTTAATTATGGACTTCTCTATTGGGCCTTCATCAGTGGGCTGCATGTTATGAACAAGTGGAAAATGTGTTCCGAGTTTCAAAAAAAATGTGTTCCGTACGATAAATAGTATGCGCTACGTACAGTACGGGGCACTAAAGGATCGAACCATGCAACGACTTCCAAAACATTGTGTTTGTCATTCTAACAACACATTTATTCAACCAACAGACGAAATATACTACTGATTGTACATTGAAAATAGCAGCAGCAACTAGGGCTGGGGGTGCAACAGAAGCAGTAAGAAGGCCACAAGAGTGAAGACGCAGCTCTCTCTTCCAAACCAACCATCAGCCATCATTACAAAAGGGCTACCAAAAAGGAACAAGTGTATGCATCAAACTAAATAAAGTTCCTAGTACACCAAGTCTATGCATCTAACTAATTGGCTCAGTTAGACATTACTATTTATTAAGCTGTGGAGATTGGCTGACGGCTTGAACCAGATGGGTGCCTGACGGGGGAAACTCCAGCTAGCAGGTCGAAGTCTGATACTTGTGACCCTCTCTCCTACTTTGGGCTGCAGAGTATGGCGGCACATATCAGGGTATGGTGCATGCAGAGACGCATGGTACGCTATGTACACATAGTTTTGCCTGATGAACGAAACCGCGCTGCCATCATGATCCTTGCCGTCGGTTATCTCCTGGTTAATCGGATAATTTAGTCCAACAAACAGAGAGCGTGTAGCAAGGCTACTTACCAGCCCCCAGTCAAAAATTCCTGAAGACCCAGCGAAGCTGGGATCCTGCTCAAAGACCTTGCAGTGACTATGATTGTATTCCGCAAAACAACATGTCCAGTACGTGCGAACGATCATCAATCTTTCGCCGTCATCTGATCGAGCTAGGAACCACCTACAACTGCCATGCCGCTTTTCTTTGAAAGGTTCTGGTATTAGGATGGGTAGGGACACCAGGCGGCCTACAACATCATATCAAGTTGGAGTCAAATAAAAAAGGGCTCTTGGTTTAGTTAATCTTAAGAATAGCATGTTATGAGCATGAATATTTTTTCAGCAAATGTTGACAGTAATATAAGCAAGCCATCATGATATCATAGGAAAGTAACATACTGTTGTAACTGCCGTTTGTAGCGATGACTGGAGTAGGCCAGCAATACGTCCAGCCATAGAGGGAGTCGACAGCGTAAATGAAGCCCTTGCATTCAATTGCATCAGAGAACCATGGAGGATGTATGATCCTACGATGGACGTGCAGATTTATCCACTTACCGCAGTGACCTGTCAGATAGGCGAGACCACGGTTGAAGAACGCAATTAGCCTGAAGTCTTTTATAATTCATAGATCTTGTGGGCACTTGGCAGATTACAACCTTGAGCAAATCAAACTTGGTATCATGTTGGCTACTATAAGATTTCGAGTATTCTGGGCCGCGGTGCCAAAGCAGTGCAGTGTTAATCGAAGGAAGGGGGATCAATGGCCGGGTGTAGACCTCCACGAGCATCCAGCTGCCGTGACCGTCGACGAGCACCATCCAAGACGTGTTCATGCCGACCCAGTACATACAGTTAATGTAGTTGAGGCTGACGGGGATCGGATCGCAGTCAAGGGGGTTGATGCTCGCCACCCTACGATCGTTATGCTGCGTGACACGCCGTTTCTAATGATCAGGCAGCATCGGCAAGCAAGGAGCTGGCTTAAGAAGCTCCGGCCTGAGGGCTTTGAGTAAACGGTACAGCCCCGACGAGCACGCAGCGAGCGGCATGGTACTGAGATTGTCCACACACGAAACAATGAGCTTGATTACCTCTATGGGGAGCGAATTCCAGCCACTCTTTCGGCGGACGCTACTCGGTTCTGCCATTGTTAGTGCTTGGGTTTCGGATGAGGGGGGAGGCGCCTTTGCGGGGATGGAACATTGGACGAGTTTATGTGCGGACAGACATGGAGAAGCGAATATGTGCTGCGGGAAGTGGACAGGTGATGATGACTACAACATGCCGCTTGACTTACGAGACACATACCAGTAGCGTAGGGTCATGTCGATGCCAGATAACTTGATTGAGTGATCATAGTACTGGTACTCCCTACAGTGATATGCCCTAACTTGCTTGAGTAGAGTAGTAGAGTAGGACTCTACTCTACTACTAGCACCAGAGGAGTAGTATATTCTAATCTAAAATAGTTACAAACTTCAATGCCCGAGCATGGAACGACTACGAACCGTGCTCAAAGACCATGTCTACGTGGTGTTTGGACATGGGCGACAATCTCAACGCCAACGGTGGTGCTCCCGTTGCACCGTATGTGTTTCTGTCCTTCCTGTTTGAAATCGTGGTAGAATTCATGTTTCTACTCTGTATCCTACTACTATGCCAGTCCACAGTATTAGTTTCATCTCTGTTATAGCCATCATGATTTATGTTGTGCTTATTCGAATTAAATCTTGTAGTAACTTGCTCATATATTCACCTGGCGCAACGTCCCCTACAGCCACTCCCGTTTCATGGATGGCCTGGTCGATGTTGGAATTTTGCTAGTAGGCCTTTATAAGGTGAGCTCTTCTACCACTTGTACTCCCTCATTTTCTTTTTAGTCTGCATATAAGGTTTGGTCAAAGTCAAACTTTGTTAACTTTGACTAAGTTTATAAAAAAATATATCAAGATTCACAATATGGAATCAATATTGTAGATGCATCATGAAATTAATTTTCATAACATATGGCTTTAGTATTGTAGATGTTGATATTTTTTCCTATAAAATTGGTCAAACTTTACAAAGTTTTACTTTAACCAAATCTTATATGCAAACTAAAAAGGAACGGAGGGAGTATGAGCATGAGAAGAGGAGACCTACACACGTGGGCGGCGACACTGGCTACACCGAGCATAATTGGACTCTGCGGAGCTGGGACTTTCTCGCCGATGTGGACATGGAAAACCCATGGTGTTATTTGGACTCCAACAATGTGCACGGGGACTCCAAAGGAGGTTCACCTGGACATCTACATTTTCAAGTTAAATGTTGATCATTAGTCTGCGCTCAATGTAATCCGCTGTCTAAGCATGTGGAGACTTCCATGCATGATCTTGCTCTATTGGAGTATCACGCTTGAATAAAAGTGTATCCATTTATGGTTTAGTCTAGAATCTTCCATGTATGAATTTTTACTACAGTACTGGTGAAAGACTTATGATGAACCATTTCTTACATATCCTCTGCCCCCTCCCAAGTCATCCTGATTTAATCCCTCCATCTGGGTGTATAAGGGCATGGTTAATACTTAAATAGTATAGCCAACTGTTGGCTACAAGAAAGTGCCATGTCATGTGTAGCCATCATGTATAAAAATGGATACTCAAAAACTAATTCTTGAACATCATTTCCTGCAAAGCACAATGAGAGTTATTTCTTCACAAGTTTTGGATACAGGTTGAACAGTTGAACGCTTTTGTTTGCAAAAGATACTTTTTATCTATTTCACCCGGATGTTTGTGAGCTCTAGAGATGAAATAATATCCGAACAAACCTATCCAAATGAACTAACCGAGGCATCTCCATCTTAATTTTCTCTTTCAAGTCATGCGTGGTCCCTTCATCGTGAAAATGCTTTGGCCGTCGCATTGTTTTGCATGCATGGATAGCACCACCATATTTTCAAAGGAGGAGCGAGCTCTATATTTCAGCCAAGGCATGCACGATTTGAGGAATTATGGTTGGGCATGCATGTAGAAATGGGAGGAGAGTAATTTGCATGCGAGGGATTAAAGGAAGGTTGGCCAGCGGCTAGGCATTCAAAGGAGGCTGCATGCAAGATTACACGGGATCCAGATACTAGTCCCAAAACCAGTTCCTCTTTTTGCGGATATGCCTTGGTACGAAAGATTGACAAGTTAGGCCCTGTAAAAATGGATGGAGGGAGTAGTAGTACGTGTAGAGGGCGGCGTTGCATGGGAGTGTCACCTCTCACCCCGCTCGTGGCGCGGCAGTAAAGCCGTCATATCACAAAACCCAACCACTCCCAGTAATAAGTGGCCTGGTAAAATAAATGGACAAGCAACCATCACATCCCTCCATCTTTTTTGCATTTCATCTCTCTGCATTTACTTTCTCCAGTTCATCTCGCACACTCGATCACTAGCTACTACTCCTAGGGCCAGTTCTTTTGGCGGCTTCCCCAGCTTTTCCCACAAGACTAGTCATAGTGGAGAGTAACAATAAGGCGCCTCACTCATTTATTTGGGCTTCTAAACTACTATTCCGTCCTGGTTTATTCCTCACCATTGTAATTTGTGCTAAATTTTGACCAAAGATTTAACTGGTTTTTCCTCACCATTGCAATTTGTGCTAAATGTTGACCAAAAATTTGACACAGATTACAATGGGGACCAATAAACCAGGAAGGAGGTAGTAGTTATGGGATTACTAATCTAGAAGCCTAAAAGAACTGGCCCCTGGAACTCCTACTAGTAGTAGTACTCAAGTTGGAATTCCAATTGCACGGCACAACCTATTAGGAAAAAAATTCGATACAGGGTGTAGGAAGCGGTTTGGGAATTTGCATGCCTTTCCAACCAGTGAGATACTCCGTACAAAGTATGACAGAGAAATAACCACAGAGAAGGAAGCTAAAAGTAAACAATCAAGCGAGCATTTTTGCATTTGTTTTGCATTGAATCGTTTCACAAGCTTGACTAGTGCTGTTTTTCCACTTTTACAAAAACCGCATCGTAATGTTAAAACGTGCATTTGCACGTACATAAGTAATAGTAGTACTCCCTCCGTCTAGGTGTATAAGTCTTCCCTCCTTCTTGGTCACGGTGCACAACCGAAGATGACTTATTGACCTGGACGGAGGGAGTAGCACAGTCTGCAAGCATATATCGAGAGAGACGTGTAGTGTGATAGTATATAGTAAAGTTTGTGCTATATGCACGTACTTGCAAAATGCGTATGAATACACAAGGTTTCCAAACTTTCCCTTTTACATACTTAATTAAGGACGCTAAAAATTCCTGAACGTTCGGGATTTATCATTTGCGTCCCAAAACTAATGAGATCACCTTATGAAACACAAATTATACTCCTCCTAAAAGCCACGACGCTCGCAGGAGCTCTTGCGGCGCGCCATGAGTGGCCTGGTGCGCGACCGTTTCCCAGCGGGCCGACACAACGCCTCTTCCTCAGCCTCGCAACTCGCGAGGTGCTGATTAGCGGCTTGCCGGCGGGCGAGCGTGATCTCACGGGTGTGGTGATCCAGTGCCAACAGGCACTCCTCCTTGCTGGAAGCGTGCGCCCGATCCATGTACCGCCAAGCATAGATGAGGCGCTTCGGCCTGACTGCACTCAGGGCATCGGCACGGGCGTCCTCCGCCACCCTCACGGCCCTCGCACGAGCCTTTTGCCAAAGAGCCAATTGCCTGACTCTCTCGGACGCGACATAGGCCTCCCAGGTAGCTTGTTCCGCGGTGCGCTTCTCTTCCTCGGCCTTCTTCTCCGCCTCTATTTTGGCGCGCTCTGCTAGAGGCAAAGCCTCCCCCAAGGCGACATCCATTTCTTTCCAAAGCTTCTCAAGGCTGCGGGGCTCGGCGGGCGGCGCGGCCTTCTCCTCGTAGCGGGGAGCCGACGCGTCCTCTGGCACGCGTGCTGGCGAGATTGGGAACGCCGATGCGTCCACCTCGACGTGTCGCGGCGAGGAGCAGAATGCCGATGCGTCCTCCTCGAGTAGTTGCGGCGAGGAACGGAACGGCGACGCGTCGCGTAGCGCCGAGGAGCGGAACACCGATGCGTCCTCCTCGACTAGTGGTGGCGAGGAACGGAACGGCGACGCGTGACCTTCCACGCGGTGCTGCGAGGGGCTCCTAGGGCTTGGGAGGGGCGATGCCATGGTGGTCGACGTGAGAGTGAGGGGGAGGAGATAGCGACAAACATGAACGTGAGGGGGAGGAGATAGCGATGTCTTGGGAGGCACAATATTTATAGTGAGCAATGGCACACCTACGTAAGATATGGACTGAGCTGCACTGACTTAACTGCAGGTCCAGTTGCATCACTGACATGTGGGCCAGACCCATGTTGGGCCCATATGTCAGTGACCGAATGCACCTGCAGTTAAGTAACAGCTACATGGGCATCTTTGTTGGAGTAAATTACGGGGGAGCGAAGGGGTGGAAATATTGCTGGTCACAACGGATTGGATGAGCGTGGGGGGAGGAGAGTCATGCATGCAGATATTTTCACACGGGGTGGAGTGGTGGGACCGCCGGAGGGAGAAGGAGAGTTTGGCAGGCATATTATTTCCACACATGGAGAGGAAAAAAATTGGAGATGAACGGGCTTCCTGCAGGTATGGGGAACGATGCATAATAAGTCATCTTGCATGCCGGGCTAGGTATAGCCTCAAGTCATTAAAAACAAACACGCCCCACACATGTTCATATTTCAAGGTGCACTAAATTATTGCATGCGATGATTAAGGCTAGCCATAATGGTGGTATCTTAGCACACGGGAATAGCAAACATGCTGATGTGGCAAAGAATTAAAGAAGAGAGGGGGGTTAGAGTAACTAGTGTTCATGCATGCATTGGTAAACACATTTTTTGTGGAGAATGACAACACTAATTGAGTACTTTTGCAGACTTCAAAAACTATTCCACAATGTGTCAACATTCACAATGTCAAATCAATATTTTTACACTCATTATAAAACATAGTTCTTATACTCATTATAATCAGTACTCCCTCCGTCTAGGTGAACAAGTCATCTTAGATTGTGCACTGTGACCAAGGAGGAGGGGAAAACGAGAGATCTTAATGTTTATTTGCTAATTAATAGCATTGCATGCAATGAACTAACCACCGCATGTCGTGTTTGGTAGTCTCAAGTCATTAAAAGCATGCACACCCACATCTCCTATTGGTTGATATGTCAAGAAACAAGAAACGAGGTAGAAGTTAATGCACCGCGCCTAAGTGTTTTGGGAATATTGTATCGAATGAGTGTACTGGTGTGGCTGGTTAATTAATATAAGGTGGTGTTCAAAAAAGTATAAATTTTGTCAAACACTTTGCAAACGGTTGACAGCGGTAAAAAGGACGAGAGGGCGTATCATGCATGCGGAGTAGGCAAAAAAATTGCTCATTTATAGCCGGTCGAAGTCTCCAAGGGCGCGACCACGCGAGGGAGGCGAAGGTCGTGGGAGGCGCGACGTTTGACGGAATTAAGTGAAGTTACATCCACGCGCCGGCATGGCGTGCGAACAGGCAGAAGCTATACCGTCAGGCCTACGATATGGGTCTAGTAGACATGACATCTAGTGGGTCCCGCATAGTTCTCAAGAACTCTTTGGGGGCTTGCAGCCGTTTATCCACCGGGCAAGCCAGCAACCCCACACCGTTCGCACGCCCTACTCGTCCCCGTCTTCTACCTTACAACAGTTCACTCCCAGTCGTCCCATCCTTTCACATTAGTTCGCTCCCATTTTTTTTGCGGGGTACAACAGTTCAACTTCTCCTAACCCTCCTCCAAAATCCATGACCTCCCAAATCTCCATGGTCGCCGCTAAGTACCAGGTTAGAGCCATCACCGGCGATCAGTTCATCGTCCTCTATACACGTGGATCCGAGACGGTGAAAGCATGGCTTGCTCGCTTCCTACGCATGTTCAACAGTTCAACGAATGAGTGGGTCGCTGGGCTAGATGTTGAGTACACCACCGTCCTGGGACGAGAGAAGGATCGAAAGGAAGAAGAGAGGAAGAAGCCCACCGTGATCCAGGTTTGCATACATAACGTTTGCTTGGTCTACCACATATGCCATGCCGACGTTGAGTGCCAGGATTTTAAGAACTTCCTCAAGGACAAAAGAGAGAAATTCGTTACTGTAGGCTTTAAGAACGACAGTGATGTCCTGCGTCGGATAGGTCTCGTTGTAGGCCAGCCCTTCGATCTCCAGAAGGCAAGCCTGGTGTCCTCCTCTCAACCTTCAATGCTGACCCTGCCACCAGCCATGATTGATCATTTGTATGCTAAACTGAAGAAACCTCATCACGAGTTTCATCATGCATGGGAGTCGAAGACATTAGATGAAGATCACATCCTGTACGCAGCAATGGATGCCTACCTTTGTATAAATATCTACAAGGGTTGGATGAAGAAGCAGAGCTCAGTGTCCGGTTCAAGCAAAGAAGCGTCAGCAAAGAGGAAGAGGAAGAGGGACGAGGACGAAGTTGAGGACGTGGACTCAGACTGCAAATAGGTGGCAGTGCCGTCGCTCATGCTGGTTCTACTCCAGTGTCAAGCGGACTAGATGCTTATTAGTTTATTTTCAAGGGTGTGTTGTGCTGAGGCCCCAGCAGAACTCTGTTTATGTTCTTTCTCGTTATTTGAACTCTTTAGTACGTACAGTAGTACTAGTACTATGTCTTACTACTGTTTTTCTTGCAGTTGGTACTACTGCTTGTATCTTCGTGTTCCTACTGTACTTAATACGTTCGTACTAGTAGTATAATTTGGGTCAGTCGATTTGTGAAAGAAGTTCAACGGAGCGAAGGAAGAAGACGACAGAAGAGGTGGAAGAAGCCCTTCTAGCCATCCATGTTGCTTCAAACGGCTCACATGAGTCGACTGACCCAAATTGCTCCTTCAGATTGCAGGATCCACATGGCATTCAAAGTCTCGAAGGTAGATTCCGCGTCCGCACCCGGTTTGCGGGCTCGACGCGTGCGCGACTGGCTTCCGCCACGACAGCCACCATGCGCGCCTCCTCCGCGCTGGCAGAGACGACAATGACACACTAGTTCCTCCTCGCCGGCGTGTTGGAGCACGCGCTTGTCCTCCTCTTCGTACGCTGCATGCATAGACATGGCTCCACCAGCTGCTCACGTGCTTGGCAGCGCGGCTGCATCGCGAGGAGGGACTGCAGACGATGCGAGCGGACGAGCCTTCGGCTTCATGGCACAGGGATGGTAGCGACACAGCGGTGATGGGCGAGAAATTATTGGCCGGAGCAGGCGGGCGCCGGCATGCGCAACGGCGGCGGCGGCATATTGATGAGTGCGCATGTGGGAGCTTACTTTAGTTTTAAATATAAGGTTGGTCAAACTTAAAAGAAAACCGTACTAGTACATGTAAACATTAGACTTAGGCAGCGCTTTTATTAGTTAGTACCACATCCACGGTATGAAATCCAGTGCAAGCGCGTGAACCTCGGCCGCGCGGTCGATCGAACGATGCGTCACCGTGTCGCGCTCGAAGGACATCCACCGAACCTTTTTGTGTGTGTGAAAACAATCCTCGAGTATTACTCAACTTTTTTTCCTGTGAAAGTTCTTGACGCTGCAATATTTCCATATATTTGAATTTAGCTACAGTTTGTGTTTATTTGGATTTGGACATTTTAGGTGCGCGCTAGTTTTTTTAATACTGATTTTGTATGTGTGACTGAGAGAGAACGTGTGTATGTGTCCATATGTGTGTTGTGGCAGAAGGGCAATGTGGAGACGGTGTGCGTGTGATACAGACATAGAGAGGTGTGGATGTGCAAATGATCATGCATGACTGAGACATAGACAGATGTCGATACGTTGTGTATACATGAGAGAATGGTCTTCTAGTTTACTTGTGTGTGAGAGAGAGAGAGACAGAGAGAGGAGCATCCGTAACACAACAACCATCTTTCTCGATTCGTCCGTCCCTCGGACGGTTGCATGCAACACATGCATCAACGCGCACATTTTGACACCCTCACCCAGCCCCTGCCCACCTCAAGGCCCGCACAATCTCTTCGTGAATACCCATTTCTCTCCTTAGGTTTGTTTTCTCTCAATATCTGACACACACACACACACAGAGAGAGAGACATGCATCACAACACACACACACACACACACTCCCCCGAGCACACAATTCATCCCCATCCAAGGTTATATGGCGACCACTCTCGCTTGTGCTTCTTTGCACCCCAACATGCACAACACCTCAATCTTCAAAGAGGGCAACAAGCAGATCGAAGACGGCGACCACACCGCGCTAGAGAATGCAGTGTCATTTGGAAGCAGGGTGATGTGACGACGGCTGACTGACTCCTCCCCCTGCCCTCTCTCTCTCTTGCACAAAATTACCAATCCCTCTCTCCCCCGCACAAAATTGTCAATCCCTCAACCCACGAGATCCTTCCCCTCTCGTCCATGTTTTTCCTGCTCTCTCACCAAACATGTTGTCTCTTCTCCTTCCACGTATACAGAATCCAGATGAACATGCATCTCATGTACATTACATGTATGCATCTTTCTCACCGACCTAACTTCTTCCTCTCTCTTTCTTTCTCTCTCTCTCTCTCTCTCTCTCTGTCTCGTTAGGTTTGATTCCTACTCTCTCGTCCACATACATACAATCTTTCCAGCCCTATCTGCTCCATCTTCAAAAGCTCTCTCTGCACGTTTCATTCACACATTGGGATAGGTCAAAATGTTGCTTCTATAATGGCTGATGTAGAGTTATGGTTGTTCTTGTTGCATCCTACAAAGTAATACCTATGAAATGCAT
The DNA here is from genome assembly GCA_034509565.1 of Triticum monococcum. Classification (NCBI taxonomy): domain Eukaryota; kingdom Viridiplantae; phylum Streptophyta; class Magnoliopsida; order Poales; family Poaceae; genus Triticum; species Triticum monococcum. Next base: position 93,442,109 of record CM067843.1, on the reverse strand, counting down.
TTAGATTCTCATTTGACTAGGATTATGTGAGTTTGAGCATGTTGTGAAGTACTATAGACCTTGTATACATCTTGGGATTCGACAATGATTGTAACTATTGAATTGTATAGACCATCACATTCGAAGTCAATAGCCTAATATATTTATTTCACAATTTCAACAAATGATTAGTTCACTACAAACTAAGAAAACAAATGTGTACTCCCTCCATTTTTATTTAAGTACGCGTATTAGAATTGGTCAATGTCAAGTTTTGTAAACTCTCAGAAAGCTTATACCAAAAATATTAACATATAGAATAACAAATAAATACCATTAGATTCATTATTGAATGTACTTTCACATCATACATATTTGTTATGGTAAATGTTTATATTTTTCTATAAACTTGGTCAAACTTTAGGAAGTTTGACTTCGGTCAAACCTAATATGCAGAGTTTACTACTACTACTCGCTAGTTGCTTAGCCGAATCACTCAACACGCCACACAGGAAGTCCAGTGTCACAAAATTTTGAGGTCGGCGGGAAAATCTCCCGTGACCCTAATTCGAGCAGTGGGTAGTTACCATCATAGCCTTTGGAACCGGCCTACAGATGACGCTTGGTCGGGGGCTGTTTTCGTAACTTCAGGTTCACCCTACCCAGCCAACCCCACCCCGGCACCCAGAGTAGTACACCTAAATACTCCCCATTTTCTATCCCACCGCAAAATAGACTTCTCCACTGCCCCGCGGCCTTTGTGCTCCTCCCCTTTACATCGGCGCACTCGTCCACCGCAGCGCATCTGCCTCATCGACGACCTCGTACGCCGCACTGGAGCCGGTCCACCATCGTTGTCGTACACGAAGCCTCTTCCCCGGCATCGTCTTCCACGGTCTCACATCTGCTTCCCGGAAGCCGATGCCAAGCGCAGAAGTACCACCATCATGGACAATGAACTGACTCCCGTTGTCGACCATGACTCACAAAGGTTGCCGCGACCATCGTTCTCCTCCTCGATTGGTAACGTGTGTATTGAATCCTTAGCAGTACATGTGCAGTTTCATACCTACCCTTCAAATTTCCTGGGTGCTATTGTTCCCATAAAAGTAATTGGTTATAGCCTCCATTGTCCAACAGAATATCAACTTGTAATTGTTCATCGCTCCCGTATCGCGCTGTGCTTGGGTAGGTTTTTCATCTGCAACCAGTAGTGTGGCAAATGATGGAAAGGTTTTTAGAACTAGCAAAATGCCCATGTGTTGAACGCATCAAGATGCATTTGTAAGAGTAGTTTATCTTGTTGGAGATGCTCTAACATGGCAGATGAGTGCTTTAATGTTGCCCACAAGATGCGCGCGTATTACTAGTAGTATATTTTTCTTGCCATGTTGAGATTTTAAAACCACGAGTGCGAACATGCAGAGGAGCAATGAAGAGCAAACACGGGATATTCGGGACATCTTCAAGGAGCGTGGCAAGTTAAAGAGGAGCTGCACCGAACCTGTAAAACGAGCTTTGGTAAGTAACACCCTTTCAATTACTTTCGTGTAGCCTCATATTTTTGATGTGTATATGTTGTAGTTTCTGTTTCTCTTAAGCGTGGTGTTCTTTGATGTGTAATAAGAAGAGTCTTAATCGTCCTAATGCTTTCATTTTTAGCTTGATGTAGGAAGTGGGTGTTCTCACCTTGTAGTCTGTATTTATTTATTTTTTTCCTTTTGAATTCACTTGTCCGAGTTCTATTTATGTGGCTTCTACTAAATGGATCTAGGTTGCTCTGAGTATTGATCTAAAAAAGAAGTAACTTCATGTCAGGATGCAGTTCCTACGAGGAGGGAAGTATGATCAACCTCGAGGTCATGTTTCCAAAATGAGGCTGGATTACACACAAGGTGCCAGTTCCCTAATGATGCTGGACTAGACACAAGGTGCAAATTCCCAGATGATGCTGGATTACACACAAGCCAGGTGGAGTTGTCAGCTGTTCGTGTCCTCGTGGCATTAGTAAAGGCTGAAAGAAAGCGTGCAGCAGCCCTTGAGAATGTAGCTGAGTTCCTGAAGAAGCGAAAAGAGCAATCAGATGCTCTCTTCAACCAAGCCAAAGAAGAGATGGAAGAAGCCAGAAATAAGCTAGCAGAGGCAGAGCAGGCTAGGCGTCTCCTGCTATCTAAAACTATTGTCAATACAAAATTTCCTTCATAATAGCTAGGTTCAAATGTTTATCCAGCCAGCATGCCTGTTGTGATGTCCGTGCATCTACTTATGTGGCACAATTTTTTTTTCGGGTCATGTAATAACAGCAATTACTTTCCAAACAATAACAGACGAAGCATTGGACATGGTATAGTTCACGCGCAAGCCCGACATTCGAAGTTCAACTTCCACATCAAACTCATGTTCACAGATATCTGCACATTCATACATAATGTCCACAACCAAGTTTCACTTCAAAGCCAAAAAAATGTGAGGAGAGTTATAAATAAAGAAAATCCTCTACTAGTTCCTGCTACCAGTGCGAGCACAAGAAGTGAAGACCATGCGTAAATTAATTATATTTTAGTCATTTTTTGTGTTCTAAAATTCCTGCCGGCTCGCGGAAAGACGTGTTGCTGGCACACGCACGGATTCAATGAAGGCATGCGGGGCAGTCTTAAGCTGGTTGCACGCGGCAAGGAGGTGTGCTCAGCCGGGCCTGCAGCGAGTGCGGCCCTCTTGGCCGGCGCGCCGGTTCAATGCCTACGCTATGAGAGGTCGCGTCCGTGTCAGAGCAATCACTCCCTCCAGTCGGTTTTTGTTTGGGTATAACAAAATCTCGTTTTCCATTCACATTTTACAAGTAAAGTTCGGGGACAAACTTTGACCCAAAGTACGATGGGGACTAGTAAACCAGAATGGAGGTAGTAGTTTTTTTAATCGAAGAAGGGTTTCCCCTTCTGATTTTCATTAAAGAAAACCAGCATCTAAATCTAAACCATAGTATTTGCCATAGAACTACCAGGTTCAACATCTCGCAACATAAACCCATACAACCTCCATCGAAAAAAACAAACCATACAACCATACGCCAAGGAGGTATGTAGAACTATGAATTCCATTTTCGCTCCATACCAATCGTTCTAAAAACTACTTCTTATAACACGCCATTGAAAATCGGAACTCTTAACCCCGCTAAAAAAACGATATTTTAAACATGGCTACTCGATGTGTGGCAACTGGCGAGCCACCGCGCTCCAAGTCGTTCACCTGTGGTCCCGACCATCAACTCCTACGGATCAAATTATCATGCGAGCTGACTATTCCTACAAAGGTGCTCCACCACATACCCAGTACCCGCGAATGTAGCAATTGTGCTCCTAGGGTTTTAGAGTTTATTGGTTAACGTCGCCTTTACTAACACTCATGTGTGCGAGACAGCGAGAGGCCGACTGCGTGCGTGCGCCTCTTCTCTTCGTATATGTACTCCACCATTTGTCTGGTGTCCAAAAAATTATAATAACTACTAGCAATGTGCCAATGCGTTGCCACACGATCAAAGTAGATTAATACAGTGGCGGAGCTAGATGCAGATTACGCCTAGGGCTGTGCTATGTTGAGTGATAAACTTCTATTATTTTCTATGCTTTGCATGAAGAAATTACAAAGGAAGTTGTTTCTAGGCCTAGGGCTATAGCCCTAGCTACCCCAGGCCTGCCTCCGCCACTGGATTAATACATATTCACCAATTTGATAGAAAACAAGTCTAGCTTTGAAATACGTATATCACTAAAAATATGTTATGTTTCACTCAAAATATATTCCTTTGGCGGTTTTGATGAGATAAGGGAGGAATGTTGTTGGTTTCAAGATTCGAGAAGTGGTATATGTCTAATTTCTACTCTTACTAGCAAGATGCCCGTGCGTTGCATGGAACATAAGGATCTTGTGGGAGAAAATGATGAACGAGGGAAGGCCTTATCTGCAAATGTGGTGAAGAGTGCGGGTAAATTGCCATATTTTCCTTCCTATCCGTCAGATATAAATCAGACGACCTACATTGCAGGATGGCAGGCCCACCATCATCGCCAACTCTATTTTTTTATCCCTACTCTTATAATAAGCATTGTCGGTGATGATCGTGTGCCTGCCATCCTGCAATATAGGCCGTCCGATCTATATCTGACGGATAGGAAGGAAACTATGGCAATTTTGCAAAAAGATACCCACACCCCTCTCCACATTTGCAAATGAGGCCTTCCCTTGTTCATCCTTTTGCCCCACAAGATAAACTACTCATACAAATGCATCTTGATGTTCCGTGCAACGCATGGGCATCTTGCTAGTTGTTGCAAAAAGCACATGTGTGTGTGAGAGAGACGGCGAGTGGAGGAGGACGGAGTGCATGTGTGACAAAGACACAAGGAGTGTGTGTGCGATAGGTATCAGCTTAAAATGAGGCGATAGTGTGTGTGTGCACGATCGAGAGGGCGTGTCTCAAGAAGGGAAGAAAAATCTACATAGATACAAGGAGCGGGAGAAAGACATGTATGCGATGGTGGAAGCACGAGTGTGCGGGTGTATAAACCTATCTAGAGGCTAGCTAGTCGATAAATGTTTGTGAGAGAAATACGAGTCGGGGTGCGAAAGTGAGAGTTTTGTGTGTGTGAGAGAGAGACGGTAGTCGGGAAGGGGAGTGGAAGCAGGAGTTGTGTGTGTGTGTGTGTCTGTGAGAGAGAGAGAGAGGAGACGGTAGTCGGGTTTGTCTGATCGGAAAACAAATGAATAATGTCAGTCTGGATGGAGACGAAAAGGAGACCGCAACAAATGTTGTGTCTACAGGAGAGATAGAGAGAGTAATTTTAGTGGTATGAGTCATATGTAGATACATATAGGGCGTGTGAGAGAATCCCATAGAGAGAAAGACAAAGTGAAAGACGAGTGGAGACTGTGTTTGGCGGTGAAAAAGAAAGCTTAGGTACCGAGTGATACTAGAGAACAGTAGAGACGTGAGAGATAATGAAAACCGTGTAATGTATAATGATAGGAAGAGTGTGACACTTCTCAAGGGAGACCTCGAGAGACCATGTTTGCGAGGATAGGAGCAACATGAAGTGAGCGAGCGGGTGAGCTGGAGAAAAGAGAGTGATAGCTACCTGAAGGAGCATGCATGAGAGAGAGATGGGCGTGAAAGGAGTGAACAAAAAAGGGATTCAAATATTTGAATTCGAGATGATGATACATGTAATCCATACTCGAACCAAAATTGATCTATCAAACATGCATACTCATATGAATTCACGCACATCTATGTTATTTAATATGTAGATATTACTGATCCATACATTTTAGTAGAATATAATTAGGTTAATTTTTTTCGAATTCAACCTTAAGATTTCGAGATCGTTGTATTTGTAAATCATATTATACATATAAAGGAGCAGAATTCTTTGTTGTGCTTTTGAAAGTATATATATATATATATAAAATGATGTATATAGAATGTAATTCCAATTGAAAATGGATCCCGCCCAAAAACAAGAATACAAACGGGATTCGAATTGAGTTGGCATGGTAAACGTGCACTCTGCAAAATTTGAATGAAGCGGGGAAAGTCGCAGTAACTGCCCGAAACAAAAATCTGCGAGATGGAAATCACTATTGTCTGTCCCTGCCACGCAAAGCCTATATGCTGGATTTATATAGGTTTCGATAGGGGTAGGTTTGTAATTTCACCCAAACATGACGTAACCGCCTCTCACCCGGATTCATACACGGTGGGCGCCAAAACACAGTGTGTCCTCGGCCGAAATCGACTCCCTCCCCGATTCATATTCATACACGGTGGGCGCCAAAAACAAACTCTCGTCGGCAAATATTCGGTGCATGTGAGATTACCGTCCTATCCCCAACCGAGCAGTGTTGCTGTGATGTAGTAGAAATTTGAAACTGGGGCTAAGTTTGTAAATTTCCTCGCATTTGAGACAAGCGCGCCCTGAATACATGGTTCCCCCCTTCCTCTCTACCTCCCTTTTCCCCATTCGTACTCCGTGGGCGCCAAAACACCCTCTCCACCCCACCCTCCTCCGTCCACCGCCGTCGTCCACCACCCCATCCACCGTCATCCTCCTCCACCATGTTGGAGCTGATAGCCCGACGCCGTCGTCCATTACAAGAGATCGACCTCTCTCATCCACGGCTTCGGACCGGGATCCTTGCATCCCGTCCTCTCGCTTCATCCCTACCATCGTCCACCTTGCCGGTGCCGCTCCTACGACCGTCTCGTCCACCACACCCCGCCGCCACCGTCTACCCATCCTAGATCTGCTTCCACGCCATCGTGAGCCATCGCTACCACAGCACTGTCAAATTCTCAGCAGATGCGTACACGGCGCCGCACCAGAGGCGGTACTCTTTCGTATCTGCTCAACTTATTTATCGCAGCAAGAAAATAGATCGCCACTACTTTACTCCAATTTCTTGTCTTGGTTGCGAAGTTGCCTTTGTCCGGTTTGCACCTTCAGATCCGCCATGGCACGCTCAACACCATACTTGCAATGCTCATGGTTTTACCCTTTTATATTCCACACTAGTTAAATCACAATCGACTAAATTTCAAAATTGGGTTAGTCAATTTTTCAGAGCTCGCCGGAGTTCGCCCGTGCGATTGAAGGGGCTCGGTGGGGACGGTGGTTGTGGGGGGCGGTGGTGGGGCCTCGTCGAACGAAGAAAACTCGACGCGGGTGGGGGCGGGGGTGGGGGTGGGGGTGGAACACAGGCTATGGGGCCGGTGGTTCGGTCGGCGGCCCGTGCGGTGTTCTGTATGGGAAGCACAGTATGTTTCTTGTCAGGAAGGGGAGCAGGGACATCTGCAGTCTAACAGCTGATAGAGCTGGCCTGTACGTGATCGATAGGCTTTCAATTACTAGCGGCAATACAACACCGTAATTTCCATCCAGTTCCACTTTCCCGATTTATATATCCTGGTTATGGTGTACCCCTGTTATGTACACTATGATCTGCCTAGTTGCTGTGTGCTCTTGTTATCATGGTTTGGCAATAAACTCTCTATACAGTATATTATGAACCTATCATCTGCTAGCTATCCTTACTTCTGGAGCCAATTTTTTGTATACTTGTGCCAGATTATATGAATGCACACACCATATTACAACACACATGAGCTCTCTCATCAGAATCCAGTGAGAGCACACAAGTGTTTACAGGGGCGCCCCTATATTAGAATTCATCTGCATTACAAAGATAATCTCACAACTATTTATGTTTTCATGCTTCTCAGATATCATATGCAATTACAGTGAATATCAGAATCTGCGCATCAGAAGAATATTGTGGAACACTGCAATGACTTACAAAATTGGCACCAAGGCATTGAGTGCCATTCTGGAAGCAATGAAAATCGTACGCTCCCCACCTGTTGATTCTTGTTCAGAATATCATCCTAATGACTATTCTAACCTCGAGGAGTCAAAGGCAGATGGCCTGTCCTGTTCACCCATCAAGGTGCCTGTTCTAATTTGGCAAGGTTTTATTGATTGCACGTATCTTGCATATGTTGTCTTGCATTTCTTCTACTTTGTTGCACCACCATCTTCTTAGTTTACTCATCATATATGTCGAGATGCCATGCCCATCCATTATCAATACATATTCCATCTGTCATCATACCATGTTTTCCACTCAAATGCTGTTCTGGTGCATCAGACATTAAAAAGGAAGAGGGTGATTGCCGAACCTGAAGGAGCACCAGCAAAGTCCTTGAAAAATGTGGTGGTGCCGGAGAAATCAGACAACACCCCACTTATATTGGCCGTAGAACCAATGACAGGAAACGTAGGACCGACTCCAGCAGACTGTACCCATACTTCACTGGCCACACCACTAGCCCCACCACACAGGACCTGCACTCCAGCAAAAGGTATACCGATTTCATTTGCCATAGCACCACCTGTACCACAGAAAAATCCCACTCCAGCAAAAAGTACAGCAAGTCCACCGGCCGAGGACCTATCCCAACTGCAGAGACGGCCAATTCCTGCAGATTGGAACCCCATTCCATTTATTCCCAGTTTAAAAAACAATGCTTTCAATGTTGTTACGGACTACGTGCATATATTCCCATCATGAGAAGATTATTGGGAAGACAAACACCATTTTCAGATCTTCCTGTCCAACTTATGTGTAAGTGCTATTATTCATGGTTATTATTTACCTGTTTTCTGCTGATTGAACACATCAATGATTTACATTACATTATTGTAACTAGGCGAGGGTCAAACTGGATAGTCATGATGAGCAAAGCTTGCTTGTGCTTTTCAAGGAAGCATTGCAGCAGTATCGGTGTTACCTGAGGAAATCACACTTTGATGGCAAGTCTATAAACGAATTTCCGGTGAAGTCTCCCATGCTAAATTTAGAAGACATTGAATGGAAAAACCTTGTTATGCACTAGTCTTGTTCCTAGGATGAGGTGTTGTCTATGAAATCACATGACAATTTGAACTTCTACTTTTCCGCATGTGCCTTACTGATCTTTTTACAGGAAATCTGCTCGAAGAAGAACTCCAGTTTGACAAGAGCGACAGGATATCACAAATATGCTGCCCACTGCTTTGCTCTTGTTAGTACCTGTTGTCCTGTATCACTGTACTTGCATACATACCTGGTTCATTATGTGACGCAGTATGCATGATAGCTTGCTTATCAATTGTTCGCTCCAAATTATCTGATCTGTATGAATGGTTACATTAGTGTAGAATATATCCAATGCCAATGTTTTTTTAGCTCTGCATTGCTCTTGTAAGTACATGCTGTCCTTTATCAGTGTACTTATAATGATAGGTAGTTGTTTGTGTACCATCATTCTGCAGCTTATTTTCCTTTGCCCTCCATGTTCTACACATCAGATCTATATTTACTCTTACCATAAGGTTGGTACTGAAGAAGTTTAGCTGTGCATTGCTCTTGGCTGTACCTTTTGCCTGTGTCGCTGCACTTACATTTATAGCTACTTGGTTATGTAGCATCACTCTTCATCTTATCTTAAATATTCTCCATTTTTTCGTATATTATCACATCTATATTTACTCTTAACAAAATGTAGAATAAAGGCAATGCTTTTGAAGAAGATTCTGTGGTAAACTTCTTGAATTGCCCCCCCATCAGCATGGACAAGGCCTTTATAGAGCCTGTCTTCACCAATAATGTAAGTTTGTCCATCTCAAGCCTTCAAACTTTGTTGTATATATTTGGTTAGGCATGACTGCAATAGCTGTTTATTTTTGGTTTTTGCATCAAATTGCTTGTTTAAAGTTTATTATATGTAGTTCATAAACAAAAGTTCGTCCTTTCTCAATTTAAGTTTTCAGTTGTACAACCAAGTTCCTTCTTCATACCATGTAAATTAAACTATACAGAGCAAGTGATCTTCTTTTGCACTGCATGTATGCTTCTGTTCTTCATCTGTAATCCAGTGGTGTGGTGAACCTACCCACTACAGCACAATGTCATATTCTGCAATGTCTTAACTATGAACAATGTCATATCATTCTACTATTATTTAAACCGTATCTTTGTTTGCCAATCTGAAATGGTATAAATTGACAGCACACTAATCATTGATACTTATGAGTTCTTGATCTGTAATTCAGTGGTGTCGTGAAGCTGCCAACTCCTACACAATGTCATTTCCTGCCATGTCTTGACCTGAACAATACCATATTGTGTTAATGCAAATTTAAACTGTGTCACTTTATTCGTTAGTAAGAAATGTGATGAATTGTCAGCACTGATACTTTTATGTGCAAAACCTGTCATCTGTCTGCTTGTTTATCTTTCAGAGTGAGGAAGATACAAGTGTTGAACAAGCGCAGTCTCATCATCTTGCTCAGCTGCTTGCCCTGCAGCTCCCCAGCAGGGCTAGCCTTTCTTGAACTCTATTGAAGTGCTGTCGGTTTTTTATATTATTTTGTCGGCGTGTTTATTTGCACTGGTGGCGATCTTTGATGTCCAGTGTATGTAATATGTTGTCTGCTTGTGCTTTATTATCATAGTGGCGAACTTTGATGCCCATTGGATGTAATATGCCATAATTTCTTTATTGTATAGTCTAGGTTTTTTATTATTCACGATGCTGAAGTTATTTTACTGTATATATATCCTGTCTTCGCAGTAAACCGGCCAAACCGTAAAATTACGATACATAATCGGGCCGTCATGCAATCACGATGTAGGTTGGGCCTGAAACGTGACGATCAGCTCACGGGCCGGCAGCAGCCTGAAATGAACCCCGGCCCATGATTGTGCGAATCAAATCACGGGCTTTTAACAGGCCAAAAAATTGTCTCGGTCCTTGTTTGGCCCAATCAGGTATTGGCTGCAAGCAGGCCGGATGCAAACCGGGCCGTAGTTAGGCCCAACTATATGACGGACTTTTAACAGACTGAAATTAATATAGGGCCGAAATGTTTAACGGGCCCTTAACAGGCCAAAACTAATATCAGGCCGAATTACTAAGTGGTCCTTTAGCAAGTGGGCCCAAAAGCATATTGTCCAGTTGACGGGGCGAATCTGAAATGGGCCATATTTGAGCCCAAAGCGTCTTAAAGGGCCGGACCTGAACTGGGCCGTAATTTGGCCCAGAACGTGGCAGGCCTTTAACGGGCCGGATCTCATATGGGCCACTATTACGCCCGGAGCGTGGCAGGCCATTAATGGACTGGATCAAATATGGGCCGACATTTGGCCCAAAACATGGCAGGCAGTTAATGGGCCGGCCTACAAGGGTACTCAAAATCTTGTGCGCCTACAGCTGGGCCGGCCCATTAATGTCGGCGAAATCTTGTGGGCCTTTAGCTGGGCCAGCCCATTATGATCCACAAGAATCTTGTGGGCCTTTACCTGGGCCGGCCCATTACGGCACACAAAAATCTTATGGGCCTTTACCTGGGCCGGCCCATTATGGCCCGCAAAATCTTGTGGGCCTTTAGCTAGGCCAGCCCATTATGGTCCGCAAAATCTCGTGGGCCTTTAGCTGGGCCGACCCATTATGGTCCGCGAAATCTTGTGGGCCTTCAGTTGGGCCGGCCCATTAAAACTTGATGGGCCGGTCCACGTGTCAACATATCATGGGCGTGTCTCGCCCATTGGATGAGTTGACACGTGCCTCCTCCAGCCAATGATGATTTTACACGTGGCAAATCCCCCATTGGTCGTGGCTGATAACGGGTAAGCGGATCCAAAACCCGACTCGATAGCTTAACGGCATTCCGTTACGGTGGATACCACGTGTCGGTCACCCTTGACGAAAGCACTTCTGTGACGCGTGATTTATTGTCATGGAAGTGGACAATTCCGTGATGATAATTTTGGAAATGTCATGGAAAACTTCTACGACAACATAGGTATGACTATCTTGATTCTGTCATAAATTTGTCATGGATGTACATGCATGACAAAAAACGCAACCTACTGTGACAAACACGTATCATCACGGAAGTGTATTTTTTGTACTGCAACCTTTCGCATGTTTTGGTCAAAAGAGAAATTTAGAACCGTCATTTGGCACACAAAAATAACATCCAAGATCACCCAGAAAGTTGTACTACTAGTACTAGTACTGCGTGTTAGATGAAAAAACATGATCAAGATCAAGGAAAAGATCGTCAAGATGAGATATTACCTGGACTTGCTTAATGAGGGATCCCAGAGAGGGGGGCTTGGACAGGGCGATGGCTTTGAGCTTGTCTGCGGTAGTCTCGGCGGGGTGCTTGCGCTTCTTCGTACCATGAGCCTCAACGGTTTTGGCCGGAGCCATAGACATCACTTCAGCCGGTGCTCCAGCGTCCATCAAGAAACTGTCAAATAGAAATAAAAGAAAAGAAACCATAATCACAAACCCAAAAGAAGAAAAGAGATGGGGTTATATGATCAGTCTAGGGGTTGCAAGACCGGGCCTTGGCTAGAATCAACACCATTGATGCGCTCACCTTTCCTTCTTTGGGAGAGAAGAACAATGGTAGAAGCAGGTCGGGGTTTTCTTGAAGAAATGAGGAACAGGATGAGGCAGAAGCGAGGGTTGGGTAGAGAGGAAGCCAAGAGAGAAGAGTGAAATGATGGTTGCTTTGTCCGTCCAACTTACTACTGGAAAGGAGGGGTTTTGTGATTTGTCGGCTCATTGGGCATTATTGCAGCGCTTCGATCGGGGTAGTCTACCGTCACTCTACTACGGAGTAATTTAGTGCATGGCTGGTGGACCCCTATGCTGGCTGTCGCACACATTGGCGAAAGTGAGAAATTTAGTGCATGGCTGGAGGAGGATCCGCACGGTAGAGCGTGTCCACTGTTTTTCAAAAGAAAAAAATGATTACAACAAGCGTTTCCACTCTTACGACGGAGGAGTGCGAAACACGGCAGTCACTTGAACATACACAGTGCTCCTACTACTAGGCATGTGCAGTTGTTCATACGTTAGTACTACACAATCTTGTTGCTAGTGTAGTAAGATATGACGATAAGAAATGATGTTGTGTGCATGTCAACTACTCCTATATGTAACATAGTACCACTTTTTCAACTGTCCGATCGAGAATGGACGGTCAGATCAATGTTAACAGAACTAGGTCCATAGCGCACGGAGAGTACGGTGCTACAGTACTCCATGAAACATGAACCATATGAAGCACGAATAGTGTTAGGCAGGGTGTATGAAGGGTGCACGGGATGGGAGCAAAAGTTCCCTTCTCGACCCACTTTTGGGTGTTTGGCAGAGTGCATGAAGGGTGTATGAGTCCACATAGTAGGTTGACAAAAATACACGAAGAGGAAACAATTATATTGAGATGAGAATGCAACCAAACACACCCACACGCTTTGTGCTATAGTGACTGATCTGCACTGTCTTAGTTTGATCCAACGGTCATGTTGCGCCGAGACATGGACATGCCCATGCAGAGGGCGCCTAAACACCACCAAAGTCCCTCTGCTTCTCGAGGCGCACGACGTTGTTGATGCAGGGTGAAACCACCCGCAGAGCCCGCTCCCGGTCGACGGGTGCCCGCTCGTCAAAGACGGCGTCCAATGGCACGAATGGATTCCGGTGACGCAGCCCTGAAAGGATTCGCCCGGCAACGGCGACAGCAGCCCGCAACCCCTCCTTGTCCAGCTCAGCCCCCACAATCGCGCGGAGACGGCTCAGCTCCTCGGAGATATAGGTGAAGAAGGAGACCAGGTCAGGAAGCCGCAGCTCGTTGAAGTCGACCGGGTGGTCGAACGGGTTTAGCCCGATGGCCGACATCGTCGCGCTGGCACGACGGTAGGCATCGCGCAGCCGCAACACATGCGTGGCAACTTGGTTCACCAAGTGGCTGAGGCGATCCTGGACCTCGTCACGATCGGCCCGCTCGCGCTCCAGCCGGCTCCCCTGACGGCTTATCGTATCTCCCGCTTTCTGTAGCAACGCCGCCGATGCCTCGAGCATCTTTGTGGTGGACACCTGCCGCTTTCGAAGCTCTGTGAACTCCCGCACATAACGGAGGAGCATGGCACTCCTCTCCTCCTTGAGCTCACGGAGCTCCACATCCTTGGCCCTGAGCTCCGCATCCTTAGCATGGAGCTCCTGTGTCAGGAGCCTCACCTCGGACTCCGTGATCTCCTGCGCCGCCATGGCACCAGGTAGAAGCAATGGGGAGAGGAAGCAAAGGGGGCGAAACGGCTGAAAGGCAATGAAATCTACGGGAAGGCGGAGGGAGCAGTGGGTACAGGCGGAGTCATCATGACTAATTGCTGCCGCGCCTGCTCCCGTCAATCAAAAAATTAAAAATCCTGTCGCGTCTGCTCCCGTCAATCAAAAAGTTAAAAATCCTGCCGCGCCTGCTCTCGTCAATTAAAAAATTAAAAATCCTGCTGCACCCAAACACCAGAGCAACGCCGCGGTGGATATTTAAATTTACCTGCCGGCAAGTAGATAAAAATGGGGTGAAAAAAATGTGGCAGCGGCCTAGCTAATCGGTCGAACTAGCCCAACTAGCTAGCCACCGTGCTTCACTGATGTACTCAGTGGGAAAGGTGGTCTTTCGTGATTTGATGACTCATTTACTTGCTTCGGCGCTACGACCGAGGAGGACCCAAAAAATGCGCGGTAGGGCATACCACATCAGGAAGAATATATGCGTGCACCACCCGGGAGGACCCCGAAACCACGCGGTAGGGAGTGCCACGTCTCCGCATGGAGGAAAAATGTGCGTGTAAAAATATACTGTATCAGACGTAGTACCTATGGTTCAACCTCGGGACCCAGCTAGTCGGTTGAAAACACCCCAGTAGCCACACAGCTTCATCATGCAAACATGGCATGGAGGATAGATGTGGTTAGCTCCGTATCGACCAGCCACAACGTCTCTCGTTCTAGGAGATTCTTCTATTTTCCAAGTTATTTTTAGTTGTAATAACACCACGGCAAGCTGGCGCCGCTCTTCGTGTGTGCCTGTGCAAAGGTTAGACGATGGAGAGAAGAGAGATTGAGATCACAGACCTGGGACCCACCAGTAAGTGAGATAACGGTCATGCATGTGTTGACGAGGCACTCCCTCTACTCTACACAACGCAAGTACTGTATAAAATCAAGTTATGGGACAAAGCCAACAACCATTCGTTTTTTCAGGCTATCGACTTACGCTTTGTAGTCCAGGTTGCCAGTTCGAATTTCGTCTTTCAGATTTGTTAGTTTTAGGTCCAACTTTGATTAATGACAAGTGGGACCCCCGTGTGTTGTTCTGATATTTCAGTGTAGGATGGTTTTTTTGAACAAACACTTTGCGCGGTTAGACAAGTAACGACACGAGTTACACGTTTTTTTGCAAGTTTACGAACAAAATGATAGCGGCATAGAATATCACATCCACCCCGCACCTTAGATACTATGGTGATACGAGTTTTTACACCGTTGGAAGTGAGATCCAATGGCTTGGGAGTAGTCTTTGTAATTATGCGCAATTTCCAAACTCTCCGAAGGTTTTTTTGCAAAAAAACATTCATGCCTCATGTGTGCCGCTGGATCTTTGATCCAACGGCTCCCCGGTGCTCATATTAGGTGCTCTCCGTAGCTTAATTACCCGCTACGGTGATTCAAGTAGTTGTGGGCCGAATGCTATGAAAATATAATCTAAACCGACCGGAATAAATGCCTACACAAATTAATCCAAGGTTGGAGTGCCCCTCGCAATGTAAATAGCTCTGGCTTTGCGAGGGATGGAGAGGTAGTAGCTTCAATGCGTGTAAGATACGGTGTGAGAAAGTGAGGTCAATTGAGAGACATATAGATAGAGAGACAAAGTGAGTGTGGTCCGACATTCATTGAACAAATATATATGCTCTGGAGAGATATTGTCCGATTGAGCTTTTTGGCAAGGGTGAGGGCTATAAGATAGAGCTTGAGACATGATCCAGTCACAGACTGTAGATATATTTTGTGCGTGGGAGGAAGCAAGGTCAACCGATCACATAGGGTCCCCGTGCGATCGAAAGAGTGAGACGGGTTGGAGAGAGTGACCTAGATAGACGATGTGCGTGAGATAGTATACAATGTGAATAGGTCGAATTGGGCTCAAACATGGTGATATATCGTTTTCGTCCGAGAAAGAGCGAGGTCAATCGAGACATACGGAGAGAGAGAGAGAGAGAGAGAGAGAGAGAAATTGAGTGAGTGTTTCCCACCATGAGGTCGAAAGAGTGGTGGCGGCTTGGATGGACTGACCTAGATAGACAATCTGTGTGAGAGAGTATAGAGTGTGTTGATCGAGGCCCGAACAGGGAGATATATCATTTGTGTGTGAAAGAAAACGAGGTTAAACGAGACTCAGATAAAGAGAGCGAGATTGAGTGAGTGTGGCCCGCCGTGCAGAAGAAAGAGTGAGATAGTCTCGAGGGAGCGACCTAGATATACAATGTGCGTGCGTGCGCATGCACGAGAGGTTGGGGGCTAGATAGGCGATGCATGTATTTAGCGCGAGAGAGTGAGAGGGAGAGAGGGGGAGAGAGAGAGCTCGGCATGGGGTGCAATTGCGGGTGTGTGAGGTAAATACATTTGGTAACAGAGTGGAAAAAGGGGTTGTGTAGTTGAGAGACTTAGAGATCGAAACATGGAGAGAAAGAATGAACGTGTGTTGGAAACCGATAGCTTCCTAAGGTGGTTAGGAGAGGAAAATTGACCGATATAGGAAGTATGTAGCATTTGTGCGGGGGGGGGGGGGGGAGGAGGGGGCTCAAAACAACATTTGAATGTACATAGTACGAGACTTAATATCGATGTTTCAATTTGGTGTACATTGTAAGATTTGAACCGAGGACCAGGCATACAGGTAATTATTTTGAATTCGTGCCATACTAAGTTTCGAAAAGTTGACATTGACTTAGTTTGTTGTGCTATTTTGTAGGTCATATGTTCGAATTCATCCAAAAGTTTTCTCACTACCATGGTGTTCATCATATACATATGAATTTGTATTAAAAAAGTAGCATGGATACAGTGAAATGCGAAATCCACGTTAGAATTGGAGATCGCTACATGACACACACTCTAATTCAAATAACAAACTACGTGACACACACTCTAATTCAAATAACTAATTATGTGACACACACACTAATCCACGTTAGCGTGGGTACCGTTTCAATTTTTTTTTCAAATAACTCCTCATTAATTAATTTATAGTACTCCCTTTTTTCACTTTTATAAGACACTGAAAACATTTCAGACAATGTGCAAAATAGTTCATTTTAAGTTGTCTGAAACGACTTAAAAAAGTGAACAGATGGAGTATCTCGTTTCGAATGACTAATTATTGCAAGGAAAACACGAGCATGGTAATACATACAGATTCGTTTGCAAATGAAAGAAGATTCGTTTGCATTCTCAAATGTAGGCGCACCAGGCAAACCAGGGTCGTGTCGGGGTGGACGCTGCTTCGGTGCCTTCAAGGCAACTGCCTTTGGGTCACTGACATGTGGGCCAGCCACCTGTTGGGCCCATATGTCATGGACACAAAGGCAGGTGCCTTAAGGCACCAAAGCATAGTCCTATCGGGGTGGTCGCGTGTGTCGGACGAACGCGTAGCATCCAGCCACCCACCCCCTCCCCCCCCAAAAAAAAGGACGACGACAATATAAGTTAGTGCTTCCACGTTTCGGATTGAAATATCTGGCGGCCCCAATTCCAGCCCTGTAAAATCTCTCTTCTCCACCGTCCCCTTCCGCGCCCAGATTGCTCAAATCCCTAATTCACCGCCAACCCTCGAATCGCCCCTCGTCTCGTCTCTTTATCCACCGTTCCCCACCTCTGTGCCGGACGACGACGACGAAGACGACGGTCGCACTTCACCACCGCACCGGAGCTACCTCATCCACACCCTCGTCCACCGCACCGAGTGGTCCACCGACAACGTCGGCCGCCGCAACCGACGCCGTCTCCCAGCTCACCGGGGCTACTTCACCGAGCACATCGTCGCACCTCCGCCCCCCGAGGCCGTTGGGGCTTCACCAACGGTCTCGTCCACCGCATCGTAGCGCTCCGCGGCCACTCAAGATCTACATCCGTGCGCGGCCAGCCAACGCCAGCGCATCACCCTCAACGGCTCTGAAGTGACCCGCACTCTAGCTAGGCGAGCATGCCCAAACACCGGCCCGAACTAGGTATCCACACATCACTCCCTTGTGCACTGTTCCGACGATGTTTGGATATCCTTTCACTACTCTCTTAGCTTACACACCTATGCAACTCTGACCTTAACTCCTATTTCTTCTGGAGATATCATCTGAAACAAGCAAATCCATATTTTAGCGAAGCATGACGGCGCTACGGGATCTGGTACACATCCTGCACACCCGTATAAACTTGTAAGTATCTTTCCTCCGGTACAACATCAAGGTTGATTCCTCTTATTTGATCAACCATCCGCCGTGTCAAAAATGCAGAGGGGGATGCAAGGAGCACAACGCCTGCACATACAAGCAAGTGGTAACATGGACATGTACATGGAACATCCCAAGCGCAAGCAGAGCTGTAGTGAGCCTGTACAACGAGCTAGCGTAAGTCCCTGCATTTCATTAAGTTCGTACTGGCATTCATGCATGATTTGTGTGCAGTGGCTGATCCACGAATTCAAGTTACCAGGGGCGAACATTTAACTTAAAAAATACGAAGGCACTTGCACTCCGGAAATCAACATAACTTGAGAAATGTGAAGCTACATGCACTTTGAAAACCAGCTAATGATCCAAAGTAGTTCAGATTACAAACACTAAATGATGCAAGCACCAAAAAACACAAAATGCAACATGGTGTACAAGGACTACAAACATGGTCCGTACCTGCTTGAATTATTCGTTCTCTGGCTGAAAATATCGAAGTGTAATTGGACGTATAACCAGTGCGCAAACTGCATATCAATATATCTATCCTGCACAAGTATGCCAATAGTTTCAAAAAATAGATTAGAAAAGTATTTATGCTATGTTGTCATGATACTGGGACTTTCTGGTAGATGGCCTCGACGTTTCCTCAAGCTATGAAAATGCACTATAATTTGCTTGTCATCAATGCCTGCAAATCTATGTCTCTCTCAACATAGTAGATCATCATTAGACACTAAATCCTTCAGTGAGCTTGCAAAATGCTTGCATTAGATCCCTCATTAGACACTATATGTTCATCACCAGGAGCATGTAAAATGTTTGCATCAAATCCTTCCTTAGCAGTCTGTTCATTAGACACTTTAGGCTCAAGAACAACATGAGCTTGTATATTTGCACCGGAAACTTGATTAGATACATTAGATTCAGTCATTTCAGTATTGATTGGGGGAGTTATAAAATAAGTAGAAATTGGTTTCATTTTCTCATAGATTCCCTACATACAAGCAGTTTTACAACACTGTCAGGTTTAACTATTAGCTAGAAATTGAAGAGTTCAATAAGATATAATCAGGGATGTGATGTACCTGCTCGTTGCGCATGCTACTCTTGCAAGCTGCGACTGTCCATTTGCGCAAGCTCGATGCCATGCCCGTGCTGCCGCCGCTGCCTCCCACGCAGGCAACACCCAGGGTTGGATCTTCATCTTCTTGTCCTTCCGTTCATTTGAAGCCCGGCGACCGCCCTCCAACGAGGGCGCAAGGAAGTGCTGTGTCGGTCTATCCAGCGGTGGCTAGGTTAGGAGGGAACCGGACTGGAGGCTGGAGCGAATGAATTGGGATTTTTCCTGCTGTCGATCGATATGGGAGGCGCTCATTTGGGTCGCGAGCCTCCTATAGGGCCTGCCTTGCACTTATGTTATTGTCCCCTCCAAATTGAACCATTTTTCTTTATTTTTTACATTGCCTGCTCGTGCGTTGGGACAAACAAAACTAGTGTGGGCCAACTTGGATGACTCAAACTAGGTGCACACTTTCGAGCCACCTGAGGCGGCCGCCCATACAAGCCCCTATGGTGGCGTCGCCCCTTTTTGCGTGTATGTTTGGATAGTGAAAAATATTCCAGTGGCGCTTTTGACTTACCCACAGAATGGTTGAATTGCTTGTTTCTATGAACTAAGTTCGCCAGTAATGTGAAGGATGCCAGTCTTTTCATCCTATTGTAGATTTCTTAGATCTCGATATGCCAAAAGTAATCGCATGAAATATACAGTAAAAGCCAGTGTGATGTGTTTGGCTACAACTAGTGTGACTACACGTCCTCATATAACATATCAAGGATGCACCATCTTACCAGATTAACCATTCGACTTACCCATGCTGTGTGGGGAGAAAGAAGTATTGGGACTGTGTACCCAAGCAATTGATGCCATGGACTCCTTCGTACAACCTTGTAAGCGAAAAAGAAGTTGCAGTGTGCCTGTACAAAGAACTAGCATAAATTCAGTTACCTGCTTCTCGGAATTTTAGTTAGCCACTTATTGCAAAATTGTTCAATTACGTTGCTTGGCTTAATTTAGTTTGCTACTAATTACATAATGACGCAGCCTGTTAATCATATTGTAGACTACGCCTATCTATGTGTTTGATACTTACTGTTTAGAATTACCTGTTTTCCTTAACTTAAATATCTACTTGTTTGTTTAACTGCTTTGTTGCTGCAACAGCGGGTTACAATGATGCTAATAACTACTTTTTAGCATCCAATTGAAACTCTTTAATTCCTTGTTTGTTTAACTGGTTTGCTGTTATAACTCCCAGTTGAGATGTTTTGCTAACTTCAACTTTTCTGAATCCAATCGGAACTTCAATGGCAAAACAGTTTATCACAGGATCAAACAGCGAGGTCTCCATGGACATTGCATCATCCCACAGCAGTGGCACCGGCCCAATCATGCATTATGAATTGCCAACTGCTGATGCTCTAGAGGCTAAACTAGTGGTAGAAAGAGATTCTGCCTCTGCACATAGAGATGAAGTTGACATGTTGAGGAAGTAAATAGCACAATCACAAGCAGTACTCAAGACAACCATTAAATATTTGGTGGATTTCAAAACGAAGCAAGTTGAGACTGACCGGATTGTTAATGTCCTGAAGGAAAAAAGGAAATTAAATTCCTACTTGGTAAATCATAGGTGAAATGTTCTTTCCATAGTTGAAGAACCTTTGTGTTGTCTGTTCATGTAATCAATCAAACCATTTGTTTTAGAGATCATGTAATAATTGTTTTTTTGTTTTTTTGTTTGTAATTTTATTTGAGCACAAGTCTGTATTAATTGATAAGACTGGGAGATATTTCATTTGGATTGCTGTGCCAGACCTACAAATATGTCAATCGGGCTGAATGTGCATTCAGCAATAGTAGTATAGATGGACCATAAGTGGCACGCATCGGAAAGGGCCAAGATGCTGCCTAAAAAAGGATGTTGTTGTAGCCCAAAAAAAGTACAGCGGCCTGGCTTATGTATGTTAGTTGATATTATTGATCCATATACTCTATAAGTGTTTATATGTCTGTTAGTTCCGTACATTCTTCGTTGATTGACTCGGTATTTGAATCTTGATACATCGCTTGTGTACATATTTAAATCGGAGTACACATTATGCTGTGTGTGACATTTGAGTTGGACATGAAGTGTTCCAAATATTCGAATTCACCTTAAACTGGATTCTAGTTTCTGAATTTGAGTATCGGCATTTGTAAACCATATTCATATATGCCAGTGGAATACATCTTTGTCGTTCTTTTGAAGATATATAAAAACACATAGAATCATTTATAAAGATTCACATAGGAATACAAAATGGATTCGAATTTAGTTGCCAGGGTAAACATGGATGCTTATTGTCCAAAAATTCGAAAGAAACAGCAAAATGTCCACTCCCACATTGGCTGCCCGAAGCCAAGTGCTTGGAAGATGGAAATTACTGTCTACCCATTACACGGACAATCCATCGGCCCGATTTCCACTGCTCTCAATAGGGGTAGGTTAGTAACTTCAATTAGACATGACACGACTGCCTCTAAGCCCATTCTGACACGGTGGACGTCAAACATGGGCGGTAAAACTCATTTGATTCAAGCTCATCCGAAAGACCTCTGTTTCTCCCTCCATTCCCCATTCATACACGTTGGGCGGCAAAACACCCTCTCCTTGTCCGAAATAGATGTAGGCTAATATTTTAAATAGGGGCAGATGTGTAACTTCCATCAGATGTGACAAAACCGCCCTACCTGTCAGCCCCGTTCATACACCATGGGCGCGAACCGTGGGCGACAAAACACACTCTCCTCGCCCAAAATAGTTACTGGCAAATATTCGGGAGATGCGAGTTACCGTCCTATCCCCAACCGATGAGACGCCCGTCTACCGTCGCAGATCTGCTTCAACGCCACCGATAGCCATCGCAACCCCAATGCCTACACGGCGTCGCAAGAGAGGTGGTACTTCATATCTCCTCAACTTTTTGATCTCAACCAGAAAATAGATCTTAACTTGGTTACTCTACTTTCTTTTCAGCTCTTACAATTTAGTTCTTAGTTCCAAGCAAACAATGGATGCTAAATATCATTTCTCCGGTTTGCAGCTTCAAATCTGCCATGGCACAGCCATAATACGGTTTAATTGATCATGCTTAGGGTTTAATTGATCATGTTGGTTCCGTGGTGGTTTCTTTAATAGAAATCAGAGGGAAACCCTCTTTTGCTAAAAAAATATATGCTTAGAGTTTCCCCCTTTTATGATCACTATACGGTCAGAATACATGCTTCGTGTCTGTCGGATTTCAGGTTCCGGCAGACCCTTAAGGTTCGAACACTGGGGTGCGCGCGGAAATTACACCTTCTACCTCCCCGTCTCGCAAAGATCTCAACTACTAAAAGGGTCACACAAGAGACACAAGATTTATACTGGTTTGGGCCACCATTGTGGTGTAATACCCTACTCCAGTGTGTGGTGGATGGATTGCCTCCTGGGGCTGGTGATGATGAACAATACAAGGAAGAACAGCCTCGCGAGGGTCTGTTCTTTGCTGGGGCGACGAACTGCTAGGAGGAGTTCGGTCACCTCTCTCTCTCTCTACTTGCTGGTCGGACCCGAACAGAACCGAGCCCTGTGTGTCTAATCTACCAACCGATCGAACCCCTTGCTACGTGGGTGGCCGGTCCTATTTATAGGGGCCCTGATCCTCTTCCCAAATATCGAGCAGGAAGGGAGCAAACAATGGCGGGCTAATTTGAAGGGGGACATCAAGTACTCTTATCCTGACTAAAGATGGTCTTTGCCTGCGAAAGACTCTGCGGTGACGCCGTGCTGGGCTCCATGGTGACCTCCGTCTCGTAGTCTGCTTGGTCCTGGTCTCGTTGCACCGAAATGGCAACCTTTGCCTGATGCCTCGGTACTCCGCGGCTGCGCTTGCCCCCTTTGCACCAAAGAGGAAGGAAGGATGTTGCGCGCGCTGGCGCCCGCCTGGCACCCTCGATTTGTCATGGCTTGCGCCACGGGCACCTCGTGAGGTACCCTGCCTTGATATCTCCGTCTCCTCGCGAGCCAGCCGGAGGAGGTTGCGCCTGAGGATGCGCTGTGTTGTCCGCCTCTCGAGGCTTGGCCCCTCGCGAGGGTCTTGAGTCTTGTGCTTGATGAAGATGGGCCATGTTGGCCCCCCATTCGAGCCACGCCGCAGGCCGCAGGCAGGCACGTTTGGGGACCCCCGTTCCCAGAACGCCGACAGTAGCCCCCGGGCCCGAGGCGTGCATGGGCTTGGCCGTGCCGAGAGGCGAAAAGGCAAGGGCGAAGCGTCGCGGGCCCTAACAGCCTGCGGCCTTGGGCGCCGCGTGGCGGTTGATGGGACGTGGGCGACTCCACTTCCCCATGACGCCTTGGTGACCGCGCGAGGTGGACAAGTCCCTACATGCAAATTGTGTCATGATTACCTGTGATCATGGGGGCCGGCGGTTGGCCTTCGCCGGCTATAAATACTGTACGACGTGTGCCCTTCAAGTCCATTCCTCCCAACTTCTCCTTCTTCCCGATCCTTGCTCCGTCTTGG
This sequence comes from Triticum monococcum, assembly GCA_034509565.1. Taxonomy (NCBI): domain Eukaryota; kingdom Viridiplantae; phylum Streptophyta; class Magnoliopsida; order Poales; family Poaceae; genus Triticum; species Triticum monococcum. Next base: position 93,418,619 of record CM067843.1, on the reverse strand, counting down.
TGTGATGGCTCCGATCCGCCGGTTCTCTGCAGCGGAGAAGGGAAAAGCTCCTCGAGAGGGGCCAGACCCGCTCCCGCCGAAGAAACGGCTCGCCCTTTGCAGCCGGGGCGAGGAAGACCGGCAGGTGGAGCAGAGGCCCCGGTGCGAGCGGGCTCCGCCGGGGTTCCCGCTTCCTTTGTACGCCCCCGCCGAGGGCCCCGAGGGTGTCGATGCTGATCTCCACGGCTGGCGTCGTCGTAGGCGCCGTCGGGTCATGAAGGCGTGGGTTGCTCCTCCCGGAGTCCATGCCGAGGGCTCCTCCCACGAGTTCGTGCTCCATGTCGTCATTCCTCTTCAGTCCTGGATCCGCCTGCCTCCCTTCTTCGCCTCCATCGTCCCTCCAAGAGGGCCTCTAGAGCTCTGGCTGCAGCACGCCAGCTGCAGCGCCCTTGCGACCGAGGCTGAGGTCGTGGTCGCCGCCCCGGGCGAGGTCTACTTGTCCTGCAGCTGGAGAGAAATCGCCCGGGTTTGTAAGGAGAGGGGCGTCTTCGTGGTCCACCTAGAGTACGATGGCGCTGCAGTGATGTTATTCAAGGTCTTTGATGTGATCGGGCACCGGCAGGAGTGCTGCCGCGGGAGATGTGGCCAGGACCTTGCCTTGGTGAGGGCTAGGCCCGTCGACCGCTCCCTTGGCGAAGGCGCTGGGGGGTCCAGCGACTCCAGTGAGATCTTCGTGACTCCGGAGACGAGCGACGAAAGCTACGAGCCCCCGAGCCGGCGCTGCTCCCGGAGCAGGGCGGGGTTCGTCAGGCCGTCGCCGACCCTGATCTGGATGGGGTTGGCGCCGGCGCCTAACGGCCCACTGTTGATGATGGCATCTTCTGCAGGAGCCCGTGTAGTTAGCACTCCTTAGGATCTGTTCCCTGCGAGGAATCAAAATGCGCCCACAGGGGCTTGTAAGGTGTCTATAGTCCCGTTTGTTAATACATGACCTTCGCTATGGATTTGTGCGAGTTGCTGATTTCTTCATAGCTTAGTTCTCCCTTTCGAACCTCGCGAGGGCTTGGTGCTCTACACCGACAGGTCCCAGTCCCAAGGTGGCGTCAGCCGTCGCTGGTATGCCAAGTCGCGATGCCGTGGTCAAGGCCAGGAGGTGAGCGACCCGGGGTCCGGTAAGAGCCCCTGAGTCGCGATGCTCAGGAGGTCCCCTATGGCGCCCAAGCAGCTGTTGCTTGGTGAGAAAGGGAAGCAACGTCGCTAGTACGGAATTGCTTTAGGTGCGGGGGTAGTGCCACGGTAGCCAGCGCTGTGGGAGGTGACTTATCTCGAGAGTCGGGGATTATTCCTGGTGCGCCGTCGGACTCGCGCGTCGGTGGGAGCGGAATCGCTCGGCAAGGTCCTCGCGAGCCCCTTCCCCCTCGCCTCTGCTCCCCTTTCTTCTCTACGTCCTTGGGTCCCGGCCCTCGAGCTTGTCTCAGCCGTCGCTGGTATGCCAGGTCGCGATGCCATGGAAAAGGCCAGAGGGTGAGGGCTGGAGAGCCAGTAGGAGCCCTGAGTCGCGATGCTCAGGCACCACCCTTTAACGTGCAAGCGGTTCGCGCGGGCGAGGTTGAAGGGAACCTCGTGAGGGCCTTGGCTAGCGCAGTCCCCTCCAAGGATCCTGCAGGTTCATCACAGAAAGAAGATGGGGTTGCCATGGCAGTCATTAGTCGATCGTTAGTCGCTCAAGAGCTCGCTGGTTGGAGTGGGTGAGGTGTATCTGGGCACCCGTGAGCCAGCGCAGGACTCACGAGGCCCTACCTCTAGGCGGGTTGCGCCTGGCACTGGGCCGTATCTTGAGATGTGTCCCTGCAAAATTTGGTTAGATGCCGGTACTCTACGTCCTCGGGTCCCGGCCCTCGAGCTTGTCTCAGCCGTCGCGGGTATGCCAGGTCGTGATGCCATGGAAAAGGCCAGACGGTGAGGGCTAGAGAGCCAGTAAGAGCCCTGAGTCACGATGCTCAGGCACCCCCCCTTTAACGTGCAAGTGGCCGACATGGAGAAGAGAGGATGTCGCGGACAGGCACCATGCAGTTAAGCGTGACAGGCAATGCATAATTGGAAATAAACGCGAGTGAGATACACGCCGCTGGGTCTGGCCCGAACGGCTTGGGGATGATGCAGCCCGAGGGGCGCCCCCAACAAGGCAAACTAACGACCAAAAGATAAAAGAGCGGATACATGCCGCAGGGACGGACCCACGTGGCCTGGGAGTGATAGAACCCTGGGAGGGTGCTCCCAGCTGGGAATAGAACTTGGAAGATGTCACCTGAGGTTGTCGTCGGCGTAGTGGCGTTGGTGCAGCAGACTCGGTGGGCTGCGGAAGATGATCCTCACAAGCCCCCGGGCCCCGGGGCCTCGGGAGGCTCCGGAGGCACTGGTGACTCCTCGCGAGCTGCCTTCATCTCCGCCAAGGCCGCGGAACGCCTGTCTTCCAGAGCCTCCATGATGCCCCTCATGTGGCGCTGGTACACCGCAGCCATGCTCGGTAGGCTATAGGGCATGCGAACATAGCTGTGGGGCGGGCCCCCGCAGTGCCCCACTTGTGAGGGCCAGAGACGCTCCGTCGTGGCGATCTGATTGAGCCCTAGTACGTCGACGCAGACGCGTGACCCACCATCCTTGCCTGGATGCGGGGCCACGGCTAGTAGGCGACGACAACCTCTCATGATCCTTGTCTCCTGTAGTTCTTGAATGGCCTTGTCAACGAACTCCTGCTGGTCTGACCTTCCTCGCCTGGCTCCTTCTCGGGGGAGACGTGCCACGAAGCACGCCTCCACATGGTGCCCAAGCGCCTCCCTCGTGACCCTGGCTAGGTCGGTGGCCCTCCAGGTGAGAGCCCACGAGCCCTGGCTAAGGAGGGCGCCGAGCGCGCTTCCCTATGCGATGGAAGGAGGGTCCCCTTGGGCAGATACAGGCCCTGAAGGGCCTGCCTCCTGAGGGGCCGAGCCTGACGATGTCTTCTTCTTGTTGGGGGTGGTCTCAGGAAGCCTCCTCCTTCCGCGATCTGGGTCTTCTAGCGACGCGGCCTGATAAGCTCGCTCCAGGGAACACACTGCATCCTTCTCTTCACAGGGCACCGTGATGACGCCGCCACTCCCTGGCATCTTGAGGATGTTGTAGCCGTGGTGAGTTGCAGCCATGAACTTGGCCAGCGCTGGGTACCCGAGGATGGCGTTGTACGGCAGGCAGATGTGGGCGATGTCGAAGTCGATGAGCTCGGTGCGGTAGTTGTTGTGAGCCCCGAAGGTGATAGGGAGGCGGACCTGCCCGATCGGGACTGTGGAACCGTCGGTGATCCCGGAGAAAGGCCTGGTTGGCTGAAGCTGGTCGTAGGGCACTTGGATGTTGTTGAATGTTTCCACGGGCAGGACGTTGAGCCCTGCCCCACCATCGATGAGGGTCTTGGTGACCAGCACATTGCTGATGACTGGGGAGCAGAGCATCGGGAGGACTCCGGCCGTGGCTGCGCACTTGAGCTGGTCTGCCGAGCTGAACGTGATGGCGCACGCCGACCACCTGAGGGGGCGCGTTGCTTCGAGCTTGGGGAGAACTGCGTTCACTTCGCGGGCAAACTGCTTGAAGATGCGTTGAGAGGCTGGGGCTTGAGCTCCGCCTAGGATGCAGGCGATTGCGCGCGGCTCCTGGAAGCCCCCAGCCCCCTCGTCTTGATGGCGGTCTTCGTTCCTCCTTGGCTAAGGCGGCAGCGGAGGTAGGCCTGCATTGCCATGAGGGCGATCCTCACGAGGCTGATCCCTCCAGTCTCCCTCGCGAGGCAGGTCCCGCCAGCGGTCCTCGCGAGGTTGGTCGCGCCACCCCTGGTGCGGGCCGCGATCTTCCCAACGTCCTGGGTTTCTTCCTCCTCCTCGGCCGTAGCCCCGGTCAGCACGGTCAGGACGACGGTCGATCCTTCCTTCTCGCATGGCGCGGAGTTCTTGAAATTCGTTGGTGTTGTGGGTGTGGAGGTCATGGTACACACAGTACCGGCTGCCTCTGGAGGGTTCGGGCAGATCCTTGCCCCGCTTGGTGTCTGGTTCTGCCACGAGTACGGCAGCCCCCTTGCACTTCGCGTCCTTGGCGTTGGCCTTCTTCTCTTCTGGGTCTGCGGCAGGCAGCTCGAGGAGGGAGAGACGTCCCTCCTCAGCCCTGGCGCACTTGTTCGCCAAGTTGAACAGCTCCAGGGAGGTGCAGAGGTCTTCGTGCATCGCCAGCTCCTCCTTCATCTTGACGTCGCGCACGCCGTCAGAGAAGGCCGAGATGATGGCCTCCTTGGACACCCTGGGGATCTTGAGGCGCGCGCTGTTGAAGCGTTGGATGTACTTTTGCAGGGTCTCTCCGGGTTGTTGCTTGATGCGGCGCATGTTGCTCACGGCGGGCGGCCGGTCGCGAGTACCTTGGAAGTTGGCGATGAAGCGGGCGCGCATCTGGTCCCAGGAGGAGATCGTGCCTGGAGCCAGATTCAGAAGCCAGGTTCGAGCTCCTTCTTTGAGCGCCATGGGGAACCAATTCGCCATGACCTTCTCATCCCCGCCGGCGGCCTCGATGCCCAGCTCATAGAGCTGGAGGAACTCTGCGGGATCGGTTGTGCCGTCGTAGCGAGGAGGCAGGTCATGCTTGAACTTGCCGGGCCACGCGACGCTGTGCAGCTCAGTGGTGTAGGCGTGGCAGCCCGCGGTGGCCACAAAAGGCTTTGGTCGGTGGAGAGCTTGGTCTTGAGGGTCCCCACACGCTGCAGCTAGGAGCAGGGCAGGGTCTTGGCGCGCCGGAGCTGGAGCAGGGTCGCGGCGTGCCAGAGCAGGGAGCGCCCTGGCAGCCCCTTGCGGGGGAGGGACTTCTTGGCAGCTCCGTTCTTGCTGCACTGGCGCCTGACTAGCGGGTTCCGCCCAGGGGCCAAGCGCCTTGGAGCCATGTCATCTTCTTGGAGGGGAGGCGGCCGGTGCGCCGCTGGAGCTTCGTTGCCCGCGCGGGGCGGAGTGTGGCGCAGAGGGACAGACGGCGCAGACAAGCTCGGCGACGCGGTCGAGCCACTCTTCGTAGACGTCATCGACGGGGCGGTAGCGCAGGAGCTCATTCGCCGCGAGGAGCGCAGCTCAAGCCTCCAAGGGTGCGCGGAGCGCGCGGGACGAAGAACCAGCTGGAGCGAGTGATGGGGTAGCGGTGCGGCCGTCTTGCCGCACGGACGGGTGCTGAGACAATGCTTGCTGCTCGCCCCCCGCCGGGCCGGTGATGGCATTGACGGCGGGCGACGGGGAACGACGAGGACGCCCACCGACGGGGGCCGTCTGGGCGACGCGAGAAGCGATGGTGGCCCGGCGCTCAGCGCGGGCCCGACGAGCGTCGGACATGGATGCGACGGTCAGAGGAGAACGGAGCGGTGGAAGACGGATTCCGGCGCACCCCTACCTAGCGCTCCAAATGTCGGATTTCGGGTTCCGGCAGACCCTTAAGGTTCGAGCACTGGGGTGCGCACGGAAATCACACCTTCTAGCTCCCCGTCTCGCAAAGATCTAAACTACTAAAAGGGTAACACAAGAGACACAAGATTTATACTGGTTTGGGCCACCATTGTGGTGTAATACCCTACTCCAGTGTGTGGTGGATGGATTGCCTCCTGGGGCTGGTGATGATGAACAATACATGGAAGAAAAGCCTCGCGAGGGTCTGTTCTTTGCTGGGGCGACGAACTGCTGGGAGGAGTTCGGTCACCTCTCTCTCTCTCTCTCTACTTGCTGGCCAGACCCGAACCGAACCGAGCCCTATGTGTCTAATCTACCAACCGATTGAACCCCTTGCTACGTGGGTGGCCGGTCCTATTTATAGGGGCCCTGGTCCTCTTCCCAAATATCGAGCGGGAAGGGAGCCAACAATGGCGGGCTAATTTGAAGGGGGACAGCAAGTACTCTTATCCTGACTAAAGGTGGTCTTCGCCTGCGAAAGACTCTGCGGTGACGCCGTGCTGGGCTCCATGGTGACCTCCGTCTCGTAGTTCGCTTGGTCCTGGTCTCATTGCACCGAAATGGCAACATTTGCTTGATGCCTCGGTACTCCGCGGCTGCGCTTGCCCCCTTTGCACCAAAGAGGAAAGAAGGACGCTGCGCGCGCTGGCGCCCGCCTGGCACTCTCGATTGTCATGGCTTGCGTCACGGGCACCTCGTGAGGTACCCCGCCTTGATATCTCCGTCTCCTCGCGAGCCAGCCTGAGGAGGTTGTGCCTGAGGATGCGCCGTGTCGTCCGCCTCGCGAGGCTTGGCCCCTCACGAGGGTCTTGAGTCTTGTGCTTCATGAAGATGGGCCATGTTGGGCCCCCATTCGAGTCACACCGCAGGCCGCAGGTAGGCAAGTCTGGGGACCCCCGTTCCCAGAATGCCAACAGTGTCATAATAACACTGCTCCACCCATCAATCTAAACAAGCTTAGTTGTTCAAATACGAATATAATATTATTAAAATAGAGTTGTTTAATTGGTCAGCTAAATGTTCCTAAATTAGTTTCGAAAATGCATGTTTGCCGCTCGGGTGTGTATCTCTGTGTGTGGTCTGGTCAGCATGGTTGGGGAGGTGAACTTTGCATATGCAGGGGTTTATAGGGAGACACTCTCCGAGTTGAAACCGCAATGCATTCCATAGATAATCTGACTACTTTTTAGGTTTTCATGAATCTCAGATTCTGAACAGCATCATAATGATTATGAGCTTGCGTGCATGAAAATAATAAAGCAGAACAATGCCATGGCTGTCAAACTTGGCATTAAGGGACTGAAATCAAGTCTGGATGCAATGCAGTGCAAACACTCTCCACCTACAGATTCATGCTCAGAGTATGATCCTAACAGTGATTCTGAGCTAGAGGGAGACCTAAGTCAATGTAGCTCCCTAGTGGAGGAGTCAGAGGAAGATGCCCTATCTTATTCACCCATCAAGGTACTTGCTCTAACTTTCCAAGGTTGCATTGCTCGCACATTTCTTGCAACTGATGCTTTGCATTGCTTCTACTTTGTTGAACTGCCATTAGCTTAGTTTACACATCGTGTATGTGAATATGCCCTACCTATCCATTTTCAGTACATATTCCATCTGTCATCATATCATATTTATCCATTCAAATGTTGTTCTTGTGTATCAAACATTCAAAAGGAAGAGGGCGATTGCTGATCGTGGAGGAGCACAAGCAAAGTATTTGGAAAAGGTAGTGGCACCTGATAAATCAAATAGCCCATTAGATGTAGTTGCAATATCACCTGACCCACAAAATACGCCAACTCTAGCAGACTCTAGCCCTACTACACTGGTCATTTCTGATGCCCCAACTCAGCAGACCCCAACTGCAGCAATCAATATGATTATGCCAGTTGACATAGCACCAGCTGTACGACGCAAAACCCACATTCTAGCAAAGAGTACACCAAATCCAGTTGCCAAATCCCTTTTCGAACCAGAGAGAGCCCCAATTGCAGCAAATAGGACCCCTGTTCCCTTTCTTCCCAGTTTAGAAGATGAAGCTTATGTTGTTGTCAGGAACTTTGTGCGCATCTTTCCTTCATGGAAAGATTATACCGCAGACACAGAACAATTTCCAGTCTTCCTCCGCAACTTACGCGTACGTAATGTACCAATGTTATTCATGGTCATTACTGCATATGTTTCTGCTGACAGAAGACACAAGATTTCATTCTATTAAATAGGCGAGGCGCAAACTGGATTGTGATGACGAGCAAGGGTTGGTTGCGCTTTTCAGGCACTCGTTGATGAAGTATCACTCCTACCTGAGGCAAGCGCACTTCGATGGCAAGCCTCTGAACGAAATTTCTGTAAAGTCTCCGGTGCTACATTTATCCGACGGTGACTGGAATAATCTTGTTACACATTGGTCTCGGCTGCAGCGTAAGGTACTCTCTATGATATCACATCACAATTTGAAGTACATTTCTGCATTTGCCTTAATGTCTCACTTGTACGAAAATTGTTAGCAAAAGAACATTCGTTCTCAAGGGACCATAGAATCTCGCAACTATACTGCACACTGCATTGCTCTTGTGAGTACCTCTTGCCCTGTATGACCATACTTACTTTCATAGTTGTTTGATTATGTAGCATCACTACACATGTTAGCCTCGTAATCGTCCATTTGGTGGACATTATAAGATCTGTATGGACTCTTACATAAATTTAGAATCAACCCAATGTTTTTGAAGAGGTTTAGCTCTGCAGTCCTCTTGTAAGGACTGAACGTGGTCTATCACTGTACTTACATTAACAGCTACTCCATCCGTCCCGTAATATAAGAACGTTTTGTACAGTACACCAGTGTTCAAAACACTCTTGTATTATGGGAAGAGGGATTGGTTCATTTTGTAGCATTCTGCATCTCATCTCCCTCGTCCACCATTTACTAAAAAAGATCAGATCTATATTTAATCTTACCAACAAGTAGAATACACAGACAATGCCAGTGCAGAAGTGTAGCCCATTGCTCTTGTCAGTACATTTTGTCTCGTAACGCTTGTACTTCCAGGGATTGGTAGTTGATTATGTAGCATCAATCTGCATCTTATCTTCATTATCCTCTATCTCTTCCAGTATTATCATATCTATAATTACTCTACAAAATGTAGAGTACAGGCAATGCTTATGAAGAAGATTATGTGCTGAAATTCTTGAGTTATCCTTCCCTTGCCATGGAGAAGGGCATTATAAAGCCGGTGTTAACTGTTAATGTAAGTCATTCCTTCTAAAGAATTTATCCTCAACTGCTATTTAATTTGCTCATACTCCCTATCGTTTACTACTATTTTGTAACGCCCTCGATGCGGCTATATCTCCTACGTGTTGAAGCACGACTTAGAGGCATAACCGCATTGAAAGCAATGTCGCAAGTAAGGTAATCTTCACAACAACCCATGTAAATACATAAAAGGGGAAGAGGTACATAGTTGGCTTAAACTTGCCATGTGTCAGGACCCCGATCATAGGTCACACTGATCTAGCATGTAACACATCATATCACTTTGTGGCCTCACGCATGGTATTTCCACGGGTGACACCTTACCTGGCCCGGGACCGTTTGCTCCTTTTGGCTCACGTATATGATAGTGTCGCTAGCATCCATATGACAAAGAACCCGGGCCGACATGGCTAGTCGTGAACCCAAAGCGGCACAGACCTATGGAGACAGGCATACATGAATCACATCGAACATGTCGGTCATCAACAAGTGATTTCGGGCGGTAGCACTGGGCTAACAGGACTCCGGGGATCCCGGGCTGTAGCAGGCTAGGCAGGACTCCGGAAATCACCGCGTGACATTTCCCCGAAGGGAAAGACATAGGGACAAAGTGAAACACATGCCGGCCAGTCAAGTGTCCTGAACAGTAGTGCTGGGCTAGTAGGACTCCGGTGAACCGGGCTGTAGCGGACTACTATGGCTCGAGGAACACTAGACTACATTTCCCCATAAGAAAGGCTGCGAAGGATAAACAACTAGGTTGTCGGATCCTACACATACCAAGCATTTTAATCATACACACAATATGCTCGATATGTGTAAATACAACATGGCATCACAACATAACTCTACAACTCAAGTATTTATTCATTAGGCTCCGAGGAGCGAGATATTACAAACATGGGTCTCATGACCCAACAATCATAGCATACAATGCAAAGCACATGCGGAAGCTTAACATGTCTGAGTACAGACATCTACAAATGAAAAGGCTAAGAAGCCTGACTATCTACCAGATCCTGCCGAGGGCACAAGATCGTAGCTGAGGTACCAAGCTAAACGTCGAAGTCCACGCAGAACTACTAGCGAGACTGAAGTCTATCTGCAAAACATAAATTAAGCAAACGTGAGTACAAAGGTACTCAGCAAGACTTACATCAGAACTAGCTACATATGCATCGGTATCAACAAGGGGGGGTGGTGGAGTTTAACTGCAGCAAGCCAGCTTTGACTCAGTGGCTAACCCGAACTACGATTGCAAGCAACTCTTTTGAGGTGGCGCACACGAGTCCACACATTCACCATTCAATACACCACTATCGATCCGCTCCCGTCTCCCTACGAGAAGGCCATCCATAACACTAACGCTTATCTTGCGAGTTTTAGGGTATCCACTTTCACTTGTCTATGAACTATGCAAGGGGTCCAAGTTTCCATATCCGAGGAATTCGGCTATTCGAATAGATATTGATAACCCTGCAGGGGTGTACTTCTTCACACACGCTCCCGCCACTTATAGCCTTGTACACGTCATGTACCTCGGCAACCTTCAAGCGGAAGCCGAGCGAGGCTGTCGGCCACGGCCTACCTAAACACTTAAGTCTCTAGTCCAGGTTTATCGCCTATTCGGGTTCCATCCGCGAGGAGATCCGGCCGGAGTTTCGCTCACAGCCCCAAACGATGTGTGCAGGGTTCCCAAGACACCAAACGGGCACCCGGTACACCGTGCCACAGTGTATCTACCGCAACATATCCCACCCCTAGGGTCAGCGCTACGCACGGCCACCAACACATATCCTACAAACACCAGAAACTAGTTGCAACTCCTGGACAGAGTACTAGGGTGATTAAGAAGCCGAGAGGGTCAATTAAGGATCCCAATGAGTGGTAGTAGTTGTTCATGGATCACAGACACAGAACTCAGTTCCTGAGGATGGCTGCAATGAGACAACCCACCATGTACTCCTACATGGCCTCTCACCGCTACCTTTACCAAATCGTGTTCACACACTTAGCTCTCAACAGTAGGACATGTTTACACACCTCCGATCCATCCCCGATGAATCAGACCTGACTCAACTCTAAGCAGTAGCAGGCATGACAAACAAGCATGAATTAGTAGGCACATCAGGGCTCAAACAATTCCTACTCATGCTAGTGGGTTTCGTCTATTTACTGTGGCAATGACAGGTCATGCAGAGGATAACGGGTTCAACTACCATAACAAGTAACAGATGAATCGTTGTTGTCCTAATGCAGTGAAAGAGAGCAGGAGCGAGAGAGTGGGCTTGTATCGGAATGAACAAGGGGGTTGTGCTTGCCTGGCAGTTCTGAAGATGATATAACTCTTCATCGGTGTCACCGATCACAGCGTCGGTACATCGTCTATCGAGAGGGGACATTTACCGGCAAACAAGGAAGAACACAATCAATGCGATGCAACAATATGATGCATGATCATGACATGGCAATATGCTGTTGATTGAGCTAATGCAACTAACAACAAGTTAAATGGGGTTGGTTTGAACACTAGGTTCAAATTCAAATTCAAACTATGAATTCAAATAGTGCATTATCATGTTTTGGACTAACAGTGAGGTTAAGTTGTTCAAACATGCATGAAAATGCCATAAACAGATTCCTTGAATTTTTCTGATAATTTGACATATATAATTTATTTCATTTGGAGTTACGGTTTAATTTCTATGATTTTTCAAAGTTTTAACTATTTTCTGGAATTTCCTGAATAATTTTAAATCCAGAAATTCCTTTACCGCGTCAGCACTACGTCATTATGACGTCAGCAGGTCAACAGGGCCGGGCCCAGGTCAAACCTGACGTGCGGGACCCATATGTCATTGACTCAGCTATTTAATATGGTAAATTAACCTTAGATTAAGCCTAACTAAAATGTCAGTGGGGTCGGGGCCCACATGTCAGCGGCTAACCTAACTAAATTAGTGTTAGCTTAACTCCTAATCTAGGTTTGACCAGGGGGCGGGGCCCACGTGGTCAAATGGGTCAACCCCACCGGCGACGTGACGCCGGCGAGGCCTGAGACGGCAGCGCGGCTCGGAAACGCAACATAGGCGACGAAACGAGCGGCGGAGGGCATCCGCGGGGAGCTGGAGCTCGCCCGCATCCATCCCTGCAAGCAGCAGCAGCTAGGGTGGCCGAAGCTCGTCGGAAACGAGCTCGGGGCGGCGCCGGAGTTCGGACACGAGCGGGGACGCGGTTGCGGTGGCCGTGGTGATGTGTGCATAGCAACTACGGCATCTACGGGGTGCGGTGAGTACGATGGGCGCATGCCCGGGACCAAATGGTCACCGGAGCATCACCGGCGACGAGCGCGGCGGCAGCGGGTTTCGGTCAACAAGGGGGTGATGGCTACGGCGTGTGAGATCGAGAACGGAGAGGGGGAGAAGGGGCAGGAGCTCACGGCGAACACGTAGGGATGGTCAGCGGCCTCGCGGACGCGTCGGAGACGGCGAATCGACGACGGTGAGCTTCGGCACCCGAGGAGGAAGACGGCGATGGTGACGGCGCTTCGAGGCGTCCAGCGAAGCGCGGCTCGGTGGAGAGGAAGAGGAGGATGCGGCGGTGCTTCTGGAAGCATCAACCGAGCGAGGGAGGGCTAGTGGCTGTGGTGGTGCTCGTCAGCGCTCTCGGGCTCTCGCGGACGGTCGCGGGAGAGAGGGACAGAGAGGGTGAAATTGCCACGGGAGACAGGAGAGGAGTGCAGGGGGTCGAGAGGGCTGCATGGCGTCGTCTGGAGCCGTCCAGGCCGTCGAGGGGGCACGCAGGCAAGGTGGACGTGGCACGGCGCGTGCCTGCGCGCGGCGACCACGCGCGCGCGTCCTCCTGGCAGGAGCTTGAGGACGGTGGTGCTGGTGGGCTGGGCCTGTTGGCTGGGCTGCCAGCTGGGCCGACTTCAGGTAAGGCCAGGTAACTCTGTTGTTTCATTTCTATTTTTCTAATCTTATCTGTTTTCTATTTTGCAGGTTTGTTTTGAATTTGGTTTTGAAACCAAATCAATTTTGTTGCTTCTGGAAATATTTTTTTGAAGCTAAAAGAATTAAACCAAAGCTCCATAAAATATTTTAGAATTATTGGACATATATTCATTTAATAGTAGATATAAATCCAATTCAAATAATTATTGATTTAAAATCAGAGCCCAAATAATTCCTTAGAAATGTTCCAAAATTTTGGTTTGGTTTATAACTCTTGCCAAAATTGTCAGAGCTATTTCTAGGGCATTTTGGATTTGCTGATTGAAATTTTAGGGTTTCTTGCCCCTTTATTAAAATGATTTCCGAGGCTTTCAATTTCCTCATTTCAAATTTTAGAATTTAGACATGGTGCACACATGAAGCTCGCCTAGAGCATTACCAGAAGCTAGGGATGTGACAGCTCACCCCCACTAAACAAGAATCTCGTCCCGAGATTCAAGTCGTGAGGTAAGAAGACAGAGGGGACACACGACCAACACCATCTTCACGATCCAGACGTCTTTCTTGAGGATATTGTTTCATTGCGTCATCTTGATCTTGACGTCTTTGCTTTCAGGATCTTCATCTAGCATGATGACGAGAAGAAAAGAAACTCTCGAAGAATCGATCTTCTTGAAGATCGAGCAACCGACGATCAACTCACAGAATGAGACGTAGAAACATCTCGCGAACTGAGAGGCAAAACTTGCATCAGGAGCGATAGAAGAAATAATTTGACGACGGTTTCAAAGTAGCGAGGGAAATTGCCATGATTCTAAAACAGGGCCCCTCGGGGAAGGTGACTCGAGGAACTATTCCCTTAAGTGGCAAAAAGAATTACTTTTGATCCATAAATCATTGAAATTCTTTATTCCAGCTTAAGGCAATCACAAATGATCGTGTGAACGTGTTCGAACGAATGGCATACCCATGCCAGAATGGATGATGTGGACTACTTTATTGAAGACAATGCAATGGAAGATTTTTAGCTTATCATCGGAAATGGAGGGGACCCATGGTAAGTCCACTTTTGAAGATGACCATGAACAACAACTACTGAGGTGCAAGCTGGGAACAAAATGCAAATGTTGGGAATGATTCTAGTAACTGGGGAGAAGGTTCACCGGCAAAGGTGATTCCACCAATTGGATGGCTATCGAACAATTGAGAGAACGGAGGCACATTCCAGTTAACGACAACATCAGAACCTAGTGCCTGAGCATGCTCTCAAGAACTTGAGCATTTCCATACTCATCAAGGTCTTACCAACATCCATGTCAAGGATCCTGGCAACACAACATACTGCCATGATGAATGGTGATGGATAATGCAGATGCAAAGGAAGATAACACTTTCTCAGATTTTACCTTAGCGAAGCCAAGGAAACAAAATCTGGATGATCGACCGAGAGACATTTAGCACTCCGCTTCTAATGTTCTCCTTGATGTACTGGTTACCACGGTCATGCTTTAAGCATCGGCATAGCCACCAAGTAGTGGTCGGACTTCGGAATACAATAGATCCATAAGAAACAACTTCTGGAGTAAATCCTACGAAATCCTCATGGGAAGGTGGCCAACTTTCTTCAATCGAGATACTACAATAATAGGTCTTCCGGCTGGATGTGTTGGCCACGACATCCACTTTACCGGTTATCGAGAGACCAATATTATAGTTCTTGGAAAATGCTCCAACCATCATATCTGCCTGAGATTCAGATCTGGTTGGTGACAGGATATTCCAGACTCATCGAGTCTAGAAAAGAAAATGAAGGTTTGCAACACAAATCGACGAGATGACATTGCGAAATTCTCGGGGGAATGAACTACGGTAGTAAGCTCCAAAACATGAGCCAGTTCTGCTACAAGCATGTGAACACGTTGTCCTAGACAAGCATGGTCACCTGGTAGTCTTAAAATGAAACACTACCGAGTTCAGGGGGAACCATCAACGAGGATATCGAAGTCCTTGCGTAGGTCTAACCCTTAAGAAGAAACTTCTTCTCCTTGAACAATTCAATCAGTGGCTTGGTGTGCTAGGGATACGTATAGAATGTAGATGATCAGTCTATCAGACCATAGAATACTTCGCACATGCATGACTGACTTGGGATGATTCCAGAGGAAGCAAAAACAAACTTTCTCGAATTCACGGCGGCAACTTACATTAGATGCACATGAATTAGAGGAAGTCACATCTTTCAACCGGACATATGCTTCATGATCGGGACATGAGGGCAATGCTTATAAAGTTTCCAACACTAGCTGGATGTTCAACACAATCATGGAGGAGACAAAATGCCACTGATGGGCTCAACAGCAACTCATCGAAATTTCCATATCACTGGACTTCCACCACTATGTGAACAATGTGATAGTATTGCTCAGACCAAAGATATAATGGTGTATGCTCGAGGGACAACCGCAAGTAAGACAACATTACGAACATCGTTGGTTCTGATTTGATTTGACGATAGCCCACACTCAAATCAAAGTTTGGACAAGATAATAGATACAACACTGATCACGAGGATCAGTCGATGAATATATCATCTTTCTTCAACACACACACACACACAAGGATATCCCTTAGGGATGAACTAAGTCGGACAGGTTTTCATCTTCCAACTCTCCAAGTTGTTGTTAAGCTTAACCAACTAACTCAGGGGTATCCAACACAGGTTCTTGGGGAAAAGTTGTTTATCGGAAAACCAACTTGATCACGAACTCAACATAACGGTCAGGTGACAACCTGGTAACACTTCCGAGAAGATATTCGGAAAATCACGAACCACCGATATGTTATTAAGCTCGAGAACAATCTTGCTTTTCAGGGCAAGACGATATGATCGATAGAGCAAGGGTTTGGCAAAATCCTAACCCATTGATCGAAGTGTGCACCAGAAATATGGACTAGGTAGCACGATCAGTCTTAGAATGATAATTCAATAACCAACGCGCTAAGAATGAGGGTATTGTCCATTAACTACCAAGCAACGGGGTTGCTAGGAGTATTGACTTCACACACCACGATTCACTTGTCGACATTCCGGTTGCAACAACACTGAAACCGAGAAATGAATAATGATGGAGAGAGTATCACTGCGTCAAGAATTCATAGGAGAAGGTGCAATTCTCACGACGCTCTTGACATAAAGTGGGTAATACTCCGAGGTAGAACAGAACAAAAGATGGATTGGCATTTTGATCTGCGGAATACAACCACTTTGACCCGATCCCAGAAATGGATGAGGTACTGGAGTTTGTTTCTCCTAGTCATTCCGAATAGAATGGCTTGACGGGCCACAGAAGTAAAAGGCACTGATGAACACAAATGCACACATACTCTTGGCTATCTACTGATAGAGGATGGTCGGAATATAACTGAAGAGGAACAACTCAAGGAACATATAATTTTCTGAGCTGTGGTGGCATAGATTAGTATGTCGAGCAAAGCTCAACATATTTCTTCTAGATAACCCATGCAGAAAGGTAGAACTGGCAGAGCCACAATATAGAATGGAGAACTCATCAAGAGCACTCTGGTTGTGATCCTTTGGTTCAAGAACTTCTGCCATAAGTGGTTCATAGTATTTGGAAGAAGGAAATACCACGGACCTCGAGGTCTATCACAAGGTTTACTAATGTCCTAAGGAACTAGCAAACACTATCAACATGAAGCAGGTAGGGTGAGTCTCGGGTTCAAAACCCAGGAATAGAATGCCTACTAACTAAATGGCATCACGGGATGCTTTTGAGAATGATGGCCAGAATCATCACACTGGGAACACAAAACATGGTTCGAGTACTAGGTGACTCCCTAAAACACCTAGGGTCATAGTAATAGCTCCAACATATATGTCGAGGCAACAAAGTACCTCAACTCACCGGTTAGTGTGCTTATTCTGACCAAAAGGACATCGGAAACGGAGAGAAAGGATTTGCAAATGCATCAGACTATTTAGAGACCTGGGATGACTCGGACAGCATAACGGCTATAAATGCTCAAAATGATTTGAGACATCCTGCAAAATGGTGGCATAACCACTCAGAAGCACAATATCAAGGTTCTGAGGCCAGTTATGAATATATGGAAGTAGTAGGAACTGAACTGAGGCTTGAACTCAACAATCCTAGGCAACTACGGTATAGTAACACGTCATCCTGATAGATAGATGAGAAGGCCTAATTCTTAATCCTCGTAGAAAAGAAGAGGTTGACTCAGATCAGAAGGCCATGAGGTATAAGGAGTAAAAAGAGCCTTACGTTCCCTTCCACAATCAATTCCCTTACATAACTAAAGCATTTCTAGACTCAACTTCGACCAGTTTGGCTTGGTAATCCTACAGGCAGTCAGGCTCTGATACCAACGCTGTCAGGACCCCGATCCTAGGTCACACCGATCTAGCATGTAACACATCATATCACTTTGTGGCCTCACGCACGGTATTTCCACGGGTGCCACCTTACCTGCCCGGGACCGTTTGCGCCTTTTGGCTCACGTATATGATAGTGTCGCTAGCATCCATATGACAAAGAACCCATGCCGACATGGCTAGTCGTGAACCCAAAGCGGCACAGACCTATGGAGACAGGCATACATGAATCACATCGAACATGTCGGTCATCAACGAGTGATTCCGGGCTGTAGCACTGGGCTAACAGGACTCCGGGGATCCCGGGCTGTAGCAGGCTAGGCAGGACTCCAGAAATCACCGCGTGACATTTCCCCGAAGGGACAGACATAGGGACGAAGTGAAACACATGCCGGCCAGTCAAGTGTCCTGAACAGTAGTGCTGGGCTAGTAGGACTCCGGTGAACAGGGCTGTAGCGGACTACTATGGCTCGAGGAACACTAGACTACATTTCCCCATAAGAAAGGCTGCGAAGGATAAACAACTAGGTTGTTGGATCCTACACATACCAAGCATTTTAATCATACACACAATATGCTCGATATGTGTAAATACAACATGGCATCACAACATAACTCTACAACTCAAGTATTTATTCATTAGGCTCCGAGGAGCGAGATATTACAATCATGGGTCTCATGACCCAACAATCATAGCATACAATGCAAAGCACATGCGGAAGCTTAAGATGTCTGAGTACAGCCATCTACAAATGAAAAGGCTAAGAAGCCTGACTATCTACTAGATCCTGCCGAGGGCACAAGATCGTAGCTGAGGTACCAAGATAAACGTCGAAGTCCACGCGGAACTACTAGCGAGACTGAAGTCTCTCTGCAAAACATAAATTAAGCAAACGTGAGTACAAAGGTACTCAGCAAGACTTACATCAGAACTAGCTACATATGCATCGGTATCAACAAGGGGGGGTGGTGGAGTTTAACTGCAGCAAGCCAGCTTTGACTCAGTGGCTAACCCGAACTACGATTGCAAGCAACTCTTTTGAGGTGGCGCACACGAGTCCACACATTCACCATTCAATACACCACTATGGATCCGCTCCCATCTCCCTACGAGAAGGCCATCCATAGCACTCACGCTTATCTTGCGAGTTTTAGGGTATCCACTTTCACTTGTCTATGAACTATGCAAGGGGTCCAAGTTTCCATATCCGAGGAATTCGGCTATTCGAATAGATATTGATAACCCTGCAGGGGTGTACTTCTTCACACACTCTCCCGCCACTTATAGCCCTGTACACGTCATGTACCTCGGCAACCTTCAAGCGGAAGCCGGGCGAGGGTGTCGGCCACGGTCTACCTAAACACTTAAGTCTCTAGTCCAGGTTTATCGCCTATTCGGGTTCCATCCGCGAGGAGATCCGGCCGGAGTTTCACTCACAGCCCCAAACGATGTGTGCAGGGTTCCTGAGACACCAAACGGGCGCCCGGTACACCGTGCCACAGTGTATCTACCGCAACATAGCCCACCCCTAGGGTCAGCGCCACGCACGGCCGCCAACACATATCCTACAAACACCAGAAACTAGTTGCAACTCCTGGACAGAGTACTAGGGTGATTAAGAAGCCGAGAGGGTCAATTAAGGATCCCAATGAGTGGTAGTAGCTGTTCATGGATCACAGACACAGAACTCAGTTCCTGAGGACGGCTGCAATGAGACAACCCACCATGTACTCCTACATGGCCTCTCACCGCTACCTTTACCAAATCGTGTTCACACACTTAGCTCTCAACAGTAGGACATGTTTACACACCTCCGATCCATCCCCGATGAATCAGACCTGACTCAACTCTAAGCAGTAGCAGGCATGACAAACAAGCATGAATGAGTAGGCACATCAGGGCTCAAACAATTCCTACTCATGCTAGTGGGTTTCATCTATTTACTGTGGCAATGACAGGTCATGCAGAGCATAAGGGGTTCAACTACCGCAACAAGTAACAGATGAATCGTTGTTGTCCTAATGCAGTAAAAGAGAGCAGGAGCGAGAGAGTGGGCTTGTATCGGAATGAACAAGGGGGTTGTGCTTGCCTGGCACTTCTGAAGATAATATAACTCTTCATCGGTGTCACCGATCACAGCGTCGGTACATCGTCTATCGAGAGGGGACATTTACCGGCAACCAAGGAAGAACACAATCAATGCGATGCAACAATATGATGCATGATCATGACCTGGCAATATCCTGTTGATTGAGCTTATGCAACTAACAACAAGTTAAATGGGGTTGGTTTGAACACTAGGTTCAAATTCAAATTCAAACTATGAATTCAAATAGTGCATTATCATGTTTTGGACTAACAGTGAGGTTAAGTTGTTCAAACATGCATGAAAATGCCATAAACAGATTCCTTGAATTTTTCTGATAATTTTACATATATAATTTATTTCATTTGGAGTTACGGTTTAATTTCTATGATTTTTCAAAGTTTTAACTATTTTCTGGAATTTCCTGAATAATTTTAAATCCAGAAATTCCTTTACCGCGTCAGCACTACGTCATTATGACGTCAGCAGGTCAACAGGGCCGGGCCCAGGTCAAACCTGACGTGCGGGACCCATATGTCATTGGCTCAGCTATTTAATATGGTAAATTAACCTTCGATTTAGCCTAACTAAATTGTCAGTGGGGTCAGGGCCCACATGTCAGCGGCTAACCTAACTAAATTAGTGTTAGCTTAACTCCTAATCTAGGTTTGACCAGGGGGTGGGGCCCACATGGTCAAATGGGTCAACCCCACCGGCGACGTGAAGCCGGCGAGGCCTGGGACGGCGGCGCGGCTCGGAAACGCAACATAGGCGACGAAACGAGCGGCGGAGGGCATCCGCAGGGAGCTGGAGCTCGCCCGCATCCATCCCTGCAAGCAGCAGCTGCTAGGGCGGCCGAAGCTCGTCGGAAACGAGCTCGGGGCGGCACCGGAGTTCGGACACGAGCGGGGACGCGGTTGCGGTGGCCGTGGTGATGTGTGCATAGCACCTACGGCATCTGCGGGGTGCGGTGAGTATGATGGGCGCATGCCCAGGACCAAATGGTCACCGGAGCATAACCGGCGATGAGCGCGGCGGCGGCGGGTTTCGGTCAACAAGGGGGCGATGGCTACGGCGTGTGAGAGTGAGAACGGAGAGGGGGAGAAGGGGCAGGAGCTCACGGCGAACACGTAGGGATGGTCAGCGGCCTCGCGGACGCGTCGGAGACGGCGAATTGACGACGGTGAGCTTCGGCACCCGAGGAGGAAGACGGCGATGGTGACGGCGCTTCGAGGCATCCGGCGGGGCGTGGCTCGGTGGAGAGGAAGAGGAGGATGCGGCGGTGCTTCTGGAAGCATCAACGGGGCGAGGGAGGGCCAGTGGCCGTGGTGGTGCTCGTCGGCGCTCTCGGGCTCTCGCGGACGGTCGCGGGAGAGAGGGACAGAGAGGGGGAAATCGCCACGGGAGAGAGGAGAGGAGTGCAGGGGGTCGAGAGGGCTGCGTGGCGTCGTCTGGAGCCGTCCAGGCCGTCGAGGGGGCACGCAGGCAAGGTGGAGGTGGCACGGCGCGTGCCTGCGCGCGGCGACCACGCGCGCGCGTCCTCCGGGCAGGAGCTTGAGGACGGTGGTGCTGGTGGGCTGGGCCTATTGGCTGGGCTGCCAGCTGGGCCGGCTTCAGGTAAGGCCAGGTAACTCTGTTGTTTCATTTCTATTTTTCTAATCTTATCTGTTTTCTATTTTGCAGGTTTGTTTTGAATTTGGTTTTGAAACCAAATCAATTTTGTTGCTTCTGGAAATATTTTTTTGAAGCTAAAAGAATTAAACCAAAGCTCCATAAATTATTTCAGAATTATTGGACATATATTCATTTAATAGTAGATATAAATCCAATTCAAATAATTATTGATTTAAAATCAGAGCCCAAATAATTCTTTAGAAATGTTCCAAAATTTTGGTTTGATTTATAACTCTTGCCAAAATTGTCAGAGCTATTTCTAGGGCATTTTGGATTTGCTGATTGAAATTTTAGGGTTTCTTGCCCCTTTATTAAAATGATTTCCGAGGCTTTCAATTTCCTCATTTCAAATTTCAGAATTTAGACATGGTGCACACATGAAGCTAGCTTAGAGCATTACCAGAAGCTAGGGATGTGACACCATGTCACACAAATACATGAATAACATTACAATCATCCAATACACTAATGGTCCAACTATGGTACCAAAATAAAGATCAACCCCCACATGCGACACAGTCCCCGATCGCCCCAACTGGGCACCACTACTGATCATCTGGGAAAGACACATAGTAACGGCGAGAGTCTTCATCGAACTCCCACTTGAGCTCAAGCGCATCGTCTGGAACGGTATCATCGGTCCCTGCATCTGGTTTTGGAAGTAATATGTGAGTCACAAAGACTCAGCAATCTCGCACCCTCGTGATCAAGACTATTTAAGCTTATAGGCAAAGGCAAGGTAATATGTGGAGCTGCAGCAAGCGACTAGCATATATGGTGGCTAACCTGTTCGCAAAAGAGAGCGAGAAGAGAAGGAAAAAGCACGGTCGAACAACTATGATCAAGAAGTTATCCTAGAACAACCTATGTCAAGCATTACTCCAACACCGTGTTCACTTCCCGGACTCCACCGAGAAGAGACCATCACGGTTACACACGTGGTTGATTCATTTTAATTAAGTTAAGTTTCATGTTATCTACAACCAGACATTAACAAATTCCCATCTACCCATAACCGCGAGCAAGGCTTTCGAAAGTTCAAATCCCTGCAGGGGAGTCCCAACTTAGCCCATCACAAGCTCTCACGGTCAACGAAGGATATTCCTTCTAGCGGGAAGACCCGATCAGACTCGGCATCCCGGTTACAAGACATCCTCGACAATGGTAAAACAAGTCCAGCAACACCGCCCGAATGTGCCGACAAATCCCGATAGGAGCTGCACATATCTCGTTCTCAGGGCACACTCAGATGAGCGCTCCATACAACTAAAACCAAACCTCGAGTTTCCCCGAGGGGGCACTTCATAGGGCTCTAGTTTGGGCCAACACTCAGGGGAGCACTGGCCCGGGGGGGTTTAAATAAAGATGACCCTTGGGCTCCATAAACCCAAGGGAAAAAAGGCTAGGTGGAAAATGGTAAAACCAAGGTTGGGCATTGCTGGAGGAGTTTTATTCTAGGCGAACTGTCAAGGGGTTCCCACTGTAACCCAACCGCGTAAGGAACGCAAAATCCGGGAACATAACACCGATATGATGGAAACTAGGGTGACAAGAGTGGAACAAAACACTAGGCAAAAGGCCGAGCCTTCAACCCTTTACCAAGTATATAGATGAATTAATAAAACAAGATAATATGGTGATATCCCAACAATAAACAATGTTCCAACAAGGAACGATCTACAATCTTCACCTGCAACTAGCAACGCTATAAGAGGGGCTGAGCAAAGCGGTAACATAGCCAATCAACCGTTTGCTAGGTCATGGTGGATTAGAGGTTCGACATGGCAATTTGGGAGGCTTGATAAGCAAGTGGTAGGTATCGTAGCATAGGCATAGCAAAAGAGCCAGCATCTAGCAAGCAAAGATAGAAGTGATTTCGAGAGTATGATCATCTTGCCTGCAAAGTTGTCAGAGTTGACTTGATCCTCGTAAGCAAACTTAACGAGCTCCTCGTTCGCGAACTCGTCTCCCATCTCTACCCAAACAAGACAAACAAGCAAAAGGAGCACAATCAACCACGTGCAATGCTCAAACAACATGATGCAAACATGGTATGCTATGCGGGACGCGATATGTGATGCATATGCAAGATTTGACAAGGAATGATTGAACCGGGCCTCAACTTGGAAATCCAAGAGTGCCACTGGAAAGGTGAGGTGATTTGGTTTAAATCGATATATAGATCACTGGAATCGGATGCACGGTTTGGAAATGGCAAGCAAAACAAATATGACACCCGTCTGCGATAATCACCAAGTGACCCACTAAATGCATCAAGATAGATATGCTACAGCACTCAAACATGACAACAAAATACATGGCAGGGATCCTATCATGAAGCTTGATAAAAGATGAACACTGAGCTACGGCTAATTCATCCATTAACAGGTTCAAACAAGCATGGAAAAAATGCAAATGATAACAGGTTTCAGACTTAGTGAAATTAACACAAGTCTGGAATTTATCATCAGGAAGCACACTTTAGAGCATGAAAACTACGAGCTACAGGAACTTAACACGGCAAAGAAATGCATGGCATTAAGCTACTCAAAGCACTTAACAAAAGTACCTTGGTGACCTTGAGCCAAAAGGGATCAAAAAATACAATTGCAAGCATGTGAACATGGCAAAAACATAAACAGATCTCACACTTGGTGAAAAACTGGAGCATGCAAATCAGTTAACGTGTAGGCATGTTCACGAGCTCGATGCACTCACTACAGAGTATGGCATGAAAAACTAAGAATACATGGCATAGAAGCTAGACATGGCAAGAACAACAACATAGCATGCACGGATCAATAGCAACATCCTCGGCAAAATCGCTAACAAGTGAACAATCTACCAGGATTCACGATATAGAAAAAGTAGAGCTCGATTGACTCAAGCTAGGATGCTCTATAAATGCAAACAAATACATGGATGGATAGAGCACCACAATGTTAACAAAACATCCTTAATGATTATCCTCAAAAGAGGCATGGATCACCAGGAAACAACATGAACATATGGCATATCAACAAAATCAGGACAAGGAGTTAGTGAAATTCTAAGTCCCTGCAATCAGCATTACCGATTACACTACTTTGCAAGCTTGTGCTAGTCACCACACATATCCACAAAATACATGGTAAGGGCCTCTGTAAAGATGGCATGGGGTATAACAAAACTCATGTAGAGCTCAGGAGCATAGCATGCACACATTAAACATGGCAATAATGACAAATAGCTATTTGCTGAAACATAGCCCTCTTCCAACAGCATTCCGGGCATCAATATGAGCTCAAATGAAAATGATGCAATGAGATGAAATGATATACTCGTCGAGACGAACATTTTTATATGCTACATGCACCAATCGGAGCTATGGATGCAGAGTTATAGCATGCAAAAGTTTGCAAAAACATTAGGGTTCGGGGGTAAAAAGGTCAACCGAGAAGTTTCAGATCCAGATATGGATCCGGCCGGAACGGATCCCGAGGTTTGCCGCCGTTGCACTGTAGCTCGCCGGAGGGGAGGAGAAGCACGGTGGCCGGACTTGGCAGCGCTCGCCGGCGCGTGGGAGGCGGAGGCCGGACGGCGAGGTGGTGCGGCTCGGGCACCGCACGGCGTCCACGGGGCGAGGGGCGGCGAGGTAGGCGCTGCGGTGAAGTTCGGCGACGGTGGCGGCGGTCGGTGAGGGAGGCGGCGGCCGGAGTCGAGCTGGCGGGCGGCGGAGGCGGCCTGCGAGGGGAGGGACGAAGGCGGCACGGGCGGCAGCCTCTGGCCTGTGCGCGGCGGGGGTGGGCCGGCCACGGGCCCGGCGGGCTTCGGCGATGTGGGCGCTGGGCGGGCGACTCAGGCAGCGCCACGTGGCGGCGGCAGGAGTCCAGCGGACATGTCCGTCGGCGGCTTCTTTGTCCGGCGCGCGAGGAGAGGGAAAGGTCAAGGGTTAGGGGGTGGAAGATCCAAAAATTTCGGGAGAGGCCTAGTTTTATAGGTAGGAGGACCTAGGAGGCTCCAAATTGAGCATGGTTTTCGGCCACGCGATCGTGATCGAACGCTCTAGATGATGGAGATGGTTTAGGTGGGTTTTGGGCCAAATTGGAAGGTTGTTGGGCTGCAACACAAACGAGGCCTTTTTGGTCCCTCAGTTAACAGTTTGAGCATCAAACGAAGTCCAAATGGTACCAAACTTGACAGGTGGTCTACCGGTAGTAAACCAAGGCCGTATGGCAAGTCTGGTCCAATGCGAAAATGTTTAACCCCCACACACGAAAAGAGGTAGAAAGGACCACCGGAGGAGATAGGAGTGCCAGAATGCAAAACAGACAACGGGGAAAATGCTCGGATGCATGAAACGAACACCTATGCAAATGCAATGCACATGATGACATGATATGAGATGCATGACACAGGCAACAACACACGGAGACAAAAACCCGAACCTGGGGAAAATAAAATAACTTAGCGCCGGAAATGGCAAGAGTTGGGATACATACAAGGTAAATTACATCCAGGGTGTTACAACACTCCACCACTACAAAAGGATCTCGTCCCGAGATCTAGGACTGGAAAAACGCCGGGTACTCGGAACGGAGGTGATCCTCGCGTTCCCAGGTGGCTTCACGGTCGGAATGGTGTGACCACTTGACATTGAGGAATTTGATTGACTTATTGCGAGTCTTGCGTTCAGTCTCTTCAAGAATAGTAACTGGGTGCTCACGATAAGAAAGGTCTTCTTGGAGATCAATGTCTTCGAAGTTGACGGTGCGGTCAGGGGTCTTGAAGCACTTGCGGAGCTGAGAGACATGGAACACGTCGTGCACATTTGCAAAGTTTGAAGGAAGCTCGAGTTGATAGGCGATATCGCCTCTCTTGCTGGCGATCTTGAAAGGACCCACGTATCTAGGGGCAAGCTTCCCTTTGATACCAAAGCCACGAGTACCTTTCATTGGAGAGACGCGGAGATAAACATGGTCTCTAATCTCGAAAGCCAAATCACGATGCTTACTATCATAGTAGCTCTTCTGGCGCGATTGCGCTGCTTTGAGGTTATCATGAATGACTTTGCACATATCGTTTGCCACTGTGATCAAGTCATTTCCAAGAAGTTGACATTTACCGGTCTCTGACCAGTTAAGAGGAGTACGACACTTCCTGCCATAGAGAATTTCAAATGGGGCCTTGCCCGAACTTGCTTGAAAACTGTTGTTGTAGGAGAACTCGGCATATGGAAGACAATCTTCCCACTTCATACCGAAAGAGATAATGCAAGCCCTGAGCATATCTTCAAGAATCTGATTGACACGCTCGACTTGACCGCTAGTTTGAGGATGAAAAGCTGTGCTGAAACGGATGTTGGTGCGCATGGCCTTCTGAAAAGAATCCCAAAACTTGGAGGTAAAGATGCTGCCACGGTCTGAAGAGATCAACTGTGGAATGACGTGCAGAGAGACAATCCGAGTGGTATACAGCTCCACCAATTGAGTTGCAGTGATAGACTCTTTGATAGGCAGAAAGTGAGCCACTTTAGTGAGTTTGTCGATGACAACGAATATAGCATCATTGCCACGCTTGGACTTTGGAAATCCCGTCACGAAGTCCATCTCAATGTGGTCAACCTTCCATTCTGGAATGGCAAGAGGTTGGAGGAGACCAGCTAGTCGTTGGTGTTCTGCCTTCACTCTTTTGCAGACATCACATTCATTCACGAACTGAGAAATCTTGCGCTTCATTCGAATCCACCAATACGCCTGCTTGAGGTCCTGGTACATCTTCGTACTCCCAGGGTGGATGGAGAGGAGTGAATTGTGAGCCTCGTTCATAATGACTTTATGGAGGTCACCTTTAGGCACAATAATGCGATCCTCAAAGAAGAGAGTATCCTTGTCATCAAGGCGATAGCACTTGTACCTGGGTTGACTCTTGGCAATCCCAATCTTCACCTTCTTCACCATAGCATCAAGGAGTTGAGCCTCGCAAATCTGATCTTCCAAAGTAGGAGAGACTTGAAGGTTGGCGAGGAAACCTTGAGGAACAACTTGCAGATTGAGTTTGCGGAAAGCTTCACAAAGCTCGGGTTGATAAGGCTTGAGAATCATACTGTTGCAGTAAGCCTTCCTGCTCAATGCATCAGCAATTACATTGGCCTTGCCTAGAGTATATTCAATGCTCGGATTATACTCTTGAATCATTTTGACCCAACAAGTCTGCCTGAGGTTGAGATTAGGCTGAGTGAAGATGTACTTGAGACTCTTGTGGTCAGTGAAGATGTCCACTTTTCTTCCCAATAAGAGATGTCTCCAAGTCAAAAGAGCAAGCACAACTGCCGCCAACTCGAGGTCGTGAGTGGGGTAGTTCTTCTCATTGGGCTTCAACTACCGAGAGGTATAAGCCACAACTTTCTTCTCTTGCATCAACACTGCACCAAGACCTTGAAGAGAGGCATCGCAGAAGACCTCGAACGGTTTGGATTCATCAGGAGGAGTCAGAACTAGAGCAGTAACTAATTTCTCTTTCACGGTGCTGAAAGCGATGTCAACTTCCGGAGACCAAACGTACTTGACGTGCTTCTGGAGAAGGTTGGAAAGCGGCTTCGCGATCTTTGAAAAGTTCTTAACGAACCTTCGACAATAGCTTGCGAGCCCAAGGAAGCTGCGGAGTTGCTTCACGTTCTGAGGTGGTTCCCAATTCACAATTGCAGACACTTTCTCAGGATTCACCGCAATGCCCTTGGCAGAAATGATATGCCCAAGATAGAGAACCTCATCGAGCCAAAACTCGCACTTTGAGAACTTGGCGTAGAACTGATGTTCTATGAGCTTATCGAGCACCGAACGCAAGTGCTTGGCATGATCTTCCTTGTTCTTGGAAAAGACCAAAATGTCATCGAGGTAGACCAAGACGAAGTCATTTGTGTAGGGGTTGAAGATGAAGTTCATCATGCGAGAGAAAGTCGGAGGAGTGTTGACGAGGCCAAAAGACATGGAAGTGTATTGATATGAACCATAGCTTGTTCCGAAAGCCGTCTTGGGAATATCTTGCTCACGAATTCGAATCTGGTGATAGCCCATACGGATATCAAGCTTGGAGAATACTTGAGCACCTTTGAGTTGTTCAAACAGCTCGTTGATGTTGGGAAGTGGGTACTTGTTCTTTATAGTCTTCTTGTTCAATGGACGGTAGTCAACACAGAGTCGGTCCGTTCCATCCTTCTTCTTCACAAAAAGAACTCCACAACCCCACGGAGAAGAACTAGGTCGGATGAGACCCATTCGCTCTTGAATATCGAGTTGCTTCTTCAGCTCCTTCAACTCTTCAGGTCCAAGCTTGTAAGGACGTTTGCAAACAGGTTCCGTGCCAGGCTCAAGATCGATGACGAATTCAACTGGCCGGTGCAGAGGCATTCCTGGAAGCTCTTCTGGAAAGACGTCTTGATATTCGCAAACAACTGGAATTTGAGGGATGGCATCCAGTTCACCCTTTGCATTGAGAGAAAACAGACGGATGGTATCATCACGAGCGGCAAAGACAATTACATCCTCAGACAAATGAGTCAATTGAATCTGCCTGGCAGCACAATCAAGATGAGCCTTGTGCTTAGAAAGCCAATCCATTCCAAGAATAAGATCGATATCCGAGTCGCCCAGAACAATAGGAGAAGCTAGAAATTTGTAGTCGCCCAACGTGATAGTAACATCCGGGACGCAGATATTAGCTATCATTTGCTTGCCCGGTGACACAATTTGCAAAGATCTTTGCAAATATTGATAATCGCACTCATACTTTGATGCAAAAGGTTTTGAAATGAAGCAATGCGATGCACCAGTGTCAAAAAGAACTTTTGCAGGAACATCGTTAACAGGAAGGTTACCCATGATGACATCTGACGAGTCCTCTGCTTGAGCTGCGTTCATCAAATTGACCTTGGCGTGCTTGGGGTTATGCTTGACCACAGCTGTACTTGCCGATCTCACAGGAGGAGGAGGAGGGAGACGCCTCTGATTGAAGCATTTGTTGGCATAGTGACCCTTCTGTTCGCACTTGTTGCACGTGACCTACGAGAGCGGACGGTGATACGGAGCACTTGATCTTGGAGCTTGAGACGAAGTCCTGTTCTGAAAGCCAGGGTTGGGTGGGTGGGAAGATCCACTGCCACCTTTGCTCTTCTGCTGATAAGGCTGACGGAACGGAGGAGGAGGAAGCCAATACTTCTGCTGCTTAGCCACTTGAGTTGAGGAAGAAGGAGTAGCATCTCTGACTTGCTTCTTGGAAGCATCGCACTTCAATTGAGCAGTCTCTTGCTTCATTGCCATGTTGTAAAACTCATCGTACCTCTTGGGCTCAAAGAGGACGAGAGCTAGCTGGATATCTTCCCTGAGACCACCCCTGAACTGGTATATCATGCTCTTCTCGTCAGGAATGTCTTGCTTAGCAAAACGGGCGAGCTTCTGAAACATCTTGTTGTACTCGTAAACAGACATAGAGCCTTGCTTCAGGTTGCGGAATTCCTCACGCTTGCTTTCAACCACACTCTGAAGAATATGATGAGCTTTGAAGTCTTGACGGAATTCATCCCAGATAATCACACGGCCTCCTCTGGAATCTTTGTACTGCTGAAACCATTCTGCAGCTTGGTCTTTGAGTCGGAAGGAAGCGAACTTGACAAAGTCCTTAGGCCTGACGTTACTGCACTCGAAATGCTTGCATATGTCCACGAGCCAATCATCAGCATCTCTTGCCTCAACACAATTGCTAGAGGTCTTTGGCTGATTAGCGAGGAACTGGTTGAGTGTCGCAAACTGATTCTGATTGTTTCCATGGCCCTGGTTCCCTTGGTTGCGCTCTTGAAGAAGTTGCATGATCAGGTGCGTGTTTGCATTGGTAGAGGCCATCCCAGCTTGCCATGCCTCCGGAGGTGGAGGTGGCGGATCAGGATTCGGAGTCGTGCGCGTTGGAGGAGCCATCCTGAAGAGGTTGACATCCATTAGCACATTGACAGACAAATATTGAAGCTAAATCAAACGGATTGAAATTGCAACATAAAGTCTTCACATCCGAACAAAATGAACGAATGCATTCCAATCGAAATGGTCACATATCCATAAATTGAGAAGCCACTTAGAATTGAGGTAGAAGAAAAAACAACAAGGTATGGAACAAGAATGAATACTTCGTGAGGATTACCCAATCCCAAACCAAATATCCGCGGAAGAAGAACTAGAGCTACAAGAATTCCCACCTATGAAACCCCTGAACCTTTCCGGTTATGCAATCAGGTGTTGGGGATACAGGGGAAGCATAATATCTCACCCAAATCTAGCAAATCTTACATCGAGCTATATCCATCCTTCAACACATAAACGAGAAAAACTTCGGAAATCATTTACCTCAACCTTCAAAAAGCATCCGTTATACGAGTTATGGCAATACTCCCGAACTCCCGCCCCAGTACTGGGTGGCATCGAGGTTATCTCACCAACAACTGCATAAAAGAGATTTTCGATGTCAGCAAAACTCACGTATTCCAAAATCTCAACGATAAAATTGTGATGACAACACCTCGGAGCTCAACTCCCCGGGACACTGCCACAACCCCTAAATGACAGGAGGCACCAAGAACAATGTTCTTGTCACAAATCGATCGGAACGATTCCAAGATACCCGCGTGATCCTAAATTTTTTTTAGTGAAATTTGAGAAGAGAAGAGTCAAAACTCTATGTCAGGATGCCTTACCAGAGCGATGAAGGGACTGGGGAGTAAAAAGAATTCCTAACTCTCCGATATATATAATCCTAAATGACTCAAAACATTTTTCTAGACTCAACAACGCCAACGATTCGATCAAGCAGGGGGCTCCTAAGGTCGGGGAACGCTCTGATTACCCACTTGTAACGCCCTCGATGCGGCTATATCTCCTACATGTCGAAGCACGACTTAGAGGCATAACCGCATTGAAAGCAATGTCGCAAATAAGGTAATCTTCACAACAACCCATGTAAATAGATAAAAGGGGAAAAGGTACATAGTTGGCTTACAGTCGCCACGTCACACAAATACATGAATAACATTGCAATCATCCAATACACTCATGGTCCGACTACGGTACCAAAATAAAGATCAACCCCCACATGCGACACGGTCCCCGGTCGCCCCAACTGGGCACCACTACTGATCATCTAGGAAAGACACATAGTAACGGTGAGAGTCTTCATCGAACTCCCACTTGAGCTCAAGCGCATCGTCTGGAACGGTATCATCGGTCCCTGCATCTGGTTTTGGCAGTAATCTGTGAGTCACGGGGACTCAACAATCTCGCACCCTCGCGATCAAGACTATTTAAGCTTATAGGTAAAGGCAAGGTAATATGTGGAGCTGCAGCAAGCGACTAGCATATATGGTGGCTACCCTGTTCGCAAAAGAGAGTGAGAAGAGAAGGCAAAAGCACGGTCGAACAACTATGATCAAGAAGTGATCCTAGAACAACCTACGTCAAGCATTACTCCAACACCATGTTCACTTCTCGGACTCCGCCGAGAAGAGACCATCACCGTTACACACGTGGTTGATTCATTTAATTAAGTTAAGTTTCATGTTATCTACAACCGGACATTAACAAATTCCCATATGCCCATAACCGCGGGAACGGCTTTCGAAAGTTCAAATCCCTGCAGGGGAGTCCCAACTTAGCCCATCACAAGCTCTCACGGTCAACGAAGGAAATTCCTTCTAGCGGGAAGACCCGATCAGACTCGGCATCCCGGTTACAAGACATCCTTGACAATCGTAAAACAAGTCCAGCAACACCGCCCAAATGTGCCGACAAATCCCGATAGGAGCTCCACATATCTCGTTCTCAGGGCACACTCAGATGAGCGTCCATACAACTAATACCAAACCTCGAGTTTCCCCGAGGGGGCGCTTCACAGGGCTCTAGTTTGGACCAACACTCAGGGGAGCACTGGCCCGGGGGGGGGGGGGGGTTAAATAAAGATGACCCTTGGGCTCCGGAAACCCAAGGGAAAAAAGGCTAGGTGGAAAATGGTAAAACCAAGGTTGGGCATTGCTGGAGGAGTTTTATTCAAGGCGAACTGTCAAGGGGTTCCCATTATAACCCAAAGGCCGAGCCTTCAACCCTTTACCAAGTATATAGATGCATTAAGATAACAAGATAATATGGTGATATCCCAACAATAAACAATGTTCCAACAAGGAACGATCTCCAATCTTCACCTGCAACTAGCAACGCTATAAGAGGGGCTGAGCAAAGCGGTAACATAGCGAATCAATAGTTTGCTAGGTCATGGTGGATTAGAGGTTCGACATGGCAATTTGGGAGGCATGATAAGCAAGTGGTAGGTATCGTAGCATAGGCATAGCAAAAGAGCAATCATCTAGCAAGCAAAGACAGAAGTGATTTCGAGAGTATGATCATCTTGCCTGCAAAGTTGTCAGAGTTGACTTGATCCTCGTAAGAAAACTCAACGGGCTCCTCGTTCGCGAACTCGTCTCCCGGCTCTACCCAAACAAGACAAACAAGCAAAAGGAACACAATCAACCACGTGCAATGCTCAAACAACATGATGCAAACATGGTATGCTATGCGGGACGCGATATGTGATAAATATGCAAGATTTGACAAGGAATGATTGAACCGGGCCTCAACTTGGAAATCCAAGAGTGCCAATGGAAAGGTGAGGTGATTTCCATTGAAATCGATATAAAGATCACCAAAATCGGATGCACGGTTTGGAAATGGCAAAAAAACAAATATGGCACCGGTCTGCGATAATCAGCAAGTGACTCACTAAGTGCATCAAGATAAATATGCTACAGCACTCAAACATGACAACAAAATACATGGCAGGGATCCACTCATGAAGCTTGACAAAAGATGAACACTGAGCTACGGCTAATTCATCCATTAACAGGTTCAAACAAGCATGGCAAAAATGCAAATGATAACAGGTTTCAGACTTATTGAAATTAACACAAGTCTAGAATTTATCATCAGGAAGCACACTTTAGAGCATGAAAACTACGAGCTACAGGAACTTAACATGGCAAAGAAAGGCATGGCATTAAGCTACTCAAAGCACTTAACAAAAGTCCCTTAGTGACCTTGAGCCAAAATGGATCAAAAAATACAATTGCAAGCATGTGAACATGGCAAAAACATAAACAGATCTCAGACTTAGTGAAAAACTGGAGCATGCAAATCAGTTAACGTGTAGGCATGTTCACGAGCTCGATGCACTCACTACAGAGTATGGCATGACAAACTAAGCATACACCCATCAAGAATACATGGCATAGAAGCTAGACATGGCAAGAACAACAACATAGAATGCACGGATCAATAGCAACATCCTCGGCAAAATCGCTAACAAGTCAACAATCTGCCAGGATTCACGATATAGCAAAAGTACAGCTCGATTGACTCAAGCTAGGATGCTCTATAAATGCAAAAAAATACATGGATGGATAGAGCACCACAATGTTAACAAAACATCCTTACTGATTATCCTCAAAAGAGGCACGGATCACCAGGAAACAACATGAACATATGGCATATCAACAAAATCAGGACAAGGAGTTAGTGAAATTCTAAGTCCCTGAAATCAGCATTACCGATTACACTACTTTGCAAGCTTGTGCTAGTCACCACACATATCAAAAAAATACATGGTAAGCTCCTCTGTAAGATGGCATGGCGTATAACAAAACTCATGTAGAGCCCAGGAGCATAGCATGCACACATTAAACATGGCAATAATGACAAATAGCTATTTGCTGAAACAGATCTGCCAAATTCATCACATAGCCCTCTTCCAACAGCATTCTGGGCATCAATATGAGCTCAAATTAAAATGACGCAATGAGATGAAATGATGAACTCGTCGAGACGAACATTTTGATATGCTACACGCACAAATCGGAGCTACGGATGCAGAGTTATAGCATGCCAAAGTTTGCAAAAAGATTAGGGTTCGGGGGTAAAAAGGTCGACCGAGAAGTTTCAGATCCAGATCTGGATCCCGCCAGAACGGATCCCGAGGTTCGCCGCCATTGCATTGTAGCTCGCCGGAGGGGAGGAGCAGCGCGGTGGCCGGACTTGGCGGCGCTCGCCGGCGCGTGGGAGGCGGAGGCCGGACGGCCAGGTGGTGCGGCTCGGGCACCGCGCGGTGTCCACGGGGCGAGGTAGGCGCTGCGCCGGAGTTCGGCGACGGTGGCGGCGGTCGGTGAGGGAGGCAGCGGCCGGAGTAGAGCTGGCGGACGGCGGAGGCGGCCGGCGAGGGGAGGGACGAAGGTGGCGCGGCCGGCAGCCTCTGGCCCGTGCGCAGGCGCGGGCGAGCCGGCCACGGGCCCGGCGGGCTTCAATGATGTGGGCGCCGGGCGGGCGACTCAGGCAGCGCTACGTGGCGGCGGCAGGAGTCCAGTGGACATGTCCGTTGGCGGCTTGTTTGTCCGGCGCGCGAGGAGAGGGAATGGTCTAGGGTTAGGGGGTGGAAGATCCGAAAAATTCGGGAGAGGCCTAGTTTGATAGGTAGGAGGAGCTAGGGGGCTCCAAATTGAGCATGGTTTTCGGCCACGCGATCGTGATCGAACGCTCTAGATGATGGAGAGGGTTTAGGTGGGTTTTGGGCCAAATTGGAAGGTTGTTGGGCTGCAACACAAACGAGGCCTTTTCGGTGCCTCGGTTAACCGTTGGAATATCAAACGAAGTCCAAATGGTACGAAACTTGACAGGCGGTCTACCGGTAGTAAACCAAGGCCGCATGGCAAGTCTCGGTCCAATCCGAAAATGTTTAACTCCCACACATGAAAAGAGGTAGAAAGTGTAAGTGCATCTAGTGCCCCTTAGTGATTTTGGTGTATTGAAGACTTATAGGTTAAGGGACTAATGCGTGTGTGAGTGTACACAGGTCTATAACTCTATGAGGAGTTTGATATTTACAGGAAAAGTCGACCCCTCAAAATGAATATCTTCGACTGAAGATTTTGGCATTTCTGAAGACTTTCATGAAGACTTTGAAAGTGAAGAAATTGGTGTGTCCGTGAAGACTTGATATTCATGTGAGGAATATGAAGCTTGAAGACTTTTGTTTTCATAGTTTTGTTTTTATCTTTCTTGAGTCATATTAAACACCGTACTGTTAAAGGGGGTCGAGGAAATACTAAGGAAAAATTTCCATGTGATGCTCAACTCAAAATCCTACACCTACCAATCCCTTCGAGTGAAGCCATTGAAAATCTCACACAGTTCAGTCAATTTCTTCTGTGACAGAGACGAAGTTCTTCTGGTCTCTGAGGAATTTGTCCTGACTGATGAGTTAGGAATTCGCCAGTGCAGATTGCCTACACAGTGAGGAACATGATAGCCCTGAGGATTTTGATACTCAAAATTCCGACCGTTGCTGTGCTATGTGCCAGCTGTTCCAAAATATCTATCCACCTAACAGTCATATCATTGAAGGGCATTTATGTCTTATCATGTCGGGCTGCTCCCTAGGCTATAAATAGCCGCCCCCTACAACCACTAGCTGGTTGGCTGCTCCGAGAGAAACCGACACTTGTCATTTGAGAGCAACCCATCCTCCAAGGACTTTGAGCGAAAATCATCAAGTGAGGAAAAACCAAAAACCCAAAACCCAAACACCTACAAACCCCAAGTGATTGAGCATCACTGAAGAGATTGATCCTGAGTGGATCCCATGCTTGTTACCTTTGAAGACTGTGCTTCTTCCAGACGGTTAGGCGTCATGGTCTAGAGCATACAAGACGAATTGTGGATCACCAGGTGACCAAGTTTGTGAAGGTTTGGAAGTCGCCTGAAGACTTACCACGAATGATTGGACGAGGTTTGTGTGACCTTAGTTCAAGGAGAATACGGTGAGGACTGGGTGTCTTGGACTAAGTGTCCTTGACTAGGTGTCCGGGACTATGTGTCCTCGAGTTTAAATACTCAGCTGCCCCAACCAGACGTACAACTGAGACAGCAGTTGGAACTGGTCTACCAAATCATTGT
Source organism: Triticum monococcum (assembly GCA_034509565.1). Classification (NCBI taxonomy): domain Eukaryota; kingdom Viridiplantae; phylum Streptophyta; class Magnoliopsida; order Poales; family Poaceae; genus Triticum; species Triticum monococcum. Next base: position 93,382,741 of record CM067843.1, on the reverse strand, counting down.
CTTCACCGAGCTTACTGGTTCTATTTCCTCAACTCTTGCATTTCCTCATAATTGTGTTGTATGTTTGTTAATATCTGTGTTTGAAGACTTTGACTGAAGACTTTCTCAATTTCCTCAGTTCAATTTCTTCAGTCTGTTTGTCTTCATCCTGTATTACCCTGTGATTACGCTTCCTGTACTCTGTGCCTGTCTTCATTTCATCATGATGACTATGCTTGTATTCAGTTGTGTTTACTTTTGAGTACTTATTCCGCTGCTAGTAGTTCTTCGCTAAGGAATTTCCTCACCGGCAAATTCCTCAGTGAAGAATTTCATAAAAATCGCCTATTCACCCCCCCTCTAGTCGATATAACGCACTTTCAATTGGTATCAGAGCAAGGTACTCCCTTGTTCTATGTGATTTTGGTTTAACCGCCTGGAGTTTTAATTATGTCGGCCGCAGGTATGATCAAGGTCTTTGCTGGGTGTCCTACCTTCGATGGGACAGACTACCCCTACTGGAAGAATAAGATGCGAATACATCTTGAAGCAATTGATAACAATCTCTGGTATGTTGTGGAAAATGGTGTTCCCTCAGTCACACCTTCTCTGAATGCTTCCGATGTGAAGAGATTCAAGCAACTCGATCTCAAGTGAAGAATATCATATGTGGCCATCTAAGCAAAGGACAGTATGGCAGAGTGAGTGCTTTGGAAACAGCGAAGCTTATCTGGGACAGGTTGTCCAAAGTGAATGAAGGAGTCTCAACTCAGCGTGACTCTCGAGTTGATGTTCTTCGCAATCTCTTCAACCGCTTCAAAAGACTTGGCAATGAAAATGTTCAACAAACCTTCGATCGCCTCATTGACATCTCAAATGAGCATCAAGCACTTGGTGCCACTGACATCACCGACCATGAGGTGGTGAAGAAATTGCTGAGATCGCTTGATTCCTCATTTGACACTCTGGCATTGATGATACAAGAACATGCTGATTACAAGTCACTTGATCCCGCTGATATTCTCGAGAGGCTAAATACTCATGAGTTCCAACTTGCTAAAAAGAGAGATCTCTATGGTTCAAGCTATGGCAGAACACGTGCACTGATGGCCAAGGCAGTATCTGAGTCCGAAGATGAAGACTCTAGTAGCAGCCTTGGTGATCCTAAAGAACTGAGCCATGATCTGGCTCTGCTCATGAAGAAGTTCCAAAAGTTCTCAAGACGTGGTCGCCTTGGAAGATCCTCAAGGAGCAATGATTCCTCATCCAGTGACTGCAAGAAGAGGCTCTGTCACAAGTGCAAGAAACCTGGACATTTCATTCAAGATTGTCCTCAGTGGGAAAAGGAATCAAAGAAGGAGAAATACAAGGATTACAATTCTGATGATGCAACAAAAAACAAGAAATCCACAAAATCCTCATCGTCAAAATCCCAAATCCTTCATATCACAAGAAGAGCAGCTCCGAGAAGGCCAGGGCATTCATTGGCAAGGAAATGGACTCTGAGGCTGAATCTGATGAAAATGAGGAAGAGGAGTCATCTGAGGAGTCCGAATCCAGAGTGGTGAGCCTTGCTCTCGCTACTGCATTCGTCAGCAAGTCTATCTTCAACACTGAAGAAAATGACCTCACCAACAAGGCTGATGAAGGTGATGATGACTACGCTCCCACCTATTGCTTCATGGCAAAGGGTGCCAAGGTATTCAAATATACCTCCTCTGAATAAAGTGAGAATGAATCTGATGAAGACCTTAAACCCAGCTATTCTAAACTTGCTAATATTGCTATAAAACAACAAAGGGCTTTAGAAAAGGTTTAAAACATGCTAAATAAAAGTGATGATATGTTTGGTGAAGAAATGGTCGCATTGAAACTATGACTGAAAATCTTCAAAGACTTCAGTCCAAGCTTGACAAACTTCAAAGTCATCATAAAACTCTCTTATCGGATCATGCGAAGCTTTCTTATGAATTTCTTCAAAGAAAGCAAGACCTTGAGAAGCTAAGAGTGAGTTATTAAGATCTTCAGAAGGAGCGCGATTCATTACTTGCTCAACAAATCAGTGCTTCTCAAGAAGAATTTGTTCCTCCATGATTGAAGTGCATTGAACGTGAATCTGCTAATTCTTCACCTGAATGTTCAAATGCTGCTAATGTTTCAAATTCTTCACATGCCTCTGCTATCACTAATTCCTCATCTAAGGACATTGCTACTTTCACTCACGATGCAGGGCTGAAGGAATTGTACACGACAGGCATGTACAAAAGCCTCAAAGGGCATCAGGCTCTTTGTGATGTGCTTAAAAAGCAGATCCTCAACAGGAACCCTAAGAAAGAGGGTATCGCCTTTGAGAGGAAACTCAATGCTGATGGTACATATTGGAAGCCCGAGCAGTACCCCAAAACTACATGGGTTGCTGCAAAGGGACCTCCAGTTGATCCATCTAACTTATCTGGATTTGCATGTGAAACTCCTCATTCTGATGATGAGTCAATTGACTCCAACTATAAACTGTTCAAAAATCAGAATGGTGAAGTATTTGCTAGATATGTTGGCACTAACTGCAGGAACGACTCCCCTATGAAGAAAATCTGGGTTCCCAAAAGATGCGTTGAAAATCTTCAGGTGAATATCATCATGACGCCACCTGAGAAGAATAGGAACCCTAGATCAAATTCTTCATATGGATTTAAGTCCTCATACAGACCAAATTCCTCATATGGATCAAAGTCCTCATGTGAACATCATCGTGCTAACCCTTCTGTTTCGCAGGGAAGATCTAAGGATTATGGATATGTGCATTATTCTTCAAATCATTATGTCCATAAGCCCTCGAAGAATTTCTCTACTTACACTTATGCTTACTCTAACCCCTCTTATGTGAAACGAAATGGACTGGCTTCTATGCCATCCTTCTCGTATGGAGCTCGCAGAATGATGAACTCTTTGCCACCCCTTCAGATGTGGGTGGTGAAGAAAAAGAACTAATCTCTTCTGCAGGGTCAGGTCTCCAGACGCACATAATCGTCTGAAGAATTTGCTGGAGACCTGAGCATGCCTGATAGGACGCAGGCTAATCATGAAGAAATGAACTTTCATTTCTCATGTCCTCATATTGCTTTATCAGTTCTTTTACTTGATGAAATTGATCTGATGAATTGATGTCATATTCTTCACTGATGAAGTATATGATTTTGTAAGCTGCACTAATTCATCTGCAGGATGATCAACCCAAAGCCCCTGAGTGGGTCCTCGATAGTGGATGTAAAAACCACATGACTGGTGACAAGAATCTATTGATGGATACTCCATTATCACCGTCGCATCTGAAGCATATCATCTTTGCTGACAAAGGCAAAAGTCAGGTATTGGGTCTAGGTAAGGTTGCGATTACAAAGGATCGACACATGGACAAAGTCATGCTTGTTGAGTCCTTAGGATACAACCTTATGTCTGTCTCAATGCTTTGTGATCTTGATATGGTTGTTGTCTTTGGCAAGTACCGTTGTGTTGTGGTTATGGAAGCTGACAATTCCAAAGTCTTCGAAGGCTTTAGGAAAGGAGACCTGTATATTGTTGATTTCTCTACAGGACCACAACCTGCCGTGTGCTTACTTGCAAAAGGTTCAGAAGGCTGGCTCTGGGATCGACGACTTGGTCATGCAGGCATGAGGAATTTGCACATGCTTGCGAAGAAGAAGCATGTCATTGGCATTAAGAATGTCAAATTCCTCAAGGATCACCTATGCGGAGCCTGTGAAGCTGGGAAGATGACCAAGGCCAAGCATCCAGGGAAGACTATCATGACCACCACTCGCCCATTTGAATTGTTTCACATGGATCTCTTCAAACGATTTACCTCGAGGGCTTCAACCAACTTTGGTGTGAAGATCAAGCACATCAGAAGTGACAATGGCACTGAGTTCAAGAATTCTGGTCTCGATGACTATCTTGATGAACTGGGTATTACTCATGAGTTACCTGCTCCTTACACTACTCAGTAGAACGGCGTCGTGGAGCGCAAGAACAGGACTCTTGCTGAGATGGCTCACACTATGCTTGATGAATACAAAACGCCTCGTCGTTTCTGGACTGAGGCAATTGATACTGCGTGCCACATCATCAACAGAGTATATCTTCACAAATTATTCAAAAAGACTGCCTATGAACTCCTCACTGATAAGAAACCCAATTTAAGTTATTTCAAAGTCTTCGGTGCTAAATGTTGGATTAGAGATCCTCATCACAACTTAAAATTTGCACCGAAAGCACATGAAGGTTTTATGCTTGGTTATGGAAAGGACTCGCACACCTACAGAGTCTTCAACAATGTTCTTCACAAAGTTGTTGAAACTGTAGATGTGCGGTTCGATGAAACTAATGGATCGCAAAGAGAGCACCTACCTACTGTGATAGATGAACCAGCACCTGAGGAAACTATCAAGTTCAAGGATGCTGTGGATATCATTCCTACTGAAGAATCTGCTGAAGAATTCATTCCGGAACATGAAGAACATCGAGCTAATGCACCTGAAAAAATGCTGAAGAAAATCGTGCTGAAGAAAACGCTGATCAAACTCTTCAACGAAAACCAGCTCATTCTCGCATTGCAAAAGAAGTGCAAATTCAAAAGATCATCAATGACATCAAAGCGCCAGGTCCTCTCACACGCTCAAAAGCTTCACATTTGTCTAGCTTTTGTGGGCAATATGCTTTTGTCTCTATTACAGAGCCCACTAAGGTCGATGAAGCATTTCTGGAGCCTGAGTGGATTCAGGCCATGCAAGAAGAATTACATCAGTTCGAGCTCAACAATGTCTGGGAACTGGTAAAACGTCCAGATCCTCACAAGCACAATATCATCGGCACAAAGTGGATCTACCGCAACAAGCAAGATGAAAATGGCCTTGTTGTGAGGAATAAGGCACAGCTTGTAGCTCAAGGCTACACACAGGTTGAAGGAATTGATTTCGATGAAACTTTTGCACCTATTGCTAGACTTGAGGCTATTCGCATAATACTTGCTTATGCTAACCATCATGATATCACTCTATATCAAATGGATGTGAAAAGTGCAATCCTCAATGGTAAGCTTGAGGAAGAAGTATATGTTGCTCAACCCCCAGGTTTTGAAGATCCAACGAATCCTAAAAAAGTCTTCAGACTCAACAAGGCCCTCTATGGCCTCAAGCAGGCCCCATGGGCTTGGTATGATACTTTGAAGGAACTCTTCATGAGGAAAGGCTTCAAACCCGGTTCACTCGACCCTACTCTTTTCACTAAATCTTATGATGGTGAATTGTTTGTGTGCCAAGTATATGTTGATGATATTATCTTTGGCTGTACTGACCAACGTTATAGTGATGAATTTCCCTATATGATGAGTGAAGAATATCAAATGTCTAGTATGGGAGAGTTGAAATTCTTCTTAGGTCTTCAAATTCATCAACAACACAATGGCATATTCATATCTCAGGAGAAATACCTCAAGGATGTACTGAGGAAATTCGGCATGGAAGATTACAAAGGCGTCAAAATTCCTATGCCCACAAATGGCCATCTGTGCACTGATGAAAATGGTATTGACTTCGATCATAAGGTATACCGCTCCATGATAGGTTCCTTATTATACTTATGTGCATCTAGGCCAGATATAATGCTTAGTGTTTGCATGTGTGCCCGATTTCAAGCTACACCAAAGGAATCACACCATAAGGCTGTGAAGCATATTCTTCGATATCTAGCTCACACACCAACACTTGGATTATGGTACCCCAAGGGCTCGGCTTTTGATCTCATTGGATATTCTGACTCTGGCTATGCTGGTGATCGTGTGGATCGCAAGTCAACATCTGGTACATCTCATTTCCTCGGACAATCTTTGGTCTGTTAGTCCTCGAAGAAACAGAACTGCGTATCACTATCTACTGCTGAAGCTGAGTACATTGCCGCTGGTTCTTGCTGTGCCCAATTGCTATGGATGAAGAAAACTCTCAAGGACTACGGTGTCAACATGAAGAATGTGCCTCTCTTCTGTGACAATGAGAGTGCCATCAAGATTGCTCACAACCCAGTTCTGCACTCGAAGACAAAGCACATTCAGATTCGTCATCATTTTCTTCGTGATCATGTGTTGAAGGGCGACATTTCTATTGAGCATGTGAAGACTTAAGAACAGCTAGCCGATATCTTCACCAAGCCCTTGGATGAGAAGAGATTTAGCAAGTTGCGGTGTGAGCTAAATATCCTAGAATCTTCGAATGTTCTGTGAAAAGGACACTCATCCTAACACTTATGCAAAATTGATGACTTAGATGTGCAACATATGAAGAAACGTTTTACTTCAATTAATGAAGAATAACACTCTTAGTGTGAAGAAATTAATGAAGAATTTGATTCTCAGAACCCTACGATAATTGTACGCGGTGTCTGAAATCATCATTCTTATACGGTGGGTCACGCCACCACCAGAAGTTGAAATTCCTCAAATTATTTGTATTCTTCAACTTTGCATAGTCTTCACTGGTTCCCTCGTTTTTCTTCATTGGCTATATATATATATATATATATATATATATATATATATATATATATACACATATATATATATGAGTTTATGTCATCTACAACATTCACTTATTGCTATTTCTTCAAGTTGGTTTTCTGCTAAGTGAATGTGATCGGACCTATCACATCCCTAGTTTGGTATGGTCCTTGGCTTGCTTTGTGCATCATGTTTAATTTTTCAAATGAATTTGAAATGGGGAAGTTGCAAACCCTAGCACCAAAGCAATTCAAATAGGTTCAAATTAAAAGTGGAATTTTAATGAACCCAAAATGCTTCTCAAAAATGTTCATGGTCTTTGGAAAATGTTGGGAACAACAACCAGAGGTGATGCAAATTTTCCTTCTCATTTTGGATTTTTGAATCAATGCATAAATATTTGAATTGGAGCTGTTTAAATTATATAAATATTTTTATTAGCTCCAAAAATGTTGGGAATTGGTGAGGGCCTCTAGAATATTATATCTAGATGCCACAATTATTTTCAACATTTATGGAAATGTTTTAACATTTCTTTTAAATACAAAACAAATGTCAGAAATAGAAAAAGAAAACAAAACAGGAGAAAACCTACCTGGGTTTCTTACCTGACTTACCTGGCGCCCCACCACGGCCCAGCAGTGGCCCAGCCCACCAGGGGCAAGGTTGTCTTCAACCTTATGCCCACTGGCAGCCAGCGCAAGCAGCCGGCCGCGCCACCTCCTGCTTCGCCGTGTCGAGCTCCCCGATGACCCAATCCCGCGCCTGGAGACGCCTCGAAGCCCCTCTCTCCTCTCCCTCTCTCGCAGCTCACTCTCCCTTCCCCTGCTCTCTCTCTGTAGCACGCCCGAACGGGTCCGTGGCTGCCGTTCGCTGCCACCGTGAGCACCGTGGTCCTCTCGCCCCTTCCCCGTGTCCAAAAGCTCCGTGACGACGCACCGCTCCTCCACGCAGAAGATCCCGAACCCAGGAGCACCGTGGTGACGCCTTCGAGCTCGTCTATCACCTCGGGTGCCGCCGATCACCGCGGACGATTCGCCGCCGTCCGTGCTTCCCCGAGCTCGCTGACCCTCCCTGCGTGATCCCAGTGAGCCCCTCCGTCCTTTCCCTCTACTCCCAGTGTCGATTTCTCCCTCAAGCTAGCTTCGCCGTCACGGCCGAGAGCTTTGCTCCACCGGCCACGTAGCCACCGCGGCCAAAGTTGCTGCTGCCCGCGTTTGAGCATGTGTCTGTGCTCAGCATGGTCCCAGGAGCCCAAAACAAGCATTCGTTCGCCGTCCCGTCCACCGTAGCTTCGTTTCGTCGATGGCCGAACCACGGCCGCCGCAAACCTCGTCACCGGCGTTGATTCCGGCGACCATTTGGTCCAACTCCACCACCCACACACGCACCTCAGCCCCAGCTCCACATAGGACCCACCCACGCTCCAAACCGTGGCCTATAGCACGATCCCGACGCGCTCCGCCGCGTTCGGCCTCGCCGGCGGCTAAACGCCGGCGGGCTGACCGTTTTGACCCCCACGGCCCCGTTGACCTCTCCCCCTCTCTCAGTGACATGTGGGCCCGGCCCTGTTAAGTTTTTGGTTAAGATTAGTTTAACAACTAATTATCCCTGATTAATTAAATGGGTCACTGACGCGTGGGCCCAACCCCATTAACTAAACCAGATTAGGTTTATTTTTAGATTAGGATTAACCACAGACACTGACGTGTGGGCCCCACACGTCAGGTTTGACCTGGTCAGCCGCCTTTGACCTGCTGACGTAGAGCTGACGCAATAATTGATTTCTGGAATTAATTTAAATCAGGAAATTCCAAAAAATAGATAAAACTTCAAAAATTCATAGTAATTCAACCGTAACTCCAAATCAAATAAATTATATATGAAAAATTATCAGAAAAATGCAAGAAATCCATTTGTGCCAGTTTCATGCATGAAAAACCAACTTATACCTACTGTATAAGTGAAAACGTAATAATGGCATGTTATATATCTAAATTAGGGTTTGCATACGAACCCTTGGTTCATATGGACTTCAACCAAATTGATGCTAGATGCATTAGGGCAAATCATAGCATTTTTGAATGTCATCTTCATGCATCATATTGTTGCATATGGTTGTTTATTGATTGCCGGCACCGTTCCCTCTCGATAGGTTCTACTCCGGAAGGTGTCCCGAGTACCTGTCTGAGGAGCAGTGCTTCTTCGTGGATCTATCAGGCAAGCAAACCCCCTTGAGCATCCCGATAAAGTCCCACTCTCTCGCTCCTGCTCCTTTTACTGCATTAGGACAACAACGACTCAAACTACTACTTTCTGTTGCGGTAGCTGAACCCATTCCTCTGCATGACCTGTCATTGCCACAGTAAATAGTTGAAACCCACTAGCATGAGTAGGAGTTGCTTGAGCCTTGATGTGCCTGCTCATCCATGCTTGTTTTCTTTATGCCAGCTATGCTTAGAGTTGTGTCAGGTCTGATTCATCGGGAATGAATCGGAGTGGTGAACATGTCCTACCGGTAAAGGCTAAGTGTGTGAACACGTTTTGGTAAAGGTAGAGATGAGAGGCCATGTAGGAGTACATGGTGGGTTGTCTCATTGGAACCGTCCTTAAGCATTGAGTTATGTGTATGTTATCCAAGTCCAGTTACTACCACACATTGGGTTCCGGTTATCCGGCCCCTCTCGACTTATTAACCCACTTGATCTCTGTCCAGGAGTTGCAACTAGTTTCTGGCGTTTGTAGGTAGTGCTACTTGTCTACCAGGTGGTGTCCGACGGGACGGGCTTGGGACAGACTAGGCATTGTGGCACGGTGTACCAAGTGGCACCCGGGTGGTGGGCTTGGGAACCCTGCACACATTGTTTGGGGCCGTGAGCGACACCCCGGCCGGATCTCCTTGCGGATGGAACCCGAATAGGCGATAAACCTGGACAAGAGACTTGTGTGGTTAGTCAGGTCGTGGCCGACACCCTCGCCCGGCTTCCGCTTGAAGGTTGCCGAGGTACATGACGTGTACGGGGCTATAAGTGGCGAGAGTGTGTGTGAAGAAGTACACCCCTGCAGGGTCAATAATATCTATTCAAATAGCCGTTTTCCTCGGATATGGAAACTTGGAGAACTTATATAGTACATAGACAATTTGAAGTGGATACTCTAAAATACGCAAGATAAGCGTGAGTGCTATGGATGGCTTTCTCGTAGGGAGACGGGAACGGATCCATAGTGGAGTATTGATATGGTGAAGTTGTGGACTCGTGTGCGTCTTCTCACCCCAAAGAAGTTTCTATTACCCATAGTATAGATTAGCCATTGAGTCAAAGCTGGCTTGCTGCTGTTAAACTCCACCCCCCCTTTTGTTGATATTGATGCATATGTAGATAGTTCTGAAGTAAGACTTGCTGAGTACCTTTGTACTCACGTTTGCTTATTTATGTTTTGCAGTTGGTTACACTAGTGGCTTCGACGAGTAGCTTGTATCCCAGCTACGATCTTGTACCCTTGGGAGGGTCGTGTTAGTCAGGCTTCTTAGTCTTTTCCTTTTGTAGTTGTCTATACTCAGACATGTAATGCTTCCGCTTGTTGCTTGTATGCTCTGAATGATGGGTCATGTGACCCCTGTTTGTATTTATGCTATGTGGCTCTTCTGGGCCCTTATCTATATGAGTTTGAGTTATGTTGTGATGCCATGATGTGCCGCACATACATGCATGTTATGCGTACGTGTAACGTGTATTGCTATGTGTGGGATCCGACAATCTAGTTGTTTATCCTTCGCAGCCTTTCTTATGGGGAAATGTAGTCTAGTGTTCCTCGAGCCATAGTAGTCCGCTACAGCCCGGTTCACCGGAGTCCTGCTAGCCCAGTACTACTGTTCAGGACACTTGACTGGCCGGCATGTGTTTCACTTCGTCCCTATGTCTGTCCCTTCGGGGAAATGTCACATGGTGAGCTCCGGAGTCCTGCCTAGCCTGCTACAGCCCGGGATCCCCGGAGTCCTGTTAGCCAAGTGCTACAGCCCGGAATCACTCGTTGATGACCGACATGTTCGATGCGATTCATGTATGCCTGTCTCCATAGGTCCGTGCCGCTTTGGGTTCACGACTAGCCATGTCGGCCCGGGTTCTTTGTCATATGGATGCTAGCGACACTATCATATACGTGAGCCAAAATGCGCAAATGGTCCCGGTCCAGGTAAGGTGGCACCCGTGGGGATACCGTGCGTGAGGCCGCAAAGTGATATGAAGTGTTACATGCTAGATCGGTGTGACTTGGGATCGGGGTCCCGACAGACTTGGTATCAGAGCCTGACTGACTGTAGGATTACCAAGCCAAACTGGTCGAAGTTGAGTCTAGAAATGCTTTAGTTACATAAGGGAATTGATTGTGGAAGGGAACGTAAGGCTCTTTTTACTCCTTTACCTCATGTCATTCTTTCTGAGTCAGCCTCTTCTTTTCTACGAGGGTTAAGGCCTAGGCTTCTCCTCTATCTCTCAGGATGACGTGTTACTAAACCGTAAAGTCTTAGGATTGCTGGGTTGTGTCTCAATACAGTTCTACTACTTCTGTGTGTCCTCAGTTTGACCCAGAACCTTGATATTATGATGCTGATTGATTATGCTATTCCTTGATGAATGTCTCAAAAATCCTTTTGAGCATTTACAGCCGTTATGCTGCCGAAATTATCCCAAGATTTCAAGACTTTCCAATGCTTTTGCATTACTTTCCGCATCCCTAGGTCGATGCTAATTCCATCCTTGTTTCTTTGATTTCTGTGTCAGGATGTCGTCTGCTAACCGAGCTTCAGTTGCTCATAGCAAGAACCATGGAGATGGTAGGGACGAGGATCCTCCTGACCAACCTTTGGTGGCAGAGTTCTTGTTAGCATCCGAGAGGAACAAGCGTGAGACTAACCGCTTGCTGGCACAGATTGAGCAGAACACCGCACATCAGCGTAAGAAGTTGGTTTCCATCACCGACTTCATTGGTCTGAAACCACCCACCTTCCATCATTCCATTGAGCCACTCGATGCGGATGACTGGCTCCGAAGCATCACTCACAAGTTGCATTCTGCGAACGTCGTTGAAAGTGACAAGGTCACCTATGCTACTTATCACTTGGAAGGACCTGCTAGTATTTGGTGGCAGAGCTTTGAAGCTATGCTTCCAGCTGGTCAGATTCCTACCTGGAGAGATTTCACCGAGGCTTTTCGTGAGCACCACATTCCTCAGGCTCTCTTTGACCGCAAGAGGGAAGAGTTCTGTAATTTTACCCAGGGTAAGCTGCCTGTTGATGCTTACAGTAGGGAGTTCGGAAACCTCGCCCGCTATGCTACAGAAGAAGTGTCCACGGACGCTAATAAGCAGGCTAGGTTCCGGAAGGGTCTCCACCCTAAGTTGCGTCGTGATCTCCACCTGCATCATTGTGATACTTTCCAGGCTCTTGTGAACAAGGCCATTAATGCAGAGACAACTCAACTCACTTACGAGGAGTCTTGTAAGCACAACCGTGATCTGGGTTCTTCCTCCCGCTCTGGCTCTCAGAAGCGACGGATTTGGATTCCGAACTCGGCTCTTCCACCTCGATATGCACCGAGGCCATCCTATGTGGCGCCTCACCCAACTCAGCAACATGCTCCACTCAGGCCTACTAGTGGACCACTTGCCAACGTAGGTCCACGTCCTACCTCAGGAACTTGTTTTACCTGCGGAGGACCAGGACACTATGCACGTGACTGCCCTCAGTCCAGTTATGCTCCACCCCAGTCTGAGAGGCCTGTTGGCCGTGAAAAGCCATCAATCAAGATGATCAGTACCAAGCCAGCCTCCATTGAACGAGCATGTGTGCACCATGTCTCAGTTTCAGAAGTTCAAGATGATCCCGATGTCGTACTGGGTACACTTCTTGTCAATTGTCACCCAGCTTCAGTTCTGTTTGATACCGGAGCATCCCACTCCTTCATATCTGAAGGTTACGCTCGGTTGCACGACATGTCATTTTGTGATATGCCAACTCCATTAATAATCCAGACTCCTGGTTCCAAATGGCAAACCTCCAAGGTAAGCCATGGTAATGAAATCCTTGTGGATAGACTGGTTTTCCTTGCTTCTTTGATATCTCTCAAGTCCTCAGATATTAACATCATCTTGGGTATGGACTGGATGACAGCTCATCATGCCAAGATCGATTGTTACACCAGATCTGTTCAACTTACACATCCATCTGGCAAAATAGTCACTGTCTCCACTAGAGTTGCAAGGCATCAGCTCTATTCTCTTAATGCCAGCCCTCTTCCAGACCTTGAAGATATTCCGGTAGTCCGTGACTTCCCGGATGTCTTTCCAGAAGAACTGCAAGGTGTCCCACCTGACAAAGATGTAGAGTTTATCATAGAACTTATCCCAGGAACTATTCCAATCTCTAGAAGACCATACAAGATGGCACCTTTGGAGTTAGCCGAGCTTAAGCAACAACTCGATGAATCCTTGCAAAAGGGTTTCATCTGTCCTAGTTCTTCTCCCTGGGCTTGCCCCGTTCTCTTCGTCAAGAAGAAGGATGGTACGGACCGGATGGTTGTAGATTATCGTCCCGTTAATTTGGTCACGATAAAGAACAAGTATCCGCTCCCCAGGATCAACGACCTGTATGATCAGCTCGCTGGATCCTCAGTCTTTTCCAAGATGGATTTGAGGTTAGGCTACCACCAAATCAAGATCAGAAACGGGGACATCCCCAAAACGGCCTTTGTCACTCGTTATGGTCAATACGAGTACACCGTGATGTCTTTCGGCCTAACCAATGCTCCAGCTACTTTCTCCCGCTTGATGAACTCGGTCTTTATGGAGTACTTAGATAAGTTCGTCGTGGTTTATCTCGATGATATCCTTATTTACTCGAAGAACGAGGAAGAGCATGCCGAACATCTTAGGCTTGTGTTAGAAAAACTCAGAGAGCATCGCCTTTATGCCAAGTTCTCCAAGTGTGAATTCTGGTTGCCAGAAGTAACCTATTTAGGCCACGTGATCTCTGGTAAGGGCATTGCTGTAAATCCCGAGAGAGTCAAAGCCGTTCTCGATTGGACTCCACCCGAAACCGTCAAACAAGTTAGGAGTTTCCTCGGTCTAGCCAGTTATTGTCGCCGCTTCGTTGAAAACTTCTCCAAAGTAGCCAAACCCCTCACGGAGCTTCTCAAGAAAGATAAAAGGTTTGAGTGGACCCCACAGTGTGAGCACAGTTTTCAGGAACTGAAAAGACGCTTGACTTCTGCGCCCATACTCGTGCCACCGGATTTCACTAAAGACTTTGTTATCTATTGCGATGCTTCGCGTCAAGGACTAGGTTGCATTCTTATGCAGGATCGTCATGTGATTGCCTATGCATCTCGATAGTTGCATCCACATGAGGAAAATTATCCTACACATGATCTGGAGCTTGCAGCCGTAGTCTATGCACTTAAGACCTGGCGACATTACCTTCTTGGTAACCGTTGCGAAATCTACACCGACCATCAGAGTCTCAAGTATATCTTCACCCAACCGGATCTGAATCTCAGACAGAGACGTTGGTTGGAGTTGATCTCGGATTACGACTTAGGAATCACCTACACCCCAGGCAAAGCCAATGTCATGGCGGATGCTTTAAGCCGCAAATCCTATTGCAACAACCTCATGTTGCAACATTGTCAACCGCCCCTCCATGAGGAATTCTGTAAGCTTAACCTTCACATAGCTCCTCATGGTTTCCTTTCTACCTTGGTGGAGAAACCTACCCTTACGGATCAGATCGTAGAGGCTCAGAAGCATGATACGGGAATCTCCCGGATCAAGAAGAATATTTCCAAGGGAGTTGCTGGTTGTTTCTCCATGGATGAACGAGGTGTTGTTTACTTTGGTAACCGTTTGGTGGTTCCCAAATGTCAACAGATGCAGCAACTGATCCTTAAGGAGGCCCATGAATCCCCTCTCATGATTCATCCCGGTAGTACAAAGATGTATCAGGACCTACGCCAGAGGTTCTGGTGGACTAGGATGAAGAGAGAAATCGCTCAGTATATTGCCAACTGTGACGTTTGTCGTCGCGTTAAGGCAGAGCATCAAAGACCTGCTGGCACCCTTCAACCTTTAGCTATTCCCGAGTGGAAATGGGACAAAGTTGGTATGGACTTCATCACCGGCTTTCCCAGGACCAAGAAAGGAAATAATGCTATCTTCGTAGTCATTGATCGTCTTTCCAAAGTGGCTCACTTCCTACCTGTTCGAGAGAGTATCACTGCTAGTCAGCTCGCTGACTTATATATCTCCCGAATAGTGTCACTCCATGGTGTTCCACTAGAGATCAATTCAGACCGTGGCAGTCTTTTCACCTCTCATTTCTGGGAAAGTTTCCAAACTGCCATGGGCACCCATCTTTCTTTCAGTACCGCTTTCCACCCTCAATCAAGTGGTCAGGTGGAAAGGGTCAACCAAATTCTCGAAGACATGCTTAGAGCTTGCGTTATCTCATTCGGTATGGATTGGGAAAAATGTCTTCCCTATGCCGAGTTTGCTTATAACAATAGCTACCAATCCAGTCTTAAGAAAGCACCCTTCGAGATCCTGTATGGACGAAGATGTCGAACACCTTTGAACTGGTCAGAAACCGGCGAAAGAAAATTCTTTGGACCGGATATGATCCAGGAGGCCGAAGAGCAAGTTCGCATCATTCGTGAGAATTTGAAAATAGCCCAATCTCGTCAAAAGAGCCAGTATGACCGTCGTCATAAGGAAGTGGCTTATGAAGTTGGCGACAAGGCTTACCTTCGGGTTACCCCTTAGAAGGGTACCCATCGTTTCGGTATCAAGGGCAAGTTGGCTCCTCATTACATCGGTCCTTTTTGCATTCTCGCTAAACGAGGAGAGGTTGCCTACCAGTTGGAACTACCCCCACATCTTTCTCGAGTTCATGATGTTTTCCACGTCTCTCAACTCAGGCGTTGCTTCTCGGATCCCATCCGCGGAGTGGACCACGAAACGCTTGATCTCCAAGATAACCTCACTTATCGAGAGTACCCCATTCATATTCTGGATCAAGCAGAGCGTGTCACTCGACGTCATAACATCAAGTTTCTCAAGGTTCAGTGGTCTCATCATTCTGAGAGAGAAGCCACTTGGGAGCGTGAAGATCGTCTTCGACTTGAGTACCCTGCTTTCTTTCCGCCAACTCCTGAATCTCGGGACGAGATTTCTTCGAGTGGGGGCGAGTTGTCACATCCCTAGTTTGGTATGGTCCTTGGCTTGCTTTGTGCATCATGTTTAATTTTTCAAATGAATTTGAAATGGTGAAGTTGCAAACCCTAGCACCAAAGCAATTCAAATAGGTTCAAATTAAAAGTGGAATTTCAATGAACCCAAAATGCTTCTCAAAAATGTTCATGGTCTTTGGAAAATGTTGGGAACAACAACCAGAGGTGATGCACATTTTCCTTCTCATTTTGGATTTTTGAATCAATGCATAAATATTTGAATTGGAGCTGTTTAAATTATATAAATATTTTTATTAGCTCCAAAAATGTTGGGAATTGGTGAGGGCCTCTAGAATATTATATTTAGATGCTACAATTATTTTCAACATTTATGGAAATGTTTTAACATTTCTTTTAAATACAAAACAAATGTCAAAAATAGAAAAAGAAAACAAAACAGGAGAAAACCTACCTGGGCTTCTTACCTGACTTACCTGGCGCCCCACCACGGCCCAGCAGTGGCCCAGCCCACCAGGGGCAAGGTTGTCTTCAACCTTATGCCCACTGGCAGCCAGCGCACGCAGCCGGCCGCGCCACCTCCTGCTTCGCCGTGTCGAGCTCCCCGATGACCCAATCCCGCGCCTGGAGACGCCTCGAAGCCCCTCTCTCCTCTCCCTCTCTCGCAGCTCACTCTCCCTTCCCCTGCTCTCTCTCTGTAGCACGCCCGAACGGGTCCATGGCCGCCGTTCGCTGCCACCGTGAGCACCGTGGTCCTCTCGCCCCTTCCCCGTGTCCAAAAGCTCCGTGACGACGCACCGCTCCTCCACGCAGAAGATCCCGAACCCAGGAGCACCGTGGTGACGCCTTCGAGCTCGTCTATCACCTCGGGTGCCGCCAATCACCGCCGGCGATTCGCCGCCGTCCGTGCTTCCCCGAGCTCGCTGACCCTCCCTGCGTGATCCCAGTGAGCCCCTCCGTCCTTTCCCTCTACTCCCAGTGTCGATTTCTCCCTCAAGCTAGCTTCACCGTCACGGCCGAGAGCTTTGCTCCGCCGGCCACGTAGCCGCCGCGGCCACAGTTGCTGCCGCCCGCGTTTGAGCATGTGTCTGTGCTCAGCATTGTCCCAGGAGCCCAAAACAAGCATTCGTTCGCCGTCCCGTCCACCGTAGCTTCGTTTCGTCGATGGCCGAACCACGGCCGCCGCAAACCTCGTCGCCGGCGTTGATTCCGGCGACCATTTGGTCCAACTCCACCACCCACACACGCAGCTCAGCCCCAGCTCCACATAGGACCCACCCACGCTCCAAACCGTGGCCTATAGCACGATCCCGACGTGCTCCGCCGCGTTCGGCCTCGCCGGCGGGCTGACTGTTTTGACCCCCACGACCCCGTTGACCTCTCCCCTCTCTCAGTGACATGTGGGCCCGGCCCTGTTAAGTTTTTGGTTAAGATTAGTTTAACAACTAATTATCCCTGATTAATTAAATGGGTCACTGACGCGTGGGCCCAACCCCATTAACTAAACCAGATTAGGTTTATTTTTAGATTAGGATTAACCACAGACACTGACATGTGGGCCCCACACGTCAGGTTTGACCTGGTCAGCCGCCTTTGACCTGCTGACGTAGAGCTGACGCAATAATTGATTTCTGGAATTAATTTAAATCAGGAAATTCCAGAAAATAGTTAAAACTTCAAAAATTCATAGTAATTCAACCGTAACTCCAAATCAAATAAATTATATATGAAAAATTATCAGAAAAATGCAAGAAATCCATTTATGCCAGTTTCATGCATGAAAAACCAACTTATAACTACTGTATAAGTGAAAACGTAATAATGGCATGTTATATATCTAAATTAGGGTTTGCATATGAACCCTTGGTTCATATGGACTTCAACCAAATTGATGCTAGATGCATTAGGGCAAATCATAGCATTTTTGAATGTCATCTTCATGCATCATATTGTTGCATATGGTTGTTTATTGATTGCCGGCACCGTTCCCTCTCGATAGGTTCTACTCCGGAAGGTGTCCCGAGTACCTGTCTGAGGAGCAGTGCTTCTTCGTGGATCTATCAGGCAAGCAAACCCCCTTGAGCATCCCGATAAAGTCCTACTCTCTCGCTCCTGCTCCTTTTACTGCATTAGGACAACAACGATTCAAACTGCTACTTTCTGCTGCGGTAGCTGAACCCATTCCTCTGCATGACCTGTCATTGCCACAGTAAATAGTTGAAACCCACTAGCATGAGTAGGAGTTGCTTGAGCCTTGATGTGCCTGCTCATCCATGCTTGTTTTCTTTATGCAAGCTATGCTTAGAGTTCTGTCAGGTCTGATTCATCGGGAATGAATCGGAGTGGTGAACATGTCCTACCGGTAAAGGCTAAGTGTGTGAACACGTTTTGGTAAAGGTAGCGATGAGAGGCCATGTAGGAGTACATGGTGGGTTGTCTCATTGGAACCGTCCTTAAGCCCTGAGTTCTGTGTATGTTATCCAAGTCCAGTTACTACCACACATTGGGTTCCGGTTATCCGGCCCCTCTCGACTTATTAACCCACTTGATCTCTGTCCAGGAGTTGCAACTAGTTTCTGGCGTTTGTAGGTAGTGCTACTTGTCTACCAGGTGGTGTCCGACGGGACGGGCTTGGGACAGACTAGGCATTGTGGCACGGTGTACCAAGTGGCACCCGGGTGGTGGGCTTGGGAACCCTGCACACATCGTTTGGGGCCGTGAGCGACACCCCGGCCGGATCTCCTTGCGGATGGAACCCGAATAGGCGATAAACCTGGACGAGAGACTTGTGTGGTTAGTCAGGTCGTGGCCGACACCCTCGCCCGGCTTCCGCTTGAAGGTTGCCGAGGTACATGACGTGTACGGGGCTATAAGTGGCGAGAGCGTGTGTGAAGAAGTACACCCCTGCAGGGTCAATAATATCTATTCGAATAGCCGTTTTCCTCGGATATGGAAACTTGGAGAACTTATATAGTACATAGACAATTTGAAGTGGATACTCTAAAATACGCAAGATAAGCGTGAGTGCTATGGATGGCTTTCTCGTAGGGAGACGGGAACGGATCCGTAGTGGAGTATTGATATGGTGAAGTTGTGGACTCGTGTGCGTCTTCTCACCCAAAAGAAGTTTCTATTACCCATAGTATAGATTAGCCATTGAGTCAAAGCTGGCTTGCTGCTGTTAAACTCCACCCCCCCCCCTTTTGTTGATATTGATGCATATGTAGATAGTTCTGAAGTACCTTTGTACTCACGTTTGCTTATTTATGTTTTGCAGTTGGTTACACTAGTGGCTTCGACGAGTAGCTTGTATCCCAGCTACGATCTTGTACCCTTGGGAGGGTCGTGTTAGTCAGGCTTCTTAGTCTTTTCCTTTTGTAGTTGTCTGTACTCAGACATGTAATGCTTCCGCTTGTTGCTTGTATGCTCTGAATGATGGGTCATGTGACCCCTGTTTGTATTTATGCTATGTGGCTCTTCTGGGCCCTTATCTATATGAGTTTGAGTTATGTTGTGATGCCATGATGTACCGCACATACATGCATGTTATGCGTACGTGTAACGTGTATTGCTATGTGTGGGATCCGACAATCTAGTTGTTTATCCTTCGCAGCCTTTCTTATGGGGAAATGTAGTCTAGTGTTCCTCGAGCCATAGTAGTCCGCTACAGCCCGGTTCACCGGAGTCCTGCTAGCCCAGTACTACTGTTCAGGACACTTGACTGGCCAGCATGTGTTTCACTTCGTCCCTATGTCTGTCCCTTCGGGGAAATGTCACATGGTGAGCTCCGGAGTCCTGCCTAGCCTGCTACAGCCCGGGATCCCCGGAGTCCTGTTAGCCCAATGCTACAGCCCGGAATCACTCGTTGATGACCGACATGTTCGATGCGATTCATGTATGCCTGTCTCCATAGGTTCGTGCCGCTTTGGGTTCACGACTAGCCATGTCGGCCCGGGTTCTTTGTCATATGGATGCTAGCGACACTATCATATACGTGAGCCAAAATGCGCAAACGGTCCCGGGCCAGGTAAGGTGGCACCCGTGGGGATACCGTGCGTGAGGCCGCAAAGTGATATGAAGTGTTACATGCTAGATCGGTGTGACTTGGGATCGGGGTCCCGACAGGACCCTTCCCCTCTATGCTATACTCAACCCAATATGTTCACAAATTCTTCATGTGCGTTCTATTTGAAACTCATTCAAAATCTTCACTGTGTCCTTGTCAGCTGAAGAAATTGCGAATGGAACTTTAAAAATCTATCTTATCTAAATTTTCAGCTTTGCCGCTCAAACCGTTCCGCATCCCACGATACACTTATCCACTCACCCACGATCTAACATGATCTCCACCTCTCACTACGTGGGTGACACATGTCATGCGAATGAGAAGGGTCAGGGGCACGTTCGTCCAATTTCTTCGGGCGAGCAGTTTTTCACCGAGGCTGTAAATACCCCTCCTTCCCTTCCTCACTTCTTTTACTCCGCTCGACCTCTCTCTCCAGCTCGAGCTTTTCAAACCCTAGCGCCGCCACTACTTCATCGCCGCCGGTGAGGAAGAGCTTCACTGCCTCGACCTCGTCACCGACGTACTCGCGCCGACCGCGGATATCTTCACTCCACCACCGTAGCCATCTTCCTCCGCCAAGTTAGGGCGTGGAAGATCTGCATAGACGAACTTCACTTTTCCTCACTCCAGTTCGTCGTGTTCTTCGTCCAGGGTAAATAAAAGTTACTCTTACTGCCCTCGTTGATTCGAACGATTATCTACAAAATCTTCAAAAGTGTTTTTCTTCATATCTTCACATAGTGAACACCTCACAAAGTCATATGTTCTTGATTCATTTCTCTAAGCATCATTTTTCTTCAAGATTCCTCAATTGTGTGGATCTTCGATCTATAAAAATCTGGAACCTAAGAGAAAGAACGCTTAGTGAAAATCTTCAAGACTCATCTGGTCAAATTCCTCAAACTTGTTCTTCTTGAAAAACCTTCTGAGAACGCATATGACCACTCCAAATTCCTCGCAACTATACTCTATTCACAGGTACACATGTCAGCTACTGAATCACTAGGTTCTCATCAACTTAACTCATTTGCAGCGTTCCTCGAAGAAAAGTTGCATACTTCTTTAGAGAATTCAATTGTTCGAATTCCTCAACTGAAGAAAATGGCTGACGGTAAGAAGCCACAGAAGGGAGGAAAGAGGCCTGAGGTAAATACAGCGTTTGAAATCCCTGATGACATAAATGCTGGGTACTGCACACCTACTGAGGAAACCAAGAATGAGCGCAAAGTGTGCATTCAGAAGATAGAGAGGAGATGGGCAAGAGAATGGAGGGAGTACAGATATGTCACTCCTAAGTACATGAAGAAATTCGCACTCAATCCTCCATGCCCAAGAGATCCATTGGCACCTGGCCAAATTGCTGATCCCACCAGCCTCAAGCACGGTGAGGACTATCCTAATGAATGGGCCAAGCGCCAAGCCAAGCTGGCCAAGCAAGCCAGAGAAGCAGTGAGGAAATTCAATGAAGACTCTGCTGCGGCTGCTGCTGCCTCTATTGAGGCCTCTGTCAAGCCGAGGAAATCCATGCCTAAGAAGCCTGCTCGTAAGCCAAGTGCTTCACCAACAGTGCCCTCATGGCCAAGTTCCTCAGCTGCGCCCTCACGGCCAGACTCTTCAAGGTCCTCACAACCAATCCCTCAAGCTGCTCCTTCAAAATCCTCAACACCTCCTCCAATGTCCTCAGCTGTTCCGACAAAGTCCTCAGCACCTGCGCATCTGGCCTCGTGCCAAAGGACTGCAGGCATCTCCATTGCCTCTGGTGTCTCAGCAAGCTCCTTACCTGCACCAAATTCTTCATCTGGCCCCACTCTGCTGAAGACCAAGGCCACTGCTGGACGAGGTCCATGCCCAAGTCCTCAAAAGAAGCAAGTCGCTTTCCAAGTGCCACCTGAAGAAGATGAAGCTGATGATGATGATGATGAACTTGCAGAAATCATCAGAGACAGACAAGTTAGGGCCGCTAGAGCCAAAGGCACACCTGTGCCACTGCTTTTGGATCCCAAGCTGAACCTCAACTACATTGATCTCGGGCACAAGGACCCAAATACTCCTATGCCTGACTTCAAGCTGACGCCTGGTCAAAATCACATGCTGACTCATTTCATCCAGGAGGAGAAATGGAAATATGATCAGGCCAGGCAGATCAAGAAGGCCCAGTACAAGAAAGAGAAATTTCTGAAGAACAACATTGTCACTATGACAACTGATGAACTTGTAAAAATCCAATCTGAAATCAAAACCCTCAGCGATGACTTCAAAGCCTACTATGCTGATTGGCAAGGAGCCAAAGTTAGATTTGTAAAGATAACTGAACAGTTCACTTCAAATGTTGCTGCCCCAACGCAACAGGAAATTCCTCAGGCCGAAGCATCTGCTCAGTTGACTGAAGAACATGCCAGCACCGCTGATGACAATTAGGCTGCTGAAGAAAATGTGAGTTCCAAGGCTGATGACTGCATTCCAGCCACTGAAGGAATTGCCAGGGCACCCACTAGTGGTGTGCCTGAAGAAAATGAAGCCAATGACAAGTTCATTTGCACATCCGATTGATGTTGTTCCCATCTCAACCAGGCCATCAAAGGACTTTGTTCCTTTTGATGAAGAATATGTGATCCCCAGCGGCTCTAATGAAGAACTCCTTCTGCTGCTTCGTCTGAACCGTTGGATGAAGAAATTGAAGTGGATGCAATCCCTTCAACACCTATCATCACCTTGCCTATGCCTCAGTTCACAGCTGAAGAGGCTGGCGTTGAAGAAATGGAAGATGAAGATGTGGACATTGGCTGCTCCACACCCGTAATCAGTGATGAATTCTGGGAAAGTCAACATCCAAATTCTCCAATGTTCACCCCTCTACAGCAAATTCCTTAGTCCCCCACACAAACTGTTCACATGGGCTCTGAAGAAACTCATCCCACTGCATCTGTCCATGAGGAAATTCCGGTCACTAGCACTGAAGAAACTGCTGCTACTGAACAACTAACAACGCAGACTGCCACTGAGGAAGAACCAGAAATTCCTCAGCCTAAAGAACCTGCGATTGAGATTCCTGAGGTCGTGATGCAACTCACTGACACTCCTCTGCCGAAGCCAAATGATCCATTCTCACACAAGCAAAAGTTCAAGGCTGATGATTTCTTCGGCGAGCATGTATTCTTCGAAGATTACAACCCATATGACTCTGCTCGCACTAGGAAGAGACGTTTTTGGACTGCTAGTCAAGCCAATTTCTATTCCTCGGTGCTGTTCAACAAGGAGAAGATTTTCTACCATGAGCATATTCCTCACGTGGATATGGAATCTCTGCCGTGCTTCGCGCTGGTCCTCAGTGTTCTTCACGATGCTGGACTGCTCAATTTTTTCTCTGACATCTGCGATTGGAATGAAGAACTGATCTTCAATTCTATGTAATGCTGCACATCACCGGAAATGCTGAAGATGTAAATTCATGGGTGCTAGATTGGATGTCTGAAAACACTCACTACACTGCACCAGCCTCTGAATTGCTTCGTGCTCTACCACTCAGTCCTCCCCTTGAAGAAGCTCGCTGCATCTACAGTGAACCTGAGCTCACACATCATTACATGCAAGTGCTGATGAAGCCTTTGAAACCTGGTCAGGCACCACAAACCAAATTCCTCGTGAAGGAATTGTTGTACGTGCCCAGAACTTTCTATCGTATTCTTATGAGGACAATCAGTCCTATCAAAGGCCACGAATTATCCGATGAGGAAATTGTTGGCATCATGAAGAATGTAGTATTCAACATCATTCATGGCATTCCTGTCAATTATCACGATTTCTTCATGAGGACTATGGCCAATGTTGCACTGTCTCCGTTTGAGCTGAAGTCTTATGCACCTTGGATCATGAGAGTCCTCAGGACAAGGTCTTCACTCAACTACAAAGCTGATTTCCAGAATCATCTTAGCTACTTTCCCCCAATTGAAGTCCTCAAGCAGACATATTCCTTAGTTGATGGAAAGGGCAAGGCACCAGCTGTAATTGATGAAGGCATTCGTCCATTGGATGGTCAGTTTCGCAAAGCTGCATCTTATTCCACCAATGATGACTCTACCACACATGACTCTGCCAATGCACCCAAGTCCACTCCTCAAGCCACTACTCCGCGCGTGATGACAGACCGTGAGCTTATGCTTAGTCTTCACCAGAAGGTGGATCGAAATCACAAATGGGTTAAGCGTCAGTTTGGTTCACTTCTTCACAACATGACTGCCACACACAAGGCAGTGAAGAAAAACCACTACTACCTCCATCAAGTCTTCGGTCGCACCTGGGCAATCCTGTCACATCTGTATGGTGAAGAAGATCTGAAGAACATGGGTCTTAATGAAGATTCTGACTAGTCTGCAGCTCCACCGAAGAAATTCAGGAAGGTCAAGGTTTCTTCTCTGGTTGCCAGCTTATATTCTTCATCGCGCGACACTGATGAACATGAAGATTTGGACGACACTATGGCAGGCCCTACATCAACCAACGACCCCGACAACGCTGGCGCTCCTTCATCAACTTGATTATCTTCAGGGGCGTTAGTCCTCATTTTCGATCCTTTTGGTCATTTGATGACAAAGGGGGAGAAATATGAGTTAGTCTTCAAGCGGGTCGCCCATATACAACGTTTTTTATCTGCTTTTCGCCCTCGTTACAACTCTCGTTCTTCTGAAACTTTATTGGATCGAGTTGTAATCTTAAACCCGATGGTGCTCTGATACTTTTGATGCACTGTGCTCTGACACTCTTGATGCATTATTCTGCAAGCTTATTCCTCGTTAATATTATTGCACGCATGCTGAATTTCATCAGGCACCATATTTCATCATGCATTTCAAATTCTTCATATTATATGTTAAATAAGTGTATTAATTACAAGATATAGGGGGAGATCTCCATGATTCAACTCTTCAAGTGTGCATTGCTTCAAAAGCAAATTCCTCACTATGCACATCTTCTGGGGGAGTGCTTCTATATCTTGCAATCAAATTCCTCAATATCAGTATTTACACTTCATATGTTTATCCTCGTTGAAAACTTAACCTATATTGTCATCAATCACCAAAAAGGGGGAGATTGTAACTGCATCTAGTGCCCCTTAGTGATTTTTGTGTATTGAAGACTTATAGGTTAAGGGACTAATGCGTGTGTGAGTGTACATAGGTCTATTAGTCTATGAGGAGTTTGATATTTACAGGAAAAGTCGACCCCTAAAAATGAATATCTTTGACTGAAGATTTTGGCATTTCTGAAGACTTTCATAAAGACTTTGAAAGTGAAGAAATTGGTGTGTCCGTGAAGACTTGATATTCATGCGAGGAATATGAAGCTTGAAGACTTTCGTTTTCATAGTTTTGTTTTTCTCTTTCTTGGGTCATAGGAAACACCGTACTGTTAAAGGGGGTCGAGGAAATACTAAGGAAAAATTTCCATGTGATGCTCAACTCAAAATCCTACACCTACCAATCCCTTCGAGTGAAGCCATTGAAAATCTCATACAGTTCAGTCAATTTCTTCAGTGACAAAGACGAAGTTCTTCTGGTCTCTGAGGAATTTGTCCTGAGTGAGGAGTTAGGAATTCGCCAGTGCGGATTGCCTACACAGTGAGGAACATGATAGCCCTGAGGATTTTTCTACTCAAAATTCCGACCGTTGCTGTGCTATGCGCCAGCTGTTCCAAAATATCTATCCACCTAACGGACATATCATTGAAGGGCATTTATGTCTTATCATGTCGGGCTACTCCCTAGGCTATAAATAGCCGCCCCCTACAACCACTAGCTGGTTGGCTGCTCCGAGAGAAACCAACACTTGTCATTTGAGAGCAACCCATCCTCCGAGGACTTTGAGCGAAAATCATCAAGTGAGGAAAAACCAAAAACCCAAAACCCAAACACCTACAAACCCCAAGTGATTGAGCATCACTAAAGAGATTGATCCCGAGTGGATCCCACGCTTGTTACCTTTGAAGACTGTGCTTCTTCCAGACGGTTAGGCGTCATGGTCTAGAGCATCCAAGACAAATTGTGGATCGCTGGGTGACCAAGTTTGTGAAGGTTTGGAAGTCTCCTGAAGACTTACCACGAGGTCCGTGTGACCTTAATTCAAGGAGAATACGGTGAGGACTGGGTGTCTTGGATTAAGTGTCCTTGACTGGGTGTCCGGGACTGTGTCCTCGAGTTTAAATACTCAGCCGCTCCAACCAGACGTACAACTGAGACAGTAGTTGGAACTGGCCTACCAAATCATTGTCTTCACCGAGCTTACTGGTTCTATTTCCTCAACTCGTTCATTTCCTCATAACTGTGCTGTATGTTTGTTCATATCTGTGTTTGAAGACTTTGAATGAAGACTTTCTCAATTTCCTTAGTTCAATTTCTTCAGTTTGTTTGTCTTCATCCTGTATTATCCTATGATTATGCTTCCTGTACTCTGTGCCTGTCTTCATTTCATCATGATGACTATGCTTGTATTCAGTTGTGTTTACTTTTGAGTACTTATTCCGCTTCTAGTAGTTCTTCGCGAAGGAATTTCCTCACCGGCAAATTCCTCAGTGAAGAATTTCATAAAAATTGCCTATTCACCCCCTCTAGTCGATATAACGCACTTTCAGAAAGGACCACCGGAGGAGATAGGAGCGCCGGAATGCAAAACGGACAACGGGGAAAATGATCGGATGCATGAAACGAACACGTATGCAAATGCAATGCACCTGATGACATGAGATGAGATGCATGACACAGGCAACACCACACGGAGACAAAAACCAGAACCCGAGGAAAAAAATAACTTAGCGCCGGAAACGGCAAGAGTTGGGATACATATAAGGTAAATTACATCCGGGGTGTTACATGTTTAGTTTGCTATTTCTACCAAAATGCATGTTCGTAAGAACTGTAAGTTCTAAGTTACTTGTAAAACCAAATTCCTTATTCATACCATGCACATTACTTAATACTCCCTATATGTATGCTTTGTTTTTGTGGATCTATAATCCTGTGTGTGGTGAAGTTGCCCACGTTTGCACCTTGTCATCTCCTGTTTTATCTTACTGGCGTGGCTAATGATATGAACAACATGCCATGCACATTATCCAAAATAGATACAATGATTTTCTTTGCCCTTCATCTATGCTTGTTATGTTGACATGGTAATCCAGTAGTGTGGTGAAGCTCCCCGCATTATAAACAATGCCAAATTATGGTATTGATATTTTGAACATACTCTTTATTTTCTAATTTGAAATTGGATAGAATTGACAGAACAATTATCATCTTTGCTTATACACGTGCAAAACCTGTCATCTCTCTGCTTTGTTTCAGGGTGATATGCCTGATGGCATGCACAAGTCTGTTGAAGGCTATGAGACAAACCCAACATATATTGCAGCAAAGAAGTCAAAACATCTTGAAGATCGCAAGACAACCCCAAAGTCTTGTCTTGATGCAGTGTTTAAGTTACTTGAGACTAACAGTCAGACAAGCTCACAGAATTCGTTGTGTGAATCAGTTCGACGTCTTCAGTCCCAAGATCTAGCAGAAAGGCATTCTGCAACTCAACTTCGACTTGAAGTCCTATCTCTAAGAAAGATTGCGGAGAACACCAATGAGAACCTCATCGCTAAACATCTACACCTGGAAGCTATGACCGACATGCTAGGCCGATCTCACAGCCTTGCTCAGCAGCTTGCGCAGCAGTTCCCCCGCAAGGCTAACCTTTCCTGAACTGTCTTGGAAGTGGTCTCGGTTCAGTATTATTTTGTTATGCTGCAATGGTGCCCAGTTTTTGTAATCTGCTTCTTCGTTGCGCTTTATGATCACTGGTGGCGAACTTTGATGCCCAGTGGATGTAATATACCTTACATCCTTTATTGTGTAGTCTAGGTTTATTCTTAGTTACTATGCCATAATTTCTTTATTGTATAGAGTAGGTTTGTTCTTAATTCCTACTAGTTACGCAACAGCCCGGAATGAACCCCGGCCCATGATTGTGCGAATCAAATCATGGGCTTTTAACAGACCAAAATTGTCTGGGTCCTTGTTTGGCCCAATCAGATATCGGCTGCGAGTAGGCCGGATGCAAACCGGGCCGTAGTTAGGCCCAACTATATGACGGCCTTTTAACATGCCGAAATTAATATAGGGCCTAAATGTTAAACAGGCCCTCAATAGGCCAAAACTAATATTAGGCCAAATTACTAAGTGGGCCTTTAGCAAGTGGGCCCAAAAGCACAGTGTCCACTTGACGGGTCGAATCTGATATGGGCCATAATTGAGCCCAAAGCCTCTTAAAGGGCCGGACCTCATCTGGGCCACTATTAGGCCCGGAGCGTGGCAGGCCATTAATGGACCGGATCAAATATGGGCTGGCATTTGTCCCAAAACATGGCAGCCAGTTAATGGGCCGGCCTACTAGGGTCCTCAAAATCTTGTGGGCCTATAGCTGGGCCGGCCCATTAATGTCGGCGAAATCTCATGGGCCTTTAGCTGGGCCGGCCCATTATGACCCGCAAGAATCTTGTGGGCCTTTACCTGGGCCGGCCCATTATGGCACACAAAAATCTTGTGGGCCTTTACCTGGCCCGGCCCATTATGGCCCGCAAAATCTTGTGGGCCTTTAGCTGGGCCAGCCCATTATGGTACGCAAAATCTCGTGGGCCTTTAGCTGGGTTGGCCCATTATGGTCCGCAAAATCTTGTGGGCCTTTAGTTGGGCCGGCCCATTTAAACCTGTTGGGCCGTGCCACGTGTCGACGTATCATAGGCACCTTCTGTTCAGTGAGTGGATGACATCTGTCCCGACGATGAGCCGACACGTGTTTCCTCTAGCCAATGATGATTTTACATGTGGAAAATCCCCATTGGTCGGGGCTGTTAATGGGTTATCGGATCCAAAACCCGACCCGATAGCTTAACGGTGTTCCGTTACGGTGGATGCCACGTGTCGGTCACCCTTGACGAAAGGACTTCTGTGACGCGCGATTTATCGTCATGGAAGTGGACACTTCCGTGATGATAATTTTGGTAATGTCCTGGAACACTTCTACGACAGCACATGTATGACTATCTTGATTCTGTCATAAATTTGTCATGGATGTACATGCATGACAAAAAAAAGCGACCTACTGTGACAAACACGTATCATCACGGAAGTGTATTTTTTCGTAGTGAGACCGAATTATGACATTTTCCGTTTGGCCATTTTGTAGGAAGAGCTTACGCCGGACTACATTAGGGGACCTCGCCGGCCGTGAATCAACCAATCTGGCCCCGAACCCTACCGTAAGCAGTGGGGTTGATACGGGTAAAATATCGGATTGTCATCTCCAAGAGGATTCAGATGATGTATCCATCACCAATTCCGAGGTGGAGAGCGCGATGAATCATCGGCGGAGGAAAGAGGCCATGCGCGATCCCAGTTTTACTGTAGAGGCATTCCATGCCCTAAACTCTGCAGATGCATATATCTGAGCTGCTCGGGATGGGATTGCTGGAGCCACACACCAGCTTTCAAAGGATATGCAGATAAGAGCTTTTTGTAGGTGCAAGACTCATGTGCCAGTAGCCCCCGAGACTTGAAACCATTTGGCCCAAACTGATTTAAGGATCATTGTATTATCAGGTACTCGCACAGAAAAATGACATGCTATCCAAGGAGCTTGAAGAATGTTGGACTAAGCCTACTGTTGTCACCGCCGAATTGGAGAATTCCAAGAAGGCACCAAATGGTAAGGTCCATCACCATCCGGAAAAATACGATTCTGCGCCAACAATGTTTGTCAAATATACACTATTTTGTTTTACGGCTGCAGGATCGTCGGATTAGCTGGAGGATAGGTTGAAGGCTGCGCATGTGGGTAAACAACATGCCAAAATGCAAGAAGCCGCTAGTCAATGTATGCTGACACGGACCAGGGATGAGAAGAATAAACTACATGATACCAAAATCAGGCAAGCCGAGGAGCTGAAGGACGTAAGAGCCCAACTGTCGGATGCCTTGAAGGAGAACCAAAAGCTGAAAGGTGACATATTTAGTATGTCCCTGAACCTAACTTTCATAAGATCCCCTGATGGAAAATTTTTATGAGATTTGTTCCTGTAGGTTTGTGAACTGGGCGACCTGAAGGAGAAGTGTCCGGATTCCAAGACGACGTGCTGCAAGAGCTATCCAAAGTGCACGAGCGAGCTTGGAGAGCCATGAGGAATATGTCGAAGCCTTTATGACCATCTGATTCTCCTCCAGGAATGATGGGGGACCTTGCAGAGTTATTCGAGGGAGCTCATCTTCGTTTTGAGCTATGGAAGGCATCGACATGTCGAGAAGGTGCATGGGAGGCCTGGGCCATGGTGAAAACGTGGTATACCGGACTTGATCCGAACCATATGGCCCGGGTCGGACCTCGGGGAATAGACAGACAAGAAATTCTTGTTAGCTTGGTGTACGACCAAGTGAGGATAGCCGCCAAATTTTCACAGCAGGACTGTAAACTAGAAAGCCTGATAGATGGCATAGATAAAGAGTAGGCGTGTAATTTTATGTGACGATACACTTTCTCGGAAAAGCTTATCTTCGGCCGAATTGTAAAAGATTGTCGTGGTAGACTTTCCGCTTTCAAACTACGAAACCTAAGGGTGGAGCGTTTCTGAATACTATACATGTGGGAAACACCAAGTATTTTCAGAAACCAGTCGATCTGGTCATAATGCTTGGACGGACAAATTGTATTCGGGGAGTTATGTTATATTACTGTTTTAACGTAAGAAACATCTTCCAGAAAGAATAGTTCTGTTAAGGGTTCCTCTCCCTGGGTTGCACGCATTTATGCACACTGGTAGAAAAAGAGGCTTCCGTCCAGCCCCATTAGTCGCGAAACTGTAGGAACCGCGACTAATGAAGTCTTTAGTCGCGGTTCGACAGACGAACCGCGACCAAATGCCTGGGCCCAGGGCGCTCGGTGGCCAGCTGGTGCACGTGAGGGGCTTTAGTCGCGGTTGGCCAGGCCAACCGCGACTAAAGGTGCCCAAAGGCCTTTACTCGCGGTTGGCCAGGCCAACCGCGACTAAAGCTCCTCCCCTATATATACCAGTTCAGCACACTCACTTAGCCATTTGGTGCCACTTCTCTTCGCAAGCTTCACAAGGGGGTGTAGGTTTGCTTTTGGTTCCTCTTATGCACACAAGGTGTTTGATGAAATGCCCCAAGAGCGTGAAACAAACATGATATGAAGTGTTGGAGCCACACTTGAGGTTCCTCATTTATTTTTTCCTCCTCGATCGCGGTTAGCAACTTGAACCTTTCATGCATGTGTGTCATTGATAAAATATGCATGTGTGTTGTTCATTGTTTAATTTCTATTGTTTATAGCTAGTTAGTTTAACAAATGCATGATGGTTAATTATATATTTTATATTATAATAATGCAGATGAATCGGCAATGGATGTACGGTAACCGACTCTCCCGCGAGTTCACTACGGGTTTGAAAGATTTCCTCGTAGTGGCTAATGCGAACAAGCAGAAGGGTTTTGTTATCTGTCCATGTGTTGACTGTAAGAATCAGAAGGGTTACTCTTCCTCAAGAGAAGTTCACCTGCACCTGCTTCGGCACGGTTTCATGCCAAGCTATAATTGTTGGACCAAGCATGGAGAAAGAGGGGTTATAATGGAAGAAGATGAAGAAGGGGATGATTTCATCGATGAAAGCTATCTTGCTCATTTCGGTGATACTTTCATGGAGGATGCTGAAGGTGAAGGGGAAGGTGAAGGGGAAGGTGAAGGTGAAGAAGAGGCACGTGATGAGACCGTTGATGATCTTGGTCGGACCATTGCTGATGCACGGAGACGCTGCGAAACTGAAAAGGAGAGGGAGAATTTGGATCGCATGTTAGAGGATCACAGAAAGTCGTTGTACCCCGGATGCGATGATGGTCTGAAAAAGCTGGGCTGCACACTGGATTTGCTGAAATGGAAGGCACAGGCAGGTGTAGCTGACTCGGCATTTGAAAACTTGCTGAAAATGTTGAAGAATATGTTTCCAAAGAATAACGAGTTGCTCGCCAGTACGTACGAAGCAAAGAAGGTTGTCTGCCCTCTAGGTTTAGAGGTTCTGAAGATACATGCATGCATCAACGACTGCATCCTCTACCGCGGTGAATACGAGAATTTGAATGAATGCCCGGTATGCACTGCATTGCGTTATAAGATCAGAGGCGATGACCCTGGTGACGATGTTGAGGGCGAGAAACCCAGGAAGAGGGTTCCCGCCAAGGTGATGTGGTATGCTCCTATAATACCACGGTTGAAACGTCTATTCAGGAACAAAGAGCATGCCAAGTTGTTGCGATGGCACAAAGAGGACCGTAAGTCGGACGGGGAGTTGAGACACACCGCAGATGGAATGCAATGGAGAAAGATCGACAGAGAGTTCAAAGATTTTGCAGCTGACGCAAGGAACATAAGATTTGGTCTAAGTACAGATGGCATGAATCCTTTTGGTGAGCAGAGCTCCAGCCATAGCACCTGGCCCGTGACTCTATGCATCTACAACCTTCCTCCTTGGTTGTGCATGAAGCGAAAGTTCATTATGATGCCAGTGCTCATCCAAGGTCCGAAGCAACCCGGCAACGACATCGATGTGTACCTAAGGCCATTAGTTGATGAACTTTTATAGCTGTGGGGCAGACCTGATGTCCGTGTGTGGGATGAGCACAAAGAAGAGGAATTTGACCTACGAGCGTTGCTTTTCGTAACCATCAACGATTGGCCTGCTCTTAGTAACCTTTCGGGACTGTCAAATAAGGGATACAATGCATGCACGCACTGCTTACATGAGACTGAAAGTGTACATTTGCCAAATTGTAAGAAGAACGTGTACCTTGGGCATCGTCGATTTCTTCCGAAAATTCATCCAGTAAGAAAGAAAGGCAAGCATTACAACGGCAAGGCAGATCACCGGCCGAAGCCTGCGGAACGCACTGGTGCTGAGGTATTTGATATGGT
This sequence comes from Triticum monococcum, assembly GCA_034509565.1. NCBI lineage: Eukaryota > Viridiplantae > Streptophyta > Magnoliopsida > Poales > Poaceae > Triticum > Triticum monococcum. The sequence continues at coordinate 93,349,905 of CM067843.1, read as the reverse complement.
CAAGGATTTGAAAGTCATCTTTGGAAAGGGTCCTGGCGGACAATCAGTTCCGAAGGGAGCTGACGGGCACGCAGCCATGTGGAAGAAGAAATCTATATTCTGGGAGCTAGAATATTGGAAAGTCCTAGAAGTCCGCTCTGCAATCGACGTGATGCACGTTACGAAGAATATTTGCGTGAACCTCCTAAGCTTCTTGGGCGTGTATGGGAAGACAAATGATACAAAGGAAGCACGGCAGGACCAGCAACGTTTGAAAGACCCTGATGACCGGCATCCGGAATGGTTTCAAGGTCGTGCCAGCTACGCTCTGACCAAAGAAGAGAAGGTCATCTTTTTTGAATGCCTGAGCAGTATGAAGGTCCCGTCTGGATTCTCGTCCAATATAAAGGGAATAATAAACATGGCGGAGAAAAAGTTCCAAAACCTGAAGTCTCACGACTGCCACGTGATTATGACGCAATTGCTTCCGATTGCTTTGAGGGGGCTCCTGCCGGAAAATGTTCGAGTAGCCATTGTGAAGCTATGTGCATTCCTCAATGCAATCTCTCAGAAGGTAATCAATCCAGAAGTTCTACCACGGTTACAGAACGATGTGATCCAATGTCTTGTCAGTTTCGAGTTGGTGTTCCCGCCATCCTTCTTCAATATTATGACGCACCTCTTGGTTCACCTAGTCGAAGAGATTTTCATTCTCGGTCCTGTATTTCTACACAATATGTTCCCCTTCGAGAGGTTCATGGGAGTATTAAAGAAATATGTTCATAACCGTGCTAGGCCAGAAGGAAGCATCGCCAAGGGCTATGGAAATGAGGAGGTAATTGAGTTTTGTGTTGACTTTGTTCCTGACCTTAAGCCGATTGGTCTTCCTCGATCGCGGCACGAGGGGAGACTAAGTGGAAAAGGCACGATCGGAAGGAAATCAACGATATGTATGGACGGCCATTCTCTGACTGAAGCACACCACACTGTACTGACCAATTCCAGCTTGGTAGCTCCGTACTTTGAGAAACACAAGAATATTTTACGCTCGGACAACCCGGGGAAGCCTGAATCCTGGATTAGGAAGGCCCACATGGAGACTTTCGGCAGTTGGTTGAGAAAACATTTAATGAATGACAATGATGTTGTAGATCAGCTGTACATGTTGGCCAAGACACCATCTTCGACTATAACGACTTTCCAAGGGTACGAGATAAATGGGAATACATTTTACACGATCGCCCAAGATAAAAAGAGCACCAACCAAAACAGTGGTGTCCGCTTTGATGCAGCAACCGAGAATGGGCAAAAGGTCACATATTATGGTTACATAGAGGAGATATGGGAACTTGACTATGGACCCTCCTTTAAGGTCCCTTTGTTCCGGTGCAAATGGTTCAAGCTAACAGGAGGTGGGGTAAAGGTGGACCAGCAATACGGAATGACAATGGTGGATTTCAACAATCTTGGTTACCTTGACGAACCATTCGTCCTAGCGAAAGATGTCGCTCAGGTTTTCTACGTGAAGGACATGAGTAGCAAACCGAGGAAACGGAAAGATAAGAAAATGATCAGTACATCATGCGATGATCCAAAGCGCCACATTGTTCTTTCAGGGAAAAGAAACATCGTGGGAGTGGAGGACAAGACAGACATGTCAGAAGATTATAATATGTTTGCTGAAATTCCGCCCTTCAAAGTGAACACCGACCCAAGCATTAAGTTAAATGATGAGGATGCTCCATGGATACGGCACAATCGTAAGCAAGCAGGGACACAAGGGAAGAAATGATGTGTAATAATTTATTGTACCAAACTTTGTTGAATGGATCATGTGAATTATATTACCCGTGATGTGTTTGGTGTCCATTTTCGAATGATTCGAGATACCACTGATGATACATGAAATTTGGAGTGATTTAGTCATACTCCTGCCTAGGCGTATAATATGCATACTCGTAGTCTTCATAGCCACCGTCGTCGTCGCTGCTGTCGTCGCCTTCTAAGTTACCGCCGTCGTCGTCGCTGCTGTCGTCGCTGTCGTCGGGCGGCGCTCGTGGCTCGAACTGAGGGTAGCGCAGGCGGGGGATATCGCCGGCCGTGATGTAGTCCATGACGCTCTGCAGAGTCCGGCCGTACCACCATAGCCGACGGCTGGCCTCGTGGAAGTTCCCAGGAGGCAGACCGTCCTCCTCATACCTGGCGAGCACCCTCTCACGCCGATTGATGAAGAAGGCGTCCCAAGTATGCTGGTTATCGGGATGCCAGCGGGGATTCATCCGCTGCTCCGGCGTGAGGTCGAGGTAGTAGTGGTTCGTGATGGCCGCCCGGCGCGTAGTACCCTGAGGGACGGGAGGGACCGGCGCTTAGGCTCCAGCCGGTGGGGACGCGGTAGCCCGGTGGACAAGGGTAGTTCGAGGCGCAAAGCTCCTCCACCTGCTGGTAGGTTAGAGTGGGTGCGGTGGAAGCCATGAGAGAGTGATGAGAGATTGTAGAGATGTGATAATGCTGGCCAAGCCGGGCTACATATATGTAGTGAGAAATGGCGGGAAAAATGGGAGCGGGAAGACAGGAGGCGGGAAGAAAGTGGCGGGAAGAAAGAGGCGGGAAGACAGGGAAGAAATGGTGGGAAGAAGAGGAATCCAGAGCTGGTCATCTAACCTTTAGTCCCGGCTGGTTGGTACAACCGGGACTAAATGTGGTTTTTGTGTCATCTAAGAAAACTGTCGGTGGGATAAGGACGTTTGGGTAAGCTTTAGTCCCGGCTGGAGGGTGCAACCATGACTAAAGCTGTCGGCAGGATAAGGACGCGTGGGTAGCGCACGACGCCCTGTCGGAGGAACAAGACAAAGCAGAAGCGGCGCCGTGCCTATAAAAGGAGCATCGATACGCGGGAAGATAGAGGCGTGAAGAAATGGCGGGAAGACATAGGCGGGAAAGAACTGGCGGGAAGACTGGCCGGGAAGAACTTGTGGGAAGACAGAGGCGGCCAGGAAGAACTTCTCTGAATTTTTTGATATATTATTTGTAATTTTAGAATTTTGAAATGAATTAGTTCTATTTTTCTTAATTTTTTGATATATTATTTGTATTTTTAACATATTGAATTGAATTAGTTTTATTTTTCTTAATTTTTTGATATATTATTTGTATTTTTAAGATTTTGAATTGAATTAGTTTTATTTTTCTGAATTTTTTGATATATTATTTGTATTTTTAACATTTTGAATTGAATTAGTTTTATTTTTCTTAATTTATGATATATTATTTGTATTTTTAACATTTTGAATTGAATTAGTTTTATTTTTCTTAATTTTTTGATATATTATTTGTATTTTTAGAATTTTGAATTGAATTAGTTTTATTTTTCTGAATTTTTTGATATAATATTTGTGTTTTTAACATATTGAATTGAATTAGTTTTATTTTTCTGAATTTTTTGATATATCATTTGTATTTTTAACATTTTGAATTGAATTAGTTTTATTTTTCTTAATTTTTTGATATATTATTTGTATTTTTAACATATTGAATTGAATTAGTTTTATTTTTCTGAATTTTTTGATATAATATTTGTGTTTTTAACATATTGAATTGAATTAGTTTTATTTTTCTGAATTTTTTGATATATTATTTGTATTTTTAAGATTTTGAAAAAGAAAAAGTATTTTGAAAAATACCTTTAGTCGCGGTTGGCCTGGCCAACCGCGACTAAAGGTCGTTGCGCGCGGGAACGCAAAAACCCGCCAAAAATACCTTTAGTCGCGATTGGCCTGGCCAACCGCGACTAAAGGTCGTTGCGCGCGGGAACGAAAAACCCGCAAAAAACCCTTTAGTCGCGGTTGGTCTGGCCAACCGCGACTAAAGGTTACCCTTTAGTCGCGGGTCGCCTCCCCAACCGCAACTAAAGGGGGGGGGCTATAAATACAAGGGCCCGAACCTTCGCCTCCATTTCTCGTCTTCTCCGATCTGCCGCGCCGAAGGCCTGCCGCCGTCGCCCTCGCCCTCGACGCCGCCCGCCGTCGCCCTCGCCCTCGACGCCGCCCGCCGTCGCCCTCGACGCCCGTCCGCCGTATGTTTGCACACCGCGCCCCGCCCCGGTCCACCGCGCACGCCCACGCCGTGTCCATCCCTTCCCCTGCCCTCCGCACGGACGGCTGCCCTGGCCCCGCAGCCGCCTTCTGTCCCGCACTTGCCTCCCTAGCGGCGCTCGCCGGCGGCCGTCGAGCGGGAGCCGCCGGGGCTGGGGGAGACAGGACAGGACCGGGGGGAGGAGTCTCGAGGCTAACCAAATAGTACTTGTTTGTATCTGTTTAAAAGTCAATGATTTCTGAAACATCCTCGCAAATAAAACAATATGTTTATCTATAGCGCCTTGCTTAGAAGGAGAAGTGGTAAACAAAATGAGGACTAGTTTGGGAACTGCCTTAAAACACCACCGGGAAAACGAAAGGGAAGAGACCGACTGCGAGAAATCAAACCGCAACGCGTTACATTACATCACATCACATCACATGTCGTGAAACTTGAAGCTACACATATATATATATTTGATAGTAACAAAAGGGAAAGAGAAAATGACGAAAATAGCAGGTGAAAGTTACTGGGCAAACAACATCTCTTATTCAACGGGTCCCATCTGTCATACACATGAACACACTGCTGGGTGCACTTCCGTGTACCCATAGCAGTTTCTGTATTTAATAATTTGAATTAAATTAAATCAGGATATTAGAAAATGAACCAAAACTTTGAAAATTAATAGAAAATAAACCGTAACTCGAATGGGAAAACTCTGTACATGAAAGTTGCTCAGAATGACGAGACGAATCCGGATACGCAGCCCGTTCGTCCATCACGCATCCCTAGCATAGCGAACACGCAACTTTCCCCCTCCGACCCATCTGTCTGAAAACGCGAAACACTGGGAATACTTTCCCGGATGTTTCCCCCCTTCACCGGTACCACCTCGTACCGCGTTATGGTACACCTAGCAAATAAAAAACTTGCCATGATGAATTACTAAAATTTGCCATGATCTATCAAATAATTTTGACATGATTCATAAGTAAAAAAAGAAATATGTCATCAGTTATTTTAACAATGCATGGTCACTGGCTCAAATTTGGCATGAACTATAAACTAAAACTATCATGGTGAATTACTTAAATTTGCCATGATACATGTACTAAAATTTGCCATGGTTCATACAAAAATGTGTAAACCCTCTCCCACCCCTTCCTCGCCCCCTCCTTTTGCCACCGCCCTTTCGCCACCGCCACCGCCCCCCTTCTTCACTTAATTAATTTGTTTTTACTACATGTTTTCAGGACTGACCTAATGGCGGACGATAGAGCTGACCCGATTATGGACAACTATGATCCGGACGGTGAAGCACATATGTTCGGCATCATAAACAGCGATATTCTATATGTGCCGACCGGACAAGAAGAAGATGATATCTCTTCTTATCTGAACCTTGACGGTGAAGATGAAGGGCGCCGTCAGCAAGATGATGCCGAACAAACGTCGATAAACGACAATCTTCAAATGGAAGTAGCAACCACCTCCGGCGCCGAGGTATATATATACATTGAGCCTCTGGTGATACAAACTAACTGATTTGAATAAATATGTGTGTACTAACACGCGCGACTCTCTTTCTTATTTTAGCCCTCGGCCGGATCGTCGAAACAATCGAGTACGTCGTCAAAGCGTGGCGCAACCAAGACGATGAAACAAGGAGAAACATGCACCATCGAGGTTGTCGACAGTGCAACCGGCAGGCCACTGGAGCCCCGCAAGAACGCCACCAAGTTTGTCAACCAATGCGGAGCCGTTGTTAGAGACAACGTCTCGATCACCGTCCAGGAGTGGAATAAGCCAAAGAAGGCACGAATTGCTGGTTTCACTTTTGTCGATAAGAGAACAAAAAAAGATTGCTTCAAGAAGCTTATGGAACATTTCGTTCTACCTCCGGAATACAACAAATTCGATGAGCAGGGTAACAAGATTGAGGAAAACAAGGAGAGGAGGAGGCTAGTCAAATAGTTCGCTCTTCATAAGATGGCCGACGCATTCCGGAAATTCAAGCAAAATCTAGCCCGTGACTTTGTCAAGCAGAACAAGACTCCGGATTTCAAAGGACAATATGAGAAACTGAAACATGATTGGCCAGAATTTGTGAAGCAAAAGAAATCAGAGCAGTTCATTCAAATATCGAAAAAAATAAGGAAAATGCGGCTAAGGAGTACAATCATATTATGGGGCCGGGAGGGTATCGCCTTTGGGTGCCTAGGTTGGAGAAGATGGAGAACGAGCTGAGGGCGCGAGGAATCCGTCCAGGTACGGAGGGATGGGACCCAAGGGCCAAAAGCTGGTGGTACGGGCATGGGGGAACGCTGAACCCGGAGACAGGGGAGTGTGTTTACCGGGGCAAAATAATTAAACCCACCCAAGCCCTTATTGACGCAATGAGGGATGCTCAAGAGGGGAAGATCAAGTTCAACAGAGAGAACGACGCGCTGACAAAAGCCCTCGGGAATCCTGAACACGGAGGACGTGTACGAGGCATGGGGCACATTCCGTGGAAAATAGGGTTCCCCCAGAACGATGACCCATACGGTTACAGAAGCCGTAAGAGAAAGATGGATCGGGAAGCAGATGTTGTGGCGCGGTTGGCATCGGAAATGGATGTGATGAAGAAAACCGTGAGTGTACTAGTAGCCGAAAGAGATGCAGCTCGGGCGCAGCATGAAGATCATCCAGCGGATCTCGGAAGCCAGCAGCGGAGAAGCAGCGTGGCTTCCACGGAGGCCCCACCGGCTGGTGCAGATGCACCGACGATCGAAATTACTGCACCGGAGCCTCTGGTGGTCGAAATTACTGCACCGGAGCCTCCTCGCTACCCCGTGGACGATATAAAGGAGATGAAAGAATGTCATCTGTATTATCCTATCGGGAACATGTCCATGAAGGTAGCCATCGGCAGTGCTTTACCATGTTTACCTGGAGCACTCCACCACAACAACCCCATTCAAGATGGCTATGCTCGTGTCACGGTGGAGGACATAGTCCAAGGGTTTGAGGACCTGGAGATTGACATTGCTACACCTGAAGGGGAGAAAAGACTTGGAGATGTCAAGCGCCATTTCATTCTATGGCAAAAGAAGTTTATCAAGTTTCCAGGCGAGGCGCCAAGGACAACAAGTCCACCCCCCTACGGTGGTGGTGGTGGTGGTGGCGGTGGTGGTGGTGGTGGTGGTGGTGGCGGTTCACCTACACCTCCGTCACGTCAGCCGACGCCCCTCAGTCCACAACGTCCGGCGGGTGATCAGACGCCGCCCCCCAGTCCTCGTCCGGCGGGTGATCAGACGCCGCCCCCCCAGTCCTCGTCCGGCGGGTGATCAGCCGACGCCCCCCAGTCCACAACGTCCGGCGGGTGATCAGACGCCGCCCCCCAGTCCTCGTCCGGCGGGTGATCAGACGCCGCCCCCCAATCCACCTCCGGCAAAGAAGCAGAAGCAGTCCTGGATTATTAACCCGGACCCTTATGTACCTAAGACCACAAAGGTACCGGAGCCATCACTGAAGCCTCTCCCCACAAGGCCTTGGGAACGTAGTGCCGAGGAAACTGCCGCGGCCGTGGCTGCTGATCATGACAAATGGAAGGCGGACTGCAAGAAGAAAAGAGAGCCCGAGCCCAAGCCAGTATTTTCTGATGAGCAAAAGAAGTGGGCTAAGTCATTTTTGAGCACACCGCCCCAAGCCGCGAAGAATCTGCCTGACGACTATGCACGTGAACTTCATAGGCAGGCACTCATGTTGAAGGAGAAGAAAGAGCGGGCGGAGAACCAGGAGAACAAAGCCTTGGAGGAGGCCGAGAAAACGGAATTAGAAAGTAAAAAAAGCGGGAAACGAGTTGCCCAGCTCGGGGAACAAAGTAAACAATCGATTGCCCCGCTTATAGTGAAAGCCGCCGGTCCGGATGACCCCGATATCATAGCAGCTGCGGCAGCACATGGATTGACTGTAACGAGTGCCAGAGAACAAGCGGCCAACTTAGGTATTACTCTTCGTGAACTGTTAGGCCTTGATGAGGCGCCAGTGAAGGAGGTAGTAATTACATATGTGAAGAATGGGCCTCTCGTCGAGCCTGCGCAGGAAAAGGATCTACCTCCACAAATGAAAGGTCTGCTGAAATGGTACAAGGGTTACATAAAAAATAAAAACGCCAAAGAATATATTTATGCGGAAGTTAGATATGAGCATCACTTCAAACATTACTATGTACAAATTCATCTGAGTGAATTGTTCCAGCTTTTCAATCTGCGCGAGCTCGACAAATCTATCATCAGTTGCTACGTTCTGTAAGTGATTTATTTCTACCCCATCTCGTTCATATTGCCTGCACTATATATATGTCCTAACTATATTGTTGTGTCCGCTATTATACATGCAGAATGAAGATTAAGGAATGCAGAGTAAGGAACATCCATGATGTTGGGTTCATTGACCCACACATCGTTAATGGATATGTGTTGGAGCATCACCCCGCCGACATGGAGGCAGACCTGTGGCAGTTTCTTACAAAGCAGGAACTCAAAAGTGATATTCTATTTCCTTACCATTTTGGGTGAGTGTTTCTGTCTTGAGCACATTCTCTTTTGTTTACTCCATGCATGGTATGTGGCCGGCTAATCGATGAGTTATGCATGACGTACTGTGCATGTATCGTGTCCGCAGGTTCCACTGGATTCTGCTAGTAATTAAAGTTGACACCTCAGAATGTCTCGTCCATGACTCTCTGAATATGGATCCAAAGCTTTGGGGCGGCATGAGAAGAATGCTGCAGAAGTAATTATTTTCATTCATTTGCGCTCTATATCGATCGGCCTATTTCGTTCATTTCCTAATATCAAGTAACTAATAACTCTCTTGTTCATTTAATTTTCTTTGCCTCGTAGGGTTTGGAGACGGTTCGTAGATACAAAGGTCGGTGAATTCAAAAAAGAGCTAGAATTCAAAAGGTCAAAGGCTAAGAATGCTGGGGATATTCAGCCAGCGGGGACCAATCTATGTGGATGCTATGTCTGTGAGATGATCCGGAGATACACCTCTGAGCGGGTTCCGAGTGATACCAATGCTCAGAGGAATAACCTCCGGATGATGCTTAGTCCAGAAGCTCGCTTCCGACCACTTCAAGAGGAACTAGCTGGATGGTTCAGCAGGGAAGTCCTCCATTCTAAAGGAGAACACCATTACGAGGACGTAGAACTTTATATGCATTAAATTATGTATGGAAACTTGTTCAAAATTGTATATGGTCATCCGATGATATTGAATATATATTGTATATTCCTCTTGAATTTTTTTTGGTTCTAATTTCAAATTTGTTTGAAATTGTACATTCATATGCATGTATGTAGTACCGTAGAATATGTGAAACTCCTTCAAAATTAAAATAAAGCACAAAAGAAATAAAACAATACAAATTAAACAGAAAACAGGTTTAGGGGGGGGGGGGGGCTAAAACCCTAAACCTGTGGCGGCCTTTAGTCGCGGTTGGCCAGAAGAACCGCGACTAAAGGTCCTCCGCCCCGACGGCCGCCTGGCGCCCACGTGGACGGGCCTTTAGTCGCGGTTCTTAAGAAACCGCGACTAAAGTGGGGGTCCTTTAGTCGCGCCTATTTGGTCGCGGTTGCGCAACCGCGACTAATGGCAGTTGCGAACCGCGACCAAAGGCCCTTTTTCCACCAGTGGCATGACTAAGTCGTGATGCGAAAGAAGCACATGAGTCTTTGTATTTTAGTAGTTTACTAGCAAAAAGGCCCCATGCGTTGCAATGGGCACAGGATAAATTAGAAAGTTTATGCGTTATTTACCTATGTCATGGTGCACTACAAAGTGCAACTCCCAATCCATCTAATTCTGCCTCATCGTATCTTCCTTTTGATGGGAAACTGTTGTGCAGTGAATACTGCAATTGCAAATGCCATGACAAACTGAACATGTCCAATTAGGATTGCTCTTAGCTTCTAAGACATTTTCACCATAATCGCTGTAATTATAAAGTTACAAGGTGGTGACCAAGTGAAAAGGGAAAATAACTTCATGCACACAAATGAATAGCAAAGAGATATTGCTAGAAATATCTCACATCAGTTCTGAAAAGTGCATATTGATTATTAAGTAGAAAAGATATGTAATACTTTCCTTCAATTAGTCCAAACATATACTTAGTGCTAGAGTTATTTGGTTGTCGGTGTCAACTAACGGAATACCCTGGCCTTTTCTCATGTGCACCAAAACAATATGTAAAGGGCGTAATTTTAGAAGAAAAAAATGGCATAACAAACATGTGTTAGCGACAACATTTTATGCACCTGAAAATTACCTCGAAGAGGTTGATCTGGATACCCTGGTCTCCTAGACCTGGAACATATTGTTAGATATTGATCTGCAATTCGGTCCATGCACCCTCAATAATGACTTGCACATAACACCATGGCTAGGCATTATGTCAAACATATGACCGTATTACAAAGAAAGAGACAATAAAAATCATTTTGGTGATAACATGCCTAACCTCCTCTCCCATGATCATGGTGATGGATGCTCTCGGCACTCGACAATATCATTGAAGCGGCATTGATTTTGTATACTACCTTTGATGTAAGGTTTTTAAGTAGTAGTACCATTTTCTCAATCTTATGAAAATGTATGTCAGCAGGAATTCCATCTATACTATAACTTATAGGAGATGCTATCTTATAATTACGAAAATAAAAATCTATGTATAAAATTTGGATGGTTATAACCACAGTTCTACATAGTAAATACCCCATTCACTCTTCTTAACAATATTTTGGCAGAGCTCCTACTTGGTTCTTCATAAAACAAAGTACTAATACATTGCCATTGGCAAAATTTTAGTTAACAATTTGAATCGGGTATCATATAAGTTGTGCTTGGTTGACTAAAAACTGTACTAAATGTTTGTTTGATGACAAATACCAACACAAAGTACTAATACATAGCCATTGGCAAAAATTTAGTTAATAATTTGAAACTTTATCATGTAGCTTCAGGGAAGAAGATGATAGCTGGGAAGGCGTCACAGGGAGGCCACAACGGCAATAGAGCATTATCCAGTGGAAGGAAATACAAACCAGGAGCAACATTGAAGTCCACATCTTCAAGTTGAGGGTTCCATCTAGTTTTGCGTCTTTCCCACGGGCTCCATGGCTTTCGCTGGGTATGGTGCAGGCCACGGCGTTGGTGCACGACACCCATTTATCCACGGCAAGCCCGGACATGCACCTCTGCCACCAAATCCAGATTGTGCAACATCTGCCAATCTAGCTCATTACAAGCATCATATAGGGGAGCTGAGCATTGAGAAAAGAAAAAAGAGGAATAGACAGATGCACCCATATATGCTATTGAAAGATGATAAGAGTGGCAATATGTTGCATCCAACTAAACATGGTTGGGCCATCACAATGGATTCAGAGGATGGAGTCAGAGCCTGATTGCCACCTACAATGAAGAAGTGCAGCTATGACGGATTTAACATGACTCGGTCATCATCACAATATAGTAAGAGATGCAACCAACGTACCAGCGTCAGTTCCCTTGGTTTGATCGATGGTGCAATGCAATCCCGACCATAACTGTGATCGCAAACCTCGGAACTTGGAAAATCTTGACACAAAATCCGAATCATTTTGGTGAGCGAATGAAGAGCTTACACCATCTGAATCCGAGGTTCATGGTTGCTCACAGGAAACGTTGCCGGTGTCGTCGTCAAGTTGTTAGCTCCAAGATCGAAAAAATGCAGGAGGTAGATGAAGAACAAAAGAAACATATCGAAACAGAGAAGGTTTGGTACTGCCAACGTGCAGATTTTTCTGGGTCTTTATTTCACATTATATAGGGCTCAAGGATCCGACCTCACGACCAACTCGGCCTACTATTCGTGCCCAACACGTCATGACCCTGATCACAAACCGACCAGGTTTAAAACACACTTTATCTCTAAGAGTTTGACCCTAAAACGACTTCAAACGAGACCTGAACTTTTCCTGTCTTTTACAGACTCGGACACCTATCAGAACATGTGTTTACAGAGAACAGAAAACTCACATTCACCCCCCTAAACACGATGTTATGACTACTTGACAACCTTTACTCCGATCTTCTCACACATCTCTTGAAACTTCACCTTCCCAAGTGACTTCGTTAAAATGTCCGCGAGTTGATCGTTTGTATTGACATGCTCGACCTCCATCCTCCCTTCTTCCACACACTCGCGAATGTAGTGGAACTTTACATCAACGTGCTTGCTACGATCATGATGCACAGGATTCTTGCACAAAGATATGGTGGATTTATTGTCAATATGTAGCTTCACTTGCTTCGGCTGTTCTCCCATCAAGTCCGCATATAATCTACTGAGCCAAACTCCCTGACACGCCGTAGCCGCTCCTGCAATGTACTCTGCTCCGCAAGAAGAAAGTGCCATTACCTTCTGCTTCTGTGACAGCCAAGAGATCAAATTTTCACCTATGAAAAAGGCAACGCCAGTAGTACTTTTTCTGTCGTCCACGTCTCCTGCCATATCACTGTCACTATAGCCCACCAATGGTGGTCTTGCCTCTTTATTTCTTGTGTACTTGCAGCCATATTTTAGAGTGCCCTTAACATACCCCAAAATTTGCTTCACCGCAGCTAGATGTTCAGTAGTAGGGTGCTCCATGTATCTACTAACGATCCCAACAAAGTAGGCCAAATCAGCCCTTGTGTTCACCAAGTACCTTAGGCTCCCCACAATGCTTCTGTAATCTGTTGGATCAACGGCCGGCGCCTCACTCTGTTTGCTCAACTTGAGCTTAGCCTCCATAGGCGTATGTGAAGGATTGCAATCATCCATGCCACAATTCACCAGAATTTTTGTGGCATATGCCTCTTGGCACAATGTGATCCCATCTCTACTTTGATGTACCTCAATCCCAAGGTAAAAGCTTAACAAGCCTAGATCACTCATTTTGAACAATTCCTTCATCTGCTTCTTGAATCTTCCAATCTCCTTCTCACTTGCACCAGTGATTAGCAGGTCATCAACATACACACCAATGAGTAGACGACTTGCATCTATACCTCTTTTATACATGGCATGCTCTAGTGTACACTTCTCAAAACCAAGTGAAATCAAAGTATTATGAAGTTTAGTATTCCATGCTCTAGGGGCCTGCTTCAAACCGTACAAAGCTTTATGCAAATTATATACCTTATGTTCCTCTCCTTTCTTGACAAAACCAGTGGGTTGCTGCACATATACCTCCTCCTCTAGATCTCCATCGAGAAAGGCCGACTTCACATCCATGTGATGCAAAGAACATGACTCTTGAGCTGCTAGTGCAATCAACAACCGAACTGACTCCATCCTTGCAACCGGAGCAAAAACTTCTTCAAAATCAATGCCTTGCTGTTGTACAAACCCCTCGGCCACCAACCTTGCTTTGTGTTTCACCACTGCTCCTTGTGAATCTTTTTTAACTTTAAACACCCACTTGAGCCCAATTGCATTGTGTCCACTTGGAAGATCAACAAGACTCCATGTTTGATTTTATTCAATTGAACCGAGCTCCTCTATCATGGCGCTGCGCCAAGACTCTTCATCGTTCGCCTCTTCGAACGTGGCAGGTTCTACTTCAGAAAACAAGCAATGATCTCCTCTCTCTTTCATTCGATCTCCTCTCTTTTTCATTCGCACGGGATTAATTTTCTGAAGAGCCTCCTTTGGATAAAGATCCAATACTCGCCGGAGCTTCGCCGGCGTTGGCGGCCTTCCCGGAGTACGCTCAGGGGAATCACGAGTCTCCCCCATCGCGCTCTCTCCCATCGTGCTTTCTGGATCATCATCATCCCTGAAATCTGCAGCTTCAGAAGTTTCGGCTGCCACGGCAGCATTTCTGGGCGTCCCTGCAGGTTGCATGCCAGATTTCGCTGCCACGGCAGCTTTTTTGCTGCTGTTTCTGAACGAGCTCCAGCTGCTGGTCCGTCATCTCCATCATCATCGCCCCACCACGGTCCACCTCCTGGGGTAGAGGGGGAGCTGGGCAAGCCGTGGCTGGGTGTACGCGCCATGGGGGTTCCAGGTGCGCTGCCGGATCCCGGATTTCCTCCGCCATGTCCAGGATCGTCATCAACATCAAGCCCATCTTCATGTACGTCGTTGTCGTGATGGTGGCCTGCAGGATCAGTGTGATAGGATACAACAAACATATCATCACCTCCTGTAGGACGGTCCTCCACTGCTGCGCCGTCCCAATTCCAGGCTTTTTCTTCATCAAAAACTACATCAAGTGACACTTGTACTTTCTTCGTTGCTGGGTTGTAGACTCGATATGTCTTTGAACCTTGCTCATAGCACAACAAAATTGTGGGTATACTTCTGTCCGCTAGCTTCACGTTGTGTGCACACAACACCTTGATATGAGCAATAGATCCAAAAGTCCGAAGATGATCAACCGAGGGTTTTCTACCGCACCATGCCTCGTACGGTGTCATTCCAACAACACACTTTGTCGGAGCTCTATTGAGTAAATAAACAGCAATAGTCACGGCTTCTCCCCAAAATCTCCCCGGTAGCTTTTTGCTTTTCAACATACTTCTGGCCATAGCTACAACGGTTTGATTTCTCCTCTCAACGACTCTGTTTTGCTGCAGAGTATAGGGTGTCGTCAGGTACCTCTTAATCCCATGCTTCTCACAATAAGCTTTAAACTCATTAGAGGTAAATTCCCCTCCTCGGTCAGTCCTTAACGCCTTCAACTTTTCTTCAGATTCAACCTCAGCTGCAATTTTCACCTTTCTGAAAGCTTCAAGTGCCTCATCTTTGCTCCTCAACAAGACCAACCACATATACCTGATGTAGTCATCTATTATGAGCAAAAAATACTTCTTCCCGGATGGGGTAGCCGGAGTAATGGGTCCACATAAATCACCATGAACTAGCTCCAAAACTTTTGAAGCTCTGAACTTTGCTTCTCTCGGAAACGCACCTCGGTGTTGCTTGCCAACTAAACATCCAGTGCAAAGCTGATCAACATGATCAATCATGGGCAGTCCACTCACCATCTACTGCTTTCCCAATTTCCTCAATGCATGAAAATTCAAGTGACCAAAACGTGAGTGCCACATCCACGATGTTTCGTCAAACTTTGCTAGCAAACACACCGGCCGTGCCTTGTCCAAATTCAGGACATACATTCTGTTCTAAGACCTCTTCACACGCATCATGAGATTTCTTTGACGATCATAGCCCCACACATATCCGTCTTTGAGCACAATTTTGCAGCACCTCTCTTAGAGCTGTCCCAAACTAATTATGTTCGTCTTTAGCATGGAAATGTAATAAACATCTGTGAGAATCTTGTGCTCGCCACTCTTTGCTTCGAAGACCACCGTGCCTCTCCCTAAGATTGGCACTGTTTTGCCATCACTGAACCTGACCGTCCCTCCAAATGTCATGCTTAGCTCGTTGAATTGGGTCCTATCCCCCGACATATGGTTGCTTGCGCCCGTATCAAGGTACCAAAAATTTCCGGCCCTCTTCTCTTCTTCCTCGTGGAGATAAATTTTCTTCTCCACAAGTGCAACGGTTTCAGCTACTTGCATCTGTACGTCCACCTCTGGAAACTCACAGATTTCACACAGCAGCATGTTGGCTTGATCATCATCAATGTCACCCTTCTTCGCGATATATGCCTGCTCCTTCGCTGGCTTCCTACACTCAGACTTGAAGTGCCCCATGATGCCACAATTATAACACTTGATCTTGCGCTTATCGAACTTCTTCTTCTTTGGAGCGCTGTCCCCCGCGTTCCTCTTATTCTGTTCTTTTGGCGCATAATCTTGGCGAGTATTGCTTGAGCCCTCGCCAGCCTTCTTCTCCCTTGGAATCAACAATTGCCACTGCGCCCTCGTGAGCATGACTTGCTCGCCGTCCCTAGCATCAGCGAGGCTATGGCGCATCCTCTCATCATGAGCTTTGTAGCGGCCAACGAGGTCATCGACCGTCAACGTAGTCAGGTCGACACACTGCTCAATCGCCGTCACGATCTGCATGTAATGGGGAGGAGCAGCGCGCAAGAATATCCTGACCACTGAAGTCTCCGTCAGGTTTTCTCTAAGCGCGCGGATTCCATTGACCAACGTCATCACCCGCGAAGCAAAAGCATCCACGGTTTCATCGTCAGTCAACACAAGCGTTTCATAATTCCTCAAAAGAGTTTGCAGATTCACTTGCCTGACACGAGTATGCCCCTCGAAGAGCAGCTTCAAGGTATCCCATGCCTCCTTCACCGTTTCCTTGGCGATGATATGCTGAAGAACGTCCATCGGCATCACCGAATAGAGCGCCGTTGCTGCCTGCCTGTCCTTGCAGTGCTCGGCGCCGTCCTTCTTGTAGGCATTGCCGCCGGGGTCAACGACAACCCACAATTCAGCGGCTCGTAGGGCACACTCCATTAGAGCGTTCCAAACCCCAAAGTTCTCCCGATCAAAATGAGGGTATGACGTGCCGGGTATGACAATTGCTTTAGCCGCCCCAGAACTTTCTGCTGCAGCCCTCTGCTTGCTCAAGTCGTCGTCCACCATGGTCACCGGGTACTAGGCGAGCACAACGAGGCTCTGATGCCACGTGTTAGCTCCAAGATCGAAAAAACGCAGGAGGTAGATGAAGAACAAAAGAAACAGATCGAAATAGAGAAGGTTTGGTACTGCCAACGTGCAGATTTTTCTGGGTCTTTATTTCACATTATATAGGGCTCAAGGAGCCGACCTCACGACCAACTCGGCCTACTATTCGTGCCCAACACATCGTGACCCTGATCACAAACCGACCAGGTTTAAAACACACTTTATCTCTAAGAGTTTGACCCTAAAACGACTTCAAACGAGACCTGAACTTTTCCTATCTTTTACAAGTCACTTGGTATTCAAGGATGAACAACCAGTCAATTACCACGGCAATGGCTCTATAATCAGTGTGCCGATGCCAACGTCATGGGCATCTTACATTCTTACCTTTAATATAGCAGGGCATCAATTCACACACAGGGGCACATCAACTGCAGCTCTATCTGAATCATCTCTTCCTCGTGCTATATCAGTTTGGTTAAGCTGTTTTGGTAGATTCCGTTAATTGTGTGAGAAATCAGGTAAATGATTTTTATTTTTCTTTGGAGAAGATCCTTTCCTTTGGATTAGTAAACAAGATGTTATCTCTGGTAGAAATCTAACATGCTCCTTATGCTAGATTTAAAAAAGCCCAACTAGGTGAATAAATTACATGGCACTGTGTTTCTTCTTCAGGGGTTTCACAAGTTCTGGAAGGAGAAAGGGGTCAGTGCTAGATGAATTCATCAACGTTGAACTCGACGACGTCCTGGCCGAGCTTATCAGCGCAGACCAAACACTCCCAAGGCAAGTAGCTCATGGAGCTTGGGGCGGTGGTGCAGGGTGGTGAAGCACAAGGCCGGCGACCAGTGGCGTGAACGGGAGGCACGGGCGGTGGTCGTCGCGGTGGAGTGCTTCTTATGTCATATGCTAGGGCCGGCATGGACGGACAGTGGTCGGCTGAAGAATCGTCGAGCTAGGAGCACGAACGGACAGCTAAGTCAACTGGAGAGACTTGTGCCCGCTGTCGAGACGGCACCGGCGGCGGTGGGGGTCGATCGCACGTACGTGCGAGGGACGTATCTCCTAGAAAGAGACATGCCTTGTCCAAAAAACAGAGAGGCGGGGTATCGACTGATGGTGAAATTTGAAATTAGGCATCACACGTACGTGAGTTTTCTTTAGTCTAACATAACACATACTCCCTCCGTCCGAAAATACTTGTCATCAAAATGGATAAAAAGGGATGTATACGTGAAGAGGACTTATGCATTCAGGATTTCATGCTCGTGGTAGTCTTATGTTTTGGTCAGCCCGTGCGTTTCTCCAGCAGGCCGAGGCCCAATTCAATGATTATAGGTATAGAATAAGTATAGAATAAAGGAATAATGTATACATATAGAAAAATCTTTCTTTTAAATCTCAGGCGTCAATCTTTATCGATAACATAAAATCAATGTATATATAGTCCTGACGTATAGAGAACTATGAAAGCTTATGTCGTGGGTTTGTCACGGCAGATGTTCTTGTGAAAGGACTTAATCGTGGAGCCATCACTACAGGTTAGCTCAAAGGGGTTAAACCGGACAAGGGGCACGGGGATTTTATACTAGTTCGGCCCCTTCAAGGAAGGTAAAAGCCTACGTCTAGTTGTGATTGGTATTGCTAGGGTTTCGAAGGCCAGGGAGCGAATCCGCTTTCTCTAGCTCTCGAGTTGTTGTCTGTCCCTAAACCGCTGCCAGGTCGTCCCTTTATATACATAGGTTGACGCCCGCCGGGCTATAGAGCCCCGAAGCCGGATCATAAACGTGTCCGGTTCGGTCTCTATCCTTCCTATCTTACAATACAAGTTATATGACTAGGTCGGTTTACATTTACAGGCTTTAACCCGTCTTTGGGCCTTGGGCCTTTGTGAAGCGCCATCATCCTTGCATCTTCATGGGCTTCTAATCTTCAATGGAGTTAACCCGGCTACATAAGGCCGGTTTACCTCCAGTAGTAATATCCCCAACATTAGGCCCCAGATTGGTTTGAACTTGTTCATGTCAATCTTCTACACTTAGAAAAATTCCTCCCTCATATCTTCACCTTGATCTTGTAAACCGCCGTGACGTCATACTTCAAAATTATGATAAACCGTCCTGACGTCATCCATCCATTGATGTCGAAGATTACCTTCATTTAATGTGTCTTCAGTCACCGAGGCGACACCCTTATTAACTTATCCATTTTTGGGCTCCTCGATTCCCACACTTGCCGTTTCATCGCTTCATCTTATAAATAGGGGCAGAGGACCCCTTTATTTTCTTTCCACTCTCCTTTCCTCCCTTCTTCTTCCTCGCGACGTCTTCGCACCTGAACGCCGCCGTCATCGCCAAGCTTCGCCTCTGCTTCATCGTTGGCTGCTGCATCGACCTGTTCGCACCAGAGTTCCACAGCACACCTCCACTGCTTCCGCGGCCGCAGTAAGTCCTTCCCCCTTCTTTTCCAGATCCATTAGGGTTTCTCTGTTCTTTGCGGTTCTTGAAGTTCATCGGAGCTTTTGGTGCTGTTCTTCCTTGGCCTGTAGATGAATGCTTCGCACTTATCGTATCCCTTGCCGTGGCTAATCTTCTGTTACAACCATAGATCCTTATAAGCAAAAGCTGATGTAGTCCTTCATAAACTATTTCGGGTCTTATCCCCTTTTTAGGTCAAATATTTTGCTTTTCTGTCTTACCTTAGATCCGAAATTTTCATATGTCTCTGTGAAATCTATTTCTCCTCACACGAACATAGGCGGTTTAACCTTCTATAAGCAATCTATACCATTAGCCCTCTGCTAAACCGGAGGAACCTTTTACCTTCATAGTTATACTCCGGTTTAACAGTGCCTGAGTACTCCTATCCTGGTATTACTTTTCACCACTTATTGCATTGGTTTTCGGTTTATGCCATTTTGCATATCAGTATGTTTCTTACTCCATTGTATCTTGCATATCATCATGAGTGATTTATAAACTGGCCTTTCATTTTCAGCTTGTTTGTTTTGCAATGGCCAAACAATTCACTGCTTGCAACTGGAATCGTTCCCGGGTCACTGAGACTCAGTTGAATGAGATGGTCAACATCAGCTCCCTGCCTAAGAAAACGGAAACTAAATGGCGAGTTACAGGAATAGAAAATCCTCCAATCCCAAGGCAGGGTGAGGTGGTGGTCTTTGTTGACCATATAAGCCGTGGCTTCAAACCGGGATGTGCTTGCCAATTTCCAACTCCATCCCCAAGACATTGGGCCCAATTCAGTATCCAACCTATGTAACTTCCAGGTCTTCTGTGAAGCGTACTTACAAGAAGAACCAACTGCAGAACTGTTCCGGGACTTCTTTCACTTAAACCGGCTCACAGAGTTTGTAAATGGCTCGAACACTGAACTTGGTGGTGTCTCGATTCAAAAGCGGAAAGAAGTTGAGTTTCCTCACGCCAAACATCACAGCCACCCAAAGGATTGGAATCAAACTTGGTTTTACTGCAGAGACACTTCACCTGAAGATGAAATTCCCCATCCAGGCTTTCGTGATCACCGTCTTTCCAACACCCATCCGATGCCGCAACGCTTAAGCTCCGCCAAAAGGGCGAAATATGCCCCTCAACTCGCCAAACTCCGGGCCTTTATGGCCAATGGTTTAACAGGTGTGGATTTCGTGCGCTGTTTGATATCTTGGAGCATCTTGCC
The DNA here is from genome assembly GCA_034509565.1 of Triticum monococcum. NCBI lineage: Eukaryota > Viridiplantae > Streptophyta > Magnoliopsida > Poales > Poaceae > Triticum > Triticum monococcum. The sequence goes on along the minus strand of CM067843.1, from coordinate 93,329,526 downwards.
TCTAAGCCGGCGTCCTGGTTTAATGTGTGAGTATTCCAGTGAGGTTGACGACCCTCAACGTCATTGCAACCTTCAACTATCTGATGAAGAATTCACTGAAGGTGTAAAGAAGATCCTGAATGAATCGGAACTGGTCTGTAGCCAAACCGGTTTGAGTCCCTTCTTTGCCAAGAACAAACCACCTGCTGTAAGCATTATACTTCCTTTTTATCTCTAATGCTTTCATTTTGTGCAACGTGTAATCCTTTTTCTGTGTATGTATGTATAGGGTGATGACCCCATCTAGAAATGGAAAACCGTAGAAAAAGCGGTAAAACCAACGGTGGACAAAGTGGTCAAACCATCTCGCCCCAAAACCAAAGCCGTCAAACGGACGTCAAAACAGAAAACGGCTGACCGGATTAACATGGAGCTTGATGACGACACTGTTGATCCGGAAGTTGAGGTAGAACTTGACTCACTTGGCTCTCTTTTCATGCATCTCATTAACAATGATATTCCTCAAGAAGACGTAGAAGGCAGTCAAGCTGATGATGTAGAGGTAATTACCCTTTACTCCGGGTCAGACTCTATGCCAACACAAAAAACCCGCCAAGCAGTCCGGAAAGTAAGCTTTTCTCATCCTCTTGCTCACTTGGATCCAACATTTATTTTGAAGACTCAGTAGCATGAAGCTCGCCAGACAACCCGGCACAGTGGCCAACAGGTCACTTCAGCCGGTTTACCTGATACCCCGGTTCGGAAGCGCCGGTCTGAGGTCTCTCCTACTTCTGACCATTCTTACCCCAAGGCAGGTTATTTTAGACAACCTCTTAATCCGCCCGATTCAAATTATCATGTGACACCTCCCTCATCATCTGGCGAGTCGACAGCAACTCAACTCCTTCCTCTGAAAACTGTGGCCGGGTAAGTTGTATCACCTTTTCCTTCAATGCATAATAGAACTTGAATAAGATAGTAATCATTTTGTATTTTTGTTTGCAGGGCCAAAGCTAGACCCAGCAAGAAAGCTCGGGTCACCAATCCGCCCGAAGACCCGGCCACTTTTGAAGAAGAACTCAGAGGTGAACCGGAACAAACTTGTGAGCCGGAGGGCCTTCATCCTGAAGCCGCCTCTGGCGAACCGCCCCATCAAGGCCAAAATACCAATGAACCAACTAACGCTGAACCTGCAGCACCTGACATTGAACCGGTAGAGCCAAACCGGGCTAGTCCGGTGAGAAATGCTGATACTCCATTGTCACCAGCCAAACATACTGTAGGTCAAGGAGATGATGTCATCATTACTGGAATGGGCCATAGCTCTCCTGGCCATCCCGTTATCTTGGCTCAACATAGTGCCAAAGAAGAGCAAGCTGCTAGGGAAAAAGGCAAATGGAGCAGCGATTTATCAAGCTATGCTCATCTTAACGCTGAAGAGCTTCACTCTGGCTTCTTGACCTGTCTGCACTGAAACCGGGACTAAGAGGCCGGTTTGGTGAACTTGATGAAATAGCGATATGAGGTAAATTCCTCTCCCTTTGTTTATTGATTTATAGCCGAAACACTATCCCAAGTAGCCCCCAAGGGCCGTTTTATGATGTTAATCATAAACCGGGTCTTTGTAACAGTTGAAGTTTCTTGTCATTGATCCTCACAATGGCAGGTCTCTAAGAAGAGACAAGACTCATCTTTTAACAATTAAATAACTTTCTTCAGCATAGCCCCCAAAGGCCGGTTTAACTTGGCAAGTTAATCCAGATTTTAATCCATACATCCGTTTTAGAACAGACGCACATTAGCCCCCAAGTGTCAAGGATAATGCTTGCATTGTTCTGGAGACTTGTATAAAATGTAGCACTTTAGAGCAAATAGGCATTAGCCCCCAAGTATGAAGTGCATAACTTGTTATACGCTTTGTACTTAGAACATATATAACATGTTGCTTAATAGACCTTCAATGTTGCAGGCTGAACTGAGAAGCAAAGATGCCCGAAACTCTGACTTGCAAGAGAATGTAAAGTCACAACAAGCAGAGGCTGCAAAAGCCAAAGAGGAGCTGACTCAAGCACTGGCCGCAATGGAGAGACTGAAGGAATCTTTCAACAATGATCGGGCTAACTGGGAAACCGAAAAATTCGGTTTAACCAAAAGAGCTGAAGACGCCGAGGCAGCCCTGAGACCAGTTGCAGATGAACTAGCTGGTTTGAAACGGCAAATCAATGCTATGACTTCTACTATCTTTTGTAAGTGTCTGCTTATATGTTTTGCGTAAGTCAATGAACCGTATCACTGACCAGCACATTGATAAAAATCTTTGGCAGGTACTCGGATCGCTCATCTTGGGACAGACATGCAGATGAAGCTCAAAGCGGCATATACATTGGTTGAACACCTGTACTCTGGGTCTCAGCGGGCTATTTGCACAGCAGCTTACAACAAACCGGCCCCAACTTTTATTAAAGAAACACTTGAGAAGTTGGCCATGTTACCAGCCCGTATTGCCGAATTGAAGAAGACAGCTGCCAGGTCAGGAGCTTTAACCGCACTGATTCGAGCCAAAGCCTGGATTCCATACATTGAAGCGGATGATATCATTAAAGGATATCCAGGTGTGAAGGAAGACGTTTCAAACTTTGACAATGATGACCTCCGACGGCTGACCAAACAGATACGGCCAGTAGCCAGCAAACTGGCCGATGATACAGACTTGTCCCATTTCCAACCGGTTTATGACGCTGAAGGGAAAAGACAGCCGGCCGACATCCATGAAGTTGAAGAACTTGTGCCTCCGATTCATAAGCACACCTATGCTCCTGATATTAACCCCTCCAATCTTATCCATGAGGAAGTAGTATTTCAAGCTTTAACTGGAATCAATTGGTCGACGGTTGATTTCTAGCGTCTGGGGAGGGATGAAGAAGTGCCGACACCAACTGACCCTCAACCATCAAACCGTCCAGACGAAGCGTCCTAAACCGGTCGCCGGTTTACTTGCCACTGTGTGCTGATCTTGTGAAAAACAATTACGCCGTTGGAGCCGCTTTGAAAGCATCTTGTAATAAGATAGCCAAAACTCTGTTATTTGCCATGCCATCGAGCATGTTTTGTAATGCCTCATGACAACTAGTGCCACCTTTTGAGATATATTTATGCATAACCCATGATGAATTGTGTTCCTGGGTACAATAACTTAAAAGTATCTAGCGGTTTACCGCTAGACGGGCATAATGTCCAGGAAGTATACAATACATAGATGAAATAGTCGAAGTGTTTGTACAAAAAGCAATGTACATAACATACCTCATTGGTTGACCAACGGTGTATACGGCAAAGGTGTTAATACCAATCCGGAACATTGATAACCCCATCTTTGAAATACCGGTCCATATATTAAACTGGACCGGGATAACTACTGGGTTTTCTTTATAACACTGGTGATTTAGTCAAACCAGAACGGGTCAATAAACATCGGTTTATAATTGATGATGTGCCAACAACTTGTAGTTGAAAAGCAAGCCGGGTCAAGGACGCCAGTTTATCAAAAAATACTTATGAATTTCAACAAAGAAAACTCAAAAAGGAAAATATGCAAGGCTTTTTACGAGCTGCCAGGCTCCAAATCGAGGCTTTTCATGGGCTGCTAGGCCTCTGATTTAAACCATTTAACAAAGCCTTTTAAGATGGGCCTCTAATTAACCAATCATCGTTTTAACTTTGGCAAGTTCAGGGTCTATAAAAGATTGACATGTCAAAATGTTCGATGGGTCATACCAGGATAACCTGGACAGGAGTGGCTTACTTGATGAAGGCAGGTTAACCCGGGTTTTTAGGTGAATACACCAGGCTTCCAAGTTGTGGCTTGATAGCCAATTACAAGGGTCCATTCAAACTCTTTGTTGCTTTGCAAAAAGAGCCCCCAAGTAACTTTGTGAGCTGTGCTCAGTGTGTGCCATTGTTTGAGTCTGTGCTTTGTGCAACACTCTCTTTGGCTCCACATATTTTTTGTGTGGCCTAAATGCCTATCAAGAGTTGTAGCTATGGTGGTAACAACCAAGCCCCCTAGTGATATCCCTTCATGGTTTCAAAACCGATCAAGAGGTGTAGCTATAGTTCAAATATGACCAAGCCCCCTAGTGATTTTCTTTATATCCGTGCAACTGCTAAGACCGGATTAATAAAAACTCCGCTTTGTCAGTTAACTCGTATAGCACACACATGATGTAAAAAGAATAGATACCCCGCTTATAACGGAGGCTCCGATTTATTATATGATATATACACTGTCATAAATATGTACAGATGAAGAGCCTATGGCTTCAAGTATAGTAAGGCCGAAGGAGAGCTATGTTCCATGGCCGCTTGGTCTCCTCCTCCGATTGACGTGAGTATTTATGGTCTCGAACATCAATGAGGTAGTAAGACCCGTTGTGCAGATTTTTGCTGACCACAAAGGGTCCTTCCCAAGGTGGGGATAACTTGTGCATATCAGTCTGATTATGGATGAGCTGGAGCACCAAATCGCCTTCTTGAAAGGTTCTGGTTTTAACCCGGAGGCGGTGATAACGTCGGAGATCTTGTTGATAAATCGCCGATCGTGCTACTGCAAGATCTCGCTCTTCATCCAACAGGTCCAGAGAATCTTGACGTGCTTCTCATTATCAGCTTCAACATAAGCTGTCACACGGGGCGAGTCGTGACGGATGTCACTAGGAAGAACGGCCTCCGCTCCATAGACCATGAAGAAAGGTGTGTAACCCGTAGACCTATTGGGTGTGGTGTTGATGCTCCATAACACAAAAGGTAGCTCCTCAACCCAACAACCCGATGTCCACTTTAAGGGAACCATAAGCCTGGGTTTGATACCCCGTAGAATTTCTTGATTTGCCCTCTCTGCTTGACCATTAGATAGGGGGTGCGCCACCGATGCTAGATCGAGCCGGATGTGCTCACGTTGAGAAAATTCTTCCATCTCCCCCTTTGACAAGTTAGTACCATTATCTTATAATGCTGTGTGGAAAACCAAACCGGAATATCACCTTTTTGATGAATTGAACCGCTGTGGCTGCATCACACATGCTGACTGGCTCTGCCTCCACCCATTTGGTGAATTTATAAACTACTACTAACAGGTGGGTCTTTTTGTCCTTAGATCGCCTGAAGGGACAACCATATCAAGCCCCCAAGTTGCAAACGGCCACATAATTGGAATCATCCGCAACTCTTGAGCCGGAACGTGCGCACGGCGGGCGAATTTTTGACACCCGTCACATCTCTTGACTAAATCTTCTGCATCAGCATGCACCGTCAACCAGTAAAAACCGTGGCGAAAAGCTTTAGCAACCAAAGACTTTGAACCGGCGTGGTGACTGCAGTCCCCTTCATGGATTTCTCGCAAAATCTCACAACCTTCTTGAGGAGGAACACAACGCTGAATTGCTCCTGAAACGCTGTAGCGATGTAACTCCCCATTGAGTATGGTCATGGACTTGGAATGCCGGATTATCTATCGGGCCAACGTTTCATCGTCTGGTAACTCGCCCGGTTCATGTAAGCCAGATATGGGATTGTCCAATCCGGTATGGCATGCAGAGCTGCCACCAACTGAGCCTCCGGATCAGGAATAGCCAAATCTTCTTCGGTTGGCACCTTGATTGACGGATTATGCAACACATCAAGAAAGACATTGGGCGGGACTGGTTTACGCTAGGAACCAAGACGGCTTAAGGCCTCCGCCGCTTCATTCTTCCGCCGGTCTATATGGTCCACCTGATAACCCTTAAAGTGACCAGCCACTGTGTCCACCTCTCGCCGATATGCAGCCATGAGTGCGTCCTTAGAACCCCAAGTGCCAGACACTTGCTGAGCCACTAGATCGGAATCGCCAGAGCACTTAACCCGGCTCAAATTCATCTCCTTAGCCATCCGAAGACCGTGGAGCAAAGCCTCATATTCAGCTGCATTGTTAGTGTAAGTGCATCTAGTGCCCCTTAGTGATTTTGGTGTATTGAAGACTTATAGGTTAAGGGAATAATGCGTTTGTGAGTGTACACAGGTTTATAAGTCTATGAGGATTTTGATATTTACAGAGAAAGTCAACCCCTAAAAATGAAGTTCTTCGACTGAAGACTTTGGATCTCTGAAGACTTTCTGAAGACGTTGAAAGTGAAGAAATTGGTGTGACCGTGAAGACTTGGTATTCATTCGAGGAACACAAAGTGTGAAGACTTTTGTTTTCGTAGTTTCATTTTCTCTTTTTTTTGACTCATAGGAAACACCGTACTGTTAAAGGGGGTCGAGGAAATACTAAGGAAAAATTTCCAATTGATGCTCAACTCAAAATCGTACACCTACCAATCCCTTCGAGTGAAGCCATTGGAAATCTCATACAGTTCAGTCAATTTCTTCAGTGACAGAGACGAAGTTCTTTGGTCTCTGAGGAATTTGTCCCGACTGAGGAGTTAGGAATTTGCCAGTGTGGATTGCCTACACAGTGAGGAACATGATAGCCCTGAGGATTTTGCTACTCAAAATTCCGACCATTGTTGTGCTATGCGCCAGCTGTCCCAAAATATCTATCCACCTAACGGTCATATCATTTAAGGGCATTTATGTATTATCATGTCGGACTGCTCCCTAGGCTATAAATAGCTGCCCCCTACAACCACTAGTTGGTTGGCTGCTCTGAGAGAAACTGACACTTGTCATTTGAGAGCAACCCATCCTTTGAGGACTTTGAGCGAAAATCATCAAGTGAGGAAAACCCCAAACCAAAACCCAAACACCTACAAACCCAAAGTGATTGAGCATCACTGAAGAGATTTATCCTGTGTGGATTCGACGCTTGTTACCTTTGAAGACTGTGCTTCTTCCAGACGGTTAGGCGTCATGGTCTAGAGCATCCAAGAGGAATTGTGGATCGCCGAGTGACCGAGTTTGTGAAGGTTTGGAAGTCGCCTGAAGACTTACCACGAGTGATTGGACGAGGTCTGTGTGACCTTAGTTCAAGGAGAATACGGTGAGGACTGGGTGTCCTGAGCTGCGTGTTCAGGACTGGGTGTCCGGGACTGTGTGTCCTGTAGTTTAAATACTCAGCCGCTCCAACCAGACGTACAACTGAGACAGTAGTTGGAACTGGTCTACCAAATCATTGACTTCACCAAGCTTACTGGTTCTATTCCCTCAACTCTTTCATTTCCTCATAACTGTGTTGTGTGCTTGTTCATATATGTGTTTGAAGACTTTGACTGAAGACTTTCTCAATTTCCTCAGTTCAATTTCTTTAGTCTGTTTGTCTTCATCCTGTGTTATCCTGTGCTCACGCTACCTGTACTCTGTGTCTATCTTCATTTCATCACGATGACCATGCTTGTATTCTGTCATGTTTACTTTTGAGTACTTATTCCGCTGCTAGTAGTTCTTCGCTAAGGAATTTCCTCACCGGCAAATTCCTCCGTGAAGAATTTCATAAAAATCGCCTATTCACCCCCCTCTAGTCGATATAACACACTTTCAATTGGTATCAGAGCAAGGTACTTCCTTGTTCTATGTGATTTTGGTTTAACCGCCTGGAGTTTTAGTGATGTCGACCGCAGGTATGAAGAAAGTGACATGCCCCATCTTTGACGGTCATGATTATCCCAAGTGGAAGGCCATGATGAGGAAGCGCCTCATGGCAATGAACAGCGAGCTATGGACCGTCACTAAGATTGGTCTTACCAATCTATGCAAGATGGCGGACACTGATGATATTCACTAGTACACTCGACTTGACATCATGGCGAAGGATATTATCTGTTCCTGCATCTCGGGCGCATTATGCATCTTTGCAATGCGAAGCTTATCTGGGACCGAATCTCTGATGTCTATGAAGGTCATCGAACTTGTCATGATCCCTGGTTTGAGGATTTCAAGGAATCACTCAAAACGATGACTTTCAAACCTGAACCATCATCTTCTGCACCATGCCTCATGGCAAAAGGTGCCGAGGTAACCGAATGTTCGTCATACGAGTCTAGTGATGATGAATCTGATGATGATTTTGGACCTAGCTATACAAAGCTTGTTTATATTGCCACTAAACAACAAAAGGCCTTGGAAAAGGTTCAAAACATGCTAGACAAAAGTGATGATATGTTGGGTGAAGAAATGGATCGCACTGAAACTTTGACTGAAAATCTTTAGAGACTTCAGTCCAAGCTTGACAATCTTCAAAGTCATCATAACACTCTCTTATCGGATCATGAGAAGCTTTCTTATGAATTCTTCAAAGAAAGCAAGACCTTGAGAAGTTAAGAATGAGTTATGAAGATCTTCAGAAGGAGCGCGATTCATTACTTGCTCAACAAATCAGCGCTTCTCAGGAAGAATTTGTTCCTCCATGTTTGAAATGCATTGAACGTGAATCTGCTAATTCTTCACCTTAATGTTCAAATGCTGCTAATGGTTCAAATTCTTCACATGCCTCTGGTGTTACTAATTCCTCATATGAGGACATTGCTAGTATCACTGATGATGCAGGGCTAAAGGAATTGTACATGATAGGCATGTACAAAAGCCTCAAAGGGCATCAGACTCTTTGTGATGTGCTTAAAAAGCAGATCCTCAACAGGAACCCTAGGAAAGAGGGTATTGCTTTTGAGAGGAAACTCAATGCTGATGGTACATATTGGAAGCCTGTGAAGTACACCAAAACTACATGGGTTGCTACAAAGGGACCTCCAGTTGATCCATCTAACCTATCTAGATATGCATGTGAATCTCCTCATTCTGATGATGAGTCATTTGACTCCAACTACAAACTATTCAAAAATCAGAATGGTGAAGTATTTGCTAGATATGTTGGCACTAACTGCAGGAACGGTCCCCCTATGAAGAAAATCTCGGTTCCCAAAAGATGCCTTGAAAATCTTCAGGTGAATGTCATCATGACGCCACCTGTGAAGAATAGGAACCCCGGATCAAATTCTTCATATGGATCAAAGTCTTCATACGGACCAAACTTCTCACGTGGATCATATTCCTCAAAAGGATCAAAGTCCTCATATGAACATCATCGTATTAACCCGTCTGTTTTGTACGGAAGATCTAAGGATTATGGATCTGTGCATTATTCTTCAAATTATTATGTCCATAAGTCCTCGAAGAATTTTTCTGCTTACTCTTATGCTTACTCTAACCCCTCTTATGTGAAACGAAATGGACTGGCTTTTATGGAGCTCGCAGAATGATGAACTCTTTGCCACCCCTTTAGATGTGGGTGGTGAAGAAAAAGAACTAATCTCTTCTGCAGGGTCAGGTCTCTAGACATAGGTAATCGTCTGAAGAATTTGCTGGAGACCTCAGTATGCCTGATAGGACGCAGGCTAATCATGAAGAAATGAACTTCCATTTCTCACGTCCTCACACTACTTTATCTATTCTGTTGCTTGATGAAATTGATCTGATGAATTGATGTCATATTCTTCATTGATGAAGTATATGAGTTTGTAAGTTGGACTAATTCATCTGCAGGATGATCAACCCAAAGCCACTGAGTGGGTCCTCGATAGTGGATGTACAAACCACATGACTGGTGACAAGAATCTATTGATGGATGCTCCATTATCTCCATCGCATCTGAAGCATATCATATTTGCTGACAAAGGCAGAAGTCAGGTATTGGGTCTAGGTAAGGTTGCGATCACAAAGGATCGACACATGGACAAAGTCATGCTTGTTGAGTCCTTAGGATACAACCTTATGTCTGTCTCAATGCTTTGTGATCTTGATATGGTTGTTGTCTTTGGCAAGTATTGTTGTGTTGTGGTTATGGAAGCTGACAATTCCAAAGTCTTCGAAGGCTTTAGGAGAGGAGACCTGTATATTGTTGATTTCTCAACAGGACCACAACCAGCTGTGTGTCTACTTGCAAAAGCTTCAGAAGGCTGGTCTGGCATCGACGACTTGGTCATGCACGCCTGAGGAATTTGCACACGCTTGCGAAGAAGAAGCATGTCATTGGCATTGAGAATGTCAAATTCCTCAAGGATCACCTATGTGGAGCCTGTGAAGCTGGGAAGATGGCAAAGGCCAAGCATCCAGCGAAGACTATCATGACCACTACTCGCCCATTTGAATTGCTTCATATGGATCTCTTCGGTCCTAATCATTATTCTGCTATTTCAAATGAAGCATCTCAATATGGCTTTGTTATTGTTGATGACTACTCTCGTTATACATGGGTACACCTTGTTACTTACAAACATGAAGTGTAGGAGGTCTTCAAACGATTTTCCTCGAGGGCTTCAACCAACTTTGGTGTGAAGATCAAGCACATCAGAAGTGACAATTCCACTGAGTTCAAGAATTCTGGTCTCGATGACTATCTTGATGAACTTGGTATTACTCATGAGTTATCTGCTCCTTATACTCCTCAGCAGAACGGCGTCGTGGAGCGGAAGAACAGGACTCTTGCTGAGATGGCTCGCACTATGCTTGATCAATACAAAACGCCTCGTCGTATCTAGACTGAGGCAATTGATATTGTGTGCCACATCATCAACAGAGTATATCTTCACAAATTCTTCAAGAAGACTGCCTATGAACTCCTCACTGATAAGAAACCCAATGTAAGTTATTTCAAAGTCTTCGGTGCTAAATGTTGGATTAGAGATCCTCATCACAACTCAAAATTTGCACTGAAAGCACATGAAGGTTTTATGCTTGGTTACGGAAAGGACTCACACACCTACAGAGTCTTCAATAATGTCCTTCACAAGGTTGTTGAAACTGTAGATGTGCGGTTCGATGAAACTAATGGCTCGCAAAGAGAGCACCTACCTACTGTGATAGATGAACCAGCACCTGAGCAAACTATCAAGTTCAAGGCTACTGAGGATGTCATTCCTACTGAAGAATCTGCTGAAGAATTCATTCTAGGACATGAAGAACGTCGAGCTAATGCACCTGGAGAAAAGGCTGAAGAAAATGGTGCTGAAGAAAACGCTGATCAAATTCTTCAACGGCAACCAGCTCATCCTCGCATTGCAAAAGAAGTGCAAGTTGAAAAGATCATCAATGACATCAAAGCGCCAGGTCCACTCACACGCTCAAAAGCTTCACATTTGTCTAACTTTTTTGGGCAGTATGCTTTTGTCTCTATTAGAGAGCCCACTAAGGTAGATGAAGCATTTCTAGAGCCTGAGTGGATTCAGGCCATGCAAGAAGAATTACATCAGTTCGAGCTCAACAATGTCTGCGAACTAGTCAAATGTCCAGATCCTCGCAAGCACAATGTCATCAGCACAAAGTGGATCTACCGCAACAAGCAAGATGAAAATGGCCTTGTGGTGAGGAATAAGGCATGGCTTGTAGCTCAAGGCTACACACAGGTTGAAGGAATTGATTTCGATGAAACTTTTGCACCTGTTGCTAAACTTGAGGCTATTCGCATATTACTTGCTTATGCTAACCATCATGATATCACTTTATATCAAATGGATGTGAAAAGTGCATTCCTCAATGGTAAGCTTGAGGAGGAAGTATATGTTGCTCAACCCCCAGGTTTTGAAGATCCAAAGAATCCTAGCAAAGTCTTCAGACTCAACAAGGCCCCACGGGCGTGGTATGATACTTTGAAGGAATTCCTCATGACGAAAGGCTTCAAACACAGTTCACTCGACCCTACCCTTTTCACTAAATCTTATGATGGTGAATTGTTTGTGTGCCAAATATATGTTGATGATATTATCTTTGGCCCTACTGACCAATGTTATAGTGATGAATTTGCCTATATGATGAGTGAAGAATACCAAATGTCTATGATGGGAGAGTTGAAATTCTTCTTAGGTCTTCAAATTCATCAACAACACAATGGCATATTCATATCTCAAGAGAAATACCTCAAGTTCAACACAATGGTATATTCATATCTCAGGAGAAATACCTCAAAGATGTACTGAGAAAATTCGGCATGCAAGATTGCAAAGGCATCAAAATTCCTATGCCCACAAATGGCCATCTGTGCACTGATGAAAATGGTATTGACTTCGATCATAAGGTATAACGCTCAATGATTGGTTCTTTATTGTACTTATGTGCATCTAGGCTAGATATAATGCTTAGTGTTTGCATGTGTGCCCGATTTCAAGCTACACCGAAGGAATCACACCATAAGGCTGTGAAGCATATTCTTCGATATCTAGCTCACACACCAACACTTGGATTATGGTACCCCAAGGGCTCGGCTTTTGATCTCATTGGATATTCTGACTCTGACTATGCTGGTGATCGTGTGGACCGCAAGTCAACATTTGGTACATGTCATTTCCTCGGATGATCTTTGGTCTGTTGGTCCTCGAAGAAACAGAACTGTGTATCACTATCTACTACTGAAGCTGAGTATATTGCCGCTGGTTCTTGCTGTGCCCAATTGCTATGGATGAAGCAAACTCTCAAGGACTACGGAGTCAACATGAAGAATGTGCCTCTCTACTGTGACATTGAGAGTGCCATCAAGATTGCTCACAACCCAGTTCAGCACTCGAAGACAAAGCACGTTCAGATTCGTCATCATTTTCTTTGTGGTCATGTGTTTAAGGGCGACATTTCTATTGAGCTTGTGAAGACTGAAGAACAGCTAGCCGATATCCTCACAAAGCCCTTGGATGAGAAGAGATTTAGCAAGTTGCGGTGTGAGCTAAATATCCTAGAATCTTCGAATGTTCTTTGAAAAGGACACTCATCCTAACACTTATGCAAAATTGATGACTTAGATGTGCAACACATGAAGAAACGTTTTTCTCCAATTCAATGAAGAACAACACTCTTAGTGTGAAGAAATTGACGAAGAATTTGATTCTGAGAACCCTACGATAATTGTACGCGGTGTCTGAAATCATCATTCTTGTACGGTGGGTCATGCCACCACCAAAAGTTGAAATTCCTCAATTATTCATATTCTTCAACTTTGCATTGTCTTCACTATTTCCGTCGTTTTTCTTCATTGGCTATATATATAAGTTTATGTCCTCTGCAGCATTCACTTATTGCTAATTCTTCAAGTTGGTTTTTCTACTAAGTGAATGTGATCGGACCCTTCCCCCTCTATGCTATACTCAACCCAAACTGTTCACAAATTCTTCATGTGCGTTCTATTTGAAACTCGTTCAAAATCTTCATTGTGTCCTTGTCAGCCGAAGAAATTGCGAACGGAACTTTAAAACCTATCTTATCTAAATTTTCGGCTTTGCTGCTCAAACTGTTTCACATCCCACATTATACTTATCCACTCACCCATGATCTCGCACGATCTCCACCTCTCACTACGTGGGTGACACCTGTCATGCGAATGAGAAGGGTCACGGGCACGTTCGTCCAATTTCTTCAGGCGAGCAGTTTTTTCTCCGTGGCTATAAATACCCCTCCGTCCCTTCCTCACTTCTTTTACTCCGCTCGACCTATCTCTCCAGCTCGAGATTCTCAAACCCTAGCGCCGCCGCTACTTCATCGTCGCCGGTGAGGAAGAGCTTCACTACCTCGACCTCGTTGCCGATGTACTCGCGCCGACCGTGGAAATCTTCACTCCGCCGCCGCCGTAGCCGTCTTCCTCCGCCAAGTTAGGGTGTGGAAGATCTGCACAGAAAAACTTCACATCTCCTCACTCCAGTTCGTCGTGTTCTTCTTCCAGGGTAATTAAATGTTACTTTATTGCCCTCGTTGATTCGAATGATTATCTTCAAAATATTCAAAGGTGTTTTTCTTCATAGCTTCACACACTAAACACCTCACAAGTCATCTGTTCTTGATTCATTTCTGTAAGCATCATTTTTCTTCAAGATTCCTCAATTGTGTGGATCTTCGATCTATACAACTCTGGAACCTAAGATAAAGATCGCTTAGTGAAATTCTTCAAGACACATGTCAGCTGCTGAATCACTAGGTTCTCATCAACTTAACTCATTTGCAGCGTTCCTCGAAGAAAAGTTGCATACTTCTTTGGAGAATTCAATTGTCCAAATTCCTCAACTGAAGAAAATGGATGACGGTAAGAAGCCTCAGAAGGGAGGAAAGAGGCCTGAGGTCAATACATTGTTTGAGATCCCTGATGAAATATATGCTGGGTACTTGTAACGCCCCGAGACCGATGTGCCAGGTGTCCTCTAGTTATTCGCTGTTGTTGCCTTGTCATCGCTTGCGTGTCATGCATTACATATCATGTCAGCATGTGCATTTCATTTGCATAAATGTTCGTCTCATGCATCCGAGCTTTTTCCCCGTTGTCCATTTTGCAATCAGGCGCTCCTATGTCACCCGGTGCCCCTTTCTACCTCTTTTCTTGTGCGGGTGTTAGACGTTTTCGGATTGGACCGAGACTTGTCATGCGGCCTTGGTTTACTACCGGTAGACCACCTGTCAAGTTTCGTGCCATTTGGACTTCGTTTGATACTCCAACGGTTAACTGAGGGACCGAAAAGGCCTCGTGAGTGTTGTAGCCCAACACCCTTCCAAAGTGGCCCAAAACCCACCTAAACCCCCTCCATCATCTCAGTCGTTCGATCACGATCACGTGGCCGAAAACCGCACCTCATTTGGACTCTCCTAGCTCCCTCTATCTATAAATATGTGATCCCCTCCGGAATTCGCGGTCTAACCCTAGCCTTCCTCTTCCTCGCGCTGCCGGACATGTCCGTCCGCGCCGGACGCGTCCGCCGGCCACGTCATTCCACCCAATGGCAGCATGCCACGTCACCTCGTCGCCACCGCCAGCCTATCCAACGCCGCCACCTCACCGCCTCCTCTCTCCTCAGCCGCCGCGGGCCCGCGCGGCCCAGATCCAGCCCGGGGGGCACAAACCGCCGCCGCCCCATGCCTGGGCATCCCCGCCGCCTCGGGCGCCTGGCTGCGCGCCCCACACCTTCCGCCCGCCGCCCGTCACCGGCGAGGCGCGCCGCCGCGGCGCCCCTCGCCGCTGGGCCTCGTCGCCGGCGCCGCCCATCGCCGCCGCGACGCACCAGCTCCGCCGGCTGCCTCGCTCCTTCTCCGACCTCGGGAACACGACGCCCCGTTGCCGGAGCGCCTCGCCGCCAACCTCGCCCGGATCGGCACCCTCGCCGGAGTTCGTCTCGCAGGAGTTCCTCTCCGGTCAGATCCGGACAAGATGGATGAGATCCACCAATCCCGCCATCCAAACACCGTCTCTGTCCCGGATCTCTTTGTCCTGCTTCTCTCCGTCCCGCGTTGACTTTCACGAAGGTAAAAATTCCACTAAGTCCCCGAAGTTTCAAGATCCATATGCCCATTTTCGACGCATCTTAACTCTGCATCTGTAGCTCCGATTCATGCTTGTAGCATATCAAAATGTTCTTCTCGACGAGTACATCATTTCACCTCATTGCATCATTTTCATTTGAGCTCATCTGGATGCCCGAAATGTTGTTGGAAGAGGGCTATGTGAGTAATTTGTCAGATCTATTTCCGCAAATGGCATTTTGTCATTTTTGCCATGTTTAATGTGTGCATGATATGATCCTGAGCTCTACATGTGTTTTGTTATATGCCATTCCATATTTAAAGAGGTGCTTGCCATGTATTTTTGTGATATTTGTGGTGACTAGCACAAGCTTGGATAGTAGCGTAATCGGTAATGCTGATTTCAGGGATTTAGAATTTCAGTAAGTCCTTGTCCTGATTTTGTCGGTATGCCATATATTCATGTTGTTTACTAGTGATCCGTGCCTCTTTTGAGGATGATCAGTAAGGATGTTTTGTTATCATTGTGGTGCTATATCCATCCATGTCTTTGTTTGCATTTCTGGAGCACCCTAGCTTGAGTCAATCGAGCTCTACTTTTGCTATATCCTGAATCCTGGCAGATGGTTGACTTGTTAGCGATTTTGCCGAGGATGTTGCTATTGATCCGTGCATGCTATGTTGCTGTTCTTGACATGTATAGCTTCTATGCCATGTATTCTTTATGGGTGGATGCTTAATTTGTCATGACATGCTCTGTAGTGAGTGCATCGAGCTCGTAAACATGCCTACTCGTTAACTGATTTGCATGCTCCGGTTTTTCACTAAGTCTGAGATCTGTTTATGTTTTTGCCATTTTCACATGCTTGCAATTGTATTTTCTAATCCCTTTTGGCTCAAGGCCACTAAGGGACTTTTGTTAAGTGCTTTGATTAGCTTAATGCCATGCCTTGATTTCCCATGATAAGTTCCTATATCTTATAGTTTTCATGCTCCAAAGTGTGCTTCCTGATGATAAATCTCAGACTTGTGTTAATTTCACCAAGTCTGAAACCTGTTATCGTTTGCCCTTTTTCCATGCTTGTTTGAATCTGTTAATGGATGAATTAGCCGTAGCTCAGTGTTCATCTTTTGTCAAGCGTCTTGAGTGGATCCCTGCCATGTATTTTGTTGCCATGTTTGAGTGTTGTAGCGTATTTATCTTGTTGCATTTAGTTGGCTACTTGCTGTTTATCGATGACCGGTGCCATATTTGTTTTGCTTGCCATTTCCAAACTGTGCATCCGATTCCGGTGATCTTTATATTGATTTCAACCGAAATTACTGCACCTTTCTAGTGGCACTATTGGATTTCCAAGTTGAGGCCAGGTTCCATCATTCCTTTGCAAATCATGCATATGCATCGCATCCCGCATCCCGCATATCATACCATCTTTTGTCAAGCATCTTGAGTGGAATTCCGGTGTTGCTTCTTCGGGTTGGTTCCGATAACATCGCGTTTGTGAGGACCCGTTCGTCTACGTCCGTTTGTCTTCTTCATGGACTCGCTCTTCTTCCTTGCGAGATTTCAGGCAAGATGACCATACCCTCGAAATCACTTCTATCTTTGCTTGCTAGTTGCTCGCTCTTTTACTATGCCTATGCTGCGATACCTACCACTTGTTTATCATGCCTCCCATATTTTTAAACCAAGCCTCTAACCCACCTTGTCCTAGCAAACCGTTGTCTGGCCTTATGCCTAGTGTTTTGTTCCACTCTTGCCGCCCTAGTTTCTGTCATATCGGTGTTATGTTCCCGGAATTTTGCGTTCGCGGTTGGGTTATAATGGGAACCCCTTGACAGTTCGCCTTGAATAAAACTCCTCCAGCAATGCCCAACATTGGTTTTACCATTCGCCACCTAACCTCTTTTTCCCTTGGGAGTCGCTCTCCCGAGGGTCATCATTATTTTAAGCCCCCCCGGCCAGTGCTCCTCTGAGTGTTGGTCTGACCGAGTAGACTGCAGGGCCACCTCGGGGCAACTTGAGGGTTGGTTTTACTCGTATGATGTCTCATCTGAGTGTGCCCTGAGAACGAGATATGTGCAGCTCCTATCGGGATTTGTTGGCACATTCGGGTGATGTTGCTGGACTTGTTTTACCATTGTCGAAATGTCTTGTAACCGGGATTCCGAGTCTGATCGGGTCTTCCCACTAGAAGGACTATCCTTCATTGACCGTGATAGCTTGTGATGGGCTAAGTTGGGACACCCCTCCAGGGTTTTGAACTTTCGAAAGCCGTGCCCACGGTTATGGGCAGATGGGAATTTGTTAATGTCCGGTTGTATAAAACCTGAAGTTGACCTTAATTAAAATACATCAACCGCGTGTGTAACTGTGATGGTCTCTTTCCGGCGGAGTCCGGTAAGTGCACACGGTGTTGGAGTTATGCTTGACGTAGGTTGTTCTAGGATCACTTCTTGATCATAGTTTCTCGACCGTGCGTTGCCTTCTCTTCTCGCTCCCATTTGCGTATGTTAGCCACCATATATGCTAGTCGCTTGCTGCAGCTCCACCTCATACCTTTACCTTACCCATAAGCTTAAATAGTCTTGATCACGAGGGTGCGAGATTGCTGAGTCCCCGTGACTCACAGATACTTCCAAAACCAGCTTGCAGGTGCCGTTGAACCGTGCAGATGACGCAATCAAGCTCAGGAGGAGCTCGATGAAGATCTTGTCCTTTGTGTTGTTTTGATCCAGTGGATCAGTAGTGGAGCCCAGTCGGGACGATCGGGGATCTGTGTAGCATTTGGGGTAGTCTTCTTTTATTTTGGCTCCGTAGTCGGGCCTTGGTTGTAACTGGTTGATGTCATGCTTTATTCATGTATTGTGAAAAGTGGCGATTGTAAGCCAACTATGTATCTCTTTCCCTTTATGTATTACATGGGTTGTGTGAAGATTACCTCACTTGCGACATTGCTTTCAATGCGGTTATGCATCTAAGTCATGCTTCGACACGTGGGAGATATAGCCGCATCGAGGGCGTTAGAAGTTGGTATCAAAGCCTTCCCCGACCTTAGGAGCCCCCTGCTTGATCGAACCGCTGGCGTTAGTGAGTCTAGAAATGTTTTGAGTCATTTATGATTATATATATCGGAGAGTTAGGATTTCTTTTTACTCCTCAGTCCCTTCGTCGCTCTGGTGAGGCATCCTGACGTAGAGTTTTGACTCTTCTCTTCTCAAATTGCACTAAAAAAAATTTAGGATCACGCGGGTATCTTGGAATCGTTCCGATAGTTTTGTGACGAGAACATTGTTCTTGGTGCCTCCTGTCATTTAGGGGTTGTGGCAGTGTCCCGGGGAGTTGAGCTCCATGGTGTTGTCGTCACAATTTTATCGTTGCAGTTCTGGAATACCTGAGTTTAGTTTCGCCGACATCGAAAATCTCTTTTATGCAGTTGTTGGTGAGATAACCTCGATGCCACCCAGTACTGGGGCGGGAGTTCGGGGGTATTGCCATAACTCGTATAACGGATGCTTTTTGAAGGTTGAGGTAGATGATTTCCGAACGTTTCTTGGTTATGTGTTGAAGGATGGATACAGCTGGATGTAGGATTTGCTAGTTTTGGGTGAGATATTATGCTTCCCCTGTATCCCCAACACCTGATTGCATAACCGGAAAGTTTCGGGAGTTTATAAGTGGGAATTCAAGTAGCTCTTAGGATAACTTTCTGACAGATGTATGATATGAAATTGGGGTTCGATGTCTAGTGGTACGCCTATTCACGGTTGGTTTTATAGTGGTCTCGTTGTGTCTTAAAGAGTCCTTGGCTATGCCGACTCGGGGATGCTTCGTATGTCATGTGCACTGCCTTGTACATGATGGTGTTGTACGATCGAGCCCGTGTAGGCCCCACCACGAAAACTTTGGACGAAATCTCTATCATATGTTTGTTCCAGCTTATTCTGCAAGCCAATCCTTTGTTTTTGTTTTTGAGTTGTCGTATTCGAGTTTCTATGAAGTCAAATGTTGATTCCATACCTTCCCCAAATGGTGTTCTCATACTCCGATATGAATACCAATCCTTCTTGATCATCAAGATTGTTTTTGTCAATCCTTTTTAACCGGCGTGCTTCTCTTCAAGTGGATCCGATCATTACAACATTCGCAAGATCAAGTATCAGTTTCTTCTGAACGGTGTTTGTTTCATCCGTGTCCTAGTTGCCTTTGTTTTCCCTCCCTCCCACCCTTTTCTTCAAGGAACCAGATTTCTTATTCAAGTATCATTTTATTGTTGTGAAGCCTCTCCATTCCTTTTCCGTCAATGTTCTTATCCGGTGATTCTCATGAAGATTCTAATGGAGCTTCAAGTTTGTCATTCTTCATTCTTTTCATCTCCGGTGGTTTCAAATCAAGCTTTCAGTGTTGATCGCATATCCCTTTTTCCTCATTTCAAATACCTTCTCATGCTGGTGCAATTCTTAATCATTGACCTCTCGCTATTCAATTGTTCCGGAGTGCTCAAGATATCTCGAAGATTCGTGTTTTCCACTCTGCATTCATTCAAGATCTTTCGAGGTTGTTATCTCATTCAAGTCATTTAATTCAACCGGTGCATCCTCTCTTTTAAATCATTTCAACGGTGTTTCTTTTGAGTGGGCCCTAACCCACAGGTCTTTTCCCAAGATCTTACCCGACTCTTCTAATTCTCCTAGAGATGTCCTTAAAATTCTTTTCAAAGTTTGACGTAAGAATGAGTTATCATCGGTCTAATGCCTTTCTCCAAGATCTTTCAAATTCTTTTCACCGTTGACTCAACCTTTCCATTTTTCATTCCGGAGTATCTCAACAATTTGGTGGTGTTCCTCATCGTCATTCTCAGATTTTGAAGACCGAAGAAGAGTTTCTTTTAAATATTGCCCCATTCTCTGCCATCCTCTCATAATTGTTTTCGGTTGTGAGATTTTCACCCATCCGGAGCAATTCAAGATTCTGTTTAGTTTGATTATCCGGAGCCCATCATCTAAGACTTATTCATTCTAGCTTTCAGCTCTCATACTATAAATCATACCGGTGTCTAAATCAAGGATTCTCTAATCAGCTCATAATCTCTTTGTTCTCATGGATCTAAATTCTCTCAAGCATCTTCGTTTAATTGCTAATTCTTCCCGGTGTTTCTTCATGTTTTAATCGTTTTTTTTCAATTCTTACGGTGGTTCATTCAAGAGTTTTCTTCCTTTGTGTATCATATCTATGCATTCGTGCTTTTCAGATTCTACCGGTGGTTCGTTGAAGACCTTCTCAAGTTGGCGCCATATCTCTCTTAATCTTCTTTACGAGAATAATTAGTATGCCAAATCCGTTTGCTCGTCATCAATTTAAATTGATGAAGGATAAGCATAAGGTAATTCTTATTTTTGTTTCAGCCAAGTGATTTAATTCCTTATTCCGGAGGTTCGCAAAAATTCTTGATCTCATTTGTTCATCTTTCTTTTCCTGGAGTTCCAAGCTCTCTCATTATTATTATTTTTTTCGTCACGGAGAACCATCTAAATCATTTCAAGGCTTCACTTTGTGTTCTCAACTTCTTTTTCCTTTCGTCTTCATCATCCTTCTATTACCGGAGTTCTTCATGAAGGTTCTTCATGATGGTTCTTCAAGGATTTAATTCCTTCTCGAAGTGTTCATCAACATTCTTTTCTAAGGAGCTCAAGTTTTCTTCATCTTGCAGTCCGGAGTGCTATTCTTTCACGCATATCTTTTGAGGTGGTGTTATGTCTTTCTTGATAATTTCCCTTCGTGCTTCGGGATTCACAAGTTATCGAAATGACATATATTAAATCCAGCAATCGTGTCATTGGAGTTATCTTGGGCTATATTTCACCTAAAGCTTTCCTTTAAGGATTGTCGCTCTTATGGTGTTTATCAATGATCCAAGTTCTTCATTTATCCTCCCGGTGAAATATTTGCTCGTCTCCTTGTTCATACCAATCCAATTCTTTTTCCCGTGAGTGGCAGGTTGTCACCTCATAATTTGAGATGTATTCCATAAGACCATATCAAGCATATTCTTTTCGTTGTTGGTGTTCCAACAACTCCGTTCGACCCTTCTCCTAAAGATGCCTTTTCAAACTCTTTTGTGGCAGAAGTTGGCATTTTCTTCTCCATTCTTTTATTTTAATCATCTGTCTTCTATTTGGGATAATTAGATTCATGCCCCTAGTTGTGTCCCACTCGTCTGTTTTACCCCTAATTCCCAAAAGTCACCGGTTCTGTCCAAGTCACTTTGCTCTTCTTATGCTTTTGCCCTTTGACCGTTTGACCGTCAGTTTGAAAAATTCATAACTAATTCATACTAAATCAGAAAAATGCAAATAAGATACCAAAATGTTCGGAAAAACATCACCTATATGTGAGTGTCATTTTCATTCATGAAAAAAGTGTTGCAAGGTGCCCATCCGAGTTTTAGCTCTTATGCTACCACCATGAATAGTAAAATCTAAAAAAGTTCAAAAATTCAAAAGAAAATTTGGTGGCAAAGAATGACAAATGTTTTAAGTTCCTGCCAAGTTTCATCAGGGAATAACATTCGTGGGTGCCGCGGCAAATAAAACAACCAGCACTCCAAAATAGATTTTTTTTGCCACGACTTCCACGAATGCCATTCCCTGATGAAACTTGGCAAGCACTTAGAACATTTGTCGTTCTTTCCCATCCTATTTTTTTGAATTTTTTTGAATTTTTTTAGATTTTACTATTCATGGTGGTATCAAAAGAGCTAAAACTCGGATGGGCACCTTCCAACAATTTTTACATGAATGAAAATGACACTCACATATAGGTGATGTTTTTCCAAACATTTTGGTGTCTTATTTGCATTTTTCTGATTTAGTATGAATTAGTTATGAATTTTTCAAGCTGACGGTCAAACGGTCAAAGGGAAAAAGCATAAGAAGAGCAAAGTGACTTGGACAGAACCGGTGACTTTTGGGATTAGGGGTAAAACATACGAGTGGGACACAACTAGGGGCATAAATCTAATTATCCCCTTCTCTTTCTCTCTCCCGGAGGCATTGTGTTGCTGCTCTCTTCAAACCTTCTTCTTGTCCTTGTCATCCTTATCCTTTTAGCCGGAGTGTTGTGCCCCTTTGCTCAAGCTCTTTCATTTTATCAAGTCTTTCGTCTCTTTTCAACCGAAGTGCTGTCCGAATTTGTAATTCCTTGTTCCTCTTCCCTACCGGACTGCTTTCAACTTCGCTCTTTCTTGTTGCTTTCTTTCTTTCAATTTGGTCAACCTCTCAAGGCTCGTGATTTCACTCGTTTGTCAAAGAAGCAACTTAGTTTTACCGCTTATCTTCCTCCTCAGTTTTTTCCCTCTGGTGCCATTCTAGATCTCGGGACGAGATCCTCTCATAGTGGTGGAGTGTTGTAACGCCCCGAGACCGATGTGCCAGGTGTCCTCTAGTTATTAGCTGTTGTTGCCTTGTCATTTCTTGCATGTCATGCATTGCATATCATGTCATCATGTGCATTTCATTTGCATACATGTTCGTCTCATGTATCTGAGCTTTTTCCCCGTTGTCCGTTTTGCAATCCGGCGCTCCTATGTCACCCGGTGCCCCTTTCTACCTCTTTTCGTGTGCGGGTGTCAGACATTTTCGGATTGGACCGAGACTTGTCAGGCGGCCTTGGTTTACTACTGGTAGACCGCCTGTCAAGTTTCGTGCCATTTGGACTTTGTTTGATACTCCAACGGTTAACTGAGGGACCGAAAAGGCCTTGTGAGTGTTGCTGCCCAACAACCTTCGAAAGTGTCCCAAAACCCACCTAAACCCCCTCCATCATCTCGGTCGTTCGATCACGATCGCGTGGCCGAAAACCGCACCTCATTTGGACTCTCCTAGCTCCCTCTATTTATAAATATGTGATCCCCTCCGGAATTCGCGGTCTAACCCTAGCCTTCCTCTTCCTCGCGCCGCCGGACATGTCCGTCCGCGCAGGACGCGTCCGCCGGCCACCTCATTCCGCCCAATGGCAGCGTGCCACGTTACCTCGTCGCCGCCGCCAGCCTATCCAACGCCGCCACCTCACCGCCTCCTCTCTTCTCCGCCGCCGCGGGCCCGCGCGGCCCAGATCCGGCCCGCGGGGCCCAAACTGCCACCGCCCCACGCCTGGGCATCCCCGCCACCTCGGGCGCCCGCCGGCCACCGTATCCGCCTGGCTGCGCGCCCCGTGCCTTCCGCCCGCCGCCCGTCACCAGCGAGCCACGCCGCCGCGCCGCCCCTCGCTGCTGGGCCTCGTTGCCGGCGCCACCCATCGCCGCCGCGGCGCACCAGCTCCGCCGGCCACTTCGTTCCTTCTCCGGCCGCGGGACCACGCCGCCCCGTCACCGGAGCGCCTCGCCGTCGACCTCGCCCGGATCGGTGCCCTCGCCGGATTTCGTCTCGCCGGAGTTCCTCTCCGGTCAGATCCGGAGAAGATGGATGAGATCCACCAATCCCGCCACCCAAACACCGTCTCTGTGCCGGATCTCTTCGTCCTGCTTCTCTCTGTCCCGCGTTGACTTTTGCGGAGGTAAAAATTCCACCAAGTCCCCGTAGTTTCCATATTCATATGCCCATTTTCGACGCATCGTAACTCTACATCCGTAGCTCTGATTCATGCGTGTAGCCTA
Source organism: Triticum monococcum (assembly GCA_034509565.1). NCBI lineage: Eukaryota > Viridiplantae > Streptophyta > Magnoliopsida > Poales > Poaceae > Triticum > Triticum monococcum. The sequence continues at coordinate 93,305,662 of CM067843.1, read as the reverse complement.
TCAAAATGTTCGTTCGACGAGTACATCATTTCACCTCATTGCATCATTTTCATTTGAGCTCATTTGGATGCCAGAAATGTTGTTGGAAGAGGGCTATGTGAGTAATTTGTCAGATCTGTTTCAGCAAATGGCATTTTGTCATTTTTGCCATGTTTAATGTGTGCATGATATGATCCTGAGCTCTACATGTGTTTTGTTGTATGCCATGCCATATTTACAGTGGTGCTTGCCATGTATTTTTGTGATATTTGTGGTGACTAGCACAAGCTTGCAAAGTAGCATAATCGGTAATGCTGATTTCAGGGACTTAGAATTTCAGTAAGTCCTTGTCCTGATTTTGTCGGTATGCCATATGTTCATGTTCTTTACTAGTGATCCGTGCCTCTTTTGATGATGATCAGTATGGATGTTTTGTTATCATTGTGGTGCTCTATCCATCCATGTCTTTGTTTGCATTTATGGAGCACCCTAGCTTCAGTCAATCGAGCTCTACTTTTGCTATATCGTGAATCCTCGCAGATGGTTGACTTGTTAGCGATTTTGCCAAGGATGTTGCTATTGATCCATGCATGATATGTTGTTGTACTTGCCATGTATAGCTTCTATGCCATATATTCTTGATGGGTGGATGCTTAGTTTGTCATGCCATGCTCTATAGGGAGTGCATCGAGCTCGTAAACATGCCTACTCGTTAACTGATTTGCATGCTCCAGTTTTTCACTAAGTCTGAGATCTGTTTATGTTTTTGCCATGTTCACATGCTTACAATTGTATTTTCTGTTCCCTTTTGGCTCAAGGCCACTAAGGGACTTTTGTTAAGTTCTTTGAGTACCTTCATGCCATGCCTTGATTTGCCATGATAAGTTCCTGTAGCTTATAGTTTTCATGCTCCAAAGTGTGCTTCCTGATGATAAATCTGAAACCTGTTATCGTTTGCCCTTTTGCCATGCTTGTTTGAATCTGTTAATGGATGAATTAGCCGTAGCTCAGTGTTCATATTTTGTCAAGCATCTTGAGTGGATCCCTGACATGTATTTTGTTGCCATGTTTGAGTGTTGTAGCATATTTATCTTGTTGCATTTAGTTGGCTACTTGCTGTTTATCGCAGACCGATGCCATATTTGTTTTGCTTGCCATTTCCAAACTATGCATCCGATTCTGGTGATCTTTATATCGATTTCAACCGAAATCACCTCACCTTTCCAGTGGCACTCTTGGATTTCCATGTTGAGGCCAGGTTCAATCATTACTTTCCAAATCATGCATATGCATCGCATCCCGCATCCCGTATATCATACCATGTTCATGAGTGGTTTGTTTACTATGTTGTGTGCTTCTTTCCGGTGTTGCTTCTTCGGGTTGGTTCCGGTAACGTCACGTTTGTGAGGACCCGTTCGTCTACGTCCGTTTGTCTTCTTCATGGACTCGTTCTTCTTCCTTGCGGGATTTCAGGCAAGATGACCATACCCTCGAAATCACTTCTATCTTTGCTTGCTAGTTGCTCGCTCTTTTGCTATGCCTGTGCTGCGATACCTACCACTTGTTTATCATGCCTCCCTTATTGTTAAACCAAGCCTCTAACACACCTTGTCCTAGCAAACCATTGTCTGGCTATTTTACCGCTTTGCTCAGCCCCTCTTATAGCGTTGTTAGTTGCAGGTGAAGATTGGAGTTTGTTCCTTGATGGAACATGGATATTTTGTTGGGATATCACAATATCTCTTATTTAATTAATGCATCTATATACTTGGTAAAGGGGTGAAGGCTCGGCCTTATGCCTAGTGTTTTGTTCCACTCGTGCCGCCCTAGTTTCTGTCATATCGGTGTTATGTTCCCGGATTTTGCGTTCCTTATGCGGTTGGGTTATAATGGGAACCCCTTGACAGTTCGCCTTGACTAAAACTCCTCCAGCAATGCCCAACATTGGTTTTACCATTCGCCACCTAGCCTCTTTTTCCCTTGGGAGTGGCTCTCCCGAGGGTCATCATTATTTTAACCCCCCAAGGCCAGTGCTCCTCTGAGTGTTGGTCCGACCGAGTAGACTGCGGGGCCATCTCGGGGCAACTTGAGGGTTGGTTTTACTCGTATGATGTCTTATCTGAGTGTGCCCTAAGGACGAGATATGTGCAGCTCCTATCGGGATTTGTTGGCACATTAGGGCGGTGCTGCTGGACTTATTTTGCCATTGTCGAAATGTCTTGTAACCAGGATTCCGAGTCTGATCGGGTCTTCCTGCTAGAAGGAATATCCTTTGTTGACCGTGAGAGCTTGTGATGGGCTAAGTTGGGACACCCCTGTAGGGTTTTGCTTTCGAAAGCCATGCATGCGGTAATGGGCAGATGGGAATTTGTTAATGTTCGGTTATAGAAATCCTGAAGTTGACCTTAATTAAAATACATCAACCGTGTGTGTAACCGTGATGGTCTCTTTCCGGCGGAGTCCGGGAAGTGAACACGGTGTTGGAGTTATGCTTGACGTAGGTTGTTCTAGGATCACTTCTTGATCATAGTTTCTTGATCGTGCCTTGCCTTCTCTTCTCGCTCTCATTTGCGTATGTTAGCCACCATATATGCTAGCCGCTTGCTGCAGCTCCACCTCATACCTTTACCTTACCCATAAGCTTAAATAATCTTGATCCCGAGGGTGCGAGATTGCTGAGTCCCTATGACTCACAGATACTTCCAAAACCAGCTTGCAGGTGCCGTTGAACCGTGCAGATGACCCAATCAAGCTCAGGAGGAGCTCGATGAAGATCTTGTCCTTTTGTGTTGTTTTGATCCAGTTGATCAGTAGTGGAGCCCAGTCGGGACGATCGGGGATCTGTGTAGCATTTGGGGTAGTCTGCTTTTATTTTGGCTCCGTAGTCGGGCCTTGATTGTAACTGGTTGATATAATGCTTTATTCATGTATTGTGTGAAGTGGTGATTGTAAGCCAACTATGTATCTCTTTCCCATTATGTATTACATGGGTTGTGTGAAGATGCGGTTATGCCTCTAAGTCGTGCTTCGACACGTGGGAGATATAGCCGCATCGAGGGCGTTATAGTACTGCACACCTACTGAGGAAACCAAGAATGAGCGCAAGGTGCGCATTCGGAAAATAGAAAGGAGATGGGCAAGAGAGTGGCGGGAGTACAGGTATGTAACTCCAAAGTACATGAAGAAATTCGCACTCAATCCTCCATGCCCAAGAGCTCTATTGGCACCTGGCCAAATCGCTGATCCCACCAGCCTCAAGTGCGGTGAGGACTATCCTGATGAATGGGCCAAGCGCCAAGCCAAGTTGGCTAAGCAAGCCAAAGAAGCAGTGAGGAAATTCAATGAAGACTCTACTGCTGATGTTGCCTCTGCTGAGGCCTTTGCTGTCAAGCCAAAGAAGGCTATGTCAAAGAAGCCTGCGCGCAAGCCAAGTGCGTCACCAACAATGCCCACAAGGCCAAGTTCCTCAGCAATGCCCTCACGGCCAGAATCCTCAAAGCCCTCACGGCCAATTCCTCATGCTGCTCCTGTTCCTCCAAAGTCCTCAGCTCCTCCGTCAAAGCCCTCAGCTGTTCCGACTAAATCCTCAGCACCTGTGCATCTCGCCGCGTGCCAAAGGACTGCAGGCATCTCCATTGCCTCAGGTGTCTCAGCTAGTTCCTCAGTTGCACCAAGTTCCTCAATTGGCCCCTCACTGCTGAAGACAAAGGCCACTGCTGGACGAGGTCCTTGCCCAAGTCCTCAGAAGAAACAAGTCGCCTTCCAAGTGCCGTCTGAAGAAGACGAAGCTGATGATGATGAACTTGCAGAAATCATTAGAGACAGGCAAGTCAGGGCCGCTACAGCCAAGGGAACAAATGTGCCACTGATTTTGGATTCCAAGTTGATCCTCGACTACATTTATGTTTGGCACAAGGACCCCAACACTCCCATGCCTGACTTCAAGCTGACTCCTGGCCAAAGTCACATGCTGACCCACTTCATTCAAGAAGAAAAGTGGAAATTTGAGAAGGCCAGGTAGATCAAGAAAGCGCAGTACAAGAAAGAGCGCTATCTGAAGAAAAACGTTGTGTCTATGACAACTGAAGAACTTCTCACTATTCAGACTGAGATCAAGAAACTCGGCGATGACTTTGACGCATATCGCACTGATTGGCTTGGAGCCAAGGTTCATTTTGTGAAACTTGCGGATAACTTCACTTCCAATGTTGCAGCCCCAATGCAACAGGAAATTCCTCAAGCTGAAGCATCTTCTCAGCCTACTGAAGAAAATGCCAGCACCGCTGATGACAATCAGGCTACTGAAGAAAATGTGAGTTCCAGGGCTGATGACTGCATTCCAACCGCTGAAGAAACTGTCAGGGCATCCACTAGTGGTGCGCCTGAAGAAACTGAAGAAATCAGGGCAACTGCATTAGTTTTGCCTGAAGAAAATCAACCAAATTCCTCAGCTGCTCTTGCGCCAACCTCAACTCCAATCCTCCCATCTGCATCAGAAGTGAAGAAGACCAAGGCTCCAGAGCGTGCTGCAGTGAAGAAAAGGAAAGCATCAGCTGCTTCAGATTCTTCAGCTCCGAAGAAGATGAAGCCCTTGATGAGTGCATTTGCTAATCCGATTGATGCTGTTCCCATTTCAACCAGGCCATCAAAGTACCTTGTTCCTTTTGATGAAGAATATGTGATCCCCAGCGGATCAGATGAAGAAACTCCTTCTGCTGCTTCGTTAGAGCAGATTGATGAAGAAATTGAAGTGGATGTGATCCCTTCAACACCTGTCATCTCCTCGCCCATGCCTCAGTTCACAGTTGAAGAGGCTGGCGTTGAAGAAATGGAAGATATAGATGTGGACGGTGGCTGCTCCACACCCGTAATCAGTGATGAATTCTGGGAAAGTCAGCATCCAAACTCTCCAATGTTCACACCGCTGCAGCAAATACCTTAGTCGCCTGCATCAACTATTCAAATGGGCTCTGAAGAAACTCACCCCACTTCATCTGTGCACGAGGAAATTCCAGCCACTAGTGCTGAAGAAAATGTTGCTGCTGAATAACCAACAAAGCAGACTGCCACTGAGGAGGAACCAGAAATTCCTCAGCCAGAAGAACCAGCGATTGAGATTCCTGATGTCGTGATGCAAGTCACTGACACTCCTCTGCCGAAGCAAAAGTTCAAGGCTAGTGATTTCTTTGGTGAGCATGTATTCTTCGAAGATTACAACCCTTATAACTTTGCTCGCATTAGGAAGAGGCATTTCTGGACTGCTAGTCAAGCCAATTTCTATTCCTCAGTGCTGTTCAACAAGGAGAAAATCTTCTAGCATGAGCATATTCCTCTCGTGGATATGGATTCTCTGCTGTGCTTCGCACCAGTCCTTAGTGTTCTTCATGATGCTGGACTGCTAAACTTTTGCTCTGACATCTGTGATTGGAATGAAGAACTGATTCTTCAATTCTATGCAACGCTGCCCATCACCGGAGATGCTGACGATGTGAATTCATGCATGCTGGACTGGATGTCTGAAAAAACTCACTACACTGCACCAGCCTCTGAATTGCTTCGTGCTCTACCACTCATTCCTCCACTTGAAGAATCTCGCTGCATCTACAGTGAACCTGAGTTCACACATCATTACATGCAGGTGCTAATGAAACCTTTGAAGCCAGGTCAAGCACCAAGAACCAAATTCCTCGTGAAGGAATTACTGTACGTGCCCAGAACTGTCTATCGTATTCTTACGAGGACAATCAGTCCTATCAAAGGCCACGACTCATCTGATGAGGAAATTGTTGGCATAATGAAGAATCTGGTATTGAACATCGTTCATGGCATTCCTGTCAATTATCACGATTTCTTCATGAGGACTATGGACAATGTTGCATTGTCTCTGTTTGAGCTGAAGGCTTATGCACCTTGGATTATGAGATTCGACAGGACAAGGTCTTCACTCAACTACAAAGCTGATTTCCAGAATCACCTCAGCTACTTGCCCCCAATTGAAGTCCTCAAGCTGACATATTCCTTAGTTCATGGAAAGGGCAAGGCACCAGCTGTAATAAATGAAGGCATCCGTCCATTGGATGGTCAGTTTCGCAAAGCTGCATCTTATTCCACCAATGATGACTCTGCCACACATGACTCTGCCACACATGACTCTGCCAATGCACCCAAGTCCACTCCTCAAGCCACTGCTCCACGCGTGATGACTGACCGTGAACTTCTGCTTAGTCTTCACCAGAAGGTGGATCGAAATCACAAATGGGTTAAGCGTCAGTTTGGTTCACTTCTTCACAACATGACTGCGACACACAATGAAGTCAAGAAAAACCATTACTACCTCCATCAAGTCTTCGGTCGCACCTGGGCAATCCTGTCACATCTGTATGGTGAAGAAGATCTGAGGAAAATGGGTCTCAATGAAGATTTTAACTGGTCTGCACCTCCACCGAAGAAATTCAAGAAGGTCAAGGTTCCTTCTCTGGTGGCCAGCTCATATTCTTCATCGCGCGACACTGATGAACATGAAGACTTGGACGACACTACGGCAGGCCCTACTACAACAAACGACCCCAACAACGCTAGCGCTCCTTCATCAACTTGATATTCTTGAGGGGCATTAGTCCTCATATTCGATCCTTTTGGTCATTTGATGACAAACGGGAGAATTTTGTGTTAGTCTTCAAGCAGGTCTTTCTATATGGGCGTTTTTTTAAGTTACAACTCTCGTTCTTCTGAGTCTTTGTTGGATCGAGTTGTAAACTTAAACCTGATGGTGCTCTGATACTCTTGATCCATTTTTCTGCATGCTTATTCCTTGTTAATATTATTGCACGCATGCTGAATTACATCAGTCACCATATTTCATCATGCATTTCAAATTCCTCACTGTTATATGTCAAATGCGTGTATGAATTACAAGATATAGGGGGAGATCTCCATGATTCAACTCTTCAAGTGTGCATTGCTTCAAAAGCAAATTCCTCAATATGCACATCTTCAGGGGGAGTTCTTCTATATCTTGCAATCAAATTCCTCAATATTAGTATTTACACTTCATATGTTTATCCCCATTGCAAACTTAACCTATATTGTCATCAATCACCAAAAAGGGGGAGATTGTAAGTGCATCTAGTGCCCCTTAGTGATTTTGGTGTATTGAAGACTTATAGGTTAAGGGACTAATGGGTTTGTGAGTGTACACAGGTTTATAAGTCTACGAGGAGTTTAATATTTATAGAGAAATTCGACCCCTAAAAATGAAGTTCTTCGACTGAAGACTTTGAATCTCTCAAGACTTCCTGAAGACTTTGAAAGTGAAGAAATTGGTGTGACCGTGAAGACTTGGTATTCACTCGAGGAACATGAAGCGTGAAGACTTTTGTTTTCGTAGTTTCATTTCTATTTTTTTGAGTCATAGGAAACATCGTACTATTAAAGGGGGTCGAGAAAATACTAAGGAAAAATTTCCATGTGATGCTCAACTCAAAATCCTACACCTACCAATCTCTTCGAGTGAAGCCATTGGAAATCTCATACAGTTCAGTCAATTTCTTCAGTGACAGAGATGAAGTTCTTTGGTCTCTGAGGAATTTGTCCTGATTGAGGAGTTAGGAATTCGCTAGTGCGGATTGCTACACAATGAGGAACATGATAGCCCTGAGGATTTTGCTACTCAAAATTCCGACCATTGCTGTGCTATGCGCCAGCTGTCCTAAAATATCTATCCACCTAATGGTCATATCATTGAAGGGCATTTATGTCTTATCATGTCGGGCTGCTCCCTAGGCTATAAATAGCCGCCCCCTACAACCACTAGTTGGTCGGCTGCTCCAAGAGAAACTGACACTTGTCATTTGAGAGCAACCCATCCTCTGAGGACTTTGAGCGAAAATCATCAAGTGAGGAAAAACCCAGACCAAAACCCAAACAACTACAAACCCCAAGTGATTGAGCATCACTGAAGAGATTGATCCTGCGTGGATCCGACGCTTGTTACCTTTGAAGACTGTGCTTCTTCCAGACGGTTAGGCGTCATGGTCTAGAGCATCCAAGAGGAATTGTGGATCGCCGAGTGACCGAGTTTGTGAAGGTTTGGAAGTCGCCTGAAGACTTACCACGAGTGATTGGACGAGGTCTGTGTGGACTTAGTTCAAGGAGAATATGGTGAGGACTGGGTGTCCTGAGCTGCGTGTTCAAGACTGGGTGTCCGGGACTATGTGTCCTCGAGTTTAAATACTCAGCCACTCCAACCAGACGTACAACTGAGACAGCAGTTGGAACTGGTCTAACAAATCATTGACTTCACCATGCTTACTGGTTCTATTCCCTCAACTCTTTCATTTCCTCATAACTGTGTTGTGTGCTTGTTCATATCTGTGTTTGAAGACATTGACTGAAGACTTTCTCAGTTTCCTTAGTTCAATTTCTTCAGTTTGTTTGTCTTCATCCTGTGTTATCCTATCTTCATTTCATCGTGATGACCATGCTTGTATTCTGTCATGTTTACTTTTGAGTACTTATTCCGCTCCTAGTAGTTCTTCGCTCAGGAATTTCCTCACCGGCAAATTCCTTAGTGAAGAATTTCATAAAAATCTCCTATTCACCCCCTCTAGTCGGTATAACACACTTTCAGTTAGTACAAGGGAACAATAAACGGAGGACATAACAAAACTTGTCACATCGTGGGGAAGTTAGTATGACTCCAGCCCCCGAGCCCTCCAACTGTTTGGACCCATCAAAATGAATAGTCCAATATGTATTATCTGGCTTCTCTTCAAGTGCCTGTAACTCCGTCCAATCATTGATGAAGTCCACGAGTGCCTGGGATTTGATCGCTGTGCGGGGTATATATTTGAGCCCATGAGGTCCAAGCTCAATAGCCCACTTGGCAATCCGGCCAGTTGCTTCTCTGTTTTGGATGATCTCGCCAGAGGAGCTGAACTGACCACTGTGATGGGATGGCCTTGAAAATAATATTTAAGCTTCCGGCTTGCCATAAATACTCCATACACCAGCTTCTGCCAATGCGGATACCTCTACTTTGACTCAATGAGCACCTCGCTGATATAATAAACCGGCCGTTGAACCGGATATTCCTTGCCAAGCTCCTTGCGCTCTACCACAATGGCTACAATAACTGCCCGGGCATTAGCAGCCACATATAGTAATAATGGCTCTTTATCGATCCACACTGCAAGCACGGGCGGTTCAGCTAGCTGCCTCTTCAGATCCTCGAACGCTTTATCAGCTGCCTCGCTCCAGACAAAGTTATCTGTTTTCTTGAGCATCTGATATAATGTCACATCCCTAGTTATATTAATGCCTAGTGCTAGCATCTGGTGTTGCATCATGTTTAAATTTCAGTTAAACCTGAAATGGGGATTGCCTAAACCCTAGCATCAAAAGGAATTCACTAGGTTCGACAAAAATATTCTCAGTGAATGCAAATGGTTTTCAAAAATGTTCATCATTTTCGGTTCTGGCTAAAACCTCTGCCAAAAATGGGTTCATAAATTTTGGAGACATTTTGGATTTTTGAATTAAGACATAACTATTTGCATTTGGGCATTTAAAATACTATAAATACTTTTAAATGCCCAAAAACTTTTGAAAGTAATTTTAGGCTATTGGGAGTAATTCCAAGGCTGCCCATGATTATTTTCGGAATTTTCTAAATGGATTAGTATTTTTACTAATTCAAAACAAACAATAGAGCATTAAATAAATGAAAATAGAAAGAGAAGAGGGAAGAGTTACCTGCCGCTCACCTCCCTGGCCCAGCCCAGCACTGTAGAGGCCCAGCCCACAGGGGCATGACCGTCTTCTACCTCTGCCAGTAGGCAGAGGCGAACCAGAGCACGATGCCGGCTGCGCCAGCTCTTGCATCGCGCTGGCGAGCTCTCCTCCCCCCACGCCCTCGAGACGTGACGCAGCTCCCTGGACCACTCCCTCACTCTCCCCGTGCTCCTCCTCCCCTCTGTCTCCCTCTCACGCGCACACCCGAGCGTTGCCGTCGCCGCCGATCGCCGTAGCCGTGGCCACCGGCCACCGCAACCCCTGCCGACATGCCCATCGACTCCGCCGCGACGCTTCGCACCTCCAAGCAGAAGAACGCAAGCCCGGACGGCCTTCTTCCCCGCCAACACCGCCGTCCTCGACCTCGGGTGCCGGTGATGCCCGCCGTCGATTCGCCGGACCCCATGCCTCCCCTGCCTCGCCAGCAGCACCAGAAGACCCACCGTGAGCTCCTGCACATTTCCCCCCTAACCCTGTGGCTTGCCACTCGCCGTAGTCATCGTTTCGCTGATGGCCGTAGCAAGTTTTGACCTGAGCTTGTCGCCGGCGTAGCTCTGGTGACCATTTGGTCACCCCGGCGAGCTCAACGCGTTCGTAGTGCCCCGTAGAGCATTCCTAGCACAAAAACTAGCCCGCTCGATCTCTGCAGCATCGAACCCGTGCTCGCCCGAACTCCGGCCACCGCTGCCAAGCTCGCCGGCGTCGTTTCCGGCCTCCCCGCACCCAACCGCCCACACCACTCGACGCGCGCGAGCTCCAGCTACTCGTAGATGGGCTTCGCTGTTAATTTGGTCGCCAAAGGAAGATTTCCGAGCCTCGCCGCCGTGTCTGGCCTCGCCGGCGTCGAGTCGCCGGCAGGTTTGACATGATCGGCCCAGGGTTTCACCTCCCTGGGGTCAATGCACGTGGGCCCGCCCTTGACTAGATTAGTTTAGGGCTAATTACCCCCCCTAACACTGACAGTGGGCCCAGTGGCTGTTAATTTGATTAGTTAGATTTAATTAACCCTGTTAGTTAACTGTGAGACTCACCAGTGGGACCCACTGGTCAGGTTTGACCTGGCCAGCCACAGTTGACCTGATGACGTCATTCTTACGTCATGCTGACGCAGTAAAACCTTTTCTGGATTCTAAATAAATCTAAATGATTTATTTATTTTCAGAAAATGCATAAAACTTCTTTCATGCATGAAGTAATTTATAACTCAGAAAGATCTATAACTCAGAATGAAGTAATTTATATATGAAAAATTATCAGAAAAATCCAATCTATCCATTTATACTACTTTCATGCATGTTCAACCAACTTATACCCAATGTATAAGTGAAAACATGATAATGGCATTTTAAATAGTAAAATATGGAGTTTGCATATGAACCCTTGGCCCATATGGACTTCATCTAAATTGTTGCTAGATGCATTAGTGCAAAACACATTCATATTGCCATGTCATAGCATGCATCATGTTGTTGCATATCGTCATGTGTTGATTGAGTTCTTTCTCAGTTGCCGGTGTTTGTCCCCTCTCGATAGACGTTGTACCGACGTTGTGATCGTTGACACTGATGAAGACCCAATGATATCTTCAGAAGTGCCAGGCAAGCAAAACCCCTTTGTTTATTCCGATACAATCCCACTCTCTCGCTCCTGCTCTCTTTTACTGCATTAGGACAACAACGATTCAATTGTTACTTGCTGCGGTACTTGAGCCCCTTATCCTCTGCATGACCTGTCATTGCCACAGTAAATAGATGAAACCCACTAGTATGAGTAGGAGTTGTTTGAGCCCTGATGTGCCTACTCATTCATGCTTGTTTGTCATGCCTGCTATTGCATAGAGTTGTGTCAGGTCTAATTCATCGGGGATGAATCGGAGGTGTGTGAACATGTCCTACTGTGTGTGAGCTAAGTGTGCGAACACGATTTGGTAAAGGTAGCGGTGAGAGGCCATGTAGGAGTACATGGTGGGTTGTCTCATTGAAACCGTCCTCAGGAACTGAGTTCTGTGTTTGTGATCCATGAAACAGTTACTACCACGCATTGGACCCGAAACCAATGGACCCTCTCGGATTCTTGATCATCCTTGTCCTCTGTCCAGGAGTTGCGACTAGTTTCTGGTGTTTATAGGATATGTGTTGGCGGCCGTGTGTAGTGCTGACCCTAGGGGTGGGCTATGATGTGGTAGATACACCGTGGCCGGGCATGCCGGGCGCCCGTTTGGTGTCTCGGAACCCTGTACACATCGTTCGGGGCCGTATGTGGAAACCTCGGCCGGACTCCATGCGGATGGAACCTGGATAGGTGATAAACCTGGACTAGAGACTTAAGTGATTAGGTAGTCCGTGGCCGACACCCTCGTTGGGCTTCCGCTTGAAGGTTGCCGAGTACATGTCGTGTAAACGGCGGTAAGTGGTGAGAGCGTGTGTGAAGAAGCACAGCCCTGCAGGGTTAACATCATCTATTCGAATAGCCATGTCCGCGGTAATGGACTTCTGGGTTGCCTATAACAGTTCATAGACAAGTGGAAGTGGATACTCTAAAATGCGCAAGATAAGCGTGAGTGCTATGGATGGTGTTCTCGTAGGTAGACGAGAGCGGATCCATAGTAGTGTATTGAATGGTGAATATGTGGACTCGTGTGCGCCACCTCAAAAAAGTTGCTTGCAATCGTAGTTCAGGTTAGCCACTGAGTCAAAGCTGGCTTGCTGCAGTTAAACTCCACCACCCCCCCTTGTTGATACCGATGCATATGTAGTTTAGTTCTAATGTAAGTCTTGCTAAGTACCTTTGTACTCACGTTTGCTTAATTTATGTTTTGCAGAGAGATTTCAGTCTCGCTAGTAGTTCCGCGTGGACTTCGATGTTTAGCTTGATACCTCTGCTACGATCTTGTGCCCTCGGCAGGATCTGGTAGATAGTCAGGCTTCTTAGCCTTTTTCATTTGTAGATGTTTGTTCTCAGACATGTTAAGCGTCCGCATGTGCTTTGACTTGTATGCTATGATTGTTGGGTCATGAGACCCATGTTTGTAATATCTCGCTCCTCGGAGCCTAATGAATAAATACTTGATTTGTAGAGTTATGTTGTGATGCCATGTTGTATTTACACATATCGAGCATATTGTGTGTATGAATGAAATGCTTGGTATGTGTGGGATCCGACAATCTAGTTGTTTATCCTTGACAGTCTCTCTTATGGGGAAATGTAGTCTAGTGTTTCCATGAGCCATAGTAGTCCGCTACAGCCCGGTTCACCGGTGTCCTGTTAGCCCAACACTACTGCTCAGGACACTTGACTAGACGGCATGTGTTTCACTTCGTTCCTGTGTCTATCCCTTCGGGGAAATGTCACGCGGTGACATCCGGAGTCCTGCCTAGCCTGCTACAGCCCGGGTTCACCGGAGTCCTGTTAGCCAAGTGCTACAGCCCGGATTCACACGCTGCTGACTGACACGCTCGATGTGATTCATGTATGCCTGTCCCCATAGGTTAGTGCCGCTTTGGGTTAACGACTAGCCATGTCGGCCCGGGTTCTCTGTCATATGGATGCTAGTGACACTATCATATACGTGAGCCAAAAGGCGCAAACGGTCCGGGGCCATGGTAAGGCGACACCCATGGGAATACCGTGCGTGAGGCCACAAAGTGATATGAGGTGTTACCGGCTAGATCGATATGACTTGGAATCGGGGTCCTGACATATAAGGGGATGGCCTTCTCTCCAAGGCGACTGATAAACTGGCTCAAGGCTGTAATCCGGCCAGCCAGACGTTGAACATCATTGATACATGTCGGTTTAGCCAAGGATGTAATTGCTGCAATTTTTTCCGGATTAACCTCAATGCCTCTGTTTGACACCAGAAAACCCAAGAGCTTGCCTGCTGGGACACCAAAGACACACTTCTCCGGATTGAGCATCATATTGTAAACCCAGAGATTGTCAAAGGTTTCTCTCAAATCATCTATCCATGTCGCCTCCTTTCTGGACTTTACCACAATATCATCTACATAAGCATGAACATTGCGCCCAATTTGCTTATGAAGGCAATTCTGAACACATTGCTGGTAAGTTGCCTGGGCACTCTTGAGTCCAAAGGGCATGGAAACATAGCAGAACGCTCCAAAGGGAGTTATTAAAGCTGTCTTCTCCTGGTCCTTAACTGCCATCTTGATCTGATGATAACCAGAATACGCATCCAGAAAACACAAATGGTCACAACCTGCCGTTGCATCAATTATCTAATCAATGCGAGGGAGAGCAAAGGGGTCTGCAAGGAAAGCTTTTTTTAAATCAGTGTAATCCACACACATACGCCAAGTGCCGTTTTTCTTAAGAACCAGCACCAGATTAGCCAACCACTCTGGATGAAAGACCTCTACAATAAACCCTGCGACCAATAGACGGGCTACCTCTTCACCAATAGCCTTACGCCTTTCTTCATTGAAGCGGCGGAGAAATTGCCGGACCAGTTTAAACTTAGGATCAATGTTAATTGTGTTTCCATGCAAAGATGTCCCGATTCTCACGGATGAACTCGATGAGCACGCTTTCCTATTTGGGATCCAGGTTAGCGCTGATGCTGAACTATTTGGATGAATCGCCAGGAACAAAGCCAACCATCTTAGTATCTGTGGCCGATTTAAACTTCAATGCTGGATCGTGTTCCGTAGTTGGCTTTTTCAAAGAAGTCATGTCTGCCGGATCAACTTGCTCCTTATAGAATTTTAGCTCCTAAGTGGGACAAACCGACTCAGCATAAGCCGCATCACCTTCCTCACATTCCAAAGCTATCTTTATGCTTCCATGTACTGTGATAGTCCCCTTATGACCTGGCATTTTAAGCTGTAAATAAACATAACATGGCCTTGCCATGAATTTAGCATAAGCCGGCCACCCAAACAAGGCGTGGTACGGACTTTTGATTTTTACCACTTCAAACGCCAATGTTTCTGACCTTGAATCATAATCATCTCCAAAAGCCACCTCTAAGGCTATCTTGCCAACAGGATATGCAGACTTACCAGGCACCACGCCATGAAAAACGGTATTTGACGGTTTAAGATTCTTATTTGTCAACCCCATAGGACGGAATGTGTCATAATACAGAATGTTGATACTGCTTCCACCATCAATGAGCACTTTAGTAAACTTGTATCCCCTGACTTGCGGGGCTACCACCAGGGCCAAGTGACCCGGATTATCAACCCGGGGTGGGTGATCCTCTCTACTCCATAAAATGGGTTGCTCAGACCAGCGTAAATACTGAGGCACCGCCGGTTCAACAGAGTTTATCACCCTCTTGTGAAGTTTCTAATCACGTTTACACAAACTAGTAGTGAAAACATGGTATTGCCCGCTGTTTAGCTGCTTGGGATTGCTCTGGTAACCCGACTGCTGCTGTTGCTGCTGATTCCCCTCATGGTTGTAGCCTCCCTGGTTGCCTTGGTGCCCTTCATTGATGTGTCCGGTTTGGTTGCCTTGAAACCCTGAACCGGAACTACCCCCTCCATAACCCGGCCCGTGGAAACCACCTCCTGAACCGCCGGGCGGGACATTATCATACTGGAACATATTGGAATTCTTGAAATCCCGCATGATATAACAGTTGAGGAAGTCCTGGATTAGGGGGTGTTCGGATAGCCGGACTATACCTTCAGTCGGACTCCTGGACTATGAAGATACAAGATTGAAGACTTCGTCCCGTGTCCGGAAGGGACTTTTCTTGGCGTGGAAGGCAAGCTTGGCGATACGGAAATGCAGATCTCCTACCATTGTAACCGACTCTATGTAACCCTAACCCTATCCGGTATCTATATAAACCAGAGTGTTTTAGTCCCTAGGACAACAGACACATCAACAATCATACCATAGGCTAGCCTCTAGGGTTTAGCCTCTCTGATCTCGAGGTAGATCTACTCTTGTACTACCCATATCATCAATATTAATCAAGCAGGACGTAGGGTTTTACCTCCATCGAGAGGGCCCGAACTTGGGTAAAACTTCGTGTCCCTTGCCTCCTATTACCATCCGGCCTAGACGCATAGTTCGGGACCCCCTACCCGAGATCCGCCGGTTTTGACACCGACGTTGGTGCTTTCATTGAGAGTTCCTCTGTGCCGTCGCCGTCAGGCCCGATGGCTCCTACTATCATCAATGGGGATGCAGTCCAGGGTGAGACCTTCCTCCCCGGACAGATCTTCGTCTTTGGCGGCTTCGCACTGCGGGCCAATTCACTTGGCCATCTAGAGCAGATCGAAAGCTATGCCCTTGGCCATCAGGTCAGATTCAGAAGTTTAAACTACACGGCTGACATCCGCGGGGACTTGATCTTCGACGGATTCGAACCACTGCCGAGCGCGCCGCACCGTCGCGACGAGCATGATCTAGCTCCGCCGCCGAACAGTGCCCTGGAGGCCGCACCCGCATCGGCTCCGACCCTTAGTTCGGAGCCAACCGCACCGATCGAGGATGGGCGGTTGGACGCCACCTCAGGGGCTGTGATCCAAATGGCGGTTGAGCCGAACACCAGCCCCGTACTCTGCAAGGCTCGTGACTCCAAGGAGCCGGACTCCTCTCCAGACTCCGAACCCTCCGTGCCCCTGCCAGTCGAATCCGATTGGCTGCCGATCATGGAGTTCACTGCCGCAGACATCTTTCAGCACTCGCCTTTTGGCGATATCCTGAAGTCACTTAAGTCTCTCTCTTTATCAGGAGAGCCCTGGCCGGACTACAGTCAGCAAGGTTGGAGTACGGACGATGAAGAAATTCAAAGCCCACCCACCACCCACTTTGTAGCCACTGTCGA
The DNA here is from genome assembly GCA_034509565.1 of Triticum monococcum. Taxonomy (NCBI): domain Eukaryota; kingdom Viridiplantae; phylum Streptophyta; class Magnoliopsida; order Poales; family Poaceae; genus Triticum; species Triticum monococcum. Next base: position 93,289,086 of record CM067843.1, on the reverse strand, counting down.
CGACTTAACCAACATGCTCGACTATGACTCCGAAGACATCGACGGTATGGACGCCGATGAAGGAGATGATGAAGAACCAGCGCCTACTAGGCCCTGGAAAGCCACCTCGTCATATGGCATATACATGGTGGACACCCCAAAAGAGGGAGATGGCGTTGGAACAGCGGAGGATGACCCCTCCAAGAAACAGCAAAAGCGCCAGCGTCAGCGGCGCCGCTCAAAATCCCGCCAACACAAAAATGGTGATTCCAGCACGGGAGATAATAATACTCCAGAGAGTATCGAAGAAAACCCCCTCTAGCAAGGTTTAGCATAGGAGGATGGAGAGACCAGCCCTCATGAGAGAGCGGCAGATAAAGAGGTTGAGGAAGATAATTATATGCCTCCCTATGAAGACAAGGCAAGCCTTGACGACGAGGAATTCGTCGTGCCAGAGGATCCTGTTGAGCAAAAGCGTTTCCGACGCAGGCTTATCTCCACGGCAAGAAGCCTCAAGAAAAAACAGCAACAGCTCAGAGATGATCAAGATTTGCTGGTTGACAGATGGACTGAAGTCCTTGCGGCCGAAGAGCATAAACTCGAACACCCGTCCAAGAGTTACCCAAAGCGCAGGTTGTTACCCCGATTAGAGGAGGAAGCACTTGATGCAGCCGAACGGCCACCTCGTGGCCGCGACAGAGAGGCCTCCCGGCCCTCCACTCAAGCCGCACCCCATACCAAGGCACGGGAATATGCGCCGGACTTACGAGACATGTTGGAGGACAAGGTAAGGCAAACATGATCGATCTACGGATCGCGTGGGCACCCCACGGCTCGAGACGGTAACCGTCACGCCGGCCACACATTCGGTAGGGACGAACACAGTAGACAAAGCTCATTGGAGCTACGTCATGATATCACCCAGTACAGAGGCGCCGCACACCTACTGTGCTTTACAGATAAAATAATGGATCATCAAATCCCAGAGGGTTTCAAACCCGTAAACATCGAATCATATGATGGCACAACAGACCCTGCGGTATGGATCGAGGATTATCTCCTTCATATCCACATGGCCCGCGGCGACGATTTTCACGCCATCAAATACCTCCCACTCAAGCTTAAAGGACCAGCTCGGCATTGGCTCAACAGCTTGCCAACAGGGTCAATCAGTTGTTGGGAGGACCTGGAAGCCGCATTCCTCGACAATTTCTAGGGCACTTATGTGCGACCCCCAGACGCCGATGACCTAAGTCAGGTAATCCAGCAGCCAGAGGAATCGGCCAAACAATTCTGGACACGGTTCCTAACAAAGAAAAATCAAATAGTCGACTGTCCGGACGCTGAGGCCCTAGCAGCCTTCAAGCACAATATCCGCGACGAGTGGCTGGCCCGGCACCTCGGATAGGAAAAGCCGAAATCTATGGCAGCACTCACGACACTCATGACCTGCTTTTGCGCGGGAGAAGACAGCTGGCTCGCTCGTAGCAACAATATGACCAAGAACCCTGGTAGTTTGGGCACCAGGGACATTAGTGGCAGGTCGCGTCGCAACAAGCAGAAGCGCCGCATTAACAACGACAATGCTGAGGATACGGCAGTTAATGCCGGATTCAGAGGCTCTAAATCCGGTCAGCGGGAGAAGCTATTCAAAAGGAATCCTAGGGGCCCGTCCAGCTTGGACCGAATACTCGACCGCTTGTGCCAAATACATGGCACCCTCGAAAAGCCGGCCAATCACACCAACAGGGATTCTTGGGTGTTCAAGCAGGCAGGCAAGTTAAGCGCCGACAATGAAGACAAGGGGCTGCATAGCGATGACGACGAGGAGCCCTGGCCGCCGAACAACAATGGACAGAAGGGTTTTCCCCCAGAAGTGTGGACGGTGAACATGATATACGCCACCCACGTCCCCAAAAGGGAGTGGAAACGCGCGTTGAGGGACGTATACGCGGTAGAGCCAGTCGCCCCAAAGTTCATCCCATGGTCCTCCTGCCCGATCACCTTTGATCGAAGAGACCATCCCACTAGCATCTGTCATGGCAGATTTGCCGCATTGGTTCTAGACCCAATTATTGACGGATTTCATCTCACTAGAGTCCTCATGGACGGCGGCGGCAGCCTGAACCTGCTTTACCAGGATACCGTGCGAAAAATGGGCATCGATCCCTCGAGGATTAAGCCCACCAAAATGACCTTTAAAGGCGTAATACCAGGTGTAGAGGCCAACTGTATAGGCTCAATCACACTTGAAGTGGTCTTCGAATCCCCGGATAATTTCCGAAGCGAGGAATTGATCTTCGACATAGTCCCATTCCGGAGTGGCTATCATGCACTGCTCGGACGAACCGCATTCGCCAAATTCGATGCGGTACCGCATTACGCATACCTTAAGCTCAAGATGCCAGGCCCTCGTGGAGTAATTACGGTCAATGGAAACACCGAACGCTCCCTCCGAACGGAGGAGCACACGGTGGCACTTGCAGCGGAAGTACAAAGCAGCCTCTCCAGGCAGTTCTCCAGTCCGGCCACTAAACGACCAGACACCGTCAAGCGCGCCTGGAGTAACCTACAACAAGACCGCCTGGCACGATCCGAGCAGGCGTAGCAATGCGGCCCCAACCCCAACCCTCGCAAAAAGGCGACGCCAGTACTTCGTGTACATAACTACGCTCTAGAGATACCATGGGCACAGGGGGAGGGGCACCATCACGGCACGCCCAATACACGGCTTAAACCATACCAGGGGCTGCCGATTTTTTAATTTTCTCTCACTTTTAGGACATCATCCTTCGGAAGGCCTGTTCGGCAGTTCAATTGCCGCACAAACGATGCAAGAACCAGGGAAGCAGACAAGCCATGCCGCATTACGGAAATCCCAGGTGGTCTCTATCCGGAGCACTATACCTGTATCGCATACTATTCCGCAGCTTGCCCCTGGAGCAGACATGTTAAATAGTCCAACTTTTCGTTTATCGCATTACTTGTATCGTTCTGCTTTGATCGCAGCTATTTTTAATATACAATGCATAGCTTTTGTCTATTTTTTGCATTATCTTTTTATAAATAAATGTTCCTTAACGACATGTTGCACCCCTACAACTTGGTACGGCCAAAATACGCCAGGGTCTTTTAGCACCCCTCAATATGATGTGAGAAGTCCGAACACTTTCATAAGTGCGGCACCCCGAACTTATAGCACTATATGCATCGGCTCCGAATCATGTCTTGGGTCAATAGTTGGGTTTGCCCGGCTCCTATGTTTTGGTGCCTTATGTTCCGCTATATCGGCTAAGGTAGCACTCGAAGAACCACTGCGATTGTGCCCCAGTTGAGCTGGGCCGAGCACCTCAGTGGAGAAAGCTAAAACTGACTGTCATGATGAAGCAAGAGTTGGTCGCTGTTCGAGAGGTTTTTTCGAGTCCCTAAAGACTTATGCCGCTTAGGGCGAGGAGTCGGCTCTGTCCGGCCAAGGCGTGGATAGCGCCCCGAACTCGGTCTTCCGAATACTAGGGGCTTCGCCGAAATTTAAAATTATAGAATTATATGGCTAAGTGAGAGTGTTCACGCATTATAGTCCGATTGCGTAGTTCGTTGGGCTGAGCGCCCCCCTCGAAGGACCCAAATATGGGAAAAAGAGCGCCCAGGTTTATCCCCGAACACCCCAGCACTAGCGGCAAAGGGGGCAGAAGCCGACGACTCGCCATCTCTCAGTATTGATAAACAGCCGCACAGAAGGTAATATTTTAGATTCAAGCAGAATTGCTCAGCGCATATGAACAAGTTTTCAGCGCACAGGACAAACACGAGCGAGTTTTACTCAAACATTACATCCCCAGTACATTCATCCGCCACAAGGCGGGCACCCTTCAGAACATCCTTATAGTAATTTTCGGGCTTGCGATGCTCTTTCCCCGCTGGTGGCCTTTCCTTCACAAGCTTCTCCGCATCCAGCCTGCCCTGTGTACCTTAGCATGGGAAAAGGCCCTACGGGCACCTTCAATACAGACGGAGCGCTTGATGACTTCGAGCCTTGGACAGGCCTCCACCAGCCACCGCACCAGCCCAAAATAGCTCCCAGGCAGAGCCTCTCCAGGCCACAGCCGAACTAGGAGGCCCTTCATGGCCTGTTCGGCCGCCTTGTGGAGCTCGACCAGTTGCTTCAGCAGGTCGCTCAGGGGCACGGGGTGTCCGGCCTCAGCATACTGAGACCAGAACACCTTCTCCGCCGAGCTGCCCTCGTCGGCTCGATAGAATGCGGCGGCATCGGATACACTCCGGGGAAGATCTGTGAATGCCCCTGGAGAGCTCCGGATTCGGGTAAGTATCAAGTAACTCATGTTTATGTGTTTACTTTGCATAAAGAATGCCTTACCCGCTGCTATCTTCTTCACCTCATCCAACTCCTGGAGGGTCTTCTGGGATTCGGCCTTGGCAGATTTGGCATTTTCAATAGCCACCGCAAGCTCGGACGCTTGCATCTTCGAGTCACGCTCCAAACTCTCATGTTTCTCCATGAGAGCCTGGAGCTCCTGCCGCACCTTGCCAACGTCGGCCTCATACTTCTCCCGCTCGATGCGCTCCGAGGCCGAACCCTTCTCGGCCTCGTCCAGCGCTTGCTTAAGGGTCGCCACCTCAAAAGTGGCCCCTACAATAGCCACGATAATCCTGTCATTTTATGTAATTGCACCTTATATATATATATATATATATATATATTTAACAAGGTATTTCTTACCTTCATTGTCCTCGAGCTGCTTCTTGGCACGCTCGAGCTTTTGCTCGGACCTTTCGAGGTCCTGCTTTAGTGTGTCCACTTCCGCAGTCAGTGCGGCGGACGCAAGTAGGGTAGTCTGCAGATGCATATTGACTCATTTTTGTTAGACTCCTGCGAATTCTATTTGATCCTCTATTCGGCTCTTCTTCCCGAACGCCAAATAGACCATCAGGGGCTACTGTCTATGCAGTACTATTATTTACACTTTCTTTACTTACCTCGAAGCCTGTCAAAAGGCTAGTACAAGCTTCATTCAGTCCTTTTTTGCGGACTGAACCTTCTAGACCACTGCACTCATAATAGCGCAGTGCTCCTCGTCGATGGAGGCGCCTTGGAGCGCCTCCAGCATATTGTCCGGTGCCTCCGGTTGGACAGAGGCCGCCGGCACGGTGGACTTGCTCCTCTTGGAAGGAGGTCCCCCGCCGGACTCCAAAACCTTTGAAGGTTCCGGAAGGGTGTTCGGCCTAGAGCCGGACTTGGAGCCCTGGGGGGTTTCATCCCCTTTACTCCTGGAGTCCGGGAGGTCGCCTTGCGACGCCTCCGGGACCACCTCCTCCCTGCCTGGAACCTGTTGGGACAACACCTCGGTGTCGTCCGTAGGGCGGGGGGAGGAAGCCGTCGGAAGCGAGTTCACATCCGACGAGTCCAGTGAGCCGCTCGACGATGCGTCGAGCCGGTCCTTGGGTGGGCTGCATAAGCATATTCGACATAAGGGAAAGCTATGCAATAAACGAATACTATGAATTACTCCGGTATCCGGATACTTACGATTTTGCCAGGGGCTTGGCCCTGGGCTGCCACTCATCTCCGCCGTCATCGGCGTCGGTGGAGTAGTCCGGAGGAAGGGTTTTCCCCTTCTTGGACCCTCCGGCCTCCTCAGAGAGGGCGGCCTTTCTTTTCTTCTCTCCTCCCGCTGGAGGGGGAGAGGTTTCTTCTTCTTCCTCCTCGTCTTCACGAGAGGAAGGTGCTTCAGGACCGTTGGACGATGAATCCGACACCTCCTGGCGCCGGGCGCTCTTTCGAGTCCCCGTGGCCCTTTTCATGGCCTTCTTCTCCGGCACCACATAGGGCGCCCGAACCAGCAGCCTCGCCAAGCGAGCGTCCGCTGGGCCTTCGGGCAAAGGGGCCGGACAGTTGATCTGTCCGGACGTCACCTGCCAATCCTGTCAAAGGAAAGGGAGCTTAGATGCCGCATAGAGTCAAACTATGGAAAACTGATACCATGTAAAAGGAAAAACAGCTTACCGTGAGCGCATGACGCTGCGTACTGAATCTGCGATCCTCCGTAGCGGATGCGGGAGCCTTAGCATCTTCGTATGTCGTGTCGAAGAGCCTGCTTAGAGTTTGGTGCCACGCCTGGTCGAACTCCCACAGGTTGAAAGCCCGTCGTTGGCACCGTAGGATCAAGCGGATGAGCATAACCTGGACTATGTTGACAAGTTTGAGCTTCTTGTCCGCCAGGGTTTTGACGCATGTTTGGAGTCCGGTCCGCTCTCCTTTTTTACCCCACGACAGGCCGGTCTCTTTCCAGGACATGAGCCACGTTGGGGGTCTGGACCGGAACTCGGGGGGTGCGACCCATTCGGCGTCGTGCGGCTCGGTGATGTAAAACCACCCCGATTGCCACCCCTTCAGGGTCTCCACAAAGGAGCCCTCGAGCCATAGGACGTTGGCCATCTTACCCACCATGGCGCCTCCGCACTCCGCCTGGCTGCCGTGCACCACCTTCGGCTTGACGTTGAAAGTCTTCAGCCAGAGCCCGAAATGGGGGCGGATTCGGCGGAACGCCATGCACACGACGATAAACGCCAAGATGTTGAGGACGAAGTTCGGGGCCAGATCATGGAAATCCAGGCCGTAGTAGAACATGAGCCCCCGGACAAATGGATGCAGAGGGAAGCCCAGTCCGCGGAGGAAATGGGGGAGGAATACCACCCTCTCATGGGGCCTGGGGGTGGGGATGAGCTGCCCCTTTTCGGGAAGTCGGTGCGCGATGTCGCTAGCCAGATATCCAGCCTTCCTCAGCTTTTTGATGTGTCCCTCCGTGACGGAGGAGACCATCCACTTGCCTCCCGCTCCAAACATGACTGGAGAAGGTTGAGGTGGTAGTCCGAACTTGGGCGCTGGAGCTCGAGTGTGCAAGAATGGATAGGCGAAGGAGGAAGAAGGCGTAGGTGAAAAAGTGGATCCTTATCCCCTTATATGGGTGGACGCAACTACGTGTCCCCACCAGCCTGGTAAAACTTGCTTATCTCCAAGCGCCGTAATCAAAGGCGCGGTTGGGTTACCCACGCCCGTATTAATGAGAATCCCGGAATAAGGGGACACGGTCTCTACTTTAACAAGACATGCCAAGGAAACCGCCTCGCATGACGCGCTAAGATGGGACAGTAAAACGGTTCGAATAAAAGCTTGGCCATGGTGTGATGTCACACTACGGAATACGTCAGCAGATTAGATTGGTGTAAATATTATACTCTCTATGGCAATATGTGGAAACTTATTTTGTAGAGCCGGACACTATCTTTGTGTTCAAAATCTTCTATGAAGTACTTGGAGGAGGAACCCGCCTTGCAATGCCGAAGACAATCTGCGCGCCGGACTCGTCGTCATTGAAGCCTGGTTCAGGGGCTACTAAGGGAGTCCTGGATTAGGGGGTGTTCGGATAGCCGGACTATGCCTTCAGCCGGACTCCTGGACTATGAAGATACAAGTTTGAAGGCTTCGTCCCGTGTCCGGAAGGGACTTTTCTTGGCGTGGAAGGCAAGCTTGGCGATACGGATATGCAGATCTCCTACCATTGTAACCGACTCTATGTAACCCTAACCCTATCCGGTGTCTGTATAAACCGGAGGGTTTTAGTCCGTAGGACAAGAGACACATCAACAATCATGCCATAGGCTAGCTTCTAGGGTTTAGCCTCTCTGATCTCGAGGTAGATCTACTCTTGTACAACCCATATCATCAATATTAATCAAGCAGGACGTAGGGTTTTACCTCCATCGAGAGGGCCCGAACCTGGGTAAAACTTCGTGTCCCTTGCCTCCTATTACCATCCGGCCTAGACACATAGTTCGGGACGCCCTACCCGAGATCCGCCGGTTTTGACACCGACAACAGTCCTTCCAAAGATGCGATGCTGGCTTCTCCTTTGATCCATGCTTTGGACAGGGCTGATTTAACAGGCGCTCCAAATTGGGGCCTGAACCTCCACCCCTCTGGGGCTGCTTGCCCTTGCGGCGCTTGCCATTCTCCTAAGCATTGGTGTTAGCGACAAAGTCCAAGCTGCTATCGGCCTTGCGCTTACCGTTGTTCCCATGGCCTGCCGGATTATGCTGTTGACCCTTGCGCTTACCGCTGTTTGTCCTCCTCTAAATCCGGGTCTTTGGTATTATCTGAATCGGCATACTTAACCAAAGCGGCCATGAGCATTGACATATCGTTGCAATGACGCTTGAGCCTTCCTAATTTCTATTTGAGTGGCAGGAAACAGCAATTGCCCTCTAATGTTAACATTGCGGTGTCTGCATTGATACGATCTGATGAGTGCAAAATTGCTGAGACCCGTTTGACCCAATGGGTCGTGGACTCCCCTTCCTCTTGGACACAAGCGGCCAGAGCCACGATTGACATTGGCCGCTTACAAGTATCTTTGAAGTTCTGGATAAACCGGTGCTTCAATTCGGCCCATGATCCGACAGAGTTAGTTGGCAAGCTCTTCAGCCAAGTACGAGTTATTCCTTCCAACATCATGGTGAAATATTTAGCACACACTACCTCATCCACATCTAACATCTCCATTTCCATCTCATAGCTCTCCACCCACGCCTCTGGTTGCAAATCGGTGATGTAATTTGGTACCTTACGAGGTCCCTTGAAGTCCTTGGGCAGTCTCACATTACGTAAAGCAGGGGTGAGACACGGCACCCCTAAGGAACTGAACACCACACCTAGCTCTACTGAAGTGGTAGGGTGAACCGGAGTATGTTGTCATGCTCCGTGTCGAGCTACTAACTCGGCCTCCTGACGCGCACGGCCATGGTCCACAACATCCTGCGCATTAGCACCTCCCACTGCCGGGTTGTTTCTTCATGGTGAATTCCGGCGACGTGCACTGCTGGACACAGCCGGTTCGTCCTCCACGTGTCTGCTATAGCTCTGGCTTGGACGGGGAGTGGAATAAATCCTCTCACGACTGTGTGAATATGCCTGTTGTTGATTTAGCGCTGTTTGAAGGAGATCCCTGGCCCGACGTGCTTCCACCGCAACTGGTGACTCGCCGTCGGTTGGGAGGGCTGCTAGGCGTGAAGCGGCGGCCACAACATTGTCCAACAGGTTAGAATAATGCCCGGGAGGTGTTGGTACATATTGTGGCACCACGTTGTTCTGGCGAGGCGGGTCCATCGTGCGCGGTTGAACCGGCGCTCCTATTCCCGGTGCCTCTGTGCGGTTTAATATGGTTTGGTTACCAGCTCCTGCTCCTGGTGTGTTGAAGAGATTTTGCGGCTCATAAACCGACGGGAGACGCGATCGGTACCTTCTTCTCATGACTTCCTCGGAAGCATTCTGATCCAGCCTAATCCAGTAGGCTTGTGCTTCCAATTCAGCCCATTCTGTAGCCATCCTAGCGTTCTCTGTCGCCGGGCCTGCTTTAGCCTGAGCTATCTAATCTTTCACCTTTGCAATCTCCGCATTGTGCTGATCCCTGGCTGCTGCATCCACCTCTGCGGCCATCAACATTGCCAAAGCGTCGAACAAATCAGACAAGACTTGGGCTGGAGGCAGCGCAGAGCTTCCTGCCCCTGCCGGTGTAGCCGTTGTTGAACCGGAGAGTATTGCTGCGGCGGTCGATGAATGAGGCACTGATTGTGTGCCGGCCATGAAGATGGCGGCCCGGTTTGGCAGATCATGGGAATCTGGAATACTGTTGCCCTCGGATCCTCCATCAATCCAGCCGTCCTGCAACTGATAAAGCGATTTGGTCTCTCCAGAAGACCTGTCGTCAGAACAGACCACGGTCTCTCCATCAAACACCGGCCCGTCCCTATATCTCGATCCATGGATGACACCTACGAAAACATGCCTTGCCACGGGCTGAACCGGCGAAGAACTTGCATGCTGAGCCGTTTCGCTGATGTCGGTGCAGATGTCCGGCTCAGGGGCCGGTTTGCCGATCTTGCCGATGAAGACGTGAATCCCACCGAAGGGGACCCGGTACCCACACTCGATTGAATCGGCCTTGGGACCCCATCCTGCATTGTCGATGTAGAGCTTGCCACGATGACTCTTCGTCATCCGACCCACAACATATCCCTTCAGTCCATCAAAGCTTCCCTTTAAGAACTCAAAACCATCGTGCGATAGCCCCATGGTGGGCGCCAACTGTCGTGGGCTTGTCAGGGCAGATGTCCTTGTGAAAGGACATAGTCATGGAGCCATCGCTACGGGTCAGCTCAAAGGGGTTAAATCGGACAAGGGGACACGGGGATTTTATACTAGTTCGGCCCCTTCAAGGAAGGTAAAAGCCTACGTCTAGTTGTGATTGGTATTGCTAGGGTTTCGAATGCCAGGGAGCGAATCCGCTTTGTCTTTCTCTCGAGTTCTTGTCTGTCCCTAAACCACTGCCGGGTCGTCCCTTTATATACATAGGTTGACGCCCGCCGGGCTACAGAGCCCCGATGCCGGATCATAAACGTGTCTGGTTCGGTCTCTATCCTTGCTATCTTACAATACAAGTTATATGACTAGGTCGGTTTACATTTATAGGCTTTAACCCATCCTTGGGCCTTGGGCCTTCGTGAAGCGCCATCATCCTTGCATCTTCAAGGGCTTCTAGTCTTCAATGGAGTTAACCCGGCTACATAAGGCCGGTTTACCTCCTGTAGTAATATCCCCAACAGCTTCTGTCTTTTAATATTAGGTAAAGATATTGCTGCAAAGACAGTTCATCTTTTGTCCACCGACCAATTATTCCCTTAAGAACACTAGCTTTCGGCTTCACCCGTCTGAGGTACATGTCCGGATGACCCGGTTGTAACAATCGCAGAGGTGGTCCCTTTATTCCTTAGCCGAACGAGCGGGAACGTAGGGCATAAGCACAGGAGCCAGGCAACCCAGCTTGGCAAAAACTTAAGTCATAGAGGTGCATATAATGGCGAAGACAGGACGTATATGAGCTAACAACACACGTATATATGCTGAGCTTTTTTCTCGAAATGATAATAAGCTTCTTTGAGACGAAGACCCCAGTTATGGTGGGTTGTGTACATTTAAGGATGTATACCCCTCAAGTGTGTGGCTTATCCGAACACATGCTAGAAGTTGTAAGGAAAAAAGAAAAAAGAAAAAAGTGAACAAAGGAGAAAAAGGTAACGAACAATGTGTCCGGACTTAGGTGTAGAATCTTCGGAGTCTGGCAGCGTTCCATGGGTTCGACTCTAAGCGATTGTCCGATGCGTTGCGAAGGTGATAGGCTCCTCCAGTGAGAACTTCATCTATAATGAAGGCAACCTCCCATTTGGGCTTGATCTTGTCCATTTTCTTGTCTGGTAGGCGTAGAACGAGTTCATTGACATTATAAGTCTTAGCTCGCACTTCTCTGCTTTGGTATCTTCGAGCTTGTTGTTGGTACAATGCGGAACAAGCCTTTGCGACATTGCGCTCCTCCTCCAAGCCATCTAAGTTGTCTTGCTGATCGAGCTCGGCCTCTCTCTCCTCGTACATGCACACTCGAGGTGAGTCATGAATAATATCGCCGGGCAGGACAGCCTCTGCGCCGCACACCATGAAGAACGGTGTGTATCCGGTCGTGTGATTGGGTGTGGTCCGCAGTCCCCAGAGTACGGAGTCGAGCTCCTCGACCCAGTGTTTATCTGACTCATTTGAAGATCGCACTAGTCTGGGTTTAATTCTGCTCATTATCAGGCCATTGACGCGGTCCACTTGACCATTTGTTTGGGGGTGATACACGGAGGCATAATCGAGTTTGATACCTAGTGTCGGTGTCAAAACCGGCGGATCTCGGCTAAGGGGTCCCGAACTGTGCGTCTAGGCCGGATGGTAACAGGAGGCAAGGGACACGAAGTTTTACCCAGGTTCGGGCCCTCTTGATGGAGGTAAAACCCTACGTCCTGCTTGATTATTAGTGATGATATGGGTAGTACAAAAGTAGATCTACCACGAGATCAGAGAGGCTAAACCCTAGAAGCTAGCCTGTGGTATGATTGTTGATGTGTATGTTGTCCTACGGACTAAAACCCTCCGGTTTATATAGACACCGGAGAGGGTTAGGGTTACATAGAGTCGGTTACAATGGTAGCAGATCTGAACATCCGTATTGCCAGGCTTGCCTTCCATGCCAAGGAAAGTCCCTTCCGGACACGGGACGGAGTCTTCAATCTTGTATCTTCATAGTCCAGGAGTCCGGCTGAAGGTATAGTTCGGCTATCCGAACACCCACTAATCCAGGCTTCAATGACGACGAGTCCGGCGTGCAAATTGACTTCGGCATTGCAAGGCGGGTTCCTCCTCCAAGTACTTCATCGAAGATTTTAAACACAAAATAGTGTCCGGTTCTGCAAAATAAGTTTTCCACATATTTCCATAGATAGAATAATATTTACACAAATCTAATCCGCTGACGTATTCCATGGTGCGACGCACCACGGCCAAGCCTTTATTCGAGTTGCTTAATTATCCCACCTCAGCGCATCGTGCGAGGCGGTTTCCTTGGCACATCTTGTCCAAGCAGAGATCGTGCCCCCTTATTCCGGGTATCTCATCAATATGGGCGTGGGTATCTCAACCGCTTCCAGGACTCCTAGATCATAGGCAAGTCCAAACAGACACGGGGAGGACGCTCGATATCCACCCTCTTTATAAAGGGACGAGGCCTTTTATTTTTCCCTCCCGTGCTCAAATGAATCCTTCTCCCACCTCAAGCTCAAATGCCCAAAGTTCAGGTCCGGTGCTCCGAACCTTCAGTCATGTCCGGAGCTAGCCTTCAAGGCCGATGGCTGCCTTCTTCCGTCATGGAAGAAGACGTCAAAAAGTTGAGGGAGGCCAGATATCTGACCGCCGAGATTCTGCATCGGCTGCCTCCCCGGGGGCAGGCCGTCCCCTCCCCCGAACCCAACGAGAGCATCGTGTTCGTCTCCCACTTCCTCCGAGGTCTAGGCCTTGCATTGGATTGTTTTGTCATGGGCTTGATGTTCTACTATGGGCTAGATTTCCATGATCTAGCTCCGGACTCCTTTCTTTATATCACGACATTTATTGTTGTGTGCGAGGCCTTCCTCCGGGTTACCCCTCACTTTGGCCTATGGCTCAAGACCTTTGAAGTAAAACCGAAGATGATTGAGGGGCAACATGCGGAGTGTGGAGGTGCCTCAATACGCAAGATGACAGAAGCTGCATGGCCCAAAGGTTCCATTCCAGAGGTGTCTGAATTGTGGCAACAGGAGTGGTTCTACATCACGGCTCCTAGAAGTGCCAAGTGGGCGGCCACCCCTATCTTGCACCCGGGCCCTCCACCACAACTGATGTCATGGATTAGCAGGGGATTGAGATGGGGTCCGGCCAAGGACGTGCCTATACTGCAAAGCCACATTCAAGATCTCTTTAATGGAGATTTCAGTTTGGTTGCGGTAGCACAAGTTATGCTGGTTCGCCAAGTCCAGCCTTGCAAACACCGGCCTCTTCGCTTGTGAGACCGCACGCCATTCAAAATTTCCTCGGCCTGACTCACGAGGAGATGTACAAGTCATTCTTCAGACCTCAAGTGGAATGTCCGGAAATCACCGAGGACGCGGGCCTGAGCAGCAACCGCGCCGCCGAACAGGTAAGGCATCTTCCGAACGAGGGTACTACCTCTCCTTTGATGTGAAGTTATTTCTGAGAGTCCGCTTTTTGACCAGGACTGGCTAACGAAGGCGAAGTTGATTCGGTTCTCGGCTCCCCTCCCTTAGGGTTTGGAAAATCCGATATTGGAAAAGATGCTCCAGGCCGCACCTTGCCCGGAGCCCTTGAAGGAAAATGCGGGCGGTCTTGGGCCCCCAACGCTGGCCGCTCTAGCCGAAGGAGCGAGCGTCTCCATGAAGGAAGATGATCAGAAGAGGAAAAGGATTGCGTCTGGGGATTCAGAAGCCGAAGCTTCCAAACGGGAGAAGAAGTCTCCCACAGAGGGTCCTACCCCGGGGCGTGCGGTTGCTGCACAAAGTCCGGGGGGGGGATCAATTCTCCCACGAGTCGTAAGTGACCCAAAATACCTTAATAGTACAGATATGCCGTCTTTTCTTCAGAGAAAATAACCACTGCATATATCTTTAAAGTTCGGGCCTTAGCCCCTCTCAGATGAGCTCGTCTTCGGGGGATCTTCTTCCGGAGATGATGGAGAGCGAAACGCCTCCTCCGGACTCCTCCGCTTCGGAAGCGGGCGATCCTGAAGTGTCATCACGGAGGGCCTCTCTGGGTCCGGCGAGACCAGAAGATAATTCCGTCGACCCCCGAAGCTTCCCGTGTCCGGCTCCCAAAGAGAGCAGGCAAACAAGTCCGGCACCGTCTAGTGTACGGTCGGATGTTTTGAGAGAGTTCGTGGGGCGAGCGGCCATCTCAGATGAACACCATGTGCTGATGAATACGGCAATGGAGAGAATCTCATCCACCGAAAGCGGATTGCATAAAGCTTTTATGAGTCTAGTGACAGGTTTTGAGGTACGTAAAATAATGTATGATAGTCCTACACATGCTAAGTGTGGCCTGTGTAGATAGTAGCCCCTGAGACTCTGGTTGTCATTGGGAACGACGACAATCAGAGAATCATAATCCCAGGTAGTAACCATACTGCCTTTATGAGCAGGTGATGGAAGATCCGGTGGCTAGCCGGACTAGCGAGTTTGCCCATTTAAAACGGCAGTTGGATGCGGCACACGCCGAAATCGAGCTTGTTAATAGGAGGCTTGACGAGGCGCATGGTAGGTGTTATTATTTGGTAAACACCGCATAGTAAGAGCAGCATGAAGCCAGTATATTTAACCTGTTATGACTGCAGATGGAGCTACCACAGTTGAAGCCTTGTGGGCGGAACTTGCCCGAGCCAAGGAATAAGCGAGATTTGGTAATGCGGCTGCTTTGAAGGCGGCCGAAGAGTTGCAAGCCGAGAAGGCCGCGCATGGCAAGAGCCGGGATAAGATGGCCAGTATGGCCGTAGAATTAAAAGCCGTCGTCGACCGTTGCCGGGTTCTTGAAAAGGACAACCAAGCGAAGGCATCGGACCTTGAGAAGGCTGCTGCAACGGGAAAAGACCTACGCTCTGCAATGAGGGCAAAGAAGGAGGAGCTGTGGGAAGCCAGGGATATTGTAGCCGGGAAATCCTTTATGCTGCAGAGGAAGTTCGGAGATCCACGGTATGCCCCTCTAGATCGGCTATGGAGTTCGGAAGATGTGTATATGGATTTGGCGGCGAGCGCTGATGATGCGGCCAAGTACTTCCAGAGTAAGACGGACCGTGAAGTAGACCAGCTGTTTTGGAAACAATTCCTTTCTCCCGAGCGTCCGCTTTTATTGACGGACCAATTAGCCGAATGGGCCGAACTAAATAGGTTGTCCGGACTCTCCATGAGGTCTGTTGTGGATCAGCTATGGCCGGAAAGGTCAAAACCGAGCAGCTATTTCAGCTTGGTGCAGCAGTTCCTTGACGTGGTGCCGCGCATAAATGCGATGAAGAGGTTGGCGTGCATAGAAGGCGCACGAATGGCCTTTGCCCGTGCTAAAGCATACTGGGCAGAGATGGATGCTACCACTGTTGCAGCGCAGGATTCGGCCATAGGTCGAAGGGCTGCTGAGCACTACTTTGAGGAAGTTCTTGAGGGTGCTCGTTTGATAGAGACCCAGTGCTCAAAAAATATTATGTTTGAGTGACATGTAATATCATTGTAAGCGAAATGCTTTTATAAATTTTCATAAGGCTACCTTTATACTTTTGCCTGAAAGTATTGTGATGCCTCCTGGGCGGCCGTTTATGTATACATGTGTATAACCTGAAAGATTGCAGTTGTCGGCTTCAACCCCCACGCATATAATGTGGAGGTGTTCACAGAAACACGCGTTCACACTTAACCCAACATCTTGGTCCTATTAAGGAGGTGATAGCGGAGCGAGCGAGGCAACCGGACTATAACGCTTTAACACTTTCACTTAGCCATAGGAGTTTGACAGTGGGGCTACTAGATAGCCCCTGGTGGCTCTGCACTCTCCTGATCCTGGGGTGCGTACATGCTTGGCCGGAAAACGGCCCTTGGTTAAGGCAGAGGAATTCCAACATTCCCATGGGTCATCGAGTGGTTGACCAGTCTCACGCTATATCATGACAGTCAGTTTTTGGCTTTCTCTACTGAGGTGCTCGTCCGGATGAACCAGGGCACAATCGCAGTAGTTCTCCTGGTGCTACCTTAGCTGGTACAGCAGAACGTAAGGCACCAAAACACAGGAGCCGGGCAAACCCAACATTTGACCAAAGACAATGATTCGGAGCTGATGCATATAGGGCCAAACTCGCAACGCCGAACACTCCCTAAGGTATTCGATCTTTGTGGTATAAACCGGGCCTAAGTAATGGCCTTTGTGAGAAGCCCCTTGTGTCCAGGTACGTGCATTGTTCTGGCGTGGCCACATGCCAAGACGTCAGCATCCTTCTCAACAGTGGATGTGTATCAACAAGAGACAGTAAAAAAGGTTTACACAGGGTCTTAATCTAAAAAGAATCCTTGGAGCTGGTCCCTGCTGCACGTCTGCGCCTGTGTCTCCGTTGTGCCGTATCCTGGACGGGTGTAGCACGATGATCGTCTGTAAAAGAGAGAATTTAGGTGAAAAAGGTTGTCGTGCAAAAAGATAGTTTTTTAAAGAAACCATGTATAATTCAAGATGAGAAGAAATTGCCACTTGTTTGCGCGCGTTGAGCCCCTTATTTTGACAAATAGGGGTGTGACCATTTATTCGGTATAAGTAGCGGCGCCGGACTCGATTAGTTGTGTCTGAGGTCTTGACGACCTATTGGATGCTTTTGCTAGTCCGGGCGCCTTTAGTGTGCGGCTGCAAAGGCAGCCTCACTCTCTTCTACGCGCAGAGATCGCTTGATATTTCCATGCACAGAAATGATGCCACGTGGACCGGGCATCTTGAGTGTGAGGGAGGCATAGTGCGGTATTGCATTAAAGCGAGCGAAAGCGTCGCGTCCGAGCAGTGCTTGATAGCCACTTTGAAACGGAGCGATGTGGAAGGTTAAATGCTCATGGCGGAAGTTATCGCGGGAGCCGAATATAACTTGTAGTGGGAGGGAGCTCATACAACGAGCCCCTGGGCCTGGCGTTACTCCTTTAAAGGTAGTAT
This sequence comes from Triticum monococcum, assembly GCA_034509565.1. NCBI lineage: Eukaryota > Viridiplantae > Streptophyta > Magnoliopsida > Poales > Poaceae > Triticum > Triticum monococcum. The sequence goes on along the minus strand of CM067843.1, from coordinate 93,271,946 downwards.
TGCTATGGCGAATTTGTGTTGGGTCTAACCTCATTCCGCGGATTGTATCCTGATATATTAGGTTTAGGCTACTGCCGCCATCCATCAGGACTCGTGTGAAGTGATATCCGCCAATTACTGGATTTAATACCAGGGCAGCCCATCCTGCGTGTTGGATACTTGCTGAGTAATCATGATGGTCGAAAGTGATCGGTTGAGACGACAAGTGGCAGGACTTCGCGGTGACAGGCACTTGGTTTTATTTTCCTGGGAGTGCCGCATTGTTTTTTCCCTTGATCACATGTAACACGTTTACTGTTTTGACTCCTGGTGGAAATTTCTTTTGTTCCCCCGTGTCTTGCTTGGGGGGCTCGTCCTCGTCTTCACTTGGTGTGTCCTCCCCCTTGTGTATGGTGTTGAGCTTGCCGGACTGCTTGAAGACCCAACATTCTCTGTGGGTATGATTAGTAGGTTTTCCCGGGGTACTGTGGATCTAACATACTTGGTCCAGAATTTTGTTGAGGCTGGATAGTTCATCCCTGGTGCCTTTAGTGGGCGGCTTTTGACCTGGCCGAGAGCTTTTGAATCCGGCATTTACTGTCGTGCCCTTCGTGCTGTCTTCTTTATTCCGGCATTTGTTATTGCTATTGCGCCATGATTTCCTGATTCCATCTCTAACTTCCGACGTACTGGGGTTGCTGGTGCTGCATCTGGCTAGCCAGCTGTCCTCACCCGCGCAAAAGTGGGTCATGAGGTTTGTTAATGCGGCCATCGTTCTCGGCTTATTTTGGCCGAGCACTGGTAGAAAAAGGGCCTGTTGTCCCGGTTCGTAAGGGCCTTTTGTCCCGGTTCCTGAACCGGGACTAAAGGGTCGGTACTAATGCCCTGTCCCTTTAGTCCCGGTTCAATCCAGAACCGAGACTGATGGGCCTCCACGTGGCCTGTGCGTGGAGCCCAGGCAGGAGACCCTTTGGCCCCGGTTGGTGGCACCAACCGGGACCAATATGCATCCACGCGTCAGCATTTTTGTGGCTGGGGTTTTTGCTTTTTTGAAGGGGGGGGGGTGGGGGTTTTGGGGGTTAATTTAGGTGTTTCTTATATTGTGTTAGCTAGCTATAATTAATAGAGAGAAGTGTCCTCTCTTATGTCCGTGCTTTGTCGACGCTACGTACTATACATACGTATAGAGAGGACTAGACACGCTAGCTAGCTAGTAAGCAAACGAAGGAAACAGAAGATTGTCATGAACATATATGCATACAGAGAGAAGTGATATCGACTACCTCTCCTTCTCCGAGAGATTGGTCGAACAACAAGTTCTCGTATATCTATCCGACACTACCGGCTACATATATACAATAATTATCTCTTACAAATATAATCATACGGACTCATGGTCCACATAGTATTCCTCGTCTTCAGCGATCACGTGGCCAAGAAAGCATGCCGCCAATTCCTCTTGAATTGCTCGCATGCGAGCTGGTGCTAGGAGTTCATCCCGCTTCCGAAACATCTAATTTGAAGAAGGGCGTCAATACATATATATATGAATGAATGAAACTCAACACAAATGATGGTAATAAAATAAAATTGTGAATGTTGTTATTTACGTACTTCATATTGTTTGTCAGTGTAGCCCCGCTCATAGGTCGTGTGGCGGATGGACTCGCAAACGTAGTATCCACAGAAATCATTCCCTTTTTCCTGCCACAACCACTTTACAAGAAATAGAGGTCAATCAAACTGATAAGCAAGAATGCCAAATCAATACGAGATGCACGGAACATGCTACTATAGTACTTACTTTCGGGTGTCTAAATTGCAGCTTCTTTGGGAGTCCTGGAGCTTTTTGGAGAATTGTTTCCAAACCCTGCCAGACAAAGAAAACAATTACTTGATATATCAGGAAATGAACAAAGTTGCTGATATGGTGGATAATGATCGATTTAACTTACTTCTCGAGCATTTGAGTCATGTCCGCATAGTCCTGGGGATCTTTTCGTTTTGAGTCTAAGACAGTTACTAGTCCCTGCTCAAGCTTAATCTCTAGGAGAATATAGTGGTAACTGCACACACATGCATAACTCATCAATTACATTACTATAACCTTGACTAATATATATAAGGGAAACCGAATACGCACAAGATAGTAACACTCACTTGAAGTTGTAAGGAAAGAGTATTATATCTTTGTGTTCATTTATTACCAGCGATCGTATCAAGTTGGCCTCGGTATCTGTGGCATGAAATTTAACCTGAGTTGCATCTATGAGATATGTGTTAATGAACCCAATAACACCGACTTGTCTTTTCTTCAATTCAGCGATCTTCAATCTGCATAATATAGTGAGGATGATTATAAATACATGCAATGAAAGAGCTGAGCTATATAAGAGACTTAATGACAGAAGTAGTACTACTTACAGACAGTAGGAGGTGACCGTTGTTTTATCGAGGGCCAATTGATTGAAAAATTGAAAGAACTCCTCAAATGGAACATGCAACAGTTCAATTACAACGAGGTCATGCTCCTTTTTAACTTTCACATACAAAGTACTCCTCCCCCTAGAGTCTTTGCAGATTTTCAAGTACCAATCATGCAATCTTTGCATCATCGTTCATAGAGATCTTTCATCTTTGACGAGAGGCTTCCTGTACTCGTATCGTTGTATCTGCACCTCCATGGGTTCATAATGTACATCGTCGGGCAGGTAATTGGCAAGATTGCTATAACCGGGCACCATCCTCGGATCATTAGCGACGTTGTTGCTAGGCACCTTGAGCGGGGGGCACGATTGCTTCGCTTGTTCGCCGAGCTGGGCAATTTGTGTCCCAGCTCGTCGTTCTTTCAGCCTTTGATCACTGACAGTACTTCCCGACCGCTCCGCTTCGGCAAATTCCTTTCCAATAATGCGCTCATAGTTTCCTTTCGGCAGAGACTTGGGTGGTTTTGTCAGGGCAGCCAGAGTGCGCTTCGCTTTCACCGGATCTAACTTCTCCTATGGAGGTGGATGTCTCTTTGCTTTCAACACTTGAAACCAGTCATCCACTTCGGTTCGCGTGATCTCGGCATTCTCCTTCGGGGTCCTCTCTTATGGTAACTTCTCTAGAGTCTTCAGAGAAGGACCGAATCTGTATGTCCTCCCGCCTCTGGCTGTACTGCTAGACGCCGGCCGAGCAGACGAAGCGGTTGTCTTCTTTACTTGCTTACAAGGCGGAGGAGAAGGACAACGACGCGCCGGAGTAGCCGGAGCGGCGGAAGGTCTCTTCCGCCCTTGCTGACGAGGCGGAGAAGGAGGAGGCTGGATGCTCGGGCGCGTCGGTGCAGGCGGAGGAGGAGGCGGAGTGCCGCCACGCGCTGGAGAAGGAGCCGGTCGAGTGCCCTGATCGTCACTCGCCAGAGGAGGAGGCGGTGGAGGAGGCGGAGTGCCCTGACTTGCCGGAGGAGGAGGCGGTGGAGGAGGCGGAGTGCCCTGACTTGCCGGAGGAGGAGGAGGAGGCGGAGGCGTCCAGTTCGGAAGGTTGATGAGCTCCTTCCGCCATAGGCATGGAGTCTTCAGAGTAGACCCCAGCCTAGTCTCCCCTTCACCGGTAGGGTGGTCAAGTTGGAGGTCCTTAAATCCCTCCGTTATTTCATCCACCATCACCCTAGCATATCCTTCTAGAATCGGCCAGCAGTGAAAAGTTGCGCCGGGTTCAGTAGGATAAACAGAGCCAACAGCCGCCTTGACCTTCAAATTCATCCATTGTGTCATAAGGTGGCAATTTTGAGTCTCCGTGATAGCATCCACGGGATAGCTGGCAGGAGCCGTCAAGGCATGCTCCGGCTGAAGCAGCTCGGTGGAAGCCACGCTGCTTCTCCGCTGAGATGGCGGGGTAGCTTTGGGGGAAGCTTTGGCAGTACGTTTGCTGCTATTTGCTTCTCGTCCCTCTATCGCTTGTACCCTTGCTTGCAGCGCCTGCATTTGGGTCTGCTGCACTTTTTTCCACCTCTCATGGGATTTGTAACCGCGTGCGTCCAGAAACCCAACCTTCCACGGAATGGAGCCTGGCGTGCCTCATGTCCGTCCAGGGTGCTCAGGATTCCCGAGGGCCATTGTGAGCTCGTCGTTCTCTCTATCTGGAAAGAACGTCCCTTGATGCGCTGCTTCGATATACTGCTGAAGCTTCCTGACTGGTATGTCCATTTGATCATTCGTCCAAATGCACTTCCCTGTTACAGGGTCCAAGGTTCTGCCAGCCCCGAAGAACCAAATCCGGCAATGGTCTGGCTAGTTAATTGTCTCTGGTTCGATCCCTATATCAACCAGATCATTCTCAATCTTGGCCCACTTAGGCCGGGCTACAAGGTAGCCACCTGACCCCGTGCGATGGTGATGCTTCTTCTTCGCAGTATTTTGCTTGTTTGTCGCTGACATCTTCTTACTCTTTTCCGATGTCTTGTGGGCCACAAATGCGGGCCACTGATCTCTGATCTTCTCATATCTGCCCTTGAATTCTGGTGTCTCATTATTTTCGACAAACTTATTCAGCTCTTTCTTCCACCTCCTGAATAGTTCTGCCATCCTCTTAAGAGAAAAAGACTTGATTAATTGCTCTTTAACTGGCTTCTCTGTATTATCCTCTGGCGGTAGGGTGAAATTTGACTTCAGCTCAGTCCAAAGATCATTTTTCTACATATCATTGTCATAAGACACCTCAGGGTCTTCTGTAGCCGGCTTAAACCATTTCTGGATGCTGATCGCGATCTTGTCCCTAACCAAAACCCCGCAGTGAGCAACAAATGCGCTCTTTGTCCGGAGGGGTTCAATCGGTTGGCTGTCGGGCGTGATTGCTATGATCTCAAACTTTTCATCCGAGCTCAACTTTTTCTTCGGGCCTCGTCTCTTTACCGAAGTTGTGCTCGATCCGGAGGGCTAGAAAAAAGAACAAAGACTTAATTAATATGTGTACATACCAAAACAATGAATGCATCAATTAGCTAGTCAGCAGAAGCTTAACTAATATATATACGTGGCCGGACTCGGTTCGGTCACCGGAGACGTCATCACGGTCTCCTTCTTGCACCGGGATTGGGTCACCGGAGCCGTCCTCACGGTCTCCTTCTTGCACTGGCATTAGGTCACCGGAGCCATCATAATCATAGCCAGCTGCTTCCAGACCATCGGTGTCATTGAGAAACAACGAGCAGACGGCATCACTTCCTCGTGCGATTATGTCCCCCAACAACTCTTCTTGTACTTCGTCTCGGGCGGTGTCCATAGTTTCTACAAATATTGACAACATGGCAATTATTATTCAAACATGACAGATAGATATATTAGTGGCAAACATAGAACTAATATTAATTAGTGGCCTCGACGCTGCTTCTCTAGGGTTTGGGGTGGCCTCGACGCTGCTTCTCTAGTGTTTGGGGTGGCCTCGACAATGCTTCAAGGATAAAAAAAGAAAGAGGAAGAAGAAAAAAAGGAGAAGAAAGAATAGAGGAGTAAGAACTCCTCTATTCTTTCTTCTCCTCTTTTTTCTTCTTCTTCCTCTTTTTTTATCGGGAACGAGGGTCGTCGAGGGTCACCGAGCGGTAGAGGAAACCCTAAATAGCAAGTATTGTGAGTGTGAGATACATGTGGCCGTCGGTGTCGGACACTACATCCACGTCCCACGAGTGACATGGGCGTCGAAGCCCGCGCCACTTGTGGGACGTGGATGTAGTGTCCGACACCAACGGCCACATGTATCTCACACCAACGATACTTTCTATTTAGGGTTTCCTCTACCGCTCGGCGACCGTCACCCTCGACGACCCTCGTTTCCGATAAAATAAAGAGGAAGAAGAAGGAAAAAAAGAGAAGAAGAGGAAGAAGAAGAAAAAAAAAGAGAAGAAGAAATCTTTGTTCTCCTCTTTTTTTTTCTTCTCTTTTTTCCTTCTTTTCCTCTTTATTTTATCGGAAACAAGGGTCGTCGAGAGTCAGGGTCACCGAACAGTAGAGGAAACCCTAAATAGGAATTATCGTGGGTGTGAGATACATGTGGCCATCGGTGTCGGACACTACATCCACGTCCCACAAGTGACGTGGGCGTCGAAGCCTGCGCCACTTGTGGGACGTGGATGTAGAGTCCGACACCGACAGTACATGTATCTCACACTGACGATACTTTCTATTTAGGGTTTCTTCTCTACCGCTCGGGACCCTCGACGACCCTCGTTCCCGCTAAAATAAAGAGGAAGAAGAAGAAAAAAAAGAGAAGAAGAAGAAGAAGAAAAAAGAGGAGAAGAATTTTTCTCCTCTTTTTCTTCTTCTTCTTCTGTTTTTTTTTTCTTCTTCCTCCTCTTTATTTTATCAGAAACGAGGGTCGTCGAGGGTCAGGATCGCCGAACGGTAGAGGAAACCCTAAATAGCAAGTATCATGGGTGTGAGATACATGTGGTCGTCGGTGTCGGACACTACATCCACGTCCCACAAGTGACGTGGGTGTCGAAGCCCGCGCCACTTGTGGGACGTGGATGTAGTGTCCGACGCCGACGGTACATGTATCTCACATCGACGATACTTTCTATTTAGGGTTTCTCCTCTACCGCTCGGCGACCCTCGACGACCCTCGTTCCCGATAAAAAAAGTGGAAGAAGAAGAAAAAAAAGAGGAGAGGAAAGAATAGAGGAGATTTTCTCCTCTATTCTTTCCTCTCCTCTTTTTTTTCTTATTCCTCTTCTTTTTTTATCCTCTTCTTACTCTCATGTTCGACGACCCTCGACCCCTCGGCGACTCTAGACCGCTCGAACCCTCAATGACCCTGGCACCCTCGACCCCTAGACGACCCTGGAACCCTCGATCCCTCAACCCTATAGAACCCTCGAACCCTCCACCCTCTACCCTAGATCTAAAATCGGTCTATGCATGATAGAAAATTCTGAAAAAAATACATGTATTATCCCTCAACATCCCGCATGATCATGAACAAAAAAATATCTGTGAATTAAAAAAACATCATGTTCTATGAATAAAAAAACATTATATTTCATCCACATTCGTGCATACATCATATATGGGATCATCTATGAAAAAACATCATATTCTATAAAAAAAATCATTACGTATATATATAAAAAAACAAGCATATATATATAAAACAAGCATCTATCTTTTGCACAGAGCGCATATATACATACAATCATATACTCACACATATACATATAATCTGAAAAAACACACCATATATACATGAAAAAACAGATCGGGGGGGGGGGGGGCGCCGCCGGCCTGACAGGGCAGTGGCGGCAGGGCGGCGCGCGGCGCCAGCGTAGGGCAGGGGCGGCGCACGGCAGCCGCGCACGGCAGGGGTGGCGGCACGGTAGCCGCGCAGGACAGGGGCGCAGGGGCGCGGGATGGGAGGGGATGTGCTCATAGGGGGCGGCGGCGACGGCGAAGGCGATCAGCCTGACAGCGTCGGTGGCGGCAGCGACAGCGAAGGCGAGCAGCCTGACGGCGTCGGTGGCGATGGCGACGAGGAGGAGAAGGGGCGGCGACGGCGACGAGGAGGAGCACGGGGTGTCGGGGGAGAAGTGGGTGATTTGGTCGAAAACTGCTAAGTGCTGTATATATAGCAAGAGCATTGGTCCCGGTTCGTGAAACCAACCGAGACTAATGCCACCTTTAGTCCCGGTTGGTGCCACCAACCGGGACCAAAGGCCAATTTTCAGCAGCCCAAAGGGCGGGAAGCGGCGGCCTTTGGTCCTGATTGGTGCCACCAACCGGGACCAAAGGCCTTGTGCTGCCCCGCGCCCAAATGTTTAGTCCCACCTCGCTACTTGAGAGGGAGCCGCACCTGTTTATAATGTGCGGTGCGCCTTCCCTCTCCAGCTCCTCTCTAAAGCAGGCTTTCGGGCCTAACCGTGTATTGTGTGCCTGTGGGCCTTCTGGGCCTCCCGCGGTCCTGAATCCTGGCCCATGGTAGGGTTTCTAGTCGTATTCAGGCCGTGGGTGCCAAGTAGGTGGCACTTTTTTATTTTTTATTTTTTTTTGTTTCTACTTACAACAAAATATTTATTGTTGCTATATTTAATTTTTTTTCCAGTTTTTTTGTTTTGTTTTCTGCATTATTTATTTTTCTTTTGTTTTTTGCTTTATTTTTTAATTCTTTTTGCTTTTAGTTTTAGAAAAATTATAAACTTTCTGTTAGTGCCATTAGTTTTCAAATTTGAAAACACTTTTTTTGTTTTTTTTGTTTTCTTTGTTGCTTTATTTATTTTATTTTGTTTCTACTTACAACAAAATACTTATTGTTGCTATTTTTATTTTTTTCCAGTTTTTTTGTTTTCTTTTCTGTATTATTTATTTTCTTTTGTTTTTGCTTTATTTTTTAGTTCTTTTTGCTTTTAGGTCAGCAAAATTATAAACTTTATGTTGCTTTATTTATTTTATTTTGTTTCTACTTACAACAAAATACTTATTGTTGCTATTTTTTCCAGTTTTTTTGTTTTGTTTTCTGCATTATTTATTTTCTTTTTGTTTTTTGCTTTATTTTTTTATTCTTTTTGCCTTTAATTTTAGAAAAATGATGAACTTTCTATTAGTGCCATTAGTTTTCAAATTTGAAAACACTTTTTTAGTTTTTTTGTTTTCTTTGTTGCTTTATTTATTTTATTTTGTGATTAACTTTACTATAAAAATAGTTTTTTTTTCCTGTTTTTTTGATTTTTTTTGCATTATTTATTTTCTTTTGTTTTTTGCTTTAATTTTTAATTCTGTTTGCTTTTAGGTTAGCAAAATTATAAACTATCTGTTAGTGCCATTAGTTTTAGAAAAATTATAAAATTTCTGTTAGTGCCATTAGTTTTCAAATTTGAATAGTTAAAATTTGAATTCTTTGAAAATTGTTTGAATCACAAGTTTGTGATTAACTTACTAAAAAAATGAGAATAGATGCGCTTATAGAGAAATTTCAACCTAAATTCCTAGTCAATTTCTATGAATTTCAGAGAAATTCACTATGAATTTAGGTTAAACTTTTCTCTATTAGGGCATCTATTTTCACTTTGAGAGGAGCTCAACAAGGCAGAGAGGGAAGGGCTTATAAACCGGTGTGAGCCCCCTTCGATTGGCGAGGTGGGATTAAACTCTACCCGCAATGAGGACCAACCCTTTAGTCCCGGATTGTGGCACAAACCGGGACTAATGGTCATGGGCCAGGGGCGAGGAGCAAAATTATAAACTTTCTGTTAGTGCCATTAGTTTTAGAAAGTTGAAAGTTGAAAGTTGGCATGGGCCAAGGACTAATGGTCATGGTATTACGAGGGCCGAACCATAAGACATGAAAGCATTTCAAATGAACTCTGAAAAAGTTGAAAGTTGGCATGGTATCATAATTTCACCCACATAACAAGTGCATGTACAAAACGGACAATGGTAGCATGTTCGTGTGTTACAAAGTTGGCATGGTATCATCATAATAGTTGCGGGAGAAAGTCTTCACTTTTTTCGCTTATGGCATTTGCTTATTGCGCCGTAACCATGGATAATCTTCATTGTTTATCAGGATGCTTGGGTCAGCCTTGACATTGAAGGGAGGAACTTCATGAAACTTTTCATAATCTTCAGACATGTCTGTCTTGCCGTCCACTCCCAGGATGTCCCTTTTTCCTGAAATAACTATGTGGCGCTTTGGCTCATCGTATGATGTATTCGCTTCCTTATCTTTTCTTTTTCTCGGTTTGGTAGACATGTCCTTCACATAGATAACCTATGCCACATCATTGGCTAGGACGAACGGTTCGCCAGTGTACCCAAGATTTTTCAGATCCACTATTGTCATTCCGTACTGTGGGTCTACCTGTACCCCGTCGCCTAACAGATTGACCGATTTGCACTTAAACAAAGGGACCTTAAAATCAGGTCCGTAGTCAAGTTCCCATATGTCCACTATGTAACCATAATATGTGTCCTTTCCGCTCTCGGTTGCTGCATCAAAGCGGACACCGCTGTTTTGGTTGGTGCTCTTTTGATCTTGGGCGATCGTGTAAAATGTATTCCCATTTATCTCGTATCCTTGTAAGTCAATACAGTCAAAGATGGTCCCCTGGACAACAAGTACAACTCATCACAAACAGTGTTGTCACCTCTGAGACGTGTTTCCAACCAACTGCTGAAAGTCCTGATGTGTTCACATGTAATCCAGTCGTCGCACTGCTCCGGGTGTTTGGAGCGCAGACTGTTCTTGTGTTCATCGACATATGGGGTCACCAAGGTAGAGTTCTATAGAACTGTGTAGTGTGCTTGAGACCAAGAATATCCGTCCCTGCATGTTATTGAGTCTCTTCCAAGAGTGCCTTTTCTAGTCAGTCTCCCCTCATACCGCGATTTAGGGAGACCTATCTTCTTAAGGCCAGGAATGAAGTCAACACAAAACCCAATAACATCCTCTGTTTGATGGCCCATGGAGATGCTTCCTTCTGGCCTAGCGCGGTTACAGACATATTTCTTTAGGACTCCCATGAACCTCTCAAAGGGGAACATATTGTGTAGAAATACGGGCCCCAGGATGACAATCTCGTCGACTAGATGAACTAGGACGTGCGTCATGATATTGAAGAAGGATGGTGGGAACACCGGCTTGAAACTAACAAGACATTGCGCCACATCATTCCTTAGCCTTGGTATGATTTCTGGATCGATCACCTTCTGAGAGATTGCATTGAGGAATGCACATAGCTTCATAATGGCTAATTGGACGTTTTCCGGTAGAGGCCCCCTCAATGCAACCGGAAGCAGTTGCGTCATAATCACGTGGCAGTCATGAGACTTTAGGTTCTAAAACTTTTTCTCTAGCATATTTATTATTCCCTTTATATTCGACGAGAAGCCAGTCGTGACCTTCATACTGAGCACGCATTCAAAGAAGATTTCTTTCTCTTCTTTCGTAAGAGCGTAGCTGGCAGGACCTTTATCCTGCTTCGGAGGCTTGCCGTCTTTTTCGTGCAAACGTTGCAGGTCCTCCCGTGCCTCATGTGTATCTTTTGTCTTCCCATACACGCCCAAGAAGCCTAGGAGGTTCACGCAAAGGTTCTTCGTCACATGCATCATGTCGATTGAGGAGCGGACCTCTAGGTCTTTCCAGTAGGGTAGGTCCCAAAATATAGATTTATTCTTCCACATGGGTGTGTGTCCCTCAGCGTCATTCGGAACAGCTAGTCCACCGGCACCCTTTCCAAAGATTACGTAGTGTAAATCATTGACCATAGCAAGTACGTGATCACCGGTACGCATGGCGGGCTTCTTCCGGTGATCTGCCTCGCCTTTGAAATGCTTGCCTTTCTTTCGACATTGATGGTTGGTCGGAAGAAATCGACGATTGCCAAGGTACACATTCTTCCTGCATTTGTCCAGGTATATACTTTCAGTGTCATCTAAACAGTGCGTGCATGCGTGGTATCCTTTGTTTGTCTGTCCTGAAAGGTTACTGAGAGCGGGCCAATCGTTGATGGTCACGAACAACAACACCTTATGGTTAAATTCCTCCTGTCTGTGCTCATCCCACGTACGTACACCGTTTCCATTCCACAGCTGTAAAAGTTCTTCAACTAATGGCCTTAGGTACACATCAATTTCGTTGCCGGGTTGCTTAGGGCCTTGGATGAGAACTGGCATCATAATGAACTTCCGCTTCATGCACATCCAAGCAGGAAGGTTATACATACATAGAGTCATGGGCCAGGTGCTGTGATTGCTGCTCTACTCTCTGAAAGGATTAATGCCATCTGCGCTTAAAGCAAACCATACATTCCTTGGGTCCTTTGCAAACTCATCCCAGTACTTTCTCTCGATTTTTCTCCACTGCGACCCGTCAGCGGGTCCTCTCAACTTCCCATTTTTCTTTCGGTTCTCACTGTGCCATCGCATCAACTAGGCATGCTCTTTGTTTCTGAACAGATGTTTCAACCGTGGTATTATAGGAGCATACCACATCACCTTTGCAGGAACCCTTTTCCTGGGGGGCTCGCCGTCAACATCACCAGTGTCATCTCGCCTGATCTTATACCGCAATGCACCACATACCGGGCATGCGTTCAGATCCTTGTATGCACCGCGATAGAGGATGCAGTCATTAGGGCATGCAAGTATCTTCTCCACCTCCAATCCTAGAGGGCATATGACCTTCTTTGCTGCGTATGTACTGTCGGGCAATTCGTTATCCTTTGGAAGCTTCTTCTTCAATATTTTCAGTAGCTTCTCAAATCCTTTGTTAGCCACATCATTCTCTGCCTTCCACTACAGCAATTCCAGTATGGTACCGAGCTTTGTGTTGCCATCTTCGCAATTGGGGTATAACACTTTTTTGTGATCCTCTAACATGCGATCGAACTTCAGCTTCTCCTTTTGACTTTCGCATTGCGTCCTTGCATCGACAATGACCCGGCGAAGATCATCATCATCGGGCACATTGTCTGGTTCCTCTTGATCTTCAGCAGCTTCACCCATTGCAGCATCATTGGGCACATCGTCTGGTTCCTCTTGATCTTCACCAGCTCCCCCCGTTGTAGCATCACCGTATTCAAGGGGCACATAGTTGTCATCGTACTCTTCTTCTTTGTCATCTTCCATCATAACCCCTATTTCTCCGTGCCTCGTCCAAACATTATAGTGTGGCATGAAACCCTTGTAAAGCAGGTGGGAGTGAAGGATTTTCCGGTTAGAGTAAGACCTCGTATTCCCACATTCAGTGCATGGACAACACATAAAACCATTCTGCTTGTTTGCCTCAGCCGCATCGAGAAACTCATGCACGCCCTTAATGTACTCGCAGGTGTGTATGTCACTGTACATCCATTGCCGGTTCATCTGCATGCATTATATATAATTAAGTGTCCAAATTAATAGAAGTTCATCATCACATTAAAAACAAAGTGCATACATAGTTCTCATCTAACAACATATAGCTCTCTAGAGCATCTAATTAATTAAACCATACATTGAAACTATGTAAAACATTTCAATGCGAAAACACATGCGATCATAATCGCAACCAAGGTAACAATTGATCCAACGGCATAATGATACCAAGCCTCGGTATGAATGGCATATTTTCTAACCTTTCTAATCTTCAAGCGCATTGCATCCATCTTGATCTTGTGATCATCGACGACATCCACAACATGCAACTCCAATATCATCTTCTCCTCCTCTATTTTTTTTATTTTTTCCTTCAACAAATTGTTTTCTTCTTCAACTAAATTTAACCTCTCGACAATAGGGTCGGTTGGCATTTCCAATTCACATACATCCTACATAAATAAAATCTATGTCACGTTGGTCGGCATAATTTTCATAAACAATAAATGAACCAATAGTTATAAAGATAATATATATACCACATCCGAATCATAGACAGGACGAGGGCCGACGGGGGAGGATACCAAAGCCATCGCACTATATAAGATGCAATAATAAAAGTAAGAAAATAATACAAGTATCTATGTAAACATACAAGTAGGGATATTTTTCCTTTCAGAAAGAAGATAAGAACAAGAGGCTTACCACGGTGGTGCCGGCGATGAGCTCGGCGCGGGTGATCGACGGTGGTGAAGACGGGGCCGGGGCGTGACGGACCGCTAAACCTAGACAAATATTATGGAAAATGGAGCTTGGATGTCGAGCTTCGAGATGAGAAAGCTTAAGTACTGTGGCTCGGGCATTCCATCGAACACCTTGTGTGCATAGGAGGTGAGCTAGAGCACCACCAAGCCCTCTCCCCCTCGGCCACAGAAAAACAAAGCACTGGGGTGCTCTGCTCGCGAGTGAGGGGTATATATAGGCACCTCATTGGTCCCGGTTGGTGACATGAGCCGGGACTAAAGGGGAGCCTTTGGTCCCAATTCAAGCCACCAACCGGGACCAATGGTGGTGGGCCAGGAGCGAGGCCCATTGGTCTCGGTTCATCCCACCAACCGGAACCAAAAGGTCCAGATGAACCGGGACCAATGGCCCACGTGGCCCGGCCGGCCCCCTGGGCTCACGAACTGGGACCAATGCCCACATTGGTCCCGGTTCTGGACTGAACCGGGACTAATGGGCTGACCCGGCCTGGACCAAAGCCCTGTTTTCTACTAGTGGAGGTGTCTGGCGAGCCATTCGTCGTGGACGCTATGCTTGAAAGCCGCTAAGGCTTCGGCGTCCGGACAGTCGACAATCTGGTTCTTTTTAGTGAGAAACCTGTTCTGGATAGTCCTCAATCCAAAGCCCGGGGTCTGTTGTTCCATCGTATGCCTCTATGTTTACAGGTTTGAATCCGTCTGGAAATTCATGGTCCAGCACCTTGTCAGTGAAACATAGAGGGTGTGCGGCACCCCTGTAGCTGGGTGTACCGTGTTGTTTGGATATTTGTTGTGTTGCATTGTATGCTGGGGGGTGCTTGCGTGGTCCATAGATGGATCTTGTTGCGTCGTCCTTTGGGTGCGAACCCTCGCCTGGGTCGCGTGTTGTATTGTGAGCGGCGTTGTATGCCGCTCTGTGTTGGTAGAGGGGTCGTCTATCCGACCAGGTGGCTGCTTTGATATTTGGTTGTGGGGGGTCTGTGGCCTCCTCATCGAATTCAGGTAGCAGCTTCCGCTTTGGGTAGCTCTTGGAGGGGCGATTGTTGTTGTACCTTGCCGCAGTATTGAGTATTTTGCTCCATCTGAATTGGAGTGTGTCTTGCGCGGCCTTGAGCCTTCGCTTCTACTTTTTAAGGCTCCTCGCGGTGGCAACAAGCCTTTTACGGGCGTTCTGCTGCTCCGGGTGCCTGTCCGGCGTTATGTCGTCCGGACCATTATCCTTGATAGGGTTTGTTTGTTCGGTTTTATTATCTGGATTGCCGCTGTCCGGTTGCGGTTCGCCCTGCTCCAGCGCTGGGTCTGTGTGATCGCTATTTCTGTCGAGGCGGGATTTGGGGCGGCGCTTGCATCGCCGCTGTGACTACTTTTCGAGGGAACAATCCTTCGGTGCATCCTTCCGCTCTTCGTCGTCATCTTTTGGTGCGTCCACCATGTATACGTCGTATGACGAGGTGGCGTTCCAGGGCTCAATAGGCACTGGTTCATCATCGTCTCCTTCATCGGCGTCCATACCGTCAATGTCGTCGGAGTCGAAGTCGAGCATGTCGGTTAAGTCGTCGACAGTGGCTACGAAGTGGGTGGTGGGTGGGTTTTGAATTTCTTCATCGTCTGTACCCCAACCTTGCTGACCGTAGTCTGGCCAGGGCTCTCCTGATAAAGAGAGAGACTTCAGTGACTTCAAGATATCACCGAAAGGCGAGTGCTGAAAGACGTCCGCGGCTGTGAACTCCATGATCGGCGCCCAATCGGATTCGATCGGCAGGGGCGCGGAGGGTTCGGAGTCCGGAGAAGAATCCGGCTCCATGGAGTCACGAGTCTTGCAGAGTACGGGGCTGGTGTTTGGCTCAACCGCCGTTGGGATTACAGCCCCCGAGGTGGCGTCCAACCACCCATCCTCGATCGGCGAGGTTGGCTCCGAACTAAGGGTCGGAGCCGATGCGGGTGCGGCCTCCAGGACACTGTTCAGTAGCAGAGCTAGATCGTGCTCGTCGTGACAGTGCGGCGCGCTCGGCAGTGGTTCGAATCCGTCAAAGATCAAGTCTCCGAGGATGTCAGCCGTGTAGTTTAAACTTCCGAATCTGACCTAACGACCAGGGGCGTAGCTTTCGATCTGCTCTAGATGGCCAAGCAAATTGGCCCGCAGTGCGACACCGCCAAAGACGAAGATCTGTCCGGGGAGGAAGGTCTCACCCTGGACTGCATCGCTATTCGTGATCGTAGGAGCCATCGGGCCTGACGGTGACAGCACAGAGGAACTCTCAATGAAAGCACCAATGTCAGTGTCAAAACCGCCGGATCTCGGGTAGGGGGTCCCGAACTGTGTGTCTAGGCCGGATGGTAACAAGAGGCAAGGGACACGAAGTTTTACCCATGTATGGGCCCTCTTGATGGAGGTAAAACCCTACGTCCTGCTTGATTAATATTGATGATATGGGTAGTACAAGAGTAGATCTACCACGAGATCAGAGAAGCTAAACCCTAGAAGCTAGCCTATGGTATGATTGTTGATGTGTATGTTGTCCTATGGACTAAAACCCTCCGGTTTATATAGACACCGGAGAGGGTTAGGGTTACATAGAGTCGGTTACAATGGTAGGAGATCTGAACGTCCGTATCACCCGGCTTGCCTTCCACGCCAAGGTAAGTCCCTTCCGGACACGGGACGAAGTCTTCAATCTTGTATCTTCATAGTCCAGGAGTCCGGCTGAAGGTATAGTTCGGCTATCCGAACACCCCCTAATCCATGACTCCCTAACCTAGATTAGCACACCAATTTTTCTCCTCGTCCACTATAAAGTTAGAGCCATTGTCAGTAATAATACTATGTGGGACACCATAACGGTGTATGACACCAGATATAAAGTCTATCACCGGTCCGTCTTCATCCGTTTTAACTGGTTTGGCCTCTATCCACTTAGTGAATTTATCTACCATAACCAGCAAATGTTTTTTCTTATGGCTTCCCCCTTTAAGGGGTCCGACAATGTTCAGCCCCTAGACCGTGAAAGACCAATTAATGGGGATTGTTTTTAGGGCAGTGGGTGGCATATGGCTTTGATTAGCAAAAAGGTGGCTTCCGACACAGCATTGTAAGAGGTCTTGCGCGTCTGCTCGGGCTGTAGGCCAAAAGAAACATGTACAGAAGGCCTTACTTACAGGGGCCCAAGCTGCGGCGTGATGGTCGCCAAGACCAGCATGTATTTCGGCCAAGAGCTGTCATCCCTCCTCTTCGGAGATACATCTTTGAAGGACTCCGGTAGTGCTTTTCTTGTAGAGCTCTCCTTCATGAACCTTGTACGCTTTCGAACGTCAAATGATGCAACGAGCCTTATTCTGGTCCTAAGGGAGCTCCCACCTATTAAGGTAGGCCAAGAATGGTTCGGTCCATGGGGCGATTACCACCATGATTACATGGGCGGAAGGTGTTGGTTCTGTGCCTGAGCCCCTGATGATGTCTGAATCATGTTTAGCATCCGGGGGTGTGATCGGCACCAGACTGGTATTTCCGCTCTCGTCCCGCCATACCACAGATGGCTTGAAGAGCCTTTCCATGAAGGTGTTAGGCAGGACGGGGTCGCGTTTAGCACCCATTCGAGCAAGGATGTCCACTGCTTGTTTACTTTCTCGGGCCACGTGATAAAACTCGAGCCCCTCGAAACGAGCTGATATTTTGAGCACAGCATTGCGGTGAGCTGCCATCTTTGGATCTTTTGAATCGAATTCTCCTTTATTAGGGATATTGCAAGGTTTGAATCCCCCCGCACCTCGTGTCGTTGTATGCCCATAGAAACAGCCATCCAGAGACCATGCAGTAGGGCCTCATATTCGGTTGCGTTATTGGAGTCCGTGTAAATGACTTGCAATAGGTAATAGACTGTGTCCCCTATATGGGATGTTAGGATGACACCAGCCCCCAATCTAGCTAACATTTTAGAGCCGTCGAAGTACATCACCCAGTTGGAGTATAAACCATATTCTTTGGGGAGTTCGCCTTCTGTCCATTCGGCGACGAAGTCAGCCAACACCTGGGATTTAATAGCCAGGCATGGTTTGTATGTTATTTCGAATGGTAGGACCTCGATGGCCCATTTTGCAATGCGACTGGTGGCGTCTTGATTATTTATGATATCATTGAGTGGTACCTCAGAGACCACCGTGATTGAGCACACTCTTGAAACTAGTGTCTCAGCTTCCGAGATGCCATGAAAACCACATATGCTATCTTTTGAGAGTGCGGGTATCGGGATTTACATGGTGTGAGAACCGCAGATATGTAGTATACAGGTTTTTGGAGTGGGACTTTATTCCCCTCTTCCTCTCGTTCAACGACGAGCACTACGGTCACCACCTGGTGAGTTGCAAATATGTATAGTAGCATGGGTTCGGCGATGTTAGGCGCGGCAAGGACTGGGTTGTTTGCTAGAATATCATTTATTTCTTGCAGCCCGGCTGTCGCTGGATCCGTCCACTCAAAGTGGTCGGTATGTCGAAGCAGGCGACACTACTAGGAAAAGGCCTACTAGTGGCGCACCTATTTTGACTACTAATGGCGCACTACAGGTGCGCCACTAGCACCACGCCATTAGATTTTTTTTACTAATGGCGGCGCACCACGCAGTGCGCCATTAGTATAGCCCACGGTGCGCCATTAGTATGGCTCGCAGGGGGCCATATTTACCCATGTGCTTTGGCATACTAATGGCGCACTAGTGCATGATGCGCCATTAGAGTCCTTTTTGCAGTGCGTCATTAGTGTTCTGAGTGGTGCGCCACTAGTATGAATATTAGGGATTATTTTTTTTCTTTTCTGATATTTTCACAGGTTACAAAATATATTATTGGGCAGAATATAGACAGTATCACACAGCAACAACAGATTCATCGAATACAATAGAAGATTAGTCTCCGAATACAATTCATCATATTAGTCTCCGATTTCAAAAGACCCAACAAAGATAGAACATTACAAGTCTTGAGACCGCGAGTAGCGAGTTTGTCTTCACACTACAAGTCGATATCGATCATCTAAACTACCATCACATAGAAGAGAGTTGCGGTCATCACGAGATGAGCATCATCGTGATGAAACTGGTCTTCATCCGGTTCCTCCAACGCTCCCTCCTCTCTCTCGCTAGATAGCGCGCGTATCTAGATTCCGCCTCCGCCCTAGTGGTGTACCCTTTGTAACTGTTACCGCTGAAACGGTGAACCTGTCTCAGACACTCCTCCCAGTCGTCGTAGACTCCGGGAACCTTACCCTTGTACATGACATACGACGACATCTCTATGCACTAGCCAAACAAAACGTTAGTAGCAATTCACAGACAATACATAAGCAATATATAAGTATGCAACAAAAGGATCGGAATAGAAAAGCAAGACATTAATAGCACGATTCATGGTCCTACTAATAAATAGCTTCGATTACATCTAAGTTGAACGACTGTCCAAACCAAAGAGACATACAAGTTCATTAAATTTTAATTACAACATGAGCCAATCGATGTTTCAGAACTACATATAGCATCACTACTAGGGACCGGAGCGTGGATGAAGCCGCCGTCTCTCGTGATGGTCATGAAATCATGGGCGTTGTCAGCCTGCATTTCTAGCGTTGTGTCTATCTCACTGTTGGATGGTTGATATCTAACGTTGAACTGCCTCGAGGTACGAAGGACATCTTGATGGATGATTTCTGCAAACTCTGACTGGATGCGAAAGAATTCTTGTCTGATGTCCGTGTCCTGGATTGCCGACAAGCTTGCGGCCCAATCTTTGAGATTATTTGGTAGCAGAAGGTGATTATGGTCCCGTACGATCGCCCGCATGTGATGGAGGGCATAGTAGGCATCCTTCTAACCGCCAGGCGGCTGCTTGATGCAGCAGAACATCGTATTGTGGGCGAACACGTGCTCGCCATACCTACGAACTGGCCTGGTGAAGGTGCCTCCAGATCTGGCGTAGCTGGGGAGAACATCGTCAAAAACTTTCTTGATATTTGTGTAGTCTTTCTTCGACTAACGGTCCGAGTCGAAATACGTGGCCATGGAATATTTCGGGCTTAAGAGGATGAGTGTGCAATGTGTGTCACTGCACAAAACACGGAATGTTAGAAAAAAAAGAATGACCGAAATCTAGGAAATCATATGTTACGGGGCGGTGAGGGGATGACTTACTCGGGAAAGTAAGGCACGAGGAAGTTATCCTTATTTGGGGTTGCCAGAATGACGCCTTCGAGGTAAGAACTCGCGACTTGCCGGTCCCCAGCGCTGCCCCAAATCTTGCCACGCATGTAGGAGGGGTCGACTATCACAATGTCCGGGGTCTTCTCTCTAATGATCCGCATCTCCATACTCAGCGAAAATAGCCGAACGAAGGTGTAGTGCAACGGATGAATGTTAAACATAGCGAAGATGTCATCAAACCGCAGGACAATCGTACCCCCGATAGTGTTATACACAAAGCCCTTGCCCTCTGGCTCCTTGGCCACGAAAATCGGGTATGCCACATCATTCTCAGAGAGACGCCGCTTCTCCAAAGAAAGAACACTGTCATGCAGACTCCACATAGGACCGGTTGCAGCATTGAGCAGATTAGTCGGTAGCATCGGCCTACTCGCCACATGCACCCTCCTTGAGATATCCTTAGGTGAAGGTGGACCGTCCGAAGCACGGATCATACTCGGTGCCGGCTGGCTGGCACCCTTGTTACTCTTTCTTTTCCGTCCCTTCCTCTTCTGCCGTAATGGGATCGAGTTCTACTCACAGACCGCCTTCTTGAGTGTGTTGGGGCTGATAATATTTGCCACCTCGTCTATCGGAGGCTCGGTGAAGGTGGCAGCTGGAGGCGTCTCTTGAGAACTGAACGCGAGACGATGCCTGTTGCAATTTGGTTTCTCCGCGGTACCAGCATGATCGCGGTCGTCTTTTTCAGGGTTGGGTTCTTGAGAAGGAGGCCCGAAGAATTCGTCACCATACCCATATTCGGCAAAGTACTTGTCGATGTTGGTAAATGTACCGTCGTCGTTGTCATTGTCGTCCGGATCCTGTGCCATATGCAAGTTCGGATCCTGTGCCATAGGGATGTCCGGCATGTCCGGTAGCGTTGCGGCGGTCTTGCCATGGCTTGGTGCCGGCATGACTGGCGGTGTTGTCTGTGGGGTGGTGTCCCTCGCCCCCCAACAAATCTAGCTCTTCGGCCAAAGCAGGGCCAGCTTACGTAGTCGCTGAGGGTCATCACATCATCTTCGTCGGCCCCAGCGGGTGGAATCGGGGGTAACAACTCGTCGAAGCCTGGCAGCACCCGAACCAGTTCAACCCTATACACGGTGGGTGGCATCGGATTATCGTGGAACACGAGGTTGCCTAGTTGAACGATTTTGCCCTTGCCGACATCGATCAAATCGCCGCCCATGAAGTGCAGGAGAGTGCATGGAACGTCGGCGGCACCCTGCGAAAACATGTAGGGCGTCAGGGATGCCCAGTCACAGGAAAGGAGATGAAGTCATCTACCGAGAGGCTTAATTAGTTACCGTGATGGCGTCGAGCTCGGCTAATGTCGAGGCACCGGCAATGGCGGGCGTGCAACTGACAGAGGGGCCGCTTGCTACCGAGGTGCCAGCCAACGTACACCTGGGTGCATTAAGCTCCAATGCCCGTGCCGGCGTCGGAGACACCAATACTGCCTCCGTCGGAGACACCAATGGCGCTGCATGCGTGTTGAGTGAGTTGCTGGCCGTGAAGCTGGGAACCGGGGGCGGCCCCTGTTGGCCGCCCGCAATCCATGTTGTCAGCCCCTGAATCAAGGTAGGCACAATGGCGGTGAGTGTCGATCCCAGTTGTTGTTGCACTTGCTCTTGGACAATCTCCGGAATTCGCGCCACTTGTGCCTTGAGTTCTTGAACCTCGCGCGACTGGCTTTCTGAGCTGGTATTTCTCTCCTTTCGCCCACCAGCATTATAGCATGACGACCATTTTGTGGACAAGCCTCTGCCGGCCACACGACCAGCTGATGACGGCTTACTGAGCTCATCCTTGTTTTTCATTACATTCAATGCCCTATTTAGAGTGTTGCCCCAAGGGGTGCTCTGAGACGACCCCGCGCTACTGCTTTCAGTCTCCTGCGAAAGGAATGTGAACCATTTAGAAAAACAAGGATGAGCTTAGTCTACTGTTTTCAGGCTTCATTAATTAGAATGCAACCATATGGAGCTAATTACGCGGGGGTGTATTCCTTACCAGAACAAGCTCAAACGCCTTGGTCTTCGGATCCGTGGTAAGCTCCTTTATTACCGGGTCCTCCTTGTACCAGGCCCTGACATAGTTCCTGGTCTT
The DNA here is from genome assembly GCA_034509565.1 of Triticum monococcum. Lineage (NCBI taxonomy): Eukaryota > Viridiplantae > Streptophyta > Magnoliopsida > Poales > Poaceae > Triticum > Triticum monococcum. The sequence goes on along the minus strand of CM067843.1, from coordinate 93,250,052 downwards.
CTTGTCACGATATTTCTAGGCCTTGCTCGACACCCTCCGTGTCCTCCTTGTCCCATATAGGCTCCGCCACTCTATAACCGCCGGGACCGAGTTTGTGTTCCCCTAAGTTCAACTCCCGCATTTCTTTCCCCACTGACTTGATTCGGAGGTTGCACTGCTCTCACACCTGATCTTCAACTCCTTGTAGTCATCTCGTTGATCAAAGGATTTTTCGCCTTGATCTTCTCATAACTATTACCTTTGTCAATCATTCTCTTCACCGCGCTTCTCCAAGTAGACAGGGCTGTGCTCATCGTCGTGAGGGCGGCACTATTCACTTTATTCCCTGAGAGGTGTGTGTTTTCAAATTCAGCGGGGAACTTGTATCGTTCGTGCAGCTTCATGAAGAGGAGGTTGCGCAAATTCCCTCGGTCCTTATGCCTTAGGTTCTCGGTGTTGATCGAGATGGTGCTCCAGAGAATGCACCCAAGCTGAACCGAGCACCCCTTGACTATTTGTTTGGGCATCGTTGGATGCCCGTCAGAGTTCACTTCAGTAAATTCCTCTTTGACGGTGCGGAGCACGTTCGGGCACCGATCCTTCCGTTGCCTCTTCAGTTGGCTGCCGTCTGTGCGTGTGTTGCCATCATCAGTGGTGGCATCCTCGGCGGCACCATCGGTGGTGTCATCCCCGTTGCCACTAGGGGTTGTGTAGTCAGGATCGGTGTCTTCCGTGGCATCCTCATAGCGGTGAGGTTCTTCCTCCATCTCCTGGGACCGCTCCCAGAATGCGTTGCCAACTGAACCGCCGGCCTCATCGTTGTGGGCCATGTTTCGCTCTAAATAGGAAAAAAGTTTGGTCAAAAAGTTGTTTATTGTCAAGGAACAAGATCTCATCATTTAGGGTTTGTGAGGAATTATCATGGTCTCATCATTTAGGGTTTGTCGACACCGAGGCATCCTAAAAGCTAAGGTTTTATCATTTAGGGTTTGTCGACGCCGAGGCACCCTAAAAGCCTAAGCTTTCATCATTTAGGTTCTTATCGACACCGAGGCACCCTGAAAGCGAAGGTTTTATCATTTAGGGTTCGTCGACGCCGAGGCACCCTAAATGCTAAGTTAAGTTTTCATCATTTAGGGTTTATCGATGCCAAGGCATCCTAGGTTGACTGATATGTATATGGGTATCTTCTAATAATATACCCTATCAAGAAAAGGGAAGGAGAATTTCTATGTTGGGCCTAATCACTTGGCTCTATTGCCACCTATCGCAGTTGCTTTTTCGTCTGTCCACACATGAATTTATCATATGTGTTTAATGCAGCAAGAATAAAGGGGCAGTTGATCCTACTTAATTAAGTACTAAGATACCCCGTCCCATGCATTAGTCGCAAGTACACCATATGTCCTATTTTTTGCAAAGTCATGCTAAAATTCACGGAAAATTTCAGCATGACCTTTGCTGAAAATAGGACATATGGAGTACCTGAATTTGCCGGAATGGAAGTTAGACATTTCGGCACACTCAAGGGCCTCTCGGGGTACAGCAGCAGCATCACAAGTTGACAAAACTCCCAAGTAGTACAGCAGCAGCATCACAAGAAGTACCAATGAACATATAGCCCAGCAAGTTGAAAAAGCTGAAGTTCTCAGCATGAAGAATCACACAACACAGCACCTACATTATGATGATACATTTGAAGATTGCACATACAGTTTTCACATAATCATAATTGTTCTGGAGATTGCACATATAGTTTTTGACAGCACAACACCTATGAAAGCACATACAGTTTTTCACATTTGTAGATTGCACATACAGTTTTCACATAGAGCAATGTTCTTTTCATTTAACCTTCCATTTTTTTGCAATTCAACTCACTTCCTTTTCTTATAGTTCACGAAATCAACTGCACAATTACACTCGGAAGGCATCTGTTGTTGCTTTATGGTTGGAGGCTAATTCTATTGTCTTAATAAATCTCCCTTGCTGTATAGAAATAAGCTGAAATGATTATGCGCAATAGAAACAATTACTAAGCTAGCAAGTAGTAATTTTATGAGATGCAGTTACTAGGTGTGTATATACATCTTAGCTAAAGTAGACTGCAGATTAGCACTCAATTGTCCTAACTCCTTGCATCTAAAGGAGGTCAAAGGTTAGTACTACTCTACTAATCTGCCTATATATGTGTCAAGTGAGGCCTCGTTGATTCATGCTTTTTAGATCAGGTTGTGTTCTGCGATCCGAGTGGCCCTATATACAGGCCGTAGTGAAATAACATTAAAGTAGTATTCCTTTGTGAAGGGTGGACCTTGTTCGTTACTGCTCCCAAATGAAATGACACTTTGACATGGCTGCAATTTTCAGTGTCTACTTATCTGCAATTTTTCAGTGTCTCCTTAGGATAAATAGGTTTCAAACTTCAGCTTGCTTTGTATAAGGAGACTAAAAAACTATCTAAGGAGTTCTTCAAGTTCAAGTTACAGCCTGCATGACATTTTCCTACACAATGCTTGTTGTAAATAATTACTTAAAGTAAACACTTTTTTATCTTAGCTTACTTACAACAGAATGCCTATCTTTCTGGTTTTCTAATTCCTTTTGTTTCATTTTCAACATTGCTCTATTTGTAATCAATAGCACTGTTCAAGAAATCTGTGTATGCAATCTATAGAGATACTGCTGGCCATTGACCATGAAGTAGGGGATACATGTGTGCATGATGATGCAACATTTTCTGATTAAATGCAGTCTAAACTGACTTTTAGACTGATTTTCCATCAAAATTGAAACTGAAAATTACTCTAAAACTGAAACTTTAACTGACTTTTAGAATGAATTTTTACTCCAAGAGTTTTTATATTCAGATCACTTTAACTAAACTTTAGATTGAATTTTAAACTTTCTTGCAATATAAGCTTGCAGTACCTTGCGCCGAGGAGGAGGAGGGGGATGTGCTCATGTGGTCCTCGCCGTCTATGTCCAGCACCTCGGCCTTGCTCCCCTCCCTAGATGATGCCGCGTCCAGCCCCGACACGCCCAAATCTGAAGACAAGAGGAAGAGTGGCGGCGGTGGCGGTCACCGGCGAGCCAATCCGGGTCTCCAAGGGGCTGACTGCACACACAAACACACACATCGAGATTGGTCAGTCAGAGCCGCGGCCGACAAGGGGAGGGACAAAGCGGGAGGCGAATGCATATGCGCGGAGGGAGGGGAGGAGGAGGAGAGGGGTGTGGCTTACCGAGGGGTGCGATGTGGATGGCGTCGAACTTGGCGGTGGAGAAGTATGCGCAGGTGACGAGGAGGAAGCCGGCGACGAGGCCGATGCCGAACTTGCGTGGCTCGACGGTGCGGCTGAAGGCCTTGAGCAGACTGGTTGTGTCATGGTGGTGGGCATAGGACCGAGGCAGCCGTCGGTGGCGAGGACCGAGAGGGCGATTGAGGAGTGGAGGGATGGAGCGGGGCAGGCCATCGGCGGCGAGGACCGAGACGGCGAGGAGGGGCGCGGGGGTCCTCGGAGCGGCGGAAGGAGGGGGCGTGAGGGTGTGGCGAGGGGGGAGTGGATCTGGCGAGGGAGAGATGAAGGGATCGGGCGACTAGCTATAGGGAGGAAGATTACTAATGGCGCACCCCCTGGCGGTGCGCCATTAGAATGTTTTTGTGATAGCAATGGTGCACCCCCGGGACGGTGCGCCATAAGTAATCTTTTTTTAGATAGCAATGGCGCAATGATACGTCTCCAACGTATCTATAATTTTTGATTGCTCCATGCTAAATTATCTACTGTTTTGGACAATATTGGGCTTTATTTTCCACTTTTATATTATTTTTGGGACTAACCTATTAATCGGAGGCCCAGCCCAGAATTGTTGTTTTTTGCCTATTTCAGTGTTTCGGAGAAACAGAATATCAAACGGAGTCCAAACGGAATGAAACCTTCGGAAACGTGATTTTCTCATCAGATAAGATCCAGGAGACTTGGAGCCTCCGTCAACAAAGCCACGAGGGTGGACGGCGCGCCCCCTGCCTCGTGGGCCCCTCAAAGCTCCACCAACGTACTTCTTCCTCCTATATATATATCCACGTACCCCCAAACAATCGGGGACGAAGCCAAAACCTAATTCCACTGCCGCAACTTTCTGTATCCACGAGATCCCATCTTGGGGCATGTTCCGGAGCTCCGCCGGAGGGGGCATCGATCACGGAGGGCTTCTACATCATCATCCAAGCCCCTCCGATGAAGTGTGAGTAGTTTACTTCAGACCTACGGGTCCATAGTTAGTAGCTAGATGCCTTCTTCTCTATTTTTGGATCACAATACAATGTTCTCCCCCTCTCTTGTGGAGATCTATTCGATGTAATCTTCTTTTTTTGCTGTGTTTGGTTTATGATCAAGTCTATCTATGAATACTATTTGAATCTTCTCTGAATTCTTTTATGTATGATTGGTTATCTTTGCAAGTCTCTTCGAATTATCAGTTTGGTTTGGCCAACTAGATTGGTTTTTCTTGCCATGGGAGAAGTGCTTAGCTTTGGGTTCGATCTTGCAGTGTCCTTTCCTAGTGACAGAAGGGGCAGCAAGGCACGTATTGTATTGTTGCCATCGAGGATAACAAGATGGGCTTTTTATCATATTGCATGAAACTATCCCTCTACATCATGTCATCTTGCTTAAGGCATTACTCTGTTTTTAACTTAATACTCTAGATGCATGCTGGATAGCGGTCGATGAGTGGAGTAATAGTAGTAGATGCAGGCAAGAGTCGGTCTACTTGTCTCGGACGTGATGCCTATATACATGATCATACCTAGATATTCTCATAACTATGCTCGATTCTATCAACTGCTCAACAGTAATTTGTTCACCCATTGTAGAATACTTATGCTCTTGAGAGAAGCCACTAGTGAGACCTATGGCCCCCGGGTCTCTTTCTCGTCATATCAATCTCCATCACTTTATTATTTCTTTGCTTTTACTTTTCTTTTACTTTTTACTTTGCATCGCTATACCAAAAATAACAAAAATATTATTCATCATCTCTATCATATCTCACTTTCGTAAGTGACCGTGAAGGGATTGACAACCCCTAAGTGCATTGGTTGCGTTGAGCTATTGTTTTTGTGTAGGTACAAGGGACTCGCGCGTAGCCTCCTACTGGATTGATACCTTGGTTCTCAAAAACTAAGGGAAATACTTATGCTACTTTGCTGCATCATCCTCTCCTCTTCGGGGAAATCCAACGGAGTGCTCAAGAGGTAGGAAGAAGAATTTCTGGCTCCGTTGCTGGGGAGGTTCGCGCAAGTCAAGATTTGACTCCCGACAACGAGCCATTTCTAGCGTTGTTGCCGGGGAGTCTGCGCAAAAGTCAACATACCAAGTACCCATCACAATCCCTATCTCCCGCATTATATTATTTGCCATTTGCCTCTCGTTTTTCTCTCCCCCCCCCCAATTCACCCTTGCCGTTTATTCGCCCTCTCTCTCTCTATCCTCCCTCTCCCTCTCTATTTGCCTCTTTCTGCCCATTTGCCTTTTGTTTGCTTGTGTGTTAGTTTGCTCGCTTGTTGTCATGGCTAGTCTCATATCTTCTCCGTTTTCGCCCGAGAATGAAGTTCTAAATTTTAAACAAAGGGAGGGAGAAAATCTAAAAGATGCTTGGTATAGAATTTGCAATGCTCAAAATAGATCTACCAGGAAGCTATCTACTTCAGTTGTTCTCCGCAATTTTTTATGTAGGTGCTAGTCCTTGGTATAGATATATCCTTGATACCATTATCGGAGGGAATTTCTGGGGTAGCCATACTTTTGATTCTTACAATGCTATGTTAGATTTATTTGGCTCACCACCTATTTTGGTTAATGGAACTATGTTAACCTTGGAGCATCTTATGCAAAGACTTGAAATTATTGAAAATAAAGTTGCTACCATTGAATTAATTGAAAATCTAGATTAAACGATCCACAATAAATTACCCAATATGGATCTAGGGTAGGAATGACTTTGAAAAATATTAAGGAAAAGGAACCCATAGTTAATGAGAAAATAAATCTAGATTCCACTAGAATCGATAAACTTGAGGGTATCATTACAAACTTGGGAACCGCTTTTTCTTCCGTAAAGAATACTCCAAGTCCCCCTACTAAAATTGCCAACCTTATGTATGTTCCTAAAAATAAGGGTCAATCATCTAGTAAGGAAACTGCGGATCTTAAATCTATAAGTATTCATCCCAATCTTTTTGCTATCATTAAGGAACCAATTGCTACAAATGAATTTTTTGATCTTGTGCCTAAGAGTTTGATAATCACTAGAAAGAAAGAAATTCCAAAGGGAGATAGATGCCTCATTGAAGAATTGCCTACCAAAGATGGCAATACCTAGATCTATTCTTGCTTGTTATGCCTAGCTAGGGGCGTTAAACGATATCGCTTGTTGGGAGGCAACCCAATTTTATTTTTATTCCTTGCTTTTGCTCCTGTTTAGTAATAAATAAATTATATAGCCTCTGTTTTGGTTGTGTTTTTTGTGATTAATTAGTGTTTGTGCCAAGTAGAACCGTTGGGAAGACTTGGGGAAAGTCTTGTTGAACTTGCTGTAAAAAACAGAAACTTTAGCGCTCACGAGAACTGCTGTCATTTTTATTTGGAAAGTGATATTTAGTTAATTATTTTTGCATATTATTAATAGATAAATTCCTCACGTCCATAAATTTATTTTATAATTTTTGGGGTTCCAGATCGTGCGCTACCTACAGATTACTACAGACTGTTCGGCTTTTCACAGATTCTGTTTTTCGTGTGTTGATTGCTTATTTTGATGAATCTATGGCGAGTAAAATAGTTTATAATCCATACAGAACTTGGAATACAGTAGGTAACACCAATATAAATAAAGAATGAGTTCATTACAGTACCTTGAAGTGGTCTTTTGTTTTCTTTCGCTAACGGAGCTCACGAGATTTTCTACTTTAAGTTTTGTGTTGTGAAGTTTTCATGTTTTCGGTAAAGATTTGATGGATTATGGAACAAGGAGTGGCAAGAGCCTAAGCTTGGGGATGCCCATGGCACCCCCAAGATAATCTAAGGACATCTAAAAGCCAAAGCTTGGGGATGCCCCGGAAGGCATCCCCTCTTTCTTCTACTTCTATCGGTAACTTTACTTGGAGCTATATTTTTATTCACCACATGATATGTGTTTTGCTTGGAGCGTCTTTTATGATTTGAGTCTTTGCTTGTTATTCTACCACAATCATCCTTTCTGTACACACCTTTTGAGAGAGCCATACATGATTTGGAATTTGATAGAATACTCTATGTGCTTCACTTATATGTTTTGAGCTTTATAGTTTTGCTCTACTGCTTCACTTATATCTTTTAGAGCACGTAGGTGGATTTGTTTTATAGAAACTATTGATCTATCATGCTTCACTTTATAGTCTTAATAGCATGGTAATTTGCTTAAAATCCTAATATGCTTGGTATGCAAGATTAATAATAAAACTTTTGTATGAGTGTGTTGAATACTAAGAAAAGTTTGATGCTTGATGATTGTTTTGAGATATGGAGGTAATAATATCAAAGTCATGCTAGTTGAGTAGTTCTGAAATTGAGAAATACTTGTGTTGAAGTTTGCATGTCCCGTATAATGCACATATGGTAAACGTTATGCAACAAATTTGAAACATGGGGTGTTATTTGATTGTCTTCCTTATGAGTGGCAGTCGGGGACGAGCGATGGTCTTTGCCTACCAATCTATCCCCCTAGGAGCATGCGCATAGTACCAAGGTTTTTGATGACTTTTAGATTTTTGCAATAAGTATGTGAGTTCTTTATGACTAATGTTGAGTCCATGGATTATACGCACTCTCACCCTTCCATCCTTGCTAGCCTCTTCGGTACCGTGCATTGCCCTTTCTCACATTGAGACTTGATGCAAACTTCACCGGTGCATCCAAACCCCGTGATATGATACACTCTTTCACACATAAACCTCCTTATATTTTCCTCAAAACAGCCACCATACCTACCTATTATGGCATTTCCATAGCCATTCCGAGATATATTGCCATGCAACTTTCCATCATTCCGTTCATCATGACACATTCATCATTGTCATATTGCTTAGCATGATCATGTAGTTGACATAGTATTTGTGGCAAAGCCACCGTTCATAATTCTTTCATACATATCACTCTTGGTTCATTGCATATCCCGGTACACCGCTGGAGGCATTCATATAGAGTCATTTTTGTTCTAGTATCGACTTGTAATCATTGAGTTGTAAATAAATAGAAGTGTGATGATCATCATTATTAGAGCATTGTCCCAAGTGAGGAATAAAAACGAGAAGTCCCAAAAAAATAAAGGCCATAAAAAGTCCCAAAAAAAGAGAAGTCCCAAAAAAAGAAAGGCCATAAAAAGGCCATAAAAAAGAGAAGTCCCAAAAAAAGAAAGGCCATAAAAAGGCCCAAAAAATGAGAGAAAAAGAGAGAAGGGGCAATGTTACTATCCTTTTACCACACTTGTGCTTCAAAGTAGCACCATGATCTTCATAGTAGAGAGTCTCTCATGTTATCACTTTCATATACTAGTGGGAATTTTCCATTATAGAACTTCGCTTGTATATTCCAACAATGGGCCTCCTCAAGTGCCCTAGGTCTTCGTGAGAAAGCAAGTTGGATGCACACCCACTAGTTTCTTTTGTTGAGCTTTCATACATTTATAGCTCTAGTGCATCCGTTGCATAGCAATCCCTACTCCTTGCATTAACATCAATCGGTGGGCATCTCCATAGCCCATTGATTAGCCTCGTTGATGTGAGACTTTCTCCTTTTTTGTCTTCTCCACATAACCCCCTCATTATATTCTATTCCATCCATAGTGCTATTTCCATGGCTCGAGCTCATATATTGCGTGAAAGTTTATAGGTTTGAGATTACTAAAGTATGAAACAATTGCTTGGCTTGTCATCGGGGTTGTGCATGATGAGAGCATTCTTGTGTGACGAAAATGAAACATGATTAAACTATATGATTTTGTAGGGATGAACTTTCTTTGGCCATGTTATTTTGAGAAGACATAATTGCTTAGTTAGTATGCTTGAAGTATTATCATTTTATGTCAATATGAACTTTTGTCTTGAATCTTTCAGCTCTGAATATTCATACCACAATTAAGAAGAATTACAATAAAATTATGCCAACTAGCACTCCGCATCAAAAATTCTATTTTTATCATTTACCTACTCGAGGACGAGCAGGAATTAAGCTTGGGGATGCTTGATACGTTTCCAACGTATCTATAATTTTTGATTGCTCCATGCTATATTATCCACTGTTTTGGACTATACTGGGCTTTATTTTCCACTTTTATATTATTTTTGGGACTAACCTATTAACCGGAGGCCCAACCCAGAATTGTGTTTTTTGCCTATCTCAGTGTTTTGGAGAAACAGAATATCAAAGGGAGTCCAAACGGAATGAAACCTTCGGAAACGTGATTTACTCATCAGATAAGATCCAGGAGAGTTGGACCCTCCGTCAAGAAAGACACGAGGTAGCCACGAGGGTGGAGGGCGCCCCCCTAGGGCGTGCCCCTTGCCTCGTGGGCCCCTCGAAGCTCCACCGACGTACTTCTTCCTCCTATATATATCCACATACCGCCAAACGATCAGGGACGGAGCCAAAAACCTAATTCCACCACCGCAACTTTCTGTATCCACGAGATCCCATCTTGGGGCCTATTCCGGAGCTCCGCCGGAGGGGGCATCGATCATGGAGGGCTTCTACATCATCATCCAAGCCCCTCCAATGAAGTGTGAGTAGTTTACTTCAGACCTATGGGTCCATAGTTAGTAGCTAGATGGCTTCTTCTCTCTTTTTGGATCTCAATACAATATTCTCCCCCTCTCTCGTGGATATCTATTCGATGTAATATTATTTTTGCGGTGTGTTTGTTGGGACCGATGAATTGTGGTTTTATGATCAAGTCTATCTATGAATAATATTTGAATCTTCTTTGAATTCTTTTATCTATGATTGGTTATCTTTGCAAGTCTCTTTGAATTATCAGTTTGGTTTGGCCTACTAGATTGGTTTTTCTTGCCATGGGAGAAGTGCTTTGCTTTGGGTTCGATCTTGCGGTGTCCTTTCCCAGTGATAGAAGGGGCAGCAAGGCACGTATTGTATTTTTTCCATCGAGGATAACAAGATGGGGTTTTTATCAGATTGCATGAAACTATCCCTCTACATCATGTCATCTTGCTTAAGGCGTTACTCCGTTTTTAACTTAATACTCTAGATTAATGCTGGATAGCGGTCGATGAGTGGAGTAATAGTAGTAGATGCAGGCAGGAGTTGGTCTACTTGTCTCGGATGTGATGCCTATATACATGATCATACCTAGATATTATCATAACTATGCTCAATTCTTTCAATTGCTCAACTGTAATTTGTTCACCTACCGTAGAATACTTATGCTCTTGAGTGAAGCCACTAGTGAAACCTATGTCCCCCGGGTCTCTTTCTCATCATATCAATCTCCATCACATTATTATTGTATTGCTTTTACTTTGCTTTTACTTTTTACTTTGCATCTCTATACCAAAAATACCAAAAATATTATTTATCATCTCTATCAGATCTCACTTTCGTAAGTGACCGTGAAGGGATTGACAACCCCTAAGCGCGTTGGTTGCGTTGAGCTATAGTTTTTGTGTAGGTACGAGGGACTCGCGCATAGCCTCCTACTGGATTGATACCTTGGTTCTCAAAAACTGAGGGATATACTTATGCTACTTCGCTGCATCATCCTCTCCTCTTCGGGGAAATCCAACGCAGTGCTCAAGAGGTAGCACACACGAGCTAGCGGTGCGCCATAAATAATTTTATTTATTATTATATTTTGTTGCTTCTAATAATTTTTTAGAAAATGAATATGAATATGAAACAGTAATAATTTTTTATAAATACAGTAATATTTTTTAAAAAATATCATCAAATTTGTTATTTGAAAACATTCATGAATATAAAAAAATATCATAAAATTTGTTATTTGAAAATATTATCAAATTTGTTATTTGAAAATATAATCAAATTTGTTTTTTGCGGATTTTTAGTTGCATTCATTTGTGACGGTGGAGCGGGGGAGGGTGCGGGGGGTTGTCCTCGTTGGTGGAGCGAGGGTGGGTGCGGGGGGGTGCTCGGTGGCGAGGGGGATCTGGCGTGGGGGGATAGCGATCGAGATGGAGGGGGGTCGAGATTGAGTGTCCTCATGAATATTCAATATTTTTTCATATTGAATATGAAAAAATATCATCAAATTTGAAAAAAATATTCATGAATTCAAAAAGTGCCCATGAAATTTAAAAATATTCATGAGTTGAAAAAGTGCCCATGAAATACAATCAAGAAATGAAGGCTACAATTTAAATACAATCGATCTTAGCTAGCTATCTGTTGACAATCTTCTTGCCCTTGTTTTTCGCAAATGGAGTTCTTCTGTGGAACAGACGTCCTTTAGGTAGGGTGGTCCTGCTTCTTCTTGTGGTGTATGCTGCTACTTCATCGTCGTCATCATGTTCCATCTTCGGGTCGCCATACTTGTCGAAGTCTTGCTCATTGGCAACTCCATACATTCCGATGATCTTCCTTTTGCCTCTCTTCACGACAATACGACTGGGCTTTGACGGGTCGGTAATGAAGAAGCATTGGTCCCCTTGGGAAGCGAGTACCCATGGCTCATTTTTTGTGGTGACGTTTGCGCCCACGGTCTTGGATTTGGCTTTGGGTACAACCATGGTGGTGAAATACCGGTCTTCTTTTAGGATGCTCTTGGCTCATCTGACACGGAATATCAGGACCTTCTCTCCAGCATAGCTCTGTTAGGGAACGTAGCAGAAATTCAAAATTTTCCTACATGTCACCAAGATCTATCTATGGAGAGACTAGCAATGAGGGGGAGGAGAGTGCATCTACATACCCTTGTAGATCGCTAAGCGGAAGCGTTCAAGTGAACGGGGTTGATGGAGTCGTACTCGTCGTGATTCAAATCACCGATGACAAACTGCCGAACACACGGCACCTCCGCGTTCAACACACGCACAGCCCGGTGACGTCTCCCACGCCTTGATCCAGCAAGGAGAGAGGGAGAGGTTGAGGAAGACTTCATCCAACAGCAGCACAACGGCGTGGTGGTGGTGGAGGAGCGTGGCTATCCTGCAGGGCTTCGCCAAGCACCACAGAAGAGGAGGAAGAAGAGACGCAGGGCTGCACCAAGAGAGATTGAATCGCGTGTGTTATGGGCAGCCCCCTAGGCCTCATATATATAGGGGAAGGGGAGGGGCTGCGCCCCCTCTAGGGTTCCCACCCCTAAGGGGGGCCGGCAGCCCTAGATGGCCAAGGGGTGGCGGCCAAGGGGGGGAGGAGAGGGAGGCGCAGGGTGTATGGGCCTTAGGGCCCATATGCCCTTAGGGTTTGCCCCCTCTCCCCTTCTAGGCGCATGGGCCTTAGTGGGGCTGGTGCCCTTGGCCCATGTAGGCCAAGGAGCACTCCCTACAGCCCATGTGGCCCCCCCGGGGCAGGTGGCCCCACTTGGTGGACCCCCGGGACCCTCCCGGTGGTCCCGGTACGATACCGATAAACCCCGAAACTCTTCCGGTGACCAAAACAGGACTTCCCATATATAAATCTTTACCTCCGGACCATTCTGGAACTCCTCGTGACATCCGGGATCTCATCCGGGACTCCGAACAACATTCGGTAACCACATACAAACTTCCTTTATAACCCTAGCGTCATCGAACCTTAAGTGTGTAGACCCTACGGGTTCGGGAGACATGCAGACATGACCGAGACGTTCTCCGGTCAATAACCAACAGCGGGATCTGGATACCCATGTTGGCTCCCACATGTTCCACGATGATCTCATCGGATGAACCACGATGTCAAGGACTTAATCAATCCCGTATACAATTCCCTTTGTCTATCGGTACGATACTTGCCCAAGATTCGATCGTCGGTATCCCGATACCTTATTCAATCTCGTTACCGGCAAGTCTCTTTACTCGTTCCGTAACACATCATCCCATGATCAACTCCTTGGTCACATTGCGCATATGATGATGTCCTACCGAGTGGGCCTAGAGATACCTCTCCGCTTACACGGAGTGACAAATCCCAGTCTTGATTCGTGCCAACCCAACAGACACTTTCGGAGATACCTGTAATGCACCTTTATAGTCACCCAGTTACGTTGTGACGTTTGGTACACCCAAAGCATTCCTACGGTATCCGGGAGTTGCACAATCTCATGGTCTAAGGAAATGATACTTGACATTAGAAAAGCTTTAGCATACGAACTACACGATCTAGTGCTATGCTTAGGATTGGGTCTTGTCCATCACATCATTCTCCTAATGATGTGATCCCGTCATCAATGACATCCAATGTCCATGGTCAGGAAACCGTAACCATCTATTGATCAACGAGCTAGTCAACTAGAGGCTTACTGGGGACATGGTGTTGTCTATGTATGCACACATGTATCTGAGTTTCCTATCAATACAATTCTAGCATGGATAATAAACGATTATCATGAACAAGGAAATATAATAAAAACCAATTTATTATTGCCTCTAGGGCATATTTCCAACAAGCTCAGCTCCCAGATCTCCTCGATCCTTCCGTAGTATCTATCCTTGTCGTTACCGGTGTAGGATTCTGTCATTACCCCGGAGTTCTGATAACCATCGCTCTTCATGTCCTTGTCCTCGCTGTAGAATGTGTAGTCGTTGATATCGTACGCCTCATAGGTCATCAGGTTGTGTTCGATGCCCTGTGACAAGGCGAATATGAGTTGTTCTTCCGCAAAAGAATCCTCATGTAAAGGGTACGACAGAAGCTTCTGCTTGAACCAACGTGTGAAACATGAGTTTTGCTCTTTGATTATATCTCCGTCCGTCCTCTGTTGGCCTCGGTCATTGTACGTCTTCTCAATAATGGTTTTGTGCTATACCACCCAAGGATCGACCACGTATATGTGTTGTAGTGCGACTAGGTTTTCTCTTTCAAAGTCGGCGAGTCGACCCTCGAAGTCGACATGAATTTCGCGGCAACCCTCGCAGTGACCCCATCCAGAGAGCCTGCCGAGGTGCCTGTTGACAAGCAGACCAACGGGGTTCTTGATGCCTAGATAATTCGTGCAGTAGGAGATGAACTCTTCGGTCAAAATGCCCCTGGCTATGCTTCCCTCTGGACGTGACATGTTGCGAACGTATCCTTTGATGACACCATTCATCCTTTCAAATGGCATCATGCTGTGCAGGAACGTCGACCCGAGTTGGATAATATCCTCCATGATATGGGCTAGCAGATGCACCATAACGTCGAAGAATGCATGCAGGAAGTACACCTCAAGCTCGCATAGTATCACCACGATCTCTTCCTGTAGCCTTCTGAGTTGCCTCACGCCAACCGACTTCGAGAGATGACGTCGAAAAAGTTGCATAGGCCAAATAGCGTTTCACGGACGTGTGCGTCCATGATCCCACGGATTGCAACTGGAAGTATCTGCGTCATCATCACGTGACAGTCGTGAGACTTCATCCCGCTAAACTTCTGCTTCACTGGGTCTAGGTATCTGCTTATCTTCCCCGCGTAACCATAAGGAAGTTTTACTCCTACGAGGCAGGTGAAAAACTACTCGATCTCCTCCTAACTTAGAGTGAAGCACGCGGGAGGGTAGTCATTTCCGGACTTCTTGGCCTTTTTGCCTTTGCGACGACTTTCCGTGTCCTGCTTCGCCTCATCATCATCATCATTAGCCTGAAGCTCCTCCCTAATTCTCATTGATTTCAAGTCTACCCTTGCTTTCGGCCCATCTTTGGTCCTCTCTGGCATGTTGAGAAGGGTACCAAGCAGACTCTCGCACACGTTCTTCGTGATATGCATGACATCAAGGCTGTGAGGCACACGGTGGATCTTCCAGTACGGCAAGTCCCAGAAAACGGACCTCGTTTTCCATACCTTCAGCAGCGGCTCTGGCGCCTTTCGCTTCTTTCCCAGCTCTGGCGCCTTTTGCTTCTTTCCCGGCAGTGGGCAATCTTTCCATTTTTTTCAACAGCTCGTCTATTTCCTCGCCGCTCCTTGTACGCGGGCGTCTTCGGGGTTCGGTTTCACCATCGAACAGATCCTTCCGTTTTCTCCATGGGTCATCATCGTGAAGCCACCTTCGATGTCCCATGAACACGGTTTTCGAAGACCCGGGATCTCTATCTAGCTGGCGATACGTTGTCTCATCCATGCACCTGACGCATCCAGAAAATCCGTGGACCACCTGCCCTGTGAGATATCCGTAACCGAGATAGTCATGCACCGTCGTGAGTAGTGCGACTCTCATAGGAAAATATTCTTCCTCTGGGGCGTCCCACGTATTGGCTGTTGTTTTCCACAGCGTTTCTAGCTCCTCTTTCAGCAGCCCCAGATACAGATTGATGTCGTTCCCTGGTTGTTTCGGCCCTTCAATTAGCATACTCATGTGAATGTACTTCCTCTTCATGCACAACTAGGGGGGAAGGTTGTACATCCACACAAACACAAGCCAGGTGCTATGTGTGCTTCTCTGGCTGCCAAACGGATTGACTCCATCGGTGCTCGCGCCCAGCACGATGTTCCTTGGATCATTCCCAAATTCTGGGTGTTCGAAGTTCAACGCTTGCCACTGGCTCGCATCCTTAGGGTGACTCAGCATCTTGTCTTTTTAATTTATCTCCGGATCATTTCCGTCATCTTCTCACTTCTTCTCCTCCCTATCCGCGTGCCAACGCAGGAGCTTTGCTAGCTTAGGGTCCGTGAAATACCGCTGCAAACGAGGAGTGATCAGAAAGTACCACACAACTTTTCAAGGAACTTTCTTCCTCTTCTTATATCGAGTGACGCCGCACACTTGACATATGGTAGACTCCGTGTGCTCGTCCCATTAAATGATGCAATTGTTCATGCACACATGGTATTTCACATGCGGTAAATCCAGAGGACACACGATTTTCTTCGCCTCCTCGAAACTGGTCGGGCACTTGTTCCCCTTGGGAAGACGTTCGTGCCAGAATGACATGTTCTCGTCGAAGCATGCGTCGGTCATTTTGTGTTTTACCTTCATCTCCAGAGCCATGAGCGTTACTTTCAGGCGGGTATCCTCGGGCCTGCATCCTTCATACAATGGAGTAACTGCGTCTATCTCCAGTTGCTCCAACTTGGCTTTCTCTCGGGCGGCAGCTCTTGAGTTATCCGTCTGCTTGAGAAGCAGCTCTTGAATATGAGGGTCCTGCACCCAGCCTCCATTGTCGTCTGCTCCAGCATCTTCATCTTCATGATCATGCCCTTCGTCTTGATCTTCCTCATCATAATGTCCGGCATCTTCTACATGATGACTGTGTACATCATCCCCGTCGTGATCATGTCCTGGAGATTCTTCGTGTTCTCGCCCGCCCTCACCGCGGTGGTTGTCTTGCTGCCCTTCCTCATTTCTTGCCCGGCCCCCATGGACGACTTCATAGTCATCTTCATCACCTTGCCACCGATAGCCATCCATGAAACCACGCAATAGCAGGTGGTCCCGCACCTGCCCGGAATCCGGGTCCGCAATAAGGCTCTTCAGCTTGCATCTTCGACACGGACATCTTATCTCCTTCTCATTCTTTTGAAGCATCTCGGCCTTCGCGTAGCTCAAACACCTATTCATGATGCCGTCGGTCATCATGCGGACCATGGTTGCTTGCGGGGTAGAGCAAAACGATATTTTAGGACCAAGAAAAAAATTTGGCATGACTTTCCCTAAAAATAGGGCCAAAAAGAATGCATAGTGCCAAAATTCTCGCTGAAACGGAAATGAATCAACATTCCGGCAAAATATTGGCAACTATCGCATTTTCAATTATCGGTACCTGCAAACACAAACATATATGCAACACCACAAACGTATGCAACACCACAAACATACATAGATCTAGCTAGGCCATAAAAAGTGCATGTGCACGTTGTTGGAGGGAGAAAAAAAGTAGATCTACAACATAAAGATAGCTTTCCCCTCACTTACCTATCGATAAAAGGTAATTTAACCACTTAATTTGGATGAATCTATGGTGCAAATGAGGTGCGGAGGAGGAGGTAGCCGACACAAGCTTGGAGGAGGAGGTGGAGAGAATGAAGTGGGGAAAGTGAGTGTGTAGGTGTGGCTGTCCAAAATATCTAGCTGGTTCCAGGTTACTAATGGTGCACCACCCACATATGCGCCATTAGTAACCCTGCTTACTAATGGCGCACCAGCTTGAGGTGCGCCATTAGTAGTTTTGCAAAAAAAATATAGTAGTGGCGCACTGTGTGGCAGGTGCGCCATTACTAGTTAAACTAGTAATGACGCACTGTGCCCTGGTGCGCCATTAGTATTTTTTGAAAAATGAAAAAAATTGTTACTAGTGGCGCACCATGTGTGTGGTGCGCCATTAGTGTCTACCACACTAATGGCGCACCAACTCACGGTGCGCCACTGCTATATAGTAGTGGTGCACCACATGTCTGGTGCGCCATTAGTGGCCATATCATCTATAGCCCTTTTCCTAGTAGTGCGATATAGCGGCAGCGCCTTCTCTCCTAATCTGGAGATAAAGCGACTGCCACGCACCCAGCTAGTTTTTGGACTTGCTTTAGGTCTTTTGGAATTGCCAACTATGACAAGGCTCGGATTTTGGCCGGGTTTGCCTCGATTCCTCTATTGGAAATGATGAACCGGAGCAGCTTTCTGGCCGGAACGCCGAAAACACATTTTTCGGGATTGAGCCGTATGTCATATGTTTGAAGGTTGTCAAATGTAAGATGTAAGTTGTCCACCAATGATTCGACATGTTTAGTTTTGATGACTACATCATCTATGTATGCCTCCACCGTCTTGCCAATTTGCTTTTCCATGCATGTTTGAATCATGCGTTGGTAGCTGGCACCGGCGTTTTTGAGTCTGAAAGTCAGGACCCCGATTCCAAATCACATCGATCTAGCCGGTAACACCTCATATCACATTGAGGCCTCACGCACGGTATCCCCACGGGTGTCGCCTTACCATGGCCCGGGATCGTTTGCACCTTTTGGCTCACGTATATGATAGTGTCGCTAGCATCCATATGACAGAGAACCCGGGCCGACATGGCTAATCGTGAACCCAAAGCGGCACAGACCTATGGAGACAGGCATACATGAATCACAACGAGCATGTCGGTCATCAGCGAGTGAATCCGGGCTGTAGCACTGGGCTAACAGGACTCCGGGGAACCCGGGCTGTAGCAGGCTAGGCGGGACTCCGGAAGTCACCGCGTGACATTTCCCCGAACGGACAGACATAGGAATGAAGTGAAACACATGCCGGCCAGTCAAGTGTCCTGAGCAGTAGTGCTGGGCTAGCAGGACTCCGGTGGCCCGGGCTGTAGCGGACTACTATGGCTCGAGGAGCACTAGACTACATTTCCCCATAAGAAAGGCTGCCAAGGATAAACAACTAGATTGTCGGATCCCACACATACCAAGCATTTCAATCATACACACAATATGCTCGATATGTGCAAATACAACATGGCATCACAGCAAAACTCTACAACTCAAGTACTTTATTTAAAGGCTTCAGAGAGCCATATATAACATGTTCATACAGGTAGGGGTCACATGACCCGACACTCAAGTCATACAAGCATACAAGCACATGCGGAAGCAAATAGTCTGAGTACAGACACTAGAAAGAAAGAAGGCTTCTCGTAGCCTGTCTATCTAGATAGGGCCCTCCATGGCCAGGATCACCACCTGGGTGGCTAGTCACTCGTTGACATCAAGGTCTACGTAGAACTCATCGGAGGGGGCGGTGTTGTCGTCTGAAAACAGTAATTAAGCAAACATGAGTACAAAGGTACTCAGCAAGTCTTACATCAGAACCTACTATACATGCTCATTCTCAAGAAGGTGGTGGAGTTATTGCAGCAAGCCAGATTTGACTCTTGGCTAAGCTATCCTACGAGACTCCACTAGTAAAATAGTTTTCGCACATGAGTCCACTACTCACCAACACAATACTCCACCGGGGATCCTCCCTCGTCACCCTACGAGAGGGCCATCCTCGGTACTCACACTTATCTTGAGTCTTTTAGTAGTATCCATTAACTTGTCTATGAACTGTATAGGCAACCAAGTTGTCCTTTACCGCGGACGCGGCTATTTGAATAGATGATGTTAACCCTGCAGGGGTGTACTTCTTCATACACGCTTTCACCACTTACCGCCGTTTACACGACATGTACTCAGCAACCTTCAAGTAGAAGCCCAACGAGGGTGTCGGCCACGGCCTACCTAAACACTCAAGTCTCTAGTCCAGGTTTATCGCCTATCCATGTTCCATCCGCAGGGAGTCCGGCCGCGGTTTCCACATACGGCCCCGAACGATGTGAACAGGGTCCCGAGAGACCAAACGGGCGCCCGGCATACCCGGCCACGGTGTATCTACCGCAACATAGCCCACCCCTAGGGTCAGCGCTACGCACGGCCGCCAACACATAACCTACAAACACCAGAAACTAATTGCAAATCCTGGACAGAGTACTAGGGTGATTAAGAAGCCGAGAGGGTCCACTGGTTTCGGGCCCAATGTATGGTAGTAACTGAATCTTAAATCACACATACAGATCTCAGTTCTTAGGGACGACCTCAATGAAACAACCCACCATGTACTCCTACATGGCCTCTCATCGATACCTTTACCAAAACATGTTCAACACATCCCTCACATTACCGACATAATCATTTCACTCTAGCCCATCTCCCAGATGAACCAGACATGACACAACTCTAAGCATAGCAGGCATAGCAAGGTAGGAAACACAAACATGGCTCAATCAACTCCTACACATGCTAGTGGGTTTCATCTAGTTACTGTGGCAATGACAGGTCATGCAGAGGATAAGGGTTCAACTACCATAGCACACAGCAATTTGAAACGATGTTGTCTTAATGCAGTAAATGAGAGCAGAGGCGAGAACATGGGATTGTATCGATATGATCAATGGGGCTGCTTGCCTGATGGAGTGGTAGTAGGGTACTGCCCTTCAGTTGGATACTCGGAGATATCCTCGTAGGCAGAACCTACCATGAAGGACACACAGAAATTAATCAACACATGACAATATGCAATAATATGATGCATGCTATTACATGGCAAAATGATGTGTCCTGCCTAATGTAATGTGAAACAAGTTGAAATAGGTCCATTTGAACCAAAGATTCAAATGGAAGTTAAAGTTCTTATGCATAAAAAGTGTATTAGCTTGCTTCACCTAAACAGCAAGGTTAAAGTGGTTTGTCATGCATGAAACCATTACAGATGGATAGATTTAATTTTTCTGATCATTTTTCATATATAATTTGTTTGATTTGGAGTTATGGTTGATTTTCTATGATTTTTAGAAGTTTTGGCTATTTTTCTGGAATTTCCTATTAAAGAATAAATCCAGAAAAGGATTTACTGTGTCAGCCTGGCGTCAGTGTGACGTCAGCGGTCAACTGAGATGGTCCAGGTCAACCCTGACCTGTGGGTCCCGTCTGTCAGTGTCAACTAACTAACTAAATTTAGTTAGTGTTAAACTAATACTAACCTAGTTTAATTAGTGGCCTGGGGCCCACACGTCAGTGAGAAAGGGGATAGTCAAACTGGGGTCAACCCGGGTCAAACTCGCCGGAGTTGACCCGGGGCTCATTGCCGGCAAGGCCAGGGACGGCGGAGGGGTGCGGGTTTCTTCCTCCAGCGACCAAATGGCCGGCGGAGGGCATCTATATGACGCGGGTACTCGTCCGCGTCGAGTGGTGTAGGTGGTTGGGCCTGGGGTGGCCGGAGTCGTCGCCGGCGTCGACCTTGGCGGTCGCCGGGGCTCGGGTGAGGTTGGGGTCGTCGTTGTGATGGTCGTGGTGGCTCATGCGGGGCACGTACGTGCTCTACGCGGCATGGGGAGGAATCTGGGCACGACGGCCGGACCATTAGATGGCCGGAGACTCGTCGGCGGCGAGCACAGGCAGTGGTGCATGCGAGCGAACTCGAGGCGGCGCGTACGGTGCACGAGAGCTAGAATGGAGAGGGGGAGAAGGGTCAGTGGCTCACTGCGGTTGCAGGGGAGCGAACGGCGAGCTCGGGGAAGAGCTGGAGCGAGCGGGGCGGCGAGGGGGATCTCCGGCGACCGAGGTTGAAGACGAGCTCAGTGAAGACGCTCGAGGGCCTCCGGCGGGGCGTGGGTCGGTGGGACGGTCGAGGAGGGAGTGGCGGAGCTTCTGGACATGATGGAGCGGCGCGTTGACGACGGTGGGCATGGTTACGGCGGCGGCTGCGTCGGCCATGGCGAAGGGGAGCGAGGGAGAGAGGCAGGGGGAATGGGCGTGTCCAGGGGGTTCGGTGCGCGATGTGGAGGCGTGTCGAGGCATCACACTAGCGCGGGCGACGGCAGGCAGGCAGAGAGGTGGCGTGGCGAGCTCCTGTGCTCGCTGTCGAGCACCTCCTCGCCTCCCTGGCTAGGCGAAGCAGCTGCGTGCAGCGGCTGCTGGGCCGGGCCAGCTAGGTGGGCCGGCTGGTGGGCTTCTAGGTAAGCTCTAACTCTCTCTCTCTTTTCTGTTTTGCTTTTATTTATTTCCTGCTATGTGTATTGAAATAGAATAAATACTATTTCATTTCCAAAAACTCTGGAAATATTCAGAGGCACATTTGGGAATATTCTCAACTGCCTAAAAGTGCTTCCAAGATTATTTGAGCACTTTAAAATATTTATAGCATTTAAAATGCCCAAATTCAAATACTTATGGCTTGTTCAAAAATCCAGAATGGCTCCATAAATTGCAAGACCATTTTTGGCAGAGGTTTTAGTCAAGACCAAAAATGGCGGGCTTTTATGAAGGGAATTTTGGGTTCATTGAAATTCCAATTATTGGAAATTAGCATTTTCAGGGGGGTGTTGGGGTTGATTAGGCCCCATTTCAAGTTTAAAAGAAAATTTAAACATGATGCACATGTTCATCCAACCCTAATGCATGACTAAAAGCAGGGATGTGGCAGAAAGGCATAGTGTTGAAGCAGAAAGGCACGTAGGTAATGAATGCCATTGCGACTTGATCAGATTCCTTCATCTTAATTTGATGGTATCCGGAGTACGCATCAAGGAAACATAATGAATCGTGTCCTGCGGTTGCATCGATGATCTAGTCAATGCGGGGCAGTGAGAAGGGGTCCTTAGGGCAGGTGTCGGTGTTAAAACCGGCGGATCTCGGGTAGGGGGTCCTGAACTGTGCGTCTAGGCCGGATGGTAACAGGAGACAAGGGACGTGAAGTTTTACCCAGGTTCGGGCCCTCTGGATGGAGGTAAAACCCTATGTCCTGCTTGATTAATATTGATGATATGGGTAGTACAAGAGTAGATCTACCACGAGATCGAGGAGGCTAAACCCTAGAAGCTAG
This sequence comes from Triticum monococcum, assembly GCA_034509565.1. Taxonomy (NCBI): domain Eukaryota; kingdom Viridiplantae; phylum Streptophyta; class Magnoliopsida; order Poales; family Poaceae; genus Triticum; species Triticum monococcum. The sequence goes on along the minus strand of CM067843.1, from coordinate 93,227,549 downwards.
CCTATGGTATGATTGTTGATGTGTATGTTGTCCTACGGACTAAAACCCTCTGGTTTATATAGACACCGGGTAGGGTTAGGGTTACATAGAGTCAGTTACAATGGTAGGAGATCTGCATATCCGTATCGCCAAGCTTGCCTTCCACGCCAAGGAAAGTCCCTTCCGGACACGGGATGGAGTCTTCAATCTTGCATCTTCATAGTCCAGGAGTCCGGCTGAAGGTATAGTCCGGCCATCCGGACACCCCCTAATCCAGGACTCCCTCAGTAGCCCCTGAACCAGGCTTCAATGACGACGAGTCCGGTGCGCATATTGTCTTCGGCATTGCAAGGCGGGTTCCCCCTCCAAGAAATTCATTAGAAGATTTTGAACACAAAGATAGTGTCCGGCTCTGCAAAATAAGTTTCCACATATGGCCATTGAGAGAATAATATTTACACAAATCTAATCTGCTGACGTATTCCGTCGTGTGACATCACACCACGGCCAAGCTTTTATTCAAACCGTTTTACTATCCCATCTCAGCGCGTTATGCGAGGTAGTTTCCTTGGCACGTCTTGTTAAAGCAGAGATCGTGTCCCCCTTATTCCGGGATTCTCATCAATACGGGCGTGGGTAACCCAACTGCTTCTAGGACTCCTAGATTATAGGCAAGTCCAAACGGACACGGAGAGGATGCTTGATATCCACCCTCTTTATAAAGGGACGAGGCTTTTATTTTTCCCTCCCGTGCTCAATCGAATCCTTCCCCCGCCTCGAGCTCCAACACCCAAAGTTTAGGTTAGGTGCTCTGAACCTTCAATCATGTCCGGATCTAGCCTTCAAGGCCGATGGGTGCCCTCCTCCGTCACGATAGAAGACATCAAAAAGTTGAGGGAAGCAAGATATCTGACCGCCGAGATCTTGCATCGGCTGCCTCCCCGGGGGTAGGCCGTCCCTTCCCCCGAACCCAACGAGAGCGTCGTGTTCGTCTCCCACTTCCTCCGAGATCTAGGCCTTGCTCTGGATCCATTCGTCAGGGGCTTGATGTTTTACTAAGGGCTAGATTTCCATGATCTAGCTCCGGACTCCTTTCTTCATATCACGACATTTATCATCGTGTGCGAGGCCTTCCTCCGGGTCACCCCCCACTTTGGCCTGTGGCTCAAGACCTTTGAAGTAAAGCCGAAGATGATCGAGGGGCAACAGGCAGCGTGTGGAGGTGCCTCAATACGCAAGATGACGGGAGCTCTGTGGCCCAAAGGTTCCATTCCAGAGGTGTCTGAATTGTGGCAACAGGAGTGGTTCTACATCACGGCTCCTAGAAGTGCCAAGTGGGCGGCCCCCCTGTTTTCCGCTTGGGCCCCCCCAACACAACTGATGCCGTGGATCAGCAGAGGTCTGAGCTGGGGGCCAGCCAAGGACGTGCCTATACTGCAAGGCCGCATTCGAGATCTCTTCACTGGAGATTTTAGTTTGGTTGCGGTGCTACAAGTTATGCTGGTTCATCCAGTCCAGCCTTACAAACGCCGGCTTCTTCATTTGTGGGAGTTCAATCCCGAGGGACCGCGTGCCATTCAAAATTTTCTCGGCCTGATGCACGAGGAGATGTACAAATCATTCTTCGGACCTCAGACGGAGTGTCCGGAAATCACCGAGGATGTGGGCCTGAGTAGCAACCGCTCCGGCGAACAGGTAAGGCATCTTCTGGCCGAACATACTTTCTCTACTTTGTTACGAAGTTATCTCTGAGAGTTCGCTTTTTGACCAGGACTGGCTCACAAAGGCGAAGTTGATTTCGTGTTCGCCCCCCCTCCCTGAGAGTTTGGAAAATCTCGTATTGGACAAGATGCTCCAGACCGCACCTTGCCCAGAGCCCTTGAAGGAAGATACTGTGGAGGATAATGCGGGTGGACGCGGGGCCCCAACGCTGCCCATTCTAGCCGAGGGAGCGAGCGTCTCTGTGAAGGAAGGCGACCAGAAGAGAAAAAGGACTGCGCCCGGGGATTCGAAAGCTGAAGCATCCAAATGGGAGAAGAAGTCTCCCACAAAGGGTCCCACCCTGGGGGGCGTTGTTGCCGCACAAATTCCGCGGGGGGATCAATCCTCCCACGAGTCGTAAGTGACCCGAAATACCTTTGATAGTATAGATATGCTATCTTTTTTCTTCTCAGAACATAACCATCGCATACACTTTTGCAGTTCGGGCCTTAGCCCCTCTCAAATGAGCTCATCTCCGGGGGATCTTCTTCCAGAGATGATGGAAAGCAAAACGCCTCCTCCGGACTCCTCCGCTCCGGGAGCGTGCGACCCTGAAGTGTCGTCGCGGAGGGCCTCTCTGAGTCCGGCGAGGCCAGAAGATAATCCCGTTGACCCCCGAAGCTCCCAATGTCCGGCTCCCGAAGAGAGTAGACAAAAGAGTCCGGCACCGTCTAGTGTGCGATCGGATGTTCTGAGGGAGTTGGTGGGGCGAGCGGCCATCTCAGATGAACACCGTGTGCTGATGAATATGGTGATGGAGAGAATATCGTTCGCCGAAAGTGGATTGCATGAAGCTTTTATGAGTCTACTGACAGGCTTTGAGGTACGTAAAAGAATGTACGATAGTCCTGCACATGCTATGTGTGCCCTGTGTAGATAGTAGCCCCTGAGACTCTGGTTGTCGTCGGAAACGACAACGAACAGAGGATCATATTCCCAGGTAATAACCATACTGCCTCTATGTGCAGGTGATGGAAGCTCCGGTGGGTAGCCGGACTAGCGAGTTTGCCCATTTAGAACGGCAGTTGGATGCGGCAGACACCGACATCGAGCTTGTTAACAAAAGGCTTGACGAGGCACAGGATAAGTGTCAATATCTGGTAAACGCCACATAGGAAGAGCAGCATGATGCCAGTATCTTAAATATGTTGTGACTGCAGATGGAGCTGCCACTGTTGAAGCCTTGCGGGCAGAACTTGCCCGAGCCAAGGAACAAGCCAGGTTAGGTAATGCGGCTGCTGTGAAGGCGGCCGAAGAGTTGCAAACCGAGAAGGCCACGCATGGCGAGACCCAAGACAAGATGGCCAAGATGGCTGTGGAATTAGAAGCCGCCGCTGACTGTTGCCAGGTTCTCGAAAAGGAAAACTAAGCAAAGGCATCGGACCTTGAGAAGGCTGCTGTGATGGAAAAGGATCTCCGCTCTGCTATGAGGGCAAAGAAGGAGGAGTTGCGGGAAGCCGGGGATATTGTAGCTGGGAAATCCTTTATGTTGCAGAGGAAATTCGAAGATCCACGGTATGCGCCTCTGGATCGGCTGTGGAGTTCGGAGGATGTGTATATGGATTTGGCGGCGAGTGCTGCCGATGCGGCCAAGTACTTCTAGGGTCAGACAGACCGTGGAGTAGACCAGCTATTTTGGAGACAATTCCATTCTCCCGAGCGTCCACTTACATTGACTGACCAATTAGCCAAATGGGCCGAACTAAATAGGTTGTCCGGACTCTCTATGAGGTCTGTTGTGGATCAGCAATGGCCGGGAAGGTCAAAACCGAACAGCTATTTCAGCTTGGTGCAGCAGTTCCTTGACGTGGTGCCGCGCATTAATGCGATGAAGAGGTTGGCGTGCATAGAGGGCGCACAGATGCCCTTTGCCCGTGTTAAGGCATACTGGGCGGAGATGGATGCTACCAATGTGGCAGCGCGGGATTCGGCTATAGGTCGAAAGGCTGCTGAGCACTATTTTGAAGAAGTTCCCGAGGGTGCCCATTTGATAGAGACCCAGTGCTCAAAAAATATTATGTTTGAGTGATATGTAATCTCATTGTAAGCGAAATGCTTTTATAAATTTTATAAGGCTATTTTTATGGTTTTGCCTGAAAGTAATATGATGCCTCATGGTCGGCCGTTTATGTATACATGTGTATAACCAGAAAGATTGCAGTCGTTGACTTCAGCCCCCACGCATATAATGCGGAGGTGCTCGCAAAAGCACGCGTTCACACTTAACCCATTGTCCTGGTCCTATTAAGGAGGTGATAGCGGAGCGAGCGAGGCAACCGGACTATAATGCTTTAGCACTTTCACTTAGCCATAGGAGTTTGACAGTGGGGCTACTAGATAGCCCCTGGTGGCTCCGCACTCTCCCGGTTCCGGGGTGCGTACATGCCTGGCCGGAAAACGACCCTTCGTTAAGGTGGAGGAATTCTAACATTCCCACAGGTCATCGAGTGGTTGACCAGTCTCACGCTATATCATGACAGTCAGTTTTCGGCTTTCTCTACTGAGGTGCTCGTCCGGATGAACCAGGGCACAATCGCAGTAGTTCTCCTGGTGCTACCTTAGCCGGTAAAGCGGAACGTAAGGCACCAAAACACAGGAGCCGGGCAAAGCCAACATTTGACCAAAGACAATGATTCGGAGCTGATGCATATAGGGCCAAACTCGCGACGCCGAACACTCCCTAAGGTATTCGGTCTTTGTGGTATAAACCGGGCCTAAATGATGGCCTTTGTAAGAAGCCCCTTGTGTCAAGGTACGTGCATTATTCTGGCATGGCCACATGGCAAGACATTAGCATCCTTCTCAACGGTGGATATGTATCAACAAGAGACAGTAAAAAAGGTTTACACAGGGTCTTAATCTAAAAAGAATCCTTGGAATGGGTCCCTGTTGCACGTTTGTGCCTGTGTCTCCGTTGTGCCGTGTCCTGGACGGGTGTAGCACGATGATCGTCTGTAAAAAGAGGAAGTTAAGTGAAAAAGTTGTCGTGCAAAAAGATATTTTTTAAAGAAACCATGTGTAATTCAAGGTGATAAGAAATTGCCACTTGTCTGCGCGCGTTGACTCCCTTGTATTGACAAATAGGGGTGTGACCACTTATTTCTGTATAAATAGCGGCGCCGGACTTGATTAGTTGTATCTGAGGTCTTGACGACCTATTGGATGCTTTCGTTTGTCCGGGCGCTTTTAGTGTGCGGCGGCCAAGGCAGCCTCACTCTCTTCGACGCGCAGAGATCGCTTGATATTTCCGTGCACTGTAATGATGCCACGTGGACCGGGCATCTTGAGTATGAGGGAGGCATAGTGCGGTATTGCATTAAAGCGAGCGAAAGCTTCCCGTCCGAGCAGTGCTTGATAGCCACTTTGAAACGGAGCGATGTGGAAAGTTAAATGCTCGCGACGGAAGTTATTGGGGGAGCCGAATATAACTTGTAGTAAGAGGGAGCCCGTACAACGAGCCCCTGGGCCTGGCGTTACTCCTTTAAAGGTAGTATTGCTATGGTGAATTTGTGTTGGATCTAACCCCATCCTGCGGATTGTATCCTGATACATTAGGTTTAGGCTACTGCCGCCGTCCATCAAGACCCTTGTGAAGTGATATCCGCCAATTACTGGGTCTAATACCAGGGCAGCCCATCCTGCGTGTCGGATACTTGCTGAGTAATCTCGATGGTCGAAAGTGATCGGTTGAGATGACCAGTGGCAGGACTTCGTAGTGATAGGCACATGGGCATACTTTCCTGGGAGTGCCATATTGTTTTTTCCCTTGATTATGTGTAACACGTTTACTGTTTTGACTTCTGGTGGAAATTTCTTTTGTTCCGCCATGTCTTGCTTGGGATGCTCGTCCTCGTCTTCACTTGGTGTATCCTCCCCCTTATGTATAGCGTTGAGCTTGCCGGACTGCTTGAAGACCCAACATTCTCTGTGGATATGATTAGCAGGTTTACCAGGGGTACTATGGATCTGACATACTTGGTCCAGAATTTTGTTGAGGCTGGACAGTTCATCCCTGGTGCCTTTAGGTGGCTTTTGACCTGGCCGAGAGCTTTTGAATCCGGCATTTACTACCGTGCCCTTTGTGCTGTCTTCTTTATTCCGGCGTTTGTTATTGTTGTTGCGCCATGATTTCCCATTTCCATCCCTAACTTCGGATGTACTGGGGTCGTTGGTGCCGCATCTGGCTAGCCAGCTGTCCTCCCCCGCGCAAAAGTGGGTCATGAGGTTTGTTAATGCGGCCATTGTTCTCGGCTTATTTTGGCCGAGGTGTCTGGCGAGCCATTCGTCATGGACGCTATGCTTGAAAGCTGCTAAAGCTTCGGTGTCCGGGCAGTCGACAATCTGGTTTTTTTAGTAAGAAACCTATTCCAAAGCTTTCGGGCTGACTCTCCGGGCTGTTGAGTTATATGACTCAAATCGTCCGCATCCGGAGGTCGGACATAAGTCCCTTGAAAATTTGCCCGAAAGGCGTCTTCGAGCTCTTCCCAACTTCTGATGTAGCTTTCGGGGAGTCCTTTGGGATAGTGACGAGCTGGCCCTTTGAGCTTGAGGGGTAGGTACTTGATGGCGTGGAGATCATCTCCTCGAGCCATATGGATATGAAGGATGTAGTCCTCAATCCAGACCCCGGGGTCTATTGTTCCGTCATATGCCTCTATGTTTACGGGCTTTAATCCTTCTGGAAATTCATAGTCCAGGCCCTCATTGGTGAAACATAGGGGGGGTGCGGCACCCCTGTAGCTGGGTGTACTGCATTGTTCGGATGTTTGTTGTGTTGCATTGTATGCTGGGGCGCGCTTGCGTGGTCCATAGATGGATCTTGTTACACCGTTCTTTGGGTGCGAGCCCTCGCATTGGTTGCGTGTTGTATGGTGAGCGATGCTGTCTGCCGCTCTGTATTGGTAGAGGGGTCGTCTATCCAACTAGGTGGCTACTTCGATATTTGGTTGTGGGGGTTTTGAGGCCTCCTCATCGAATTCGGGTAGCAGCTTCCGCTTCGGGTAGCTCTTGAAGGGGCGATTGTCGCTGTACCTTGTTGCAGTGCTGAGCATTTTACTCCATCTGAATTGGAGTGTGTCTTGCGTGACCTTGGGCCTTTGCTTCTGCTTTTTCAGGCTCCTCGTGGTGGCAACAAGCCTTTTACGGGAAGTCTATTGCTCTGGGTGTCTGTCCGGCGTTATGTCGTCCGGACCATTATCCTTGATAGGATTTGTTTGTTCAGTTTGATTATCCGGATTGCCATTGTCCGGAGCGGTTCGCCCTGCTCCAGCGCTGGGTCTGTGTGATTGCTATTTCTATCGAGGCGGGATTTGGGGCGGCGCTTGCGGCGCCACTTTGATTGCTTTTCGAGGGAACAAGCCTTCGGTGCGTCCTTCCGCTCCTCGTCGTCATCTTTTAGTGCGTCCACCATGTATACGTCATATGACGAGGTGGCGTTCCAGGGCCCAATAGGTGCTAGTTCATCATCGTCTCCTTCACCGACGTCCATATCGTCGATGTCTCCAGAGTCGAGTATGTCGGTTAAATCGTCGACAGTGGCTACAAAGTGGGTGGTGGGTGGGCCTTGAATTTCTTCATCGTCCGCATCCCAATCTTGCTGACCATAATCCATCCAGGGCTCTCCTGATAAAGAGAGAGACTTCAATGACTTCAGGATATCGCCCAAAGGCGAGTGCTGAAAGATGTCCGCGGCAGTGAACTCCATGATCGGCGCCCAATCGGATTCGATTGGCAGGGGCGCGGAGGGTTTGGAGTCCGGAGAGGAGTCCGGCTGCTTGGAGTCACGAGTCTCGCAGGGTACGGGGCTGGTGCTTGGCTCAATCGCCATTGGGGTTGCAGCCCCCGAGGTGGCGTCCAACCGCCCATCCTTGATCGGCGCAGTTGGCTCCGAATTAAGGGTCGGAGCCAATGCGGATGCGGCCTCCAGGGCACTGTTTAGCGGCAGAGCAACATCATGCTTGTCGTGATAGTGCGGCGCGCTCGCTAGTGGCTCGAATCCGTCTAAGATCAGGTCCCTGCGGATGTTAGCCGTGTAGTTTAAATTTCCGAATCTGACCTGACGACCAGGGGCGTAGCTTTCGATCTGCTCCAGACGGCCAAGCGAATTGGCCCGCAGTGCGAAGCCGCCGAAGACAAAGATCTGTTCGGGGAGGAAGGTCTCACCCTGGACTGCATCGCTATCGATGATCGTAGGAGCCATCGAGCCTGACGGTGACGACACAGAGGAACTCTCAATGAAAGCACCAATGTCGGTGTCAAAACCGGCGGATCTCGGGTAGGGGGTCCCGAACTGTGCGTCTAGGCCGGATGGTAACAGGAGACAAGGGACGCGAAGTTTTACCCAGGTTCGGGCCTTCTCGATGGAGGTAAAAACCTACGTCCTACTTGATTGATATTGATGATATGGGTAGTACAAGAGTAGATCTACCACGAGATCGAGGAGGCTAAACCCTAGAAGCTAGCCTATGGTATGATTGTTGATGTGTATGTTGTCCTACGGACTAAAACCCTCTGGTTTATATAGACACCGGGTAGGGTTAGGGTTACATAGAGTCGGTTACAATGGTAGGAGATCTGCATATCCGTATCGCCAAGCTTGCCTTCCACGCCAAGGAAAGTCCCTTTCGGACACGGGACGGAGTCTTCAATCTTGCATCTTCATAGTCCAGGAGTCCGGCTGAAGGTATAGTCCGGCCATCCGGACACCCCCTTATCCAGGACTCCCTCGGCAGGCTTTATTGAGGTCTTTGAAATCGACACAAAGGCGCCATGATTTGTCCTTCTTTGGCACCATGACCAGGTTTGCTAGACAATCTGGGTGTTTTATCTCTCGAATAAATCCGGCTTCAAGTAGTTTGGCTAGCTCCTCCCCCATAACTTGTCGCTTGGGTTTGGAAAATCGCCGAAGCGTCTGCTTGACTGCCTCTAACCCCTTTATTATGTTGAGGCTGTGTTCGGCCAGTCTGCGTGGGATTCCTGGCATATCCGAAGGGTGCCAGGCGAAGATGTCCCAATTCTTGCACAGGAATGCTCTTAGAGCAGTGTCGATCGTCGGATCCAGCTGTGCCGCGATGGCTGCCGTTTTATTAGGATCCGTCGGGTGGACTTGGAATTTGACTATTTCGTCCGTCGGTTTGAAAGAAGTGGATTGAGGCCTTTTATCAAGAATTACGTCGTCTCTATCCACTGTGAGGCGCAGAGCGGTGAGTTCCTCGGCCGCTAGGGCTTCGGATGGTGCCTCGAGGACCAGGGATGCGGTTTGTTTTCGGCGCGGAGCGCTATGTCCAGATCACTAGCGATAGTGATGACTCCGTTGTGCCTAGGCATTATGAGCTTCATGTACCCGTAATGAGGTATAGCTTGGAAGCGTGTGAATGCGTCTCGCCCCAACAGGGCATGATATCCGCTATTGAAAGGTGCCGCCTGGAAGATTAACTCTTCGGACCTGTAGTTCTTAGGCATGCCTAATACTACATCAAGTTCAATTTTTCCCAAACATCGTGCTTCTCGACTGGGAATAATGCATCGGAAGGTTCTAGTGCTCTGCTCGATGCGGTTCTTGTCCATTTGCATTTTGTCGAGCGTGTCCTCATAAATGAGCTTTAATCTGCTGCCACCGTCCATGAGCACTTTAGTCAGCCGAAAGCCGTTCAAAATTGGGTTCAGAACTAAAGCGGCTGGTGCTCGGACTGATCGGACCTGTGGTTCGTCAGTAGCATTGAAGGTTATCACCATGTTGTTCCAAGGATTGACTGCAGCTACTTGGTTGACTTCGGCAAGGTCGCGGAGTGCCCTTTTGCGCCAATTGTTTGAAGACAAGGTCTCGAAAGCCGTAAGCACATTGAGATCGTTATCCTCCGGGGAGTACTTGTTTGGGGTAGTGTTGGTGAGGATGGCTTCACCACTCTTAGCCACCTGCCGGAGTATCCAACATGCCTGAAGGATATGTGTGGCTTCGGATGATAGCGTTGTGTGTATCTGAAAGGGCTTGTCGAGCCATTCATCAAGGACAGTTCTATGTCCCATCAAGGGGTTGATTTTCTTGTCCATGTAGTGATGATCAGGTGCCCCGTGAGGGTGCATCCTTTTTGCCCGACCGGTGGCTGGCTTAAAGGATGGTGGTTCCCACCGAGCTGTCTAGGCATTCCAGGCGCTTTCCATTGCGCATTACTTCTATACTATGTGTGCTAAATCTGTGAAGTGCAGTATGCGGCGTCGGTTGAGGGCATTGAGGATCTCTTCATCCATATAGTTGCGGGAAAAGATTGATACCGCATCATCGTCGCGTCAATCTTTAATCTTGTTTTTAACAAGTAGGAATCTAGCTCAAAAGTGATGGACCATTTCCCGAGGTTGCTGCCATACATACATTAAGTCGCACATGTCCGGGGGGCGGAATTTCCTGGAGAGTATTGCTTGTGGTGGGTGCGTGGGCTTAAATCCGAGCCCTGGCCCACTGTGGAATCCGGAATTTGAAAGATTTCTGAGGTTACGGGCCCAGGATCTAGAGTGTCCTGGGAATTTTTAAGCTCGACGCCTGGTTCTATGTTTGGAGGACGAAAGTTCTCTTCCAGAAGATGGGTATCCAGCTCGCAGGGCTCGGAGATCCGAACGTAGTTTGTTCTTAGCATAGGAGGAGATGTATCTTCAACTTGCTCCTCCACAACTGTTAGCAAGTGGGTGACAGGTGGGGACCTGATTTCCCTCTGATCGGGTTTAAGCCGAATCAGATCATAGTCTATTGCAACCCCCAGGGCGGCGATGCGATCTAGCAGTTCCTTCAAAGACGAGATATCTGCCAGATCCATCTTATAGATGGTTTTAGGGTCGATGTGGAGATGATTTTTAGTGATCTGAGAGACCGCATTGGGCTTAATGGCCGGGCGGGTGCCCATGGTGACACTGCCAAGATGGAGGATCTGCCCAGGAGCAAGGGCCTTTCCAGAGGTGATTTTGTTGTTGACGACAATGCGAGCCATCGACCCTTCTATCGATAATACAGAGGAACTCCCAATGAAAGCACCAATGTTCGTGTCAAATCCGGCCGATCTCGAGCAGGGGTCCTGAAATGTGCGTCCGAGTATCAAAGGTAACAAGAGACAAGGGACACAATGTATACCCAGGTTCAGGCCCTCTTGATGGAGGTAATACCCTACTTCCCACTTGATTGACTTTGATGAATATAGGGGTTACAATAGTTGATCTACCTCGAGATCGTAATGGCTAAACCCTAGATGTCGAGCCTGTATGATTATGATTGCCCCTATGGACTAAACCCTCCAGTTTATATAGACATTGGAGGGACCTAGGGTTGTATAGAGTCGGTTTACAGAGAAAGGAATCTTCACATTCGAACGCCAAGCTTGCCATCCACGCAAATGAGAGTCCCATCTGGACACGGGGAAAGACCTCCTATCTCATATCTTCATGGCCCATCAGTCTGGCCCATGTCGCATAGCCCGACCATTCGTGGGCCCCTTAATCCAAGACTCCCTCAATAGGCAAAAAGGATGCACCCTTACGGGGCACCCGATCGTCAGCCTATTGACAGGAAAATCTAGCCGTTCATGGGACATAAAACTATCCTTGATGAATTGCTTGACAAGCCCTCTCAGATACACACGACGCCGAATACTGAACCAACGCATAGCCTTCGGGCATGTTTGGTGCTCCGGCACGTGGCTAAGAGAAGTGAGGCCATCCTCACCAACACTACCCTAGAGAAGTACTCTTCGGAGGATGACAATCTCAATGTCTTCATGGTCTTCGAGACCTTCTCTTCAAATAATCGGCGCAAAAGGGCACTCCACCACCTCACCGAAGTTAACCAAGTAGCCGTAGTACATCCTTGGAACGGTACAGCAATAACTTTTACCACCAACGATGAACCAATGGCCCGATCAGTCCGAGCACCAGCTGCCTTGGTCTTAAACCCAATAGGGGATGGCTTTCGACTCACGAAATTGCTCATGGACGGCGGCAGTTGACTGAAGCTCATCTATGAAGACACGCTCAATAAAATGCAAATGGGCAAAAGTCGCATTGAACAAAGCAGTACCTCCTTTCGAGGCATTATCCCCAGTCGATAAGCGCGATGTTCAGGGAAAATTAAACTTGATGTAGTATTCGGCGCGCCGGAGAACTACAGGTCCAAAGAGTTGCTCTTCCACGTGGCACCTTTCAACAATGGATTTCACGCCCTGTTGGGGTGAGACGCATTCACACGCATTCAAGCCATACCCCATTACGGGTACACGAAGCTCAAAATGCCAGGGCCCAACGGAGTTATCACTGTCTCCAGTGATCCGAATATAGCGCTCCGCACTGAAGACAAAACTGCATCCTTGGCCCTCAAGGCACTATCTGAGGCACTCGCGATCGAGGAGCTAACCACTCTGCATTCCACAGTGGACAAAGATGATGTAATCCTCGACAAGAGGCCCAAGTCCACTTCTTTCAAGCAAGCAAACGAAATAGTCAAATTTCATCTGCACACCTGACGGATCCTAACAAGACAGCCTCCATTGGAGCACAACTGGATCCGATGGTCGATGTCGCCTTATGAGCATTCCTGCGTGAAAATTGGGACATTTTTTCCTGGCATCCTTCAGATATACCAAGAATCCCACGCAAACTGGCCGATCATAGCCTCAACTTAATAAAGGGGTTCAAACAAGTCAAGCAAACGCTACGGCGATTTTCTGAACCCAAACGACAAGCTGTGGGGGAGGAGCTAGCAAAACTACTTGAAGCCGGGTTCATCAGAGAGATCAAACATCTGGACTGGCTAGCGAACCTAGTCATGGTGCCGAAGAAGGATAAATTGTGGCGCCTTTGTGTCTATTTCAAGGACCTCAATAAAGCTTTCCCTAAAGACCCCTTCCCACTGCCCCGGATCGACCAAGTCATTGACGCAACCGCAGGACATGACTCACTATGTTTCCTCGATGCATTCTCCAGATACCATAAAATTAAGATTAAGGAGTCCAACCAGGCCGCAACGGCATTCATTACCCCGTATGGGCCTTTCTGCTTCAACACTATGCCTTTCAGAGTCAAAAACGCTGGCGCCACTTGATACGTCTCCAACGAATCTATAATTTTTTATTGTTCCATGCTATTATATTATCTGTTTTGGATGTTTAATGGGCTTTAATATGAACTTTTATATTATTTTTGGGACTAACCTATTAACCGAAGGCCCAGTGCAAATTGTTGTTTTTTTGCCTATTTCAGTGTTTCGCAGAAAAGGAATATCAAACGGAATCAAAACGGAACGAAACCTTTGCGAGGATCTTTCTTAGAACAAACGCAACCCATGAGACTTGGAGTACAAGTCTAGAAGTCCGCGAAGCTTCCACGAGGCAGGGGCGCGCCCAGGGGGTAGGCGCACCCCCACCTTCCACTACAAGAATTCTGTTAATACATGACAGTTTGAATCCGTCACAGACATATGCAAAACCATCATGGAAGGCAATGCATGACGGATTAAAAGTCTGCCATGTATATCACGTCATAATTTGACCACCACACACTGCATGACGAATTCTTGACCGTCATGGATGGCACTTAACGGACATGCTGATAACGGAATTAACTTGTGTGCCACATCAAAAGCTGACATGGATGTGACATGGCGGCCCATGAAGTAATCGGTCCAACAAGAATTTTGGCCCGTTAAATTTTAGGTCTATCCAAGGCCCACTAGTTTCAATCTGAGGAATTAACCCATCTCATTTCTCCTCATCCACGCAAACTCTGAGCCACCAGTAAAAAACGCAAATCTAAACCAGTATAAAATTTCCAAAAGATATATGCTCATATCATTAAATAAAAGCAATACATACATACACACAGCACACATAATTACATGAAAAAGAAAAACTTAAAAGTACAGATATTTCCGGACAATTCATTTGTCAAGGACCAGCAAAACACAAGAAACTAAAAATACAAACACCGTATGTTAATTCTGTCAAGGGCGTGGTCACTCCGTGGATTTCTGGACGCAGATCCAGCCAACACCGCCGACATCATCAGAGATAGAACCTTATCCACCAATATCTCGCCTCAACCCGAGCTCGACATTGCCTGCACATCGACTAACCTGAAGACAACCTCAAAAAAATTGAAAGTAGAGAGGAAGGGGAACCTGATGGGGCGAGCGACTCAAAGCCTGTCGGGGTCGACGGATAATCCTGTTTTTTGTGGTCGATGGAGAATCCGACTGCGTTAGGCGATGGATCCGGGGCTCGTGGCGATGAAGGACTACAACGTCCTAGCACGGTGCATCCCCGCAGTTCAGCACACCAACGAAGGGGTCACTCGCTCCCTGCAGCGACCTGCATCGACCAGACCGACGCCGCAGGGACTAGATCGGGCCCGTGGGGAGAGAAAGGGGCAGGGGAGCCTAGAGGTGAGGGAAGGGGATGGTGGTGGTTGCCGTAAACGTGTAGGGAGGGAGGACGCCCATGGCCGCGCCGGCCAAAGGAGAGGACACTACGGCGGCGCGGTGGGAGTGCAGGCAGGCGCCGGTTGAGGGGTAGCTGGGCATTCAGGGCAGTCGTCGAAATGGGAGGATGTGTGGATAACGGAGAGGATCCAGGAGTGGAGGAGGTGGGTACGGTGGGTTGGCACCATGAGAGGATGAGGAAGGAAGGAGGTGGGGTGCTGCGGTGGCTGTTGTTCGAGTCCGGGCTAAAGAACAGATGAGAAAGAGGGGGAGGTTTGCTAGCCGTCGGATCTCAGAGGAGCAGATGGTTCAGATCCGCGATCCATGGGAGGGTTTGGTCAACCAATCACAGCTCGAGTTTTCCCTCACACAGGATCGCCACATAGGCAGGGGTAGCCGTTTCCTTCAAAAAATAGCAGCAGACCGTCATGGTTTGGACAATGTTAAAAACAAAGCTTCTCATGGTGGCCCATGGCAGTTCTAGAAAATAAGTTAGACTATGTTGATCCCCATATAGATGAATTAACAAATTATATTCATACTCTTTTAGTAAACATGAATTAAAATTTGGAGTCACATATTACATATATATAGTTGTTGTGTACGAGCGCAACGCTTCATGTTTGCAATCTGTCACACCAAGATTTCTTGATCAATTGGTATTGAACTATTCAACTAGGTGAGAGGTGCACGATCTGATCCATGGCACACTTTTCTTTTACGAAAACTTCTACTCTAGATGTGTTATTAGAAAGAAAACGTCCAAGTGCTCCATTAGTCTTGCAGGTAGCATAGTTGTCACGCCCTAGTATCTTAACCCAAGAGGTATTGGGATCAAGTCTTGATTTCATTTTTCATTAAAATTGAAAATATACAATGTCTGGGAAAAAAACTATGGGCTCCGTTGGGTTTCTGGGCATATTCGCATCCTGTCGATGGATGACGGATTCCGTGATGGATAAAACAAAACCGTCATCGACCGTGACGGATTTTGGGAACGTCACCAGGAAACTGTCATGAATTAACATGTTTCTTGTAGTGTTCGTGGGCGCCACGGAGCTCCACCGACGTACTTCTTTCACCTATATATACCCATGTACCCTAAGAACATCCATGGGAGCCACGAAACCACTTTTCCACTGCCGCAACCTTCTGTACCCGTGAGATCCCATCTTGGGGCCTTTTTCGGCGATCTGCCGGAGGGAGATTCGATCATGGAGGGCTTCTACATCAGCACCATAGCCTCTTTGATGATGTGTGAGTAGTTTACCACAGACCTTCGGGTCCATAGTTATTAGATAGATGGCTTCTTCTCTCTCTTTGGTTCTCAATACAAAGTTCTCCTCGATGTTCTTGGAGATCTATTCGATGTCATACTCTTTTGCGGTGTGTTTGCCGAGATCCGATGAGTTGTGGGTTTATGAATTTTATTATCTATGAATATTATTTGGTTCTTCTCTGAATTCTTATATGCATGATTTGATATCTTTGCAAGTCTCTTTGAATTATCGATTTAGTTTGGCCTACTAGATTTATCTTTCTTGCAATGGGAGAAGTGCTTAGCTTTGGGTTCAATCTTGCGGTGTCCTTTCCTAGTGACAACAGGGGCAGCAAGGCATGTATTGTATTGTTTCCAGCAAGGATAAAAAGATGGGGTTTATATCATATTTCTTGAGTTTATCCCTCTACGTCATGTCATCTTGCCTAATGCGTTACTCTGTTCTTATAAACTTAATACTCTAGATGCTTGCTGGATAGCGGTCGATGTGTGGAGTAATAGTAGTAGATGCAGAATCATTTCGGTCTACTTGACACGGACGTGATGCCTATATTCATGATCATTGCCTAGATATCATAGTAACTATGCGCTTTTCTATCAATTGCTCGGCAGTAATTTGTTCACCCACCGTAATGTATGCCATCATGAGAGAAGCCACTAGTGAAACCTATGGCCGCCGGGTGTACTTTACATAATATAGCTTTCCGATCTATAATTCTAGTTTACTATTTATTTTGCAATCTTTATTTTCCAATCTATACAACAAAAATACCAAAAATATTTATCTTATTATGTTTATCAGATCTCACTTTTGCATGTGGCCATGAAGGGATTGACAGCCCGTTTATCATGTTGGTTGCAAGGTTCTTGATTGTTTGTGCAGGTATTAAGTGACTTGCATGTAGTCTCCTACTGGATTGATACCTTGGTTCTCAAAACTGAGGGAAATACTTATGCTACTTTGCCGCATCACCCTTTCCTCTTCAAGGGAAAGCCAACGCATGCTCAAGAGGTAGCAAGAAGGATTTTTGGCGCCGTTCCCGGGGAGATCTATGCTCAAGTCAAGACATACCAAGTACCCATCACAAAATCTTATCCCTTTCATTACATTATTTGCCATTTGCCCCTCGTTTTCCTCTCCCCCACTTCACCTTTGTCGTTTTAGTCACCCTTTTTCGTTCGTCTATTTTCACTTGCCGCTTGTGTGTCTGTGTGTTAGATCATTTGTTTTGTCTTCATGGCGAGCCCTTCATCTCTTCCTTTGTCTCCCGATTTTGAAGTTCTTAACTGCAAACAAAGACAAGGAGAAAACTTAAAAGATGCTTGGTACAGGATGATAGAATCCTACCGTAATTGCACTATAGGGGGGTTCAAGATTTTGCTTTGCAATTTTTATGTTGGGCTAACCATGTCCCATAGACAACTCTTGGATTTTGCCGCTAAAGGGAGTTTTATTGATGTTGATCCCAGTATTGCATATGAGATTATAGAGGGAATAGTAGGAGTACTACCCCCACAAAAGGGACTCCATCATACCCATGTTTTTGAGAAAATATGCGAAGTAACTAAAATTTTGGAAAAATCTCTCGAACCCCTTCAAAATATTAGTGGGAACCTTCATCGCATGAATATGTTGATCACTCTTTGTGATAAGTGGTTGGATGCTCTAGATCTAAAGATCTCCGAGTATGAAGGGAAACGTAAGGAACCTCCTGGATCCGATTAAAATCCTATTAAAAGATAAAAGATGGCAATACCTAGATCTATTCTTGTTTTTTTGCCAAGCTAGGGGCGTTAAACGATAGCACTTGTTGGGAGGTAATCCAATTTTATTTTTGTTCCTAGCTTTTTGTTCATATTTAGTAATAAATAATTTATCTATCCTCTGTTATGATGTAGCGACCCGACCTCAAACGGTCAAGTCTCTGTGCTTCAGTGTCATCCTTGGATCGATAATGCTGACACACACAGTACTCGAAGGATTTATAACAGAGTAACAATCACACACTTATTACATCAAATGTCTCAAAAGAGAACATATTACAATAAATATGGCTTAAGGCCATCTAATACGATAATAACAGAAGGCTTGGAAGATAAAGTGAGTCGATCAACTCCAACGGCATAGCTGAGCTGCACGGCAACGACCTAACGAACCTTACTCCTCGGCTGAAAAGTCTGCAACATAATACATTCCAGCCCGAAAATGGGTCAGCACATGGAATATGCTGGCAATATAACACAGTAGAGCAAAAACAGAATAATGCTATCACTACATGCATATTTGGCTGGTGGAAAGCTCTATGGTTATAGTTTTTGCGAAAAGCCAATTTTTCCCTACAACAAAGGAATAGATTGTATTTAACTATCATGGTAGTTGAAACATCATTGATAAGGTTCCTCCAAATCAATCGCAATTAAAAGTAATTATCAACCCAACAATATTAATTTAGAGTGATGAGATACATATGATAATCCAACTACTAGATACTCAAGAATTGTCCATAACCAGGGACATGGATAACCATGATTATACTGTACACTCTGCAGAGGTTTGTGCACTTTTCCCCACAAGACCCGATCTCCTCCATTGGATTTCTCGCACTACAGGGTGTTTGAGAAACGGATGACTGAGACACAGTCTTTGAGAAACATTTACTCTTTACTCCGGGCAAACCATACCAACCTACATCCCTCTACTTGCTGATCCACCTCTTCGAGAGCTCATGTAACTTACTCAGCTATGCTAGAGCCCATAATAGCATGTGGCTGCACACGAAAGTTTCTAGCATGAAATAACTCAGTTCCCTTTGAACCTGGGTGGCAGACCTTAGGATTATCACACAGGTACTTCGGGATATCCTAGGACAACACTGGATTCTCCAGGTGCCCGACAAACAATCCACCCAGATGTGTATTCAAGTTGCCGCCTTAAGTTGAACCATTAATTAACAATCTCACACTTGTCATGGATTTCACTCACCCAAACCACGTCTATGAGCATAGCATAGCAATATCAGCAATACGTAGAAGTAACTCCCAAGGGTTTGATAATAACAGGGCAATAGGTCCTACCTCATTAACTACTTCCCAACCCACAAGTTAATCACATCCTAATCATGCAATGTTTGAGGATTGGAGCTAATGCATAAAAACTGGGTGATAAAGGGGTATGATCAAAGTGTTACTTGCCTTGCTAATGATCCTTAAATCCTAAAGATTCGAAGTAGCACGCTTCGCACTACGGGTATTCTATCGCAAACAAGCAATATCATACATAAGCAATCAAGCAAAGAAGCATGGATAAACCTCAAATAAGAAGGTCTAACCAGAAAGTTCAACTTAAGAACTCCGGTTTACAAAAAGAATCAAATCAAACGGGGCAACGGAACTCAAACTGCGAAAGAAACAAGGTTCATTTACTATTCTGGACTAAAGTCAAATTTTACAGTATCAAAACCTTGTTCAAGTTGATTAAAAGGAAAGAGGGTTTCGACACGAAGATCTAGGTGCTTGAATCGCCTGATTCCGACAAACGAGCGAAAAGATAAACTAAAACGAAAATCGGATCAGAAATCACGATCGAAAATAATCGCGGAAAAACTGCGAAAAAGAAAAACTGACGAACAGGCTAACGAACGAACGTTCGCTGTCCGCTGCTAACGAGTAAACACTGTTCGTTAAAACAAACGTACAGATGAACATCCGCTAAATAACTAAACCGAGAAAATCGGTGAACCGATCGATTAAAAAACCTAGGGTTTTCTAAAAAAACGAATCGGTTCTTTTTTAAAAAACCGAACAGCGGCTTTACCTCCGGCGAGGCAAGGCGGTGGCGGTGGGCGGCGCGGGTGGCAGGGGCGGCGCGGCAGCGGCCCTCGGCGGCGGCGACGTGGCAACGGGCGGCGGTGGCGCGGCAAAGGAGGGGCGGCGCGGGGAGGCTCCGGTTGCGGAGGTGGTGGCGGAAATCGGGGGCGGGGGCAGGGTACTTATAGGAGGGGGGTGCTTGCTTGGGCGAGGGTGCAAGCGGCGCGGGGAGGGAGAGTCCCGGCCGGACTCGGCCTCGAGGGCGGCGGCGCGCTCCCGTTGTCCTGGAAGGAGACGGCGCAGGGAGGTGGGCCGGCTGACTTGGGCTTCGACCCAATCGGCGGAGGAATTTTTTCTCTAAATAATTATGCCGAAAAAAATCCGATAAAATAAAATAAAAAAACTAAAAATGCCAAAACAAATTTTCACCGTCTAAATAAAACATTTAGAACGAGATGAACATTTTCTTGGCCCTAAAATGCAACTTTGAAAAACGTGCAATTTTTCTAATTCAAATAAAATAGAAATAAACTTTGAATAAAATCAAATATCTGATTTTAATATTATTTTTCCTCCAACATTTCATTTATTTTTGAGAAGTCATATTATCTCCTCTCACATATTTTAATATGAAATATTTTCGGAGAGAAAAACAATTAAAACCAAAAATCCTCATTTCAATATTTGATAAAACTCAAATATGAAAACATGGAAATCCCCAACTCTCTCCGAGGGTCCTTGAGTCGCTTAGGATTTCGAGAATCGTGAAACGAAATGCAATAAAATATGATATGCATGAATGATCTATGTATAACATTCCAAATTGATAATTTGGGATGTTACAAACCTACCCCCCTTAAGATGAATCTCGCCCTCGAGATTTGGGTTGGCTAGAAAATAGGTGTTGGTGGTCTTTGCGAACATCATCCTCTCGTTCCAAGGTGGCTTCATCCTCGGTATGGTGACTCCATTGAACTTTGCAAAGCTTGATAACCTTGATGCGGGTGACTCGGCTGGGAAATTCAAGAATCTTGACGGGCTTCTCCTCGTAGGTCAGATCATTGTCCAACTGAATCGCCTCCAAGGGCACCGTATCTCTTGGTGGTATACCAGCCATCTCAGCGTGACACTTCTTCAACTGGGAAACATGGAACACATCATGAACTCCTGATAGTCCTTCAGATAACTCCAACTTGTAGGCAACATTCCAAAATTCGGTATGGTCCTACAAATCTCGGGGCTAATGTTCCCTTAACTCCAAAACGTTTCACTCCTCGCAGGGGTGACACTTGTAGATATGCTCTGTCTCCAATTTCATAGGTTATTTCCTTGCGTTTCGAGTCTGCATAACTCTTCTGCCTGGACTGAGCTATCTTCAGTCTATCTCTAATCAGCTTAACCTTTTCTTCAGACTCCTTGATCAAATCTAGTCCAAACAATGGACGGTCTCCAACTTCATCCCATAACAACGGTGTTCTACACCTTCGTCCATACAGGGCTTCGAATAGTGCCATCTTTAAACTGGCTTGATAGCTATTGTTGTATGAGAACTCCATGTAGGGCAAATTGTCATCCCAACTAGATCCATAATCTAGCGCACAGGCTCGCAAAATATCCTCCAGAATCTGGTTGACTCTCTCGGTCTGTCCATCCGTCTGTGGGTAGAATGTTGTACTGAACTCCAACCTTGTTCCCAAAGTCTTGTCCAGTTGATGCCAAAACTTTGAGGTAAACTGTGTTCCTCTATCTGATACAATGGTCCTTGGAACTCCATGCAGACATACGATCCTGGTCATGTATATGTTGGCCAACTTCGCACTTGTATAGGTGGTTTTCACTGGGATAAAGTGAGCCACTTTGGTCATGCGATCAACTACTACCCATATTGAATCATATACTGATTTGGTCGTGGGTAATCCGCTGATAAAATCCATGCCAAGTTTATCCCACTTCCATTTGGGTATCGGCATAGGTTGTAACAATCCTGCTGGCTTTTGATGTTCAGCATTCACTCTCTGACATACATCACATACGGCTACATACTCGGCAATATCCTTCTTCATACCAGTCCACCAGAAATGCTCCTTCAGATCCAAATATATCTTGGTGTTTCCGGGGTGTATTGAGTATGGTGAGTCATGAGCCTCCTGGAGTATTAACTTCCTGATCTCCATGTTATTGGGCACATAAATACGGTCCTCAAACCATAAGGTGTTGTGCTCGTCCTCATGGAAACCGTTGGCCTTTCCTTTGCCCATTCTCTCCTTTATCTCAGTAATCTCTTTGTCATCCTTCTGAGCTTCTCAAATCTTTCCTAACAATGTAGACTGAACCTCCATTGTTGCAACAAAACATCTAGGAACAATCTCCAATCGAAGTTCCCTGAGATCCTCTGCTAACTCCTTTGGCAATCCCGTGCTTATTAGGGTATTAGCATAGCTCTTCCAGCTCAAAGCGTCGGCTACGACATTGGCCCTGCCTGGATGATAATGAAGCTTCATATCATAATCCTTTATAAGATCCAATGATCTCCTCTGCCTAAGGTACAACTCCTTCTGTGTGAAAATGTACTTCAAACTCTTATGATCCGTGTACACATCACAACGATTTCCAACAAGGTAATGTCTCCATGTCTTGAGCGCATGCACTAGAGCTGCTTACTGCAAATCATGCGTGGCATAATTCAGCTCATGTGGTTTTAGTTGTCGTGAGTCATACGAAACAACTCTTTCATCCTGCATAAACACACTCCCAAGTCCTAGGTGAGAGGCATCGCAATACACTTGAAACTCTTTATGTATATCCGGCAGGATCAGTACTGGGGCTGTCGTCAAATGTTTCTTTAACTCCTGAAAACTTGCCTCACATTCTTACGTCCATTTAAATTTGGTATCCTTCTTCAATAATTCCGTCATTGGCTTCGCAACCTTGGAAAAATTCTCAATGAATCTCCGATAGTATCCTGCAAGTCCAAGAAAACTGTGGATCTCGCTAACTAAAGTGGGTGCCAACCATTCAGTAACTGACTGAACCTTGGTAGGATCTGCTGCTACACCTTCTCCTGATATAACATGTCCAAGGAATCCGACTTCCTTCAACCAAAACTCACATTTCTTGAACTTGGCATACAACTGGTGTTCCCTGAGTTTCTCGAGAACTAAATGCAAATGCTCCTTGTGCTCCTCCTCATTCTTCGAGTATACCATTATATCATCTATGAACACCACAACAAACTTATCCAAATATTCCATGAACACCTTGTTCATCATGCTCATGAAATAGGAAGGGGTGTTACTCAGTCCGAATGACATGACCGTATACTCATACAACCCGTACCGTGTGGTGAATGTTGTCTTTGGTATATCCTTCTCTCGAATCTTTAGCTGGTGATATCCTGATCGCAAATCGATCTTTGAAAACACCTTTGCTACTTGCAGCTGGTTGATGTCTACTACACAACCTTCTTCTTGTAGATGTTGTTGGGCCTCCAAGTGCAGATGTTTGTAGTACGGTAGCAAATTTCCCTCAAGTGGATGACCTAAGGTTTATCAATCCGTGGGAGGCGTAGGATGAATATGGTCTCTCTCAAACAACCCTGCAACCAAATAACAAAGAGTCTCTTGTGTCCCCAACACACCCAATACAATGGTAAATTGTATAGGTGCAGTAGTTCGGCGAAGAGAAGGTAATACAAGTGGTATATGGATGGTAGATAAAGGTATTTGTAATCCGAAAATATAAAACCAGCAAGGTAACTACTGATAAAAGTGAGCGTAAACGGTATTGCAATGCGTTGAAACAAGGCCTAGGGTTCATACTTTCACTAGTGCAAGTCCACTCAACAATAATAACATAATTGGATCACATAACTATCCCTCAACAAGCAACAAAGAGCCACTCCAAAGTCACTAATAGCGGAGAACAAATGAAGAGATTATAGTAGGGTACGAAACCACCTCAAAGTTATTCTTTCCTATAAGTGTCACAAATAGCCCTAGAGTTCGTACTAGAATAACACCTTAAGACACAAATCAACCAAAACCCTAATGTCATCTAGATACTCCAATGTCACCTCAAGTATCCGTGGGTATGATTATACGATATGCATCACACAATCTCAGATTCATCTATTCAACCAACACATAGAACCTCAAAGAGTGCCCCAAAGTTTCTACCGGAGAGTCAAGACGAAAACGTGTGTCAACCCCTATGCATAGATTCCCAAGGTCACGGAACCCGCAAGTTGATGACCCAAACATACATCAAGTGGATCATAGAATACCCCATTGTCACCATGGGTATGCTACGCAAGACATACATCAAGTGTTCTCAAATCCTTAAAGACTCAATCCAATAAGATAACTTCAAAGGGAAAACTCAATTCATTACAAGAGAGTAGAGGGAGAGAAACGTCATAAGATCCAACTATAATAGCAAAGCTCGCGATACATCAAGATCGTATCACCTCAAGAACACAAGAGAGAGAGAGAGAGAGAGAGAGAGAGAGATCAAACACATAGCTACTGGTACATACCGTCAGCCCCGAGGGAGAACTACTCCCACCTCGTCATGGAGAGCACCGGGATGATGAAGATGGCCACCGGAGAGGGGTTCCCCCTCCGGCAGGGTGCCGGAACGGGTCTAGATTGGCTTTCGATGGCTACGGAGGCTTCTGGCGGCGGAACTCCCGATCTATTGTGTTCTCCTATAGTTTTAGGGAATATGGATATATATAGGCGGAAGAAATACATCAGGGGAGCCACGAGGGGCCCACGAGGGTGGAGGGCGTGCCCAAGGGGGTGGGCGCGCCCCCCTACCTCGTGCTCTCCTCGTTGATCTCCTGACGTGCACACCAAGTCTCCTGTATTGCTTTCTTTCCAAAAATAACTTTTCCGAAGGTTTCATTCCGTTTGGACTCCGCTTGATATTCCTTTTCTGCGAAACACTGAAACAAGGGAAAAAACAGAAACTGGCACTGGGCTCTGGGTTAATAGGTTAGTCCCAAAAATCATATAAAATAGCATATAAATGCATATAAAACATCCAAGGTTGATAATATAATAGCATGGAACAATCAAAAATTATAGATACATTGGAGACGTATCACTGGTCAAACAAATCATTGATCATCGGCAGTGGGTATTTGTTCTTGATCGTCACCTCATTCAATGCACGATAATCAACAACCATCCTTAAAGACTTATCCTTCTTCTCAACCAAAAGCACTAGGGCTCCCCATGGTGATGAACTCCGTCGAATGCAACCTTTCTCCAATAACTCCTTGATCTACTTCTTGATCTCTTCCAGATCATTCGCGGGCATCCGGTATGGTCACTTCGATATAGGCCCGATGCCTGGCAACAGTTCTATAAAAAACTCGATGTCTCGATCCGGTGGCATGCCTGGTAATTCCTATGGAAAAACATCCGGGTAATCCTTCACTACAGGCACTTCCTCCTGAACAATTCCCGTGAGGGTATTTACTTGGCTACTCCTAGGCGCATGCCTAGATACATACTTAATCTTTTTCCCTCCGAGGTGGTGAGATAAATCGACTTACTAGCACAGTCAATGCTTCCTCCATACTGTGACATCCAGTCCATGCCTAATATCACATCCAACCCTTGTGACTCCAAGATTATTAGGTTAGACGGGAAAACATGGCTACCAATGGTTAAGGGTATCTGGTCGCACCATCGACTAGCCATATACTCTGCTCCAGGTGAACTTACTAACAGAGGGGTCCTAAGGGTTTGGGTTAGTAATTTAAACGTATCCACGAATCCCCTTGATATGTATGAATGTGATGCACCAGTATCAAAAAGAACAAGGGCGGTAAAAGACTTCACCAAAACCTTACCAATAACCGCGTCCTTTGTTGAATGGATTGGGCTTCTTCCCAGCGGTCCCATTACCGTTTCCATTCTTCACTTCAGGGAACTCCGTGGCATAGTGTCCAGTCTTCCTGCACTTGAAACATGTAGTGTGGCTTAGGTCTCTCTTGGCGGGTGTGGCTGGATTGGAACAGTTCTGATTGTTGCTTGCTCCATTCCCATTCCCATTCCTTGGGCCGGTATGATTATGGGTACTTCCTCCATTGTGGTTGTGGCCTCCATGGTTATGAACAAGTCCTCCTGATTTCGGGGTTAGGAAAGGCTTCTGCTGAGTTCCTGAATTATATCTTCCTAGTCCATACTTCCTCTTACGGCTCTCAATCTGTTGCTGCTTCCCTTCAAACATAAGAGCCTTATCTACCAACTCCTGGTAGTTTTTGAATGTTGCCACCATCAACTGCATGCTCATCTCATCATTCAGCCCTTCCATAAACTTCTCCTGACTTGCGGCATCTGTGGACACATCGTCAGGGGCATGGCAATATAACTTGCTAAACTCATCCGCGTACTGAGCCACATTACGGTTCCCCTGACGTAAGTTGCAAAACTCGGGCTTCTTCATACTCATAGCTCCAGTTGAGACATGGGTTGTGCGGAAAGCTTGCTAAAACTGATCCATGTAACAGTGGCTATAGGGTAGGTGACAGTGTAATTCTCCCACCATGAGGCTGCTGGTTGATACATCTCCATCGTATCTATAATTTTTTATTGTTCCATGACAGTATTATTCAACTTTCATATACTTTTTGGCAACTTTTTATATTATTTTTGGGACTAACATATTGATCCAGTGCCCAGTGCCAGTTCCTATCTGTTGCATGTTTTTGGTTTCGCAGAATATCCATATCAAACGGAGTCCAAACGGGATAAAAACGGACGGAGCTTATTTTTGGAAAATATGGAAATTCGGAAGGAAAATCAACGCGAACCAGTGCTCGAGGTGGTCACGAGACAGGGCCCCCCCTAGGGCATGCCCCTACCCTCGTGAGCCCATCGTATGGCGGTTGACGCTCTTCTTTTGCCTCAAGAAAGCTAATATTCGGAAAAAAAATCACAGCGAAGGTTTCAGGCCAATCGGAGTTACGGATCTCCATATATATACGAAACAGTGAAATAGGGCCAGAACAGAACACAGAACCAAAGAGAAACAGAGAGATAGATCCAATCTCGGAGGGGCTCTCGCCCCTCCCATGCCATGGAGGCCAAGGACCAGAGGGGAAACCCTTCTCCCATATAGGGAGGAGGTCAAGGAAGAAGAGGAAGAAGGGGGCCCCTCTCCCCCTCTTCTCCGGTGGCGCCGAAACGCCGCCGTGGCCATCATCATCATCACCGCGATCTTCACCAACACCTCCGCCATCTTCACCAACATCTCCATCACCTTCCCCCCTCTATCTATAGCGGTCCACTCTCCCGCAACCCGCTGCACCCTCTACTTGAACATGGTGCTTTATGGTTCATATTATTATCCAATGATGTGTTGCCATCCTATGATGTATGAGTAGATTTTTGTTGTCCTGTCGGTGGTTGATGAATTTCTATGATTGATTTAATTTTCTTGTTGCTATGTTGCTGTCCTTTGGTTCCCATCATATGAGCGTGCGCGTGGATCACACCATAGGGTTAGTTGTATGTTGATAGGACTATGTATTGGAGGGCAAGAGTGACAGAAGCTTCAACCTAGCATAGAAATTGATGCATACGGGATTGAAGGGGGACCAATATATCTTAATGCTATGGTTGGGTTTTACCTTAATGAACATTAGTAGTTGCGTATGCTTTCTAATAGTTCCAATCATAAGTGCATAGAATTCCAAGTAAGGGATGACATGCTAGCAGTGGCCTCTCCCACATAATACTTGCTATCGATCTAGTAAAGTAGTCAATTGCTAAAGGGACAATTTCGCAACTCCTACCACCACTTTTCCACACTCGCTATATTTACTTTAGTTGCTTCTCTACCTTAACATCCCCTAGTTTTATTTTTGTGCTCTTTACCTTCTTGCAAGCCTTTCCGAAAACACCTACAAAGTACTTCTAGTTTCATACTTGTTCTAGGTAAAGCGAATGTCAAGCGTGCGTAGAGTTGTGTCGGTGGTCGATAGAACTTGAGGGAATATTTGTTCTACCTTTAGCTCCTGGTTTGGTTCGACACTCTTACTTATCGAAAACTGTTGTGATCCCCTATACTTGGGGGTTATCATGACCTTTTTCTCGTGCCGTTGCCAGGGAGCAATAGCGTGGGGTGAATATTCTCGTGTGTGATTGTTTGCTTTATCACTAAGTAAATTTTATTTGTTGTTCTTAGTTGTTTTCTATCTTTAGTTATGGGCAGGAAACGCAAAATACCAAAAAAATAGTTGTACCTACTGAACCAATGGTTGAAGAACCAATCAAAATATATCACACTACTGAAGCTTATTACTTGGATCATCTTCGATCCCTATGTGCTCGTGCTGAAACCCCAACTAGCTTAGTTGAGGGCAAATCTTTAGATGAGCATGCTTGTTATGTGCGACACCGTATATCTGAAAAAGGGAAATTATTATGGAGTCAAATTCAATGTTTGCAATGCTATGCTTGGAATTTATGTGAATTATATGATTTTACTTGTTGTTCTGAAAACCCTAAGAAACACCTTCCCTACCAATGTGAGTTTATTGATGGAATCTTATCTTCTTATGCTAAAGGTGTTTATAGTTACTATGATGTTCAACAAATTGAAGAATTTGTTGCTTTTGAGGGTGCTTATGAAATTGCTTCTTTGATTGAAAAGTATGATGCTACTTTTCACAAATCTGAAAATTTTGCTATATTTAAATATTGCTATGATAATTATGCTTCTAATACCTATGTTAAATAATATATTGAGGAATACTCTGCTGTCCAAGAAGAGACTAATATTTTGCAGGAATCTATGGAAGAAGAAGTTGATGACACTGTGAGCTCATTGGATGAAAAAGATGAGGAGGAGAGCGAAGAACAAAAGGAGGAAGAGCGGATTGATAACCCGTGCCCACCTTCTAATGAGAGTAACTCTTAAACTCATACATTGTTTAATTCCCCTTCGTGCTTACGGAAGGATGATTGCTATGATGACTGTTATGATCCCTATGATTCTTTTGAAATATCCCTTTTTGATGATGCTTGCTATGCTTATGGCCAATATGCCAATATGAATTATGCTTATGGAGATAAACTTGCTATAGTTCCTTATGTTAAACATGAAATTGTTGCTATTGCACCCACGCATGATAGTCCTATTATCTTTTTGAATTCTCCGACTACACTATATCGGAGAAGTTTGCACTTATTAAGGATTATATTGATGGGCTGCCTTTTACCGTTGCACGTGATGATTTTGATGAATATAATATGCATATGCTTGCTGCTCCTACTTGCAATTATTATGAGAGAGGAACTATATCTCCACCTCTTGAGTATGCGAGTGATTTGACCTATGAGGAGAAACCAGTTAAGATTCTAGAGTATGCCAGTCGAGTCACCCGCAGCAAGGTTATCAAGTTTTGCAAAGTTCAGTGGAGCCACCACATGGAGGATGAAGCCACCTGGGAGCGAGAGGAAGAATTGCTGAAGGACCACTCTCACCTATTTTCTAACCAACCCGAATCTCGAGGGCGAGATTCATCTTAAGGGGGTAGGTTTGTAACATCCCAAATTTTCAATTTGGAATGTTATACATTAGATCATCATTGCATATCATATTTTATTGCTTTTCTGGTTGATCCTAGAAAATTCTACGCAACTCAAGGACCCTCGGAGAGAGTTGGGGATTTCGTTATTTTCATATTTGAGTTTTTCTCAAATTTTGAAGATAGGATCATTTGATTTTATTTATTTTATCTTCAATTATTTCTATATTAAAAATATGAGAGAGGGAATAAAATGACTTTACCAAAATAAAGAAATATTGATGATTTAATAAAAAAATCAAATAAGATTTTATTTGCTATTTTATTTGAATTTAGGAAAAATTGCACGTTTTCAAAAATTGCAATTAGAGCCAAAAAAATGTTCATCATGTTCTAAATATTTTATTTAGATGGAGAAAATTTGTTTTGGCATTTTTAGATTTTTATTTATTTTTCAAGAATTTTTTTTTTTGCGCAGCGAAATTGTTTTTTTAACCCCGCGCCCGACTGGCCAAGAGCCCAGCCGAGCCAGGCCGGCCCAAGCCGCCGCCGCCACCTTCCCCACCGGACTCGGAGAGGAGTCCGAGCCGGAGGCACGCCACCCATCGCCCCCTCCCCCAAGTCAACTGCCCCTCCCCCTCTTAAGTAGCAGCCCCGCCGCCGCCCTCTCCTCACCCCGTCGCCCCGCACCGCAGCCCGCCGCCGCCTGCGCTGCCGCACGCCGCCGCCGCCGTTGCCGCACGCCGCCGTCGCCGCTGCTGCTTACCGCCGCCCCGCCGCCCTGCCGGAGCCCCGCCGGAGAGCTGCCCCCGCCGAGGCAGTCGGCGGCCGGTTTTTGGAAAAAAAAACCGATTTGGTTTTTTTAAAACCCTAGTTCCGTTTTTTTAGTAAATAGATCGGTTTTTTCGGTTTATTTATTTTGCGAGCGCCCGTTCGTCCGTTCATTTTAACAAACATGTTTTCCTTTTAGTTTCCATTAACGAACGTTCGTTCGTTAACTGTTCGTCGTTTTTCTTTTTCTCGGATTAAATCTGTGGTTTTTCTGATCGCGATCTCTAATCCGATGTTCGTTCTACTTTAACTTTTCGCTCGTATATCGGAATCAGGCAATTCAAGCGCCTGGAGTTTCGTCTCGAAACCCTCTTTCCATTTAACAGACTCAAACAAGTTGTTTCCACTGTAAAAATTGCCTTAGACCCAGAATAGTAAACGAAGCTTGTTTCTCTTGCCGTTTGTCTTTCATTGCTTCGTTCGTTTTGATTCTTTTTGCCAACCGGAGTTCTTAAGTTGAACTTTCTAGTTAGTTCTCTTGCTCGAGTTTTACATGTGCATTAGTTGAGTACTTATTGTATGTTTGTATGTTTGCGATAGAGTACCCGGAGTGCGCCGCTTGCTACTTCGAATCGCTAGGTTTCCCGGATCATCAGCAAGGCAAGTAACACTTTGATCATACCTCCTACTACCCGGTTTTATTGCATTAGATCAATCCTCACACATTGCATCATTAGGATCTAATTAAATTGTGGGTTTGGGGAGTAGTAGAGGTAGAACCTATTACCTGTTTATTATCAAACCTTTGGTAGTTACTCTACGTTTGCTTATTATTGCTATGCTATGCTAGTAGACGTGGATTGGGTGAGTGTATCCATGACAGATGTGAGCTTTGTTAATTAATAGTTTATTTAAGGTGGCAACCGAAACACACATCTGGGTGGATTGAGGCACCTGGGTATTCCAGCGATTGCCTATTTTCTTTTGGACCGCCACCCAGGCTCAAAGGGATCATGAGATTATTCATACTAGAAACTTCCGTGTGCAGCCACAAGCTACTATGGGCTCTAGCATAGTTGACTAAGTCATGCGAACTCTTACAGTGGTAGACTAGCAAATGTAGGGGATGTAGGTTGCTACGGTCTACCCGTTCGTAAGGTGCTAGCACTTCCGAAAGACTATGTCTCGGTCATCCGTTTCTCAAACACCATGTAGTGCGAGAAAACCAACGGAGGAGATCGAGTCTTGTGGGGAAAAGTGCGCAAACCTCTGCAGAGTGTAAAAACTAATCATGGTTAGCCGTGTCCCCGGTTATGGACATCTTGAGTATCTTGTACCTGGATTATCATGTGAATCTCATCATGTTACTCTAAAGTTAATTGTTGGGTTTTGATGATGATGCTTAATTGGGATTGAGAATGCTGTCAACCATTCTCAATGTTTAACAACTACCATGATAGTTAAATAAAATTTATTCCTTTGTAGTAGGGAAAAATTGGCTTTACGCAAAACTGTAACTATAGAGCTTTCCACCAGCCATATATGCATACAGAATAGCCTATTTCATTCCATTACACTCTCTATGTGTTACATTGCCAGCATATTCCATGTGCTGACCCGTTTCGGGCTGCAACATTAATGTTGCAGACTTTTCAGATGACGATTAAGGTGCCTTTAGGTCGTGGTTCTATACTCAGTGATGTCGTTAGAGTTGATGGAATCACTTATCTTCCAAGCCTTTCGCTGTTATCATTTTTAGATGGCCTTAAGACATATTTATTGTAATAAGTTCTCTTTTGAGACACTCGATGTAATAAGTGTGTAATTGCTACTCTGTTATAAATCCTTCAAGTACTGTGTGGTGTCAGCATTACTGATCCAGGGATGACACCAGAGCACAGAGATTGGACCGTTTGAGGTCTGGTCGCTACAATGCTTCATATTATTATCCAATGATGTGTTGCCATCCTATGATCTCTAAGTAGATTTTCATTGTCCTATCGGTGGTTGATGAATTGCTATGATTGATTTAATTTTCTTGTGGCTATGTTGCTGTCCTTTGGTGCCCATCATATGAGCGCGTGCGTGGATCACACCATAGGGTTAGTTGTATGTTGATAGGACTATGTATTGGAAGGCAAAACTGACAGAAGCTTCAACCTAGCATAGAAATTGATGCATACCGGATTGAAGGGGGACCAATATATCTTAATGCTATGGTTGGGTTTTACCTTAAAGAACATTAGTAGTTGTGGATGCTTTCTAATAGTTCCAATCATAAGTGCATAGAATTCCAAGTAAGGGATGACATGCTAGAAGTGGCCTCTCCCACATGATACTTGCTATCGGTCTAGTAAAGTAGTCAATTGCGTAAGGGACAATTTCGCAACTCCTACCACCACTTTTCAACACTCGCTATATTTACTTTAGTTGCTTCTCTACCTTAACATCCCCTAGTTTTATTTTTGTGCTCTTTACTTTCTTGCAAGCCTTTCCGAAAACACCTACAAAGTACTTCTAGTTTCATACTTGTTCTAGGTAAGCGAATGTCAAGCGTGTGTAGAGTTGTATTGGTGGTCGATCGAACTTGAGGGAATATTTGGTCTACCTTTAGCTCCTCGTTTGGTTCGACACTCTTACTTATCGAAAACTGTTGTGATCCCCTATACTTGGGGGTTATCAAGACCTTTTTCTGGCGCCGTTGCCGGGGAGCAATAGCGTGGGGTGAATATACTCGTGTGTGCTTGTTTGCTTTATCAGTAAGTAATTTTTATTTGTTGTTCTTATTTGTTTTCTATCTTTAGTTATGGGTAGGAAACGCAAAATACCAAAAAAATTAGTTGTACCTACTGAACAAATGGTTGAAGAACCAATCAAAATATATCACACTGCTGAAGCTTATTACTTGGATCATCTTCGATCCCTATGTGCTCGTGCTGAAACCCCAACTAGCTTAGTTGAGGGCAAATCTTTAGATGAGTATGCTTGTTATGTGCGACACCGTATATCTAAAAAAGGGAAATTATTATGGAGTCAAATTCAACGTTTGCAATGCTATGCTTGGAATTTATGTGAATTATATGATTTTACTTGTTGTTCTGAAAACCCTAAGAAACACCTTCCCTACCAATGTGAGTTTATTGATAATGGAATCTTATCTTCTTATGCTAAAGGTGTTTATAGTTACGAAGTTGTTCAACAAATTGAAGAATTTGTTGCTTTTGAGGGTGCTTATGAAATTGCTTCTTTGATTGAAAAGTATGATGCTACTTTTCACAAATCTGAAAATTTTGCTATACTTAAATATTGCTATGATAATTATGCTTCTAATACCTAAGTTAAACAATATATTGAGGAATACTCCGCTGTCCAAGAAGAGACTAATATTTTGCAGGAATCTATGGAAGAAGAAGTTGATGACACTGTGAGCTCATTGGATGAAAAAGATGAGGAGGAGAGCGAAGAACAAAGGAGGAAGAGAGGATGGATCGCCCGTGCCCACCTTCTAATGAGAGTAACTCTTCAACTCATACATTGTTTAATTCCCCTTTGTGCTTACCGAAGGATGATTGCCATTATGACTGTTATGATCCCTATGATTCTTTTGAAATATCCCTTTTTGATGATGCTTGCTATGCTTATGGCCAAGTTGACAATATGAATTATGCTTATGGAGATAAACTTGCTATAGTTCCTTATGTGAAACATGAAATTGTTGCTATTGCACCCACGCATGATAGTCCTATTATCTTTTTGAATTCTCCCGACTACACTATATCGGAGAAGTTTGCACTTATTAAGGATTATATTGATGGGTTGCCTTTTACCGTTGCACATGATGATTTTGATGAATATAATATGCATGTGCTTGCTAGTCCTACTTGCAATTATTATGAGAGAGGAACTATATCTCCACCTCTCTATGTTTCCAATATGATAAAATTGCAAGAAACTGTTTATACTATACATTGGCCTTTACTTTGTGTGCATGAATTTTTCTTTTATGACATGTCGATGCATAGGAAGAGAGTTAGACTTCGTCGTTACATGATATATGTTACTTTGTGCTCACTACTAAATTACAAAGCATTGTTAATTAAAATTTGCTTTGATATACCTTGGGATCCGGGTGGATTCATTACTTGAGCACTATATGCCTAGCTTAATGGCTTTAAAGAAAGCGCTAGCAGGGAGACAACCCGGAAGTTTTAGAGAGTCATTTATTTCTGTTGAGTGCTTTCATATAGTTAAAAAACAACAAAAATAAAGATGGGAACCCAAAACTTTTTCAAAAAGAAAAGCGAAAGTGAGAAAGACAAGCATTGTTGAAGTGGGAGAGCTCCTTGAACATTGTTCATGCTCACAGCAACTTTGTGAATCTTGATTACAGAAAGTTTTCAACAAAATAATTATCCCCTTGTACAATTCCATTGTATTATAAAAATAATGTGCCAAGGTTTGCCTTTAGGATGTTTACATTTGCTTGATGGTTTGTACGGTGCAGGACACAAACTTTGGCTGTAGTGCGTGATTTTACATTTTTGGCTGGAACGTCAAATGGTTCTGATTTTTTTTCGCTGTCTTTCTGTACAAATTGTTTATATTTCCTAATTTTGGCAGAATTTTTCAAGTATCATAAGTATGGTGAGTGTTCAGATTGCTACATATTGTTCTGTTTTAGACAGATTCTGTTTTTGATGCATAGTTTTCTTGTTTTGATGAAACTACCAATTTATATCAGTGGATTAAGCCATGAAAAAGTTATAATACAGTAGACACAATGCAAAAAAAATATGAATTGGTTTGCAACAGTACTTATAGTGGTGATTTGCTTTATTATACTAACGGGTCTTGCCGAGTTTTCTGTTGAAGTTTTGTGTGGATGAAGTGTTCGATGATCGAGAAGGTCTCGATGTGAGAAGAAGGAAGAGAGGCAAGAGCTCAAGATTGGGGATGCCTGAGGAACCCCAAGTAAATATTCAAGGAGACTCAAGCATCTAAGCTTGGGGATGCTGGGGAGGCATCCCCTCTTTCTTCAACAAGTATCTGTATGTTTTCGGATTCGTTTCGTTCATGCGATATGTGCAATCTTGGAGCGTCTTTGCTTTAAGTTTTTATTTTTCTTTTTATGAATCATGCTGGTATGAGATAGTCCTTGGTTTATTTATAGAATGCTCATTGCACTTCACTTATATCTTTTGAGTATGGCTTTATAGAATGCTTCATGTGCTTCACTTATATCATTTGAAGTTTGGATTGCCTGTTTCTCTTCACTTAGACAACCGCCATTTGTAGAATGCTCTTTTGCTTCACTTATATTTGTTAGAGAGTGGGCATATCTTTTGTAGAAAGAATTAAAACTCTCTTGCTTCACTTATATCTATTTAGAGAGATGACAGGAACTGGTCATTCACATGGTTAGTCATAAAATCCTACATAAGACTTGTAGATCACTGAATATGATATGTTTGATTCCTTGAAATAGTTTTGCGATATAAAGATGGTGATATTATAGTCATGCTAGTGGGTAGTTGTGGATTGTAGAAATACTTGTGTTGAGGTTTGTGATTCTCGTGGCATGCACGTATGGTGAACTGTTATGTGATGAAGTCGGAGCATGATTTATTTATTGATTGTCTTCCTTATGAGTGGCGGTCGGGGACGAGCGATGGTCTTTTCCTACCAATCTATCCCCCTAGGAGTATGCGCGTAGTACTTTGTTTCGATGACTAATAGATTTTTGCAATAAGTATGTGAGTTCTTTATGACTAATGTTGAGTCCATGGATTATACGCACTCTCACCCTTCCACCATCACTAGCCTCTCTAGTACCGTGCAACTTTCGCAGGTACCATAAACCCACCACATACCTTCCTCAAAACAGCCACCATACCTACCTATTATGGCATTTCCATAGCCATTCCAAGATATATTTCCATGCAACTTCCATCATCATCATATACATGACTTGAGCATTTATTGTCGTATTGCTTTGCATGATCGTAAGATAGCTAGCATGATTTTTTCATGGCTTGTCCGTTTTTTGATGTCATTGCTACGCTAGATCATTGCACATCCTGGTACACCGTCGGAGGCATTCATATAGAGTCATACTTTGTTCTAGACATTGAGTTGTAACATTGAGTTGTAAGTAAATAAAAGTGTGATGATCATCAATATTAGAGCATTGCCCCAGTGAGGAAAGGATGATGGAGTCTATGATTCCCCACAAGTCGGGGTGAGACTCCGGACTTTACAAAAAATAAAAGAGGCCAAAGAAGCCCAAATAAAAAAAGAGGCCAAAGAAGCCCACCAAAAAAATAAAAAAAACAAGAAAAAATGAGAGAAAAAGAGAGAAGGGGCAGTGGTACTATCCTTTTTCCACACTTGTGCTTCAAAGTAGCACCATGTTCTTCATATAGAGAGTCTCTTGAGTTATCACTTTCATATACTAGTGAGAATTTTCATTATAGAACTTGGCTTGTATATTCCGATGATGGGCTTCCTCAAATGCCCGAGGTCTTCATGAGCAAGCAAGTTGAATGCACACCCACTTAGTTTCAGTTAGAGCTTTCATACACTTATAGCTCTAGTGCATCTGTTGCATGGCAATCCCTACCCACTCACATTGATATCTATTGATGGGCATCTCCATAGCCCGTTGATACACCTAGTTGATGTGAGACTATCTTCTCCTTTTTGTCTTCTCCGCCATCATATTCTATTCCACCTATAGTGCTATGTCCATGGCTCACGCTCATGTATTGCGTGAAAGTTGAAAATGTTTGAGAATGTCAAAAATATGAAACAATTGCTTGGCTTGTCATCGGGGTTGTGCATGATGTGAATATTTTGTGTGGTGAAGATGGAGCATAGCCAGACTATATGATTTTGTAGGGATAACTTTCTTTGGCCATGTTATTTTGAAAAGACATGATTGCTTTATTAGTAGGCTTGAAGTATTATTGTCTTTTATGTCAAAAGATAGATTATTGCTTTGAATCACTTGTGTCTAAATATTCATGCCATGATTAGACATATGATCAAGATTATGCTAGGTAGCATTCCACATCAAAAATTATCTTTTTTATCATTTACCTACTCAAGGACGAGCAGGAATTAAGCTTGGGGATGCTGATACGTCTCCGTCGTATCTATAATTTTTTATTGTTCCATGCCAATATTACTCAACTTTCATATACTTTTTGGCAACTTTTTATATTATTTTTGGGACTAACATATTGATCCAGTGCCCAGTGCCAGTTCCTGTCTGTTGCATGTTTTTGGTTTCACAGAATATCCATATCAAATGGAGTCCAAACGGGATAAAAACGGATGGAGCTTATTTTTGGAAAGTATGGAAAATTCGGAAGGAAAATCAACGTGAACTAGTGCCCGAGGTGGCCCCTACCCTCGTGAGCCCACCGTAAGGCGGTTGACGCCCTTCTTTTTCCTCGAGAAAGCTAATATTCGGAAAAAAAAAGTCACGGCAAAGGTTTCAGGCCAATCGGAGTTACGGATCTCCATATATATACGAAACGGTGAAACAGAGCCAGAATAGAATGCAGAACCAGAGAGAAACAGAGAGATAGATCCAATCTCGGAGGGGCTCTCGCCCCTCCCATGACATGGAGGCCAAGGACCAGAGGGGAAACCCTTCTCCCATCTAGGGAGGAGGTCAAGGAAGAAGAGGAAGAAGGGGGGCCCTCTCCCCCTCTCCTCCGGTGGCGCCGGAACGCCACCGTGGCCATCATCATCATCACCGCGATCTTCACCAACACCTCCGCCATCTTCACCAACATCTCCATCACCTTCCCCCCTCTATCTACAGCGGTCCACTCTCCCGCAACCCGCTGCACC
This sequence comes from Triticum monococcum, assembly GCA_034509565.1. NCBI lineage: Eukaryota > Viridiplantae > Streptophyta > Magnoliopsida > Poales > Poaceae > Triticum > Triticum monococcum. The sequence continues at coordinate 93,190,097 of CM067843.1, read as the reverse complement.
CTCTACTTGAAAATGGTGCTTTATGCTTGTAACATCCCTAATTTTCAATTTGGAATGCTATACATTAGATCATCATTGCATATCATATTTTATTGATTTTCAGGTTGATCCTAGAAAATTCTACGCAACTCAAGGACCCTCGGAGAGAGTTGGGGATTTTGTTATTTTCATATTTGAGTTTTTCTCAAATTTTGAAGATAGGATCATTTGATTTTATTTATTTTGTCTTCAATTATTTATATATTAAAACTATGAGAGAGGGAATAAAATGACTTTCCCAAAATAAAGAAATATTGAGGATTTAATAAAAAATCAAATAAGATTTTATTTTGGTTTTATTTGCTATTTTATTCGAATTTAGGAAAAATTGCACGTTTTCAAAAATTGCATTTAGAGCCAAAAAAATATTCATCCCATTCTAAATATTTTATTTAGGCGGAGAAAATTTGTTTTGGCATTTTTATATTTTTATTTTTTTTCTAGAATTTTTTTGCATAGCGAAATTGTTTTTAAAAAAAAACCCGCGCCCGACTGGGCCAAGGGCCGAGCCGAGCCAGGCTGGCCCAAGCCGCTGCCGCCTTCCCCGCAGGACTCGGAGAGGAGTCCGAGCCGGAGTCGCGCCGCCCGTCACCCCCTCCCCCAAGTCAACTCCCCCCTCCCCCTCTTAAATAGCCGCCCCGCCGCCACCCTCTCCTCACCCCGCCGCCCCGCACCGCAGCCCGCCGCACGCCGCCGCCGGCCCGCTGCCCTGCCGGAGCCCCGCCGGAGAGCCGCCGCCGCCGAGGTAGTCGTCGGCCGGTTTTGGGAAAAAAAACTAATTTGGTTTTTTTTTGAAAACCCTAGTTCCGTTTTTTCAAATAAATAGATCGGTTTTTCCGGTTTATTTATTTTGCGAGCGCCCATTCGTCCATTCAATTTAACGAACGTGTTTTTCGTTTAGTTCCTGTTAACGAACGTTCGTTCGTTAACTGTTTGTCATTTTTCTTTTTCTCGGATTAAATCCGTGGTTTTCCTGATCACGATCTCTGATCCGATGTTCGTTCTAGTTTAACTTTTCGCTCGTTTATCGGAATCAGGCGATTCAAGCGCCTGGAGTTTCATCTCGAAACCCTCTTTCCGTTTAACCAACTCAAACAGGTTTTTGCCACTGTAAAAGTTGCCTTAGACCCAAAATAGTAAACGAAGCTTGTTTCTCTTGCCGTTTGTCTGTCGTTGCTTCATTCGTTTTGATATTATTTTTGCCAACCGGAGTTCTTAAGTTCAACTTTCTGGTTAGTTCTCTTGTTCGAGTTTTACCTGTGCATTAGTTGAGTACTTAATGTATGTTTGTATGTTTCCGATAGAGTACCCGGAGTGCGCCGCTTGCTACTTGGAATTGCTAGGTTTCCCAGATCATCAGCAAGGCAAGTAACACTTTGATCATACCTCCTACTACCCAGTTTTATTGCATTAGATCAATCCTCACACATTGCATCATTAGGATCTAATTAAATTTTTGGTTTGGGGAGTAGTTGAGGTAGAACCTATTACCTGTTTATTATCAAACCTTTGGGAGTTACTCTACGTTTGCTTATTATTGCTATGCTATGCTAGTAGACGTGGATTGGGTGAGTGTATCCATGACAGATGTGAGCTTTGTTAATTAATGATTTATTTAAGGTGGCAACCTAAACACACATCTGGGTGGATTGATGCACCTAGGTATTCCAGCGATTGCCTGTTTTCTTTTGGACCGCCACCCAGGCTCAAAGGGATCATGAGATTATTCATACTAGAAACTTCCGTGTGCAGCCACAAGCTACTGTGGGCTCTAGCATAGTTGACTAAGTCGTGCGAACTCTTAAAGTGGTAGACTAGCAGATGTAGGGGATGTAGGTTGCTACGGTCTACCTGTTCGTAAGGTGCTAGCGCTTTCGAAAGACTATGTCTCGGTGATCCGTTTCTCAAACACCATGTAGTGCGAGAAAACCAACGGAGGAGATCGAGTCTTGTGGGGAAAAGTGCGCAAACCTCTGTAGAGTGTATAAACTAATCATGGTTAGTCGTGTCCCTGGTTATGGACATCTTGAGTATCTAGTACCTGGATTATCATGTGAATCTCATCATGTTACTCTAAAGTTAATTGTTGGGTTTTAATGATGATGCTTAATTGGGATTGAGAATGCGGTCAACCATTATCAATGTTTAACAACTACCATGATAGTTAAATAAAATTTATTCCTTTGCAGTGGGGAAAAATTGGCTTTACGCAAAACTGTAACCATAGAGCTTTCCACCAGCCATATATGCATATAGAATAGCCTATTTTATTCCATTACTCTCTCTATGTGTTACATTGCCAGCATATTCCATGTGCTGACCCATTTCGGGCTGCAACGTTAATGTTGCAGACTTTTCAGACGACGATTAAGGTGCCTTTAGGTCGTGGTTCTATACTCAGTGATGCCATTGGAGTTGATGGACTCACTTATCTTCCAAGCCTTCCGCTGTTATCATTTTTAGATGGCCTTAAGCCATATTTATTGTAATAAGTTCTCTTTTGAGACACTCGATGTAATAAGTGTGTGATTGCTACTCCATTATAAATCCTTCAAGTATTGTGTGGTGTCAGCATTACTGATCCAGGGATGACACCGGAGCACATAGATTGGACCGTTTGAGGTCTGGTCGCTACAAGATGGTATCAGAGCACACGCTGACTGTAGGACACGACCTCTAAGCTAAAGCCCTAGATCACAACTTACTCTTCTCCTTCTGACCTCTCATCTTTTCTACTCTTTTAGGATGGCGGATGCAAGGAACAAGTTCATACAACCGGATGAAGACACACCCTTTGGACATCACTTGAAGGAAGTCACTAGATACTTAAACATAGGAGTACCAAGATTCACCGGAACCTACAATGCCACATTACCTGAAGAAGAGCGCTGGATGATTCAAGTTCAAGTTCCAGGAAGGACGTTCATGCCAGTCACTGAGCCCATAGAGTTTTCTTTTGATGCACCAACTTGGAGTCTAGGAAAGAGCATGGCAGCTCACATTGCCATGGGATGCATTGGAGAAGTTTACCGCAATGATCTCAAGGATACTATCTACCAGATTTGTGGGTGCCGGGATGAGCACTAGGAGATGATCAACACCAGGAGGATAGATCAATTGCAGCTTTTATCCAGGAGCTAAACCAGCACATTCAACGTCAGGAGAACCAGATGTGTGCCGACACGATAGATCTGAAGAAAGCAAGGACAAAAATCAAGGAACTGGAGGAAGAACTCAAGGCTACACGTGAAGATTATGAAGAATAAATCGAAGTATTAGTGGAGAAGAATGACGATCTGATCAAGAAGATTGGAATATTCATGGGAGACCCTACACTATTAGAAGAAGACGAAGAACCCAAGGAGATTCGCCCGGAAGACTACATCATCATCGATGACACCGACTCGGATCCACATGATAGCGATGATGACTATGTTGATGAAGCTGGAGCAGATATCATGGACTCTGCAACCGAAGAATATTTCTAGTGGACCACCCCAATAGTAGTAGTAGTCCACCATGTAAATATAGTAGTCCGACCACTTTTGCGATAGTTAGATCGATTGTATGCCCTTGTTTGATTGATTGAATGAAGTGAATTGTTTGCTTTTGCCTCATGTGCATATGGGTAGTGTTTTCTCGTTAGACCCCCTTATTCTTAACCTCATCTTTTCTAAACCCTCAGATGCCTCCGAGATGTGACCCCAGATTTACCTTCTCACCGGAGCTCACTCAGTTGATCCAGCAGCAGAACACATTGATGCAGTTACTAGTCCAAAATCAGAATCAGGGGAACAACAACAACCCACCACCACCACCTGTTGATCACTTAGCCCATTTTCTTAGGCTGAATCCGCCGGTGTTTTCCAGCAGCACCGAGCCGATAGTAACAGATGATTGGCTCCGCAAGACAGCTACAGAGTTGACCACAGTAGGATGCACAGATGCGGAAAAGGTGAAGTTTGCCACACACCAGCTTGAAGGACCCGCAGCCTCATGGTGGGAGAATTTCACAGCCACTTTCCCTGTCCACACTGTCACGTGGGACTAGTTTCAGCAGGCTTTTCATACTGCCCATGTTTCAGCAGGAGCTATGGCCATGAAGAAGCGAGAGTTTCGCAACTTACGCCAAGGAGGACGAACAGTTGGCCAGTATGTGGAGGACTTTAGTAAGTTAGCACGTTATGCCCCAGATGACATTGCTACGGATGCAGCTAAACAGGAGAAGTTTCTGGAAGGACTGAATGATGAGTTGAGCATGCAGTTGATGGTAGCAACCTTCAACAACTACCAGGAGTTGGTAGATCGTGCTCTCATGATTGAAGGGAAGCAGCAACAGATCGAGAACTGCAAGAAGAAGTATGGACAAGGGAAGTACAATTCTGGAGCTCAGCAGAAGCCACGTTTTACCCCTAGACCGGGACGACATTTCCAGCATACCCATGGAGGAGGTAGCTCGCACAATCACAATGGCCCCAAGACTGCTAATGGGAATGGAGGAAGCAATGGCCAGAACCGCACCAACCCATCATGTAACGCCCCGAGACCAATGTGCCAGGTGTCTTCCAGTTTTTTGATGTTCTTGCCATGTCATTTGTTTGCGTGTTGCATCTTATCATGTCATCATGTGCATTGCATCATCATGTTTTCAAAACTTGCATCCATCCGAGTTCTTCGAGTTGTCTCCATTGTCCTTTCTGAGCCCAACCACACTTGCACGCGCCTGCGGCATGTCCGAAATAATATTTTATAAGTGGCCGATAAATGTTCTCGGATTGGGTTGAAAGTTGGCGTGTGGTCTTATTATAGTGTAGGTAGGCTGCCTGCCAAGTTTCATCGCGTTCGGAGTCGGTTTGACGCCCCAGCGGATAACTATAGCGGCAATATAGATGATCTAACATCGGATGTTTTCGGTCTCCAGAAACAGTCGCCGGGCCTCCCTCTCTTCTCTTCTCTCAGCTCGAGACCGTCTACACAGCCCACTACCTACTGCCAAGTCCAACCTAACCTCTCTCGTCAGCCCGCGGCCCTCCTCGCGCGCGCGTCCGAAAATTGTCCCGGACCCGACCCGAGCAGTCGTCACCGTTGTGTCCGAATCATCCCCAAACATCTACAAAACGTCTCTGTTTTCTCATTTGGGCTCCCTAACCTATTTTTCCCGACCGTCCGATTACGATCGGAGGGACAGATTAGCCCCTACCCAAAAATCCTTTTGATATATATATATATATATATAGTCTATCCCTAGTCCATTTTGGACAACCCTAATTTTTAGGGATCCTACCCTAGCGCCGCCGCCACTCTCTCGGGATCCCCCCAGATCCGATCCAAACCACCAACCGACCAGCGCCACATCGCCTCCTCCTCCATCCTCTATTGCTACCTCGCTCGAACCCCCTGCATACTCTCGTGCTTCCCGTGCGCCACCGCAAGCAGCGGCACCATCGAAGCTCCCTTCGCCATCAAGCATTAGCAGGTCGCCGCACCTCTTCTTCGTACCCTCCTTACTCTGGCTCTCTCATCTCTCTCTCTTACCCGAATCCCCTCCCTCTCTGTTTGGCTACCGGATGATTCCTGCCGCCGAGCTCAACCTGCCTCGCCCGACCTTCCTCGTCACCGTCTTCGACTAGGCAACCAGCACCGTCACCAAGACCTTGCCTCCGCTCCGGAACTTGCGCCACCGCCGGAGATGGTGCATCCCCTCGCCTAATCTTCCGCGTTCCAAACCGCAGCCCTCCTGTTGCAGCGCCATGGGTGGCAACAACCCAAGCTCGCGCCCTAGTCCTGCATCCCCGCCCGCTCTCCTTCTCCTCAGGGACTCGCCATAGCTCCCGTGGCCGATGCCTCAAGCTCGCCGCCAAGCGCCGCCACGTCCCCGTTGTCTCCGTCGGGTCCGCGCCCGTGCCCCTTTTCTCGGACGCCCCCGCCTGGATCCGCCTCCTCCTTTTCTGCATCGCCTCGCTGGAGCTCCTGAAGGTTTCTGTCACATCCGCCTTGTTCCAGGGAAGAACGCCCTCACGCCACGCCATCGCCCGGATCAGCCACCCATCGCCGGAGTACTTAGCTCGACCTCTGCACCCGCCGGCCTCCCTACTTCTGGTGCTTCCTACATCGGTCGCCGCTGTCTTGCTGCTGCATCGAGCCGCTCCAAGCCGCCGCTGCATCCCCTGCTTCGAGAGACAGAGCACAACGGGTCATGCCCGCGTTGACCAGTCGCCTCACTCAGCCAGCGCCTCGTCCCGCTCCTCGCTGGTCGACCGTGACCACGCCTGGGCCGCATCTCGCGCAAGGCCCAGACGCGCCCCTTCAACCATCCAGTCCACCAGATCCGGTCCACCTTACCACTGAACGGGCCGAAGCCCACGGGTGAGGCCACCCCAAGCGCCCCCTCCTTTTTTTTCTTACTGTTGGGCCAGTTCAGTTTCGGCCCAGTGGATGTTTTTTGTTCTGCGAATTTAGCTAATTTCTAGGGATTTGCAGATTTACAGAAAACCCCTTAGCCTTCATGCATTTAATATCTCACAAACTAAGCATCACATGTAAAAACTTTGTATATGAAACTTGCTCAGAATTTTGTGTAGATTAATAATTTGCAACTTTCATCCATGTTTAACATGTTTAAAAGGTTGTTTGATTAATTTTTGCTCTATGCCATGCTAAAATGCTTTAATTCATAACTAAGTAACCGTAGCTTGGTTTCTAATAAACTTTATATGTATTTGGGTTAGAAAAATGCCTAGTTTATCTTTGTGACGTTACTTTGCATGTTTAATAACTCTAAAATATGGTTTAGGGCAGATCAGTATCGAACCTAAAATAGGCACCTGAGGAGTTTCCGGACTTGTTGTTTTGTTGTTCCGGCCTCATTTAAACTTGCCTAGATAGGTAGTTTTGTTGTGCTTCACCCCTTGCCATGTTAATCAACATTTAATATTTTTGGGTACATAAACGAGATCGAACTAAATAACTTGTCATGGTGTCTGGTCAATATGCAACTCGTTGCATATTGAGCTCCACTTAATTTGTAGAATTGCTTGTGCACTTTGCCATGACATGCCTAATTAAACCGGACATGCATCATACTTATTTGCGCATCGTGCCATGCTTATGTGATGATTGTTTACTATTGTTGTTTGCTTTCTTTCCGGTGTACTTCTTCCCGGTAATCCGGTAACGTTGCGTTTATGAGGATCCGTTGGCTACGTCCGTTTGTCTTCTTCATGGACTCGTTCTTCTTCCTTGCGGGATCTCAGCAAGATGACCATACCCTCGAAATCACTTCTATCTTTGCTTGCTACTTGCTCGCTCTTTTTCTATGCCTGTGCCGCGATACCTACCACTTGCTTATCATGTCTCCCATATTGTTGAGCCAAGCCTCTAACCCACCATGTCCTAGCAAATCGTTGTTTGGCTATGTTACCGCTTTGCTCAGCCCCTCTTATAGCGTTGTTAGTTGTAGGTGAAGATTGGAATTTGTTCCTTGCTGGAACATGGATATTTGGTTGGGATATCACAATATCTCTTATTTAATTAATGCATCTATATACTTGGTAAATGGTCGAAGGCTCGGCCTTATGGCTGGTGTTTTGTTCCACTCTTGCCGCCCTAGTTTCCGTCATATCGGTGTTATGTTCTCGGATTTTGCGTTCCTTACATGGTTGGGTTATAATGGGAACCCCTTGACAGTTCGCCTTGAATAAAACTCCTCCAGCAATGCCCAACATTGGTTTTACCATTCACCTCCTAGCCTTTTATTTACCTTGGGTTCTGCAGACTCAAGGGTCTACTTTATTTAAACCCCCTGGGCCAGTGCTCCTCTGAGTGTTGGTCCAACCGAGTAGACTGCATGGCCACCTCGGGGCAACTTGAGGGTTGGTTTTACTCGTAGGATGTCTCATCTGAGTGTGCCCTGAGAACGAGATATGTGCAGCTCCTATTGGGATTTGTCGGCACATTCAGGCGGTGTTGCTGGACTTGTTTTACCATTGTCGAGGATGTCTTGTAACCAGGGATGCCGAGTCTGATTGGATTGTCTTGGGAGAAGGAATATCCTTCCTTGACCATGAGAGCTTGTGATGGGCTAAGTTGGGACACCCCTGCAGGGTTTTGAACTTTTGAAAGTCGTGCCCGCGGTTATGGATGGATGGGAATTTTTTAATGTCCGGTTGTAGAAAACCTGAAGTTGACCTTAATTAAAATACATCTACCGCGTGTGTTACCGTGATGGTCTCTTCTTGGCGGGGTCCGGGAAGTGAACACGGTGTTGGAGTAATGCTTGACGTAGGTTGTTCTAGCATCACTTCTTGATCATAGTTGTTCGACCGTGCTTTGCCTTCTCTTCTCGCTCTCATTTGCGTATGTTATCCACCAAATATGCTAGTCGCTTGCTGCAGCTCCACCTCATACCTTTTACCCTTCCTATAAGCTTAAATAGTCTTGATCGCGAGGTTGTGAGATTGCTGAGTCCCCGTGACTCATAGATACTTCCAAAACCAGCTTGCAGGTGTCGTTGAACCGTGAAGATGACGCAACCAAGCTCAAGGAGGAGCTCTTTGAAGATCGTGTTCTTTATGTTGTTCCGTTTTCTAGTTGATCAGTAGTGGAGCCCAGTTGGGGTCGATCGGGGATCTGTGTAGCATTGGGGTAGCCTTCTTTTATTTTGGTTCCATAGTCGGACCTTGATTGTATCTAGATGATGCTTATTCATGTAATTGTGTGAAGTGGCTATTGTAAGCCAACTATGTATCTCTTTCCCTTATGTATTACATGGGTTGTGTGAAGATTACCTCACTTGTGACATTGCTTTCAATGCGGTTATGCCTCTAAGTCGTCCTTCAACACATGGGAGATATAGCCGCATCGAGGGCGTTACAAGTTGGAATCAGAGCCTTCCCCGACCTTAAGAGCCCCTGCTTGATCGAATCGTTGGCGTTGTTGGGTCTAGAAAAATGTTTTGAGTCTTTTAGGAATTATATATCGGAGAGTTAGGAATTCTTTGTACTCCTCAGTCCCTTCGTCGCTCTGGTGAGGCATCCTAACGTAGAGTTTTGACTGTTCTCTTCTCAAATTTCACTAAAACTTTTAGGATCACGTGGGTATCTTGGAATCGTACTGATGGTTTTGTGACGAGCACATTGTTCTTGGTGCCTCCTAACATTTAGGGGTTGTGGCAGTGTCCCGGGGAGTTGAGCTCCGAGGTGTTGTCGTCACAATTTTATCGTTGCAGTTCTGGAATACCTGAGTTTCGCCGACATCGAAAATCTCTTTTATGCAGTTGTTGGTGAGATAACCTCGACGCCACCCAGTACTGGGGCGGGAGTTCGGGAGTATTTCCATAACTCGTATAACGGATGCTTTTCGAAGGTTGAGGTAAATGATTTCCAAAGGTTTCTTGGTTATGTGTTGAAGGATGGATACAGCGGGATGTAGGATTTGTTAGTTTTGGGTGAGATATTATGCTTCCCCTGTATCCCCAACACCTGATTGCATAATCAGAAAATTTCGGGAGTTTATAAGTGGGAATTCAGGTAGCTCTTAGGATATCTTTCCGACAGATGTATGATACGAAATTGGGGTTCGGCGTCTAGTGGTCCGCCTATCCACGGTTGGTTTACAGTGGTCTCGTTGTGTCTTAAAGAGTCCTTGGCTATGCCGACTCGGGGACGCTTCGTATGTCATGTGCACGGCCTTGTACATGATGGTGTTGTACGATCGAGCCCGAGTAGGCCCCACCACGAAAACTTCGGACGAAATCTCTATCATTTGTTTGTTCCGGCTTATTCCGCATGCCAATCCTTTGTTTTGTTTTGAGTTGTGGTATTCGAGTTGCTTAGAAGTCAAATGTTGATTCCATCCCTTGTCTAAGTGGTGTTCTCATATTCTTATGTGAATACTAATCCTTCTTGATCATCGAGATTGTCTTGCCAATCCTTTTCAACCGGTGTGCTTCTCTTCAAGCAGATCCGTCCATTTTCAACATCCGCAAGATTCAATCTAAGCTCTCAATGTTGTTTGTTTCATCCATCCCAAGTTGCCTTTGTTTTCCCAGCCTCCCACCCTTGTTTCTTCAAGGACCTAGATTTCTTAATCAAGTATCCTTTTATTCATGTGAAGTCTCTCCATTATTTTCCTTCATATTCTTACCCGGTGCTTCTCATGAAGATCCTAACGGAGCCTCAAGTTCATCAGCATTTGCTCTTTTTCTTCTCCGGTTGAACCAATTCATGCTTTGTTGATTGTATCCTGTCCTCGTTTTAATGCTTTCTCATGCCGGTGCACCTCTTATTCTTCCCAGCTAGCTATTCAATTGTTCCCGAGTGTTCAAGATATCTCGAAGATTCGTGTTTCCACTCTGTTTTTGTAATCCTTTCAAGCTCTTACGAGATTGTTATCTCATTCAAGCCATTCAATTCAACCGGTGCAATCTCTCTCTTTAAATCTTTTCAACGGTGTTCTTTTGAGTGGGCCCTAACCCACAGGTCTTTTCCCAGGATCTTACCTGACTCTTCTTATTTTCCCAGAGCTATCCTCAAATTTCTTTTCGAAGTTTGACATAAGAATGATTTATCATTAGTCAAATGCCTTTCTCCAAGATCGGTTAAATTCTTTTCATCGTTGGCTCAACCTCTTCGCTTTTGATTCTTCCGGAGTGTCTAAATAATTCATGGTGTTGTTTCTCATCGTCATTCTCAGATTTTCAAGACCGAAGAAGAGTTTTACCTCCATATCTTATCCGTTCTCTCAGAGATTCATGGTTGTAGCTTAATGCCTTGCTCTCATAATTGTTTTCGATTGTGAGAATTCTTTTCACCCATCTGGAGTAATTCAGGAGTCTTTTCAGTTTGATTCTCCGAAGGCCATCATCGCAGAAGATTTATTCGGTCTTTCCAATCTTACCGGTGCATCATTCAAGTATTCTCTAATCAGCTCGTGCTCTCTTCGTTTTCTTGTATCAAATTCCCTCAAGTATCCTGATTCGTCCTCTAATTCTTACCGGTGATTCATCCTTTACTTCGTTCATTTAATTCTTATGGTGGTTCGTTCAAGAATTCTCTTCCTTGGTTATCATATCAATTTATTCGTTCCTTCAAATCCTAACGGTTTTTCATGAAGACATTCTCAAGTTTATGTTATATCTCTCTTAATCTTTTACGAGAATAAGTAATTTGTCAAATCCGTTGATTGTCATCAATTTAATTGGTGAAGGATATGCATAACATAATTCTTATTCTTGTTCCATCAAAGTGATTAATTCTTTATTCCGGAGGCTCATCAAATTCCTGATTTCAATTGTTTCATCTTCTCTTTTTCCCGGAGTTCCAACCTCTTTCAATTATTTCACCACGGAGATCCATCTGATCATTGCAAGTCCTCACCTTGTGTTTTCAACTTTTCTTTCTTTTCTTGTGATTATTATTTTGTTACCGGAGTTCTACATGGAGGCTATACATGATGGTTCATCAAGGATTTATTTCCTTCTTGAAGCGTTCATCAAGATTCTTTTCAGAGAAGCTCAAGTATTTCTTCTTCGTGCAATCCGGAGTGCAATTCTTTCTACCATATCATTAGAGGTGGTGTTATGTCATTCTTGATAATTTGAGTTCATGTTCCATGATTCACATGTTGTTAAGAATGGGATATTTTAAATCCATCGATCTCTTCTTTGGAGTTATCTTGGGTTATATTTCACCTAAAGCCTTCCCTAAGGATTGTTGCTATCTGTGGTACCTATAAATAACCCAAGTTCTTCATTTACCCTCCCGGTGAAAATATTTTCTCGTCTCCTTGTTGATATCAATCCAATCTATCTTTTCGTCAGTGGCAGAAATTTCAACTCGGTTTTGAGATGTTTTCCATAAGCCCACTACAAGCTTACTCTTTTCGTTTTTGGTTTTCCAACAACTCCGTTCGACCCTTCTCCTAAAGATGCCTTCTCAAGCTCTTTTGTGGCAGAAGTTGGCATTTTCTTCTCAATTCTCCTATTTCAATTATCTATCTTTTATTCTTTTGTTCCGGAGGCTTTGCGATGTTGTTCTTTCACCTGCCATCTCGCTTTGTCAAAGATCATGTTCTTTTCATGCCTATCCATTTAACCGGAGTGTCGTGCCCTCTTTTCAAGTTCTATCATCTTATCAAGTTTTACCTCCCTTCTCAACCGGAGTGTTGTCCGAGATCTTTCTTACCCCTTGTCCCATTCTTTTAATAGTTTCGGAGGTAGTATGTTGTGATTTCATCAAGTATCTTCTCATCTTATCAAGTTCTTATTCAATCCTCCTTCTTTTCATTCGGAGTGCTGCCCGAATTTGTTCTTCCTTGTTCCTCTTCCCTACTGGAGTGCTTTCAACTTTGTTCTTCTTTGTTGCATTCTTTCTTTCAATAGCTTAACCTTTTCAAGGCTCATGGTTTCACTCGTTTGTGAAAGAAGCAACTTAATTTTACCTCTTCTCTTTCTCTTCCGTTTGCCCTCCGGTGCCATTCTAGATCACGGGACGAGATCCTCTCGTAGTGGTGGAGTGTTGTAACGCCTCGAGACCGATGTGCCAGGTGTCTTCCAGTTTTTCGATGTTGTTGCCATGTCATTTGTTTGCGTGTTGCATCTTATCAGGCCATCATGTGCATTGCATCATCATGTTTTCAAAACTTGCATCCGTTCGAGTTCTTCGAGTTCTCTCCGTTGTCCTTTCTGAGCCCAACCACACTTGCACGTGCCCGCGGCATGTCCGAAATAATATTTTATAAGTGGCCGAGAAATGTTCTCGGATTGGGTTGAAAGTTGGCGTGCGGTTTTATTATAGTGTAGGTAGGCCGCCTGCCAAGTTTCATCGCGTTCGGAGTCCATTTGACGCCCCAACGGATAACTATAGAGGCAATATAGCCGGTCTAACATCGGACGTTTTCGGGCTCCGGAAATAGTCGCCGGGCCTCCCTCTCTTCTCTTCTCTCAGCTCAAGACCGTCTACACAGCCCACTACCTACAGCCAGGTCCAACCTAACCTCTCTCGTCAGCCCGCGGCCCTCCTCGCGCGCGCGTCCGAAAATTGTCCCGGACCCGACCCGAGCAGTCGTCACCGTCGTGTCCGGATCATCCCCAAACATCTACAAAACGTCTTCATTTTCTCATTTGGGCTCCCTAGCCTATTTTTCCTGGCAGTCCGATTATGATCGGAGGGACAGATTAGCCCCTACCCAAAAATCCTTTTGATATATATAGTCTATCCCTAGTCCATTTTGGACAACCCTAATTTTTAGGGATCCTACCCTAGCGCCGCCGCCACTCTCTCGGGATCCCCCCAGATCCGATCCAAACCACCAACCGACCAGCGCCACATCGCCTCCTCCTCCATCCTCTATTGCTTCCTCGCTCGAACCCCCTGCATACTCTCCTGCTTCCCGTGCGCCACCGCAAGCAGCGGCGCCATCGAAGCTCCCTTCGCCATCAAGCATTAGCAAGTCGCCGCACCTCTTCTCCGTCACCTCCTTCCTCTGGCTCTCTCATCTCTCTCTCTCTTACCCGAATCCCCTCCCTCTCTGTTTGGCTACAGGATGAGTCCAGCCGCCGAGCTCAAGCTGCCTCGCCCGACCTTCCTCGTCACCGTCTTCGACCAGGCAACCAGCGCCATCACCAAGACCTTGCCTCCGCTCCGGAACTCACACCACCGTTGGAGATGGTGCATCCCCTCGCCTGATCTTCCTCGTTCCAAACCACAGCCCTCCTGTTGCAGCGCCATGGGTGGCTACAACCCAAGCTCGCGCCCGGGTCCTGCATCCCCGCCCGCTCTCCTTCTCCTCAGGGACTCGCCATAGCTCCCGTGGCCGACGCCTCAAGCTCGCCGCCAAGCGCCGCCATGTCCCCGTTGTCTCCGTCGGGTCCGCGCCCGTGCCCCTTTTCCCGGACGCCCCTGCCTGGATCTGCCTCCTCCTTTTCTGCATCGCCTCGCTGGAGCTCCTGAAGGTTTCCATCGCATCCGCCTCGTTCCAGGGAAGAACGCCCTTGCGCCATGCCATCGCCCGGATCAGCCACCCATCGCCAAAGTACTTCGCTGGACCTCCGCACCCGCCGGCCTCCCTGCTTCTGTTGCCTCCTACATCGGTCGCCGCTGTCTTGCTGCTGCATCGAGCTGTTCCAAGCCGCCGCTGCATCCCCTGCTTCGAGAGACAGAGCACAACGGGTCATGCCCACGTTGACCAGTCGCCTCGCTCACCCAGCACCTCGTCCCGCTCCTCGCTGGTCGATCACGACCACGCCTAGGCCGCATCTCGCGCAAGGCCCAGCCGCGCCCCTTCAACCATCCAGTCCACCAGATCCGGTCCACCTCACCACCGAACGGGCCGAAGCCCATGGGTGAGGCCACCCCAAGCGCCCCCTCCTTTTTTCTTACTGCTGGGCCAGTTCAGTTTCGGCCCAGTGGATGTTTTTTTCTTGGTTCTGCGAATTTACCTAACTTCCAGGGATTTGCAGATTTACAGAAAACCGCTTAGCCTTCATGCATTTAATATCTCAAAAACTAAGCATCACATGTAAAAACTTTGTATATGAAACTTGCTCAGAATTTTGTTTAGATTAATAATTTGCAACTTTCATCCATGTTTAACATGTTTAAAATGTTGTTTGATTATTTTTTGCTCTATGCCATGCTAAAATGCTTTAATTCATAACTAAATAACAGTAGCTCGGTTTCTAATAAACTTTATATGTATTTGGGGTAGAAAAATGCCTAGTTTATCTTAGTGACGACATTCTTTGCATGTTTAATAACTCTAAAATATGATTTAGGGCAGATCAGTACCAAACCTAAAATAGGCACATGAGGAGTTTCCAGACTTGTTGTTTTGTTGTTCCGGCCTCATTTAAACTTGCCTACATAGGTAGTTTTCTTGTGCTTCACCCCTTGCCATGTTAATCAACATTTAATATTGTTGGGTACATAAACAAGATCGAACTAAATAACTTGTCGTGGTGTTTCGTCAATATGCAACTCATTGCATATTGAGCTCCACTTAATTTGTAGAATTGCTTGTGCACTTTGCCATGCCATGCCTCATTAAACCGGACATGCATCATACTTGTTTGCACATCGTGCCATGCTGATGTGATGATTGTTTACTATTGTTGTTTGCTTTCTTTCCGGTGTACTTCTTCTCGGTAATCCGGTAACATTGCGTTTATGAGGATCCGTTGGCTATGTCTGTTTGTCTTCTTCATGGACTCGTTCTTCTTCCTTGCGGGATCTCAGGCAAGATGACCATACCCTCAAAATCACTTCTATCTTTGCTTGCTACTTTCTCCCTCTTTTGCTATGCCTGTGCCGCAATACCTACCACTTGCTTATCATGTCTCCCATATTGTTGAGCCAAGCCTCTAACCCACCTTGTCCTAGCAAACCGTTGTTTGGCTATGTTACCGCTTTGCTCAGCCCCTCTTATAGCGTTGTTAGTTGCAGGTGAAGATTGGAATTTGTTCCTTCCTGGAACATGGATATTTGGTTGGGATATCACAATATCTCTTATTTAATTAATGCATCTATATACTTGGTAAAGGGTGGAAGGATCGGCCTTATGCCTGGTCTTTTGTTCCACTCTTGCCACCCTAGTTTCCGTCATATCGATGTTATGTTCTCGGATTTTGTGTTCCTTACATGGTTGGATTATAATGGGAACCCCTTGACAGATCGCCTTGAATAAAACACCTCCAGCAATGCCCAACATTGGTTTTACCATTCGCCTCCTAGCCTTTTCTTTCCCTTGGGTTCTGCAGACTCAAGGGTCTACTTTATTTAAACCCCCTGGGCCAGTGCTCCTCTGAGTGTTGGTCCGATCGAGTAGACTGCGGGGCCACCTCGGGGCAACTTGAGGGTTGGTTTTACTCGTAGGATGTCTCATCTGAGTGTGCCCTGAGAACGAGATATGTGCAGCTCCTATCAGGATTTGTCGGCACATTCGGGCGGTGTTGCTGGACTTGTTTTACCATTGTCGAGGATGTCCTGTAACCAGGATGCCGAGTCTGATCGGATTGTCTTGGGATAAGGAATATCCTTCGTTGACCGTGAGAGCTTGTGATGGGCTAAGTTGGGACACCCCTGCAGGGTTTTGAACTTTCGAAAGTCGTGCCCGTGGTTATGGGCAGATGGGAATTTGTTAATGTCCGGTTGTAGAAAACCTGAAGTTGAGCTTAATTAAAATACATCTACCGCGTGTGTTACCGTGATGGTCTCTTCTCGGCGGGGTCCGGGAAGTGAACACGGTGTTGGAGTAATGCTTGACGTAGGTTGTTCTAGGATCACTTCTTGATCATAGTTGTTCGACCATGCTTTGCCTTCTCTTCTCGCTCTCATTTGCGTATGTTAGCCACCAAATATGCTAGTTGCTTGCTGCAGCTCCACCTCATACCTTTCATCCTTCCTATAAGCTTAAATAGTCTTGATCGCGAGGGTGTGAGATTGCTGAGTCCCCGTGACTCACAGATACTTCCAAAACCAGCTTGCAGGTGCCGTTGAACCGTGCAGATAACGCAACCAAGCTCAAGGAGGAGCTCTTTGAAGATCGTGTTCTTTATGATGTTCCATTTTCTAGTTGATCAGTAGTGGAGCCCAGTTGGGGTCGATCAGGGATCTGTGTAGCATTGGGGTAGTCTTCTTTTATTTTGGTTTCGTAGTCGGACCTTGATTGTATCTCGATGATGTAATGCTTATTCATGTAATTGTGTGAAGTGGCGATTGTAAGCCAACTATGTATCTCTTTCCCATATGTATTACATGGGTTGGGTGAAGATTACCTCACTTGCGACATTGCTTTCAATGCGGTTATGCCTCTAAGTTGTGCTTCAACACGTGGGAGATATAGCCGCATCGAGGGCATTACAGATCAACCCCAGCCAAGAAAGACCTGAGCCAAGTCACTTGTTTTAAGTGCCAGAAGACCGGACATTATGCCAACGAATGTCCTGAATCACAGAATGGAAATGGCAATGGAAGCACTAGGAAGAAGCCGAACTCTTTCAACAGGGGACAGGTGAACCACGTTAATGTGGAGGAGGTTGAAGAGCAGCCGGATGCAATAATTGGTAAGTTTTTGGTTAAGTCATCTGATGCACTCGTTCTTTTTGATACTAGTGCATCACATTCATACATATCAAGGGGATTTGTGGATAAGTATAAACTGCCAACCCAAGCCCTTAGGTCACCCATGTTAGTAACCTCGCCTGGAGCAGAGTATATGGCTAGCCTATGGTGTGATCGGTTACCATTAAGGATTGGTAACTATGTATTTCCCTCAGACCTAATAGTGTTGGAATCTCAAGGATTGGATGTGATATTAGGCATGGATTGGTTGTCAAAGTATGAAGGGAATATTGAATGTGCCTGTAAGTCAATTTTGCTTACCAGCCCAGAAGGAAGAAGGATCAAGTTTGTATCACGGCATGTGCCAAACAGGACTCAAGTAAATTGCCTAACAGGAGTTGTGTAGGAGGAAGTACCAATAGTGAAGGATTTCCCTGATGTATTTCCCGAGGAATTGCCAGGCATGCCACCGGATAGAGATATTGAGTTTTTGATTGAGCTTTTGCCAGGCACAGGGCCAATATCAAAGAGACCATATAGGATGCCCACAAAGGATTTGGTGGATATTAAGAAGCGGATTAAGGAGTTACTGGATAAGGGTTATATTCGCCCAAGTTCTTCACCTTGGGGATCACCAGTACTTATAGTGGAAAAGAAGGATGGATCGTTAAGGATGGTTGTTGATTATCGAGGTTAGAATGAAGTAACCATCAAGAACAAGTACCCACTACCAATGATCAATGATTTGTTTGATTGATTGCAAGGATCTAAGGTATTTTCCAAGATGGATATGCGATCAGGATACCACCAGTTGAAGATTCAAGAACAAGATATACCTAAGACGGCTATTACCACCAGGTATGGGTTGTACGAGTATACCGTTATGTCATTTGGTCTGACTAACGCACCAGCATATTTCATGAACAAGGTGTTTATGGAGTTTCTGGATAAATTCGTGGTAGTGTTCATTGATGATATCCTGGTTTACTCAAAGAATGAAGAGGAGCATAAGGAACATTTGCGTTTGGTGCTTGGTAAACTCAGAGAACATCAATTATATGCCAAGTTTAGCAAATGTGAGTTTTGGTTGAAGGAAGTTGGATTTCTTGGACATGTTATATCGGGAGAAGGTATAGCATTAGATCCCACTAAAGTTGATACCGTGACCAATTGGGAAGTGCCAACAATAGTTGGAGAGATCCGGAGTTTTCTTGGACTCGTAGGATACTACCGGAGATTCATTGAGAATTTCTCAAGGATTGTGAAGCCTATGACGGAGTTGTTGAAAAAGGATACCAAGTTCATATGGACTGAGGAATGTGAGGCCAGTTTCCAGGAATTCAAGAAACGTTTGGTTACATCACCTGTGCTGATTTTGCCAGATCAGACCAAGGATTACGAGGTGTATTGCGACGCTTCACGTCGAGGACTTGGAGCAGTGCTTATGCAGGAAGGAAGAGTTGTTTCCTATGCCTCACGACAGCTTAAGCCTCATGAGTTGAATTATGCCACACATGATTTGGAGTTAGCAGCCGTAGTGCATGCATTGAAAACTTGGAGACATTTTCTCATTGGAAACAATTGTGAGGTGTACACGGATCACAAGTGTTTGAAGTATATTTTCACACAGAAAGAGTTAAATCTCAGGCAAAGAAGGTGGTTGGAGCTCATCAAGGATTACGATATGAGATTACATTATCACCCCGGAAAGGCTAATGTAGTAGCTGACACGTTGAGCCGTAAAAGCCACGTCAACACCCTAATGATGGGAGATTTACCAAGGGAGTTAGCTGAAAACCTTCATGAGCTATGTTTGGAGATAATTCTGAGAGGCTATGTAGCAGCATTGGAGATTCAGTCTACCTTGATGGATAAGATCAGAGAAGCTCAAAGGACTGACAAGGAGATTGCCTCTATTATGGAGAAAATGAGCAAAGGAAAAGCTAAGGGATTTCATGAGGATGAGAACGATACCCTATGGTTTGAAGACCGTGTTTATGTGCCTAATGATTCGGAGATCAGGAAGTTAATTCTGCAAGAGGCACATGATTCACCATATTCGATTCACCTAGGAAATACCAAGATGTATTTGGATTTGAAGAATACTTTCTGGTGGACCGGAATGAAGAAGGATATTGCGGAGTATGTAGCAGTTTGTGATGTATGTCAGAGAGTAAAGGCAGAGCATCAAAAGCCAGCAGGATTGCTACAGCCATTGCCGATACCCGAATGGAAGTGGGATAAGTTAGGCATGGATTTTATTACAGGTTTACCCAGAACTCATTCAGGCTATGACTCAATATGGGTTGTAGTCGATCGTTTGACAAAGGTAGCCCATTTAATTCCAGTGAAGACTACCTATACCAGTGCAAAGTTGGCAAAGATATACATGACCAGAATCGTATGTCTGCATGGAGTTCCAAAGAGCACTGTATCAGATAGAGGAACCCAATTTACCTCAAAGTTCTGGAATCATTTGCATGAAACTTTGGGTACCAGACTAGAGTTTAGTACAACCTTCCATCCGCAGACAGATGGACAGACCGAGAGAGTCAATCAGATTTTGGAGGATATGCTGAGAGCTTGTGCGCTCGATTACGGATCTAGTTCGGACGAGAATTTGCCATATGCAGAGTTCTCTTACAACAACAGTTATCAATCCAGTTTGAAGATGGCCCCTTTCGAAGCCTTGTACGGAAGGAGGTGCAGGACCCCATTGTCTTGGGATGAAGTTGGAGACCACCAGTTGTTTGGACCGGATCTGATTAAGGAGTCTGAACAAAAAGTGAAATTGATTCGCGACAGGCTCAAGGTAGCCCAGTCCAGGCAGAAGAGCTACGCAGATTCTAAACGCAAGGGGACAGTTTACGAAGTCGAAGACTGAGTTTATCTTCGAGTATCACCACTTCGAGGAGTTAAGCGCTTTGGAGTTAAAGGAAAGTTAGCGCCGCGTTTTGTAGGCCCATACAAAGTTTTGGAGCATATGGGAGAGGTAGCCTATAAGTTGGAATTGCCCAAAGGATTGTCAGGAGTTCACGATGTGTTCCACGTTTCCCAGTTAAAGACGTGCCACGCAGAGATGGCTGATATACCGCTAAGATATACAGTGCCACTGGAAGTAATTCAGTTGGACAATCATTTGACCTATGAGGAGAAACCAGTTAAGTTCTAGAGTATGCCAGTCGAGTCACCCGCAGCAAGGTTATCAAGTTTTGCAAAGTTCAGTGGAGCCACCACATGGAGGATCAAGCCACCTGGGAGCGAGAGGAACAATTGTTGAAGGACAACCCTCACCTATTTTCTAACCAACCCGAATCTCGAGGGAGAGATTCATCTTAAGGGGGGTAGGTTTGTAACATCCCAAATTTTCAATTTGGAATGTTATACATTAGATCATCATTGCATATCATATTTTATTGCTTTTCTGGTTGATCCTAGAAAACTCTACGCAACTCAAGGACCCTCGGAGAGAGTAGGGGATTTCGTTATTTTCATATTTGAGTTTTTCTCAAATTTTGAGGATAGGATCATTTGATTTTATTTATTTTATCTTCAATTATTTCTATATTAAAAATATGAGAGAGGGAATAAAATGACTTTCCCAAAATAAAGAAATATTGATGATTTAATAAAAAAATCAAATAAGATTTTATTTGCTATTTTATTCGAATTTAGGAAAAATTGCACGTTTTCAAAAATTGCATTTAGAGCCAAAAAATGTTCATCCTATTCTAAATATTTTATTTAGACGGAGAATTTTTTTTGGCATTTTTAGATTTTTATTTATTTTTCTAGAATTTTTTTGCGCAGTGAAATTATTTTTTTATTAAAAAAAACCCCGCGCCTGACCGGGCCAAGAGCCTAGCCGAGCCAGGCCGGCCCAAGCCACCGCCGCCGCCTTCCCCGCTGGACTCGGAGAGGAGTCCGAGCCGGAACCGCGCCGCCCGTCGCCCCCTCCCCCAAGTCAACTCCCCCATCCCCCTCTTAAATAGCCGCCCCGCCGCTGCCCTCTCCTCACCTCGCCGCCCCGCACCGCAGCCCGCCGCCGCCTGCGCCACCACCGCACGCCGCCGCCGCCTGCGCTGCCGCACGCCGCTGCTGCTTGCCGCCGCCCCGCTGCCCTGCCGGAGAGCCGCCGCCGCCGAGGTTGTTGCCGGCCGGTTTTTGGAAAAAAAAACCGATTTGGTTTTTTTAAAACCATAGTTTTTAATAAATAGATCGGTTTTTTCGGTTTATTTATTTTGCGAGCGCCCGTTCATCCGTTCGTTTTAACAAACACGGTTTTCGTTTAGTTTATGTTAACGAACGTTCGTTCGTTAACTGTTCGTCATTTTTCTTTTTCTCGGATTAAATCCGCGGTTTTTCTGATCGCGATCTCTGATCCGATGTTCGTTCTACTTTGACTTTTCGCTCGTTTATCGGAATCAGGCGATTCAAGCGCCTGGAGTTTTGTCTCGAAACCCTCTTTCTGTTTAACAGACTCAAATAAGTTGTTTCCGCTGTAAAAATTGCCTTAGACCCAGAATAGTAAAAGAAGCTTGTTTCTCTTGCCGTTTGTCTTTCGTTGCTTCGTTCGTTTTGATTCTTTTTGCCAACCGGAGTTCTTAAGTTGAACTTTCTGGTTAGTTCTCTTGCTCGAGTTTTACATGTGCATTAGTTGAGTACTTATTGTATGTTTGTATGTTTGCGATAGAGTACCCGGAGTGCGCCGCTTGCTACTTCGAATCGCTAGGTTTCCCGGATCATCAGCAAGGCAAGTAACACTTTGAACATACCTCCTACTACCTAGTTTTATTGCATTAGATCAATCCTCACACAATGCATCAGTAGGATCTAATTAAATTGTGGGTTTGGGGAGTAGTTGAGGTAGAACCTATTACCTATTTATTATCAAACCTTTAGGAGTTACTCTACATTTTCTTATTATTGCTATGCTATGCTAGTAGACGTGGATTGGGTGAGTGTATCCATGAAAGATGTGAGCTTTGTTAATTAATGGTTTACTTAAGGTGGCAACTGAAACACACGTCTGGGTGGATTGAGGCACCTGGGTATTCCAGCGATTGCCTGTTTTCTTTTGGACCGCCACCCAGGCTCAAAGGGATCATGAGATTATTCATACTAGAAACTTCCGTGTGCAGCCACAAGCTACTGAGGGCTCTAGCATAGTTGACTAAGTCATGCGAACTCTTAAAGTGGTAGACTAGCAGATGTAGGGGATGTAGGTTGCTACGGTCTACCTGTTCGTAAGGTGCTAGCGCTTCCGAAAGACTATGTCTCGGTGATCCGTTTCTCAAACACCATGTAGTGCGAGAAAACCAACGGAGGAGATCGAGTCTTGTGGGGAAAAGTGCGCAAACCTGTGTAGAGTGTATAAACTAATCATGGTTAGCCGTGTCCCCGGTTATGGACATCTTGAGTATCTAGTACCTGGATTATCATGTGAATCTCATCATGTTACTCTAAAGTTAACTGTTGGGTTTTAATGATGATGCTTAATTGGGATTGAGAATGCTGTCAACCATTCTCAATGTTTAACAACTACCATGATAGTTAAATAAAATTTATTCCTTTGCAGTGGGGGAAAATTGGCTTTATGCAAAACTATAACCATAGAGCTTTCCACCAGCCATATATGCATAGAGAATAGCCTATTTTATTCCATTACTCTCTCTATATGTTACATTGCCAGCATATTCCATGTGCTGACCCATTTCGGGCTGCAACGTTAATGTTGCAGACTTTTCAGACGACGATTAAGGTGCCTTTAGGTCGTGGTTCTATACTCAGTGATGCCATTGGAGTTGATGGACTCACTTATCTTCCAAGCCTTCCGCTGTTATCATTTTTAGATGGCCTTAAGACATATTTATTGTAATAAGTTCTCTTTTGAGACACTCGATGTAATAAGTGTGTGATTGCTACTTTATTATAAATCCTTCAAGTACTGTGTGGTGTCAGCATTACTGATCCAGGGATGACACCGGAGCATAGAGATTGGACCGTTCGAGGTTTGGTCGCTACAATGCTTCATATTATTATCCAATGATGTGTTGCCATCCTATGATGTCTGAGTAGATTTTCGTTGTCCTATCGGTGGTTGATGAATTGCTATGATTGATTTAATTTGCTTGTGGCTATGTTGTTGTCCTTTGGTGCCCATCATATGAGCGTACGCGTGGATCACACCATAGGGTTAGTTGTATGTTGATAGGACTGTGTATTGGAGGGCAAGACTGACAGAAGCTTCAACCTAGCATAGAAATTGATGCATACGGGATTGAAGGGGGGCCAATATATCTTAATGCTATGGTTGGGTTTTACCTTAATGAACATTAGTAGTTGCGGATGCTTTCAAATAGTTCCAATCATAAGTGCATAGAATTCCAAGTAAGGGATGACATGCTAGCAGTGGCCTCTCCCACATAATACTTGCTATCGGTCTAGTAAAGTAGTCAATTGCTTAAGGGACAATTTCGCAACTCCTACCACCACTTTTCCACACTCGCTATATTTACTTTAGTTGCTTCTCTACCTTAACATCCCCTAGTTTTATTTTTGTGCTCTTTACTTTCTTACAAGCCTTTCCGAAAACACCTACAAAGTACTTCTAGTTTCATACTTGTTCTAGGTAAAGCGAACGTCAAGCGTGAGTAGAGTTGTATCGGTGGTCGATAGAACTTGAGGGAATATTTTTTCTACCTTTAGCTCCTTGTTTGGTTCGACACTCTTACTTATCGAAAACTGTTGTGATCCCCCATACTTGGGGGTTATCAAGACCTTTTTCTAGCGCCGTTGCCGGGGAGCAATAGCGTGGGGTGAATATTCTCGTGTGTGCTTGTTTGCTTTATCACTAAGTAATTTTTATTTGTTGTTCTTAGTTGTTTTCTATCTTTAGTTATGGGTAGGAAACGCAAAATACCAAAAAAAATAGTTGTACCTACCGAACCAATGGTTGAAAAACCAATCAAAATATATCACACTACTGAAGCTTATTACTTGGATCATCTTTGATCCCTATGTGCTCGTGCTGAAACCCCAACTAGCTTAGTTGAGGGCAAATCTTTAGATGAGCATGCTTGTTATGTGCGACACCATATATCTGAAAAAGGGAAATTATTATGGAGTCAAATTCAACGTTTGCAATGCTATGCTTGGAATTTATGTGAATTATATGATTTTACTTGTTGTTTTGAAAACCCTTAGAAACACCTTCCCTACCAATGTGAGTTTATTGATAATGGAATCTTATCTTCTTATGCTAAAGGTGTTTATAGTTACTATGATGTTCAACAAATTGAAGAATTTGTTGCTTTTGAGGGTGCTTATGAAATTGCTTCTTTGATTGAAAACTATGATGCTAGTTTTCACAAATCTAAAAATTTTGCTATACTTAAATATTGCTATGATAATTATGCTTCTAATACCTATGTTAAACAATATATTGAGGAATACTCCGCTGTCCAAGAAGAGACTAATATTTTGCAGGAATCTATGGAAGAAGTTGATGACACTGTGAGCTCATTGGATGAAAAAGATGAGGAGGAGAGCGAAGAACAAAAGGAGGAAGAGCGGATTGATCACCCGTGCCCACCTTCTAATGAGAGTAACTCTTCAACTCATACATTGTTTAATTCCCCTTCGTGCTTACCGAAGGATGATTGCTATGATGACTGTTATGATCCCTATGATTCTTTTGAAATATCCCTTTTTGATGATGCTTGCTATGCTTATGGCCAAGTTGCCAATATGAATTATGCTTATGGAGATAAACTTGATATAGTTCCTTATGTTAAACATGAAATTGTTGCTATTGCACCCACGCATGATAGTCCTATTATCTTTTTGAATTCTCCCGACTACACTATATCGGAGAAGTTTGCACTTATTAAGGATTATATTGATGGGTTGCCTTTTACCGTTGCACATGATGATCTTGATGAATATAATATGCATGTGCTTGCTGCTCCTACTTGCAATTATTATGAGAGAGGAACTATATCTCCACCTCTCTATGTTTCCAATATGATAAAATTGCAAGAAACTGTTTATACTATGCATTGGCCTTTACTTTGTGTGCATGAATTGTTCTTTTATGACATGCCGATGCATAGGAAGGGAGTTAGACTTCGTCATTACATGATATATGTTACTTTGTGCTCACTACTAAATTAAAAATCATTGTTAATTAAAATTGGCTTTGATATACCTTGGGATCCGGGTGGATTCATTACTTGAGAACTATATGCCTAGCTTAATGGCTTTAAAGAAAGCGCTGCTAGGGAGACAACCCGGAAGTTTTAGAGAGTCATTTATTTCTGTTGAGTGCTTTCATATAGTAAAAAAACAACAAAAATAAAGAGGGGAACCCAAAACTTTTTCAAAAAGAAAAGCGAAAGTGACAAAGACAAGCATTGTTGAAGTGGGAGAGCTCCTTGAACTTTGTTCATGCTCACGGCAACTTTGTGAATCTTGATTACAGAAAATTTTCAACAAAATAATTATCCCCTTGTACAATTCCATTGTATTATAAAAATAATGTGCCAAGGTTTGCCTTTAGGATGTTTACATTTGCTTGATGGTTTGTACGATGCAGGACACAAACTTTGGCTGTAGTGCGTGATTTTACATTTTTAGCTGGAACGTCAAATGGTTCTCATTCTTTTTGCGCTGTCTTTCTGTACAAATTTTTTATTTTTACTAATTGTGGCAGAATTTTTCAAGTAGAATAAGTATGATGAATATTCAGATTGCTACAGACTGTTCTGTTTTAGACAGATTCTGTTTTTGATGCATAGTTTGCTTGTTTTGATGAAACTATCAATTTATATCAGTGGATTAAGCCATGAAAAAGTTATACTACAGTAGACACAATGAAAAAACAAAATATGAATTGGTTTGCAACAGTACTTATAGTGGTGATTTGCTTTATTATACTAATGGAACTTACCGAGTTTTCTGTTGAAGTTTTGTGTGGATGAAGTGTTCGATGATCGAGAAGGTCTCGATGTGAGAAGAAGGAAGAGAGGCAAGCGCTCAAGCTTGGGGATTCCCGAGGCACCCAAAGTAAATATTCAAGGAGACTCAAGCGTCTAATCTTGGGGATGCTGGGGAGGCATCCCCTCTTTCTTCAACAAGTATCGGTATGTTTTCGGATTCGTTTCGTTCATGCGATATGTGCAATCTTGGAGCGTCTTTGCTTTAGGTTTTTATTTTTGTTTTTATGCACCATGCTGGTATGAGATAGTCCTTGGTTGATTTATAGAATGCTCATTGCATTTCACTTATATCTTTTGAGTATGGCTTTATAGAATGCTTCATGTGCTTCACTTATATCATTTGAAGTTTAGATTGCCTGTTTCTCTTCACTTAGACAACCGCCATTTGTAGAATGCTCTTTTGCTTCACTTATATTTGTTAGAGCGTGGGCATATCTATTGTAGAAATAATTAAAACTCTCTTGATTCACTTATATCTATTTAGAGAGATGACAGGAACTGGCCATTCACATGGTTAGTCATAAAATCCTACATAAGACTTGTAGATCACTGAATATGATATGTTTGATTCCTTGCAATAGTTTTGCGATATAAAGATGGTGATATTAGAGTCATGCTGGTGGGTAGTTGTGGATTGTAGAAGTACTTGTGTTGAGGTTTGTGATTCACATAGCATGCATGTATGGTGAACTGTTATGTGATGAAGTCGGAGCATGATTTATTTATTGATTGTCTTCCTTATGAGTGGCGGTCGGGGACGAGCGATGGTCTTTTCCTACCAATCTATCCCCCTAGGAGCATGCGCGTAGTACTTTGTTTCGATGACTAATAGTTTTTTGCAATAAGTATGTGAGTTCTTTATGACTAATGTTGAGTCCATGGATTATACGCACTCTCACCCTTCCACCATTGCTAGCCTCTCTAGTACCACGCAACTTTCGCCGGTACCATAAACCCACCATATACCTTCGTCAAAACAGCCACCATACCTACCTATTATGGAATTTCCATAGCCATTCCAAGATATATTTCCATGCAACTTCCATCATCATCATATACATTACTTGAGCATTTATTGTCATATTGCTTTGCATGATCGTAAGATAGCTAGCATGATGTTTTCATGGCTTGTCCGTTTTTTGATGTCATTGCTACGCTAGATCATTGCACATCCCCGTACACCGCCGGAGGCATTCATATAGAGTCATACTTTGTTCTAGACATTTAGTTGTAACATTGAGTTGTAAGTAAATAAAAGTGTGATGATCATCAATATTAGAGCATTGCCCCAGTGAGGAAAGGATGATGGATACTATGATTCCCCCACAAGTCGGGATGAGACTCCGGACTTTACAAAAAAATAAAAGAGGCCAAAGAAGCCCAAATAAAAAAGAGGCCAAAGAAGCCCACCAAAAAAATTAAAAAATTGAAAATTAAAAAACAACAAAAAAATGAGAGAAAAAGAGAGAAGGGGCAGTGCTACTATCCTTTTTCCACACTTGTGCTTCAAACTAGCACCATGTTCTTCATATAGAGAGTCTCTTGAGTTATCACTTTCATATACTAGTGGGAATTTTCATTATAGAACTTGGCTTGTATATTCCGATGATGGGCTTCCTCAAATGCCCAAGGTCTTCATGAGCAAGCAACTTGGATGCACACCCACTTAGTTTTAGTTAGAGCTTTCATGCACTTATAGCTCTAGTGCATCTGTTGCATGGCAATCCCTACTCACTCACATTGATATCTATTGATGGGCATCTCCATAGCCCGTTGATACGCCTAGTTGATGTGAGACTATCTTCTCCTTTTTTTTATTCTCCACCATCATATTCTATTCCACCTATAGTGCTATGTCCATGGCTCGCGCTCATGTATTGCGTGAAAGTTGAAAATGTTTGAGAATGTCAAAAATATGAAACAATTTCTTGGCTTGTCATCGGGGTTGTGCATGATGTGAATATTTTGTGTGGTGAAGATGGAGCATAGCCAGACTATATGATTTTGTAGGGATAACTTTCTTTGGCCATGTTATTTTGAAAAGACATGATTGCTATATTAGTAGGCTTGAAGTATTATTGTCTTTTATGTCAGAATATGGATTATTGCTTTGAATCACTTGTGTCTAAATATTCATGCCATGATTAGACATATGATCAAGATTATGCTAGGTAGCATTTCACATCAAAAATTATCTTTTTTATCATTTACCTACTCAAGGACCAGTAGGAATTAAGCTTGGGGATGCTGATACGTCTCTGTCGTATCTATAATTTTTGATTGTTCCATGCCAATATTATTCAACTTTCATATACTTTTTGGCAACTTTTTATATTATTTTTGGGACTAACATATTGATCCAGTGCCCAGTGCCAGTTCCTGTCTGTTGCATGTTTTTGGTTTCGCAGAATATCCATATCAAACGGAGTCCAAACAGGATAAAAACGGACGGAGCTTATTTTTGGAAAATATGGAAAATTCGGAAGGAAAATCAACGTGAACTAGTGCCTGAGGTGGTCACGACGCAGGGGGTGCCCCCCTAGGGCGCGCCCCCTACCCTCGTGAGCCCACCGTAAGGCGGTTGACGCTCTTATTTTGCCTCAAGAAAGCTAATATTCGGAAGAAAAAAATCACGGCAAAGGTTTCAGGCCTATCGGAGTTACGGATCTCCATATATATACGAAATGGTGAAACGGAGCCAGAATAGAACGCAGAACCAGAGAGAAACAGAGAGATAGATCCAATCTCGGAGGGGCTCTCGCCCCTCCCATGCCATGGAGGCCAAGGACCAGAGGGGAAACCCTTCTCCCATCTAGGGAGGAGGTCAAGGAAGAAGAGGAAGAAGGGGGCCCATCTCCCCCTCTCCTCCGGTGAAGCCGGAACGCCGCCGTGGCCATCATCATCATCACCGCGATCTTCGCCAACACCTCCGCCATCTTCACCAACATCTCCATCACCTTCCACCCTCTATCTACAGCGGTCCACTCTCCCGCAACCCGCTGCACCCTCTACTTGAAAATGGTGCTTTATGCTTGTAACATCCCAAATTTTCAATTTGGAATGTTATACATTAGATCATCATTGCATATCATATTTTATTGCTTTTCAGGTTGACCCTAGAAAATTCTTCGCAACTCAAGGACCCTCGGAGAGAGTTGGGTATTTCGTTATTTTCATATTTGAGTTTTTCTCAAATTTTGAAGATAGGATCATTTGATTTTATTTATTTTATATTCAATTATTTCTATATTAAAACTATGAGAGAGGAAATAAAATGACTTTCCCAATATAAAGAAATATTGAGGATTTAATAAAAAATCAAATAAGATTTTATTTTGGTTTTATTTGCTATTTTATTCGAATTTAGGAAAAATTGCACGTTTTCAAAAATTGCATTTAGAGCCAAAAAAATGTTCATCCCATTCTAAATATTTTATTTAGACGGAGAAAATTTCTTTTGGCATTTTTAGATTTTTATTTATTTTTCTACAATTTTTTTTGCGCAGCGAAATTGTTTTTAGAAAAAACCCGCGCCCGACTGGGCCAAGGGCCGAGCCGAGCCAGGCCGGCCCAAGCCGCCGCCGCCGCCTTCCCCGCCGGACTCGGAGAGGAGTCCGAGCCAGTGTCGCGCCGCCCGTCGCCCCCTCCCCCTCTTAAATAGCCGCCCCGCCGCCGCCCTCTCCTCACCCCGCCGCCGCCGCACGCCGTCGCTGCCACTTGCCGCCGCCCCGCCGCCCTGCCGGAGCCCCGCCGGAGAGCCGCCACCGCCGAGGTAGTCGCCAGCCGGTTTTTGGAAAAAAATCGATTTGATTTTTTTTTAAAACCCTAGTTCCATTTTTTAAATAAATATATCGGTTTTTTCTGGTTTATTTATTTTGCGAGCGCCCGTTCGTCCATTCGTTTTAACGAACGCATTTTTCATTTAGTTTCTGTTAACGAACGTTCGTTCGTTAACTGTTTGTCGTTTTTATTTTTCTCGGATTAAATCCGCGGTTTTTTTGATCGCGATCTTTGATCCGATGTTCGCTCTAGTTTAACTTTTCGCTCGTTTATCGGAATCAGGCGATTCAAGCGCCTGGAGTTTTGTCTCGAAACCCTCTTTCCATTTAACCAACTCAAACAAGTTTTTGCCACTGAAAAATTGCCTTAGACGCAGAATAGTAAACGAAGCCTGTTTCTCTTGCCGTTTGTCTTTCGTTGCTTCGTTCGTTTTGATTCTTTTTGCCAACCAGAGTTCTTAAGTTGAACTTTATGGTTAGTTCTCTTGATTGAGTTTTACCTATGCATTAGTTGAGTACTTATTGTATGTTTGTGTGTTTGCGATTGAGTACCCGGAGTGCGCCGCTTGCTACTTTGAATCGCTAGGTTTCCCGGATCATCAGCAAGGCAAGTAACACTTTGATCGTACCTCCTACTACCTAGTTTTATTGCATTAGATCAATCCTCACACATTGCATCATTAGGATCTAATTAAATTGTGGGTTTGGGGAGTAGTTGAGGTAGAACCTATTACATGTTTATTATCAAACCTTTGGGAGTTACTCTACATTTGCTTATTATTGCTATGCTATGCTAGTAGACATGGATTGGGTGAGTGTATCCATGACAGATGTGAGCTTTGTTAATTAATGGTTTATTTAAGGTGGCAACCTAAACACACATCTGGGTGGATTGAGGCACCTGGGTATTCCAGCGATTGCCTGTTTTCTTTTGGACCGCCACCCAGGCTCAGAGGGATCATGAGATTATTCATACTAGAAACTTCCATGTGCAGCCACAAGCTACTATCACTAGTAGAAAAAGGGTCAAACGTGAAGCGCATTAGTGTCGGTTTGAATTTGAGCCGGCACTAATGTGTCCATTAGTGCCGGTTCCAACGGCCAGCCG
Organism: Triticum monococcum; assembly: GCA_034509565.1. Lineage (NCBI taxonomy): Eukaryota > Viridiplantae > Streptophyta > Magnoliopsida > Poales > Poaceae > Triticum > Triticum monococcum. The sequence continues at coordinate 93,159,115 of CM067843.1, read as the reverse complement.
GGCCGCTCTCATTAGTACCGGTTCGTGGCGAACCTTTAGCACCGGTTCGTGCCACGAACCGGTACTAATGAGAGTGGTGGCAGGATGTTGTTAGTCTGGGGCCCCTCCAACACCTTTAGTACCGGGTCGTATCATGAACCGGTACTAAAGGGCATCCTACATAGACCCTTCGTCCACCCGAGCTCGCTCTGTTCTTCCCCTTTCCCCTCTCCTCTCTGTTCTTTTCCCTCTTCCTCTCAAGCTCATCACACAGTTTGCCCAAAATTTGTCAAGATTTGAAGGCCCCCATCCATTCAAATGATCACAAAGGTTAGCAACTTTTTCCTTTCATCTCTCATTGCTAGATTAGCTCGTGCAATGCTTTATATAGTGATTGATTTTTGAGTTTAGTAATTTGGGAGGAATTATATATATGTGCTAGTGTTTGATTTATATGCAATCTGAGGTCAAAAATAACACTTAGTTTGCATATGTAGGTGTGGTTTACTTAGTACCTTCTAAATCTCCGTCGTAACCACCATCGATCGCTCGCAACGTCCCGTCGCCGGTACCACCTTGTGGTGAGCCTCTTGTTCATGAAGTTTTATATAAAAAATTGATGTTTGTGTGATTTAGATATATAGTTACTCGTATAATTATCTTACCCATACATTGTTTGTTATACATAGTGCCATGGTTTTGATATCCGTCCCCGTCGGCCCTCGTCCGGGTTATGTCGGATTCACGGGTTCCGGCAGACCCTTAAGGTTCGAACACTAGGGTGCGCGCGGAGATCACGCCTCCTACCTCACCGTCTCGCAAAGATCTAAACTACTAAAAGAACTACACAAGGGACACAAGATTTATACTGGTTCGGGCCACCGTTGTGGTGTAATACCCTACTCAAGTGTGTGGTTGGTGGATTGCCTCTTGGGGCTGGTGATGATGAACGGTACAAGGAAGAACAGCCTCGCGAGGGTCTGTTCTTGGCTGGGGCGATGAACTGCTAGGAGGAGTTCAGTCACCCCTCTCTCTCTCCCTCTTTCTGATTTCGATCCCCCGGTACCATGTGGTGGCTGGTCCAATTTATAGGGGCCCTGGTCCTCTTCCTAAATATCGAGCGGGAAGGGAGCCAACAATGGCAGGCTAATTTGAAGGGGGACAACAAGTATCAACTATCCTGACAAAAGCAGTCTTCGCCTGCGCAAAGCTCTGGTGATGACGCCGTCTTGGGCTCCACGGTGACCTCCGCCTCGCAGTCCTCCTGGTCTTGGCCTCGTTGCACCGAAATGGCAACCTTTGCCTGACGCCTCGGTACTCCGCGGCTGCGCTTATCCCCTTTGCACCAAAGAGGAAAGAAGGACGCTGCGCGGGCGGGCACCCGCCTGGCGCCCTGAGTCATCATGGCTTGCCTCACGGGCACCTCGCGAGGTACCCCGCCTTGATCTCTCCACCTCCTCGCGAGCCAACCTGACGAGGCCGTGCCTGAGGAAGCTCCGCATAGTCCGCCTCGCGAGGCTTGGCCCCTCGTGAGGGTCTTGGGCCTTGTGTTGACGAAGATGGGCCATGCTGGGCCTCCTTCGAGCCACGCCGCAGGCCGCAGGAAGGCAAGTCTGGGGACCCCCATTCCCAGAACGCCGACAATAGCCCCCGGGCCCAAGGCGCGCATGGACTTGGTCGTGCCGAGAGGCGAAAGGGCAAGGGCGAAGCGCCGCGGGCCCTAATAGCCTGCGGCCTTAGGCGCCGCGTGGCAGTTGATGGGACATGGGCGTCTCCACTTCCCCACGATGCCTCGGTGATCGCGCGAGTTGGACAAGTCCCTGCATGCAGATCGTGTCATGATTACCTGTGATCGTGGTGGTCGGCGGTTGGTCTTCGCCGGCTATAAGTACGAAGCTGTGCGTGCCCTTCCAGTCCATTCCTCCTGGCTTCTCTTTCTCCTCGATCCTTGCTCCATCTTGCTGCGATGGCTCCATCGAGGAGGTACTCGGCTGCGGAGAAGGGGAAGGCCCTCCGGGTCGATCCTGCCTCTCCCCCGCCCAAGCACGGTCGTGGGCGCCCTCGGAAGCATCCGGTGGCCGCCCCGGTAGCGTCTAGTGGTCATGGTGGCGGCTCCCAGCGCGGTGGCGGGTGAGCCGCTGTGGCCGAGGGACGCGCCTGGGTTGCGCGCTCCCCTAGGCCGCGCTTTCGCGCTGCGCAGGTGCTGTCGGAGTTCGTTGTCTGGTCGGCGGAGCCGACTAGCGCCCGGCTCCAACTCCCTCGCTTCCTCCTTGGTGAACTCCCGGCCGGTGCTCCTAGTGGCCTCTGGCTCCAGGCGGAGGGCTGCTGCAGCAGGTCCTCGTGGGCCGCGCTGGAGGTCTCCGCCAACGGGGGCCTGGCCTTAACCCGTGGCTGGCAGGCGTTCACCCGCGCTCATGGCCTGGGGCGCCGGTGCACCCTGCACTTCAGGTTTGATGGCGACGCCACCCTCTATGTGAGGGTGTTTGGGGAAGATGGTCACCGCGCGGGGTGTTGCCCTGAGGACGACGACCGCGGTCGGGGGCCCTGCCCCGACGGTGATGGAGGAGATAGCGCCCGCGCGGATGGCGGCGCTCGAGACTCCCCGAGCTTCGTCAGCTCTTCCTCAAGCGACTCCTCCAGCAGTGGCCGCAGTCAACCCCCGCGCCGTCGAGCTTGCTTGGGAGGTGATGGCTCGTCCGCCCGCCGTCGTGCCCCGGTGAAGCGCGATAGGGAGTCTTCTTGAGGCCCGGAGGCAGCCCGGGTCGCCTCCGCGGGCTTGATGTGAGGAGGGCTGCACCGGGCTCGTCCCTTCCTTTCCCTTTTGTTTCCTGTGTAAGACAAAACAGCTGCATAGAGCCCCGCTGGGGCGTGTTGGGAATCATTGCCATTTTAGCCATTACCTTGATCTTATTTTTACGCCTCTTAACTACACGCCTGTGCGTAGATAGTCTTTGACCCCTGCCGGGGGGCGACCGTCCCAGGCCCTGTGTGCGCGTCGCGGTGCCCGAGGGGCACGGACTAGAGGGGTGCTCCTGTAACGTGCCCGGGCCATGAAACCTTCCAATGGCTCGAGCAGAAATGCTCGCGAGGACGTTTGAGTACCGTCCCTCGCGAGGTCCTTTATGAGAGAAACCAAAGCGAGGAGCAAAAATCAGCGAACCGCAAATCAGCAACAGCGAGAACTTCAATAAGACTTCAAATGCAAGTAAACACGTCAACTGCGGAAAGCAAATGAAAAAGCCGCGTCTGGCACCTAATCTAGTCTTCGATGTCTTCTCACCAGCGCGGAGCTAAGTGCTGCCACTGGGCGTGGGAGGGAGCCCTAGGGCCTGAGGCCGGCACTCCTGAGACTCCGGGGCGTGTACAGCCCCACTCATTATTACGTGAGAGTGTCATGGGGCGGCGAGCTTCACAGGCATTGGCCTTGCTTCACAGGCTCCGGGCCTTTTCCAAAACGCGATAGCTTCACAGGCACTCGCCTTGCTTCACAGGCTCTGGGCCTTTTCCAAAACGCGATAGCTTCACAGGCACTCGCCTTGCTTCACAGGCTCTGGGCCTTTTGCAAAACGCGATAGCTTCACAGGCACTCGCTTTGCTTCACAGGCTCTGGGCCTTTTACAAAAGAGGGGAGGTCTTCACAGGCACTCGCCTTGCTTCATAGGATCTGGGCCTTTTCCAAAACGCGATAGCTTCACATGCACTCGCCTTGCTTCACAGGCTCTGGGCCTTTTCCAAAAGAGGGGAGGTCTTCACAGGCACTCGCCTTGCTTCACACGCTCTAGGCCTTTTAGGGGTAGAACCTCCGGAGGTGCTGGATGTTCCACGCGTTCTGGATCGGCTCCCCCTCTTGAGTCTCCAAGCGCATGGAGCCAGGCCTGGAAACATGAACAACCTTGAACGGGCCCTCCCACATGGGAGAGAGCTTGTGCAGCCCTTCCCTGGAGAGAACCCGCCTGAGTACGAGGTCTCCTACCTCGAGGGTCCTGGGGCGGATGTTGCGGCAGTGATATCGTCGTAGCGCCTGTTGGTACCTTGCCGCTCGCAGCGCGGCTTCCCGGCGGTGTCCCTCCCCTAGCACGAGGTCCATCCCCCGCATGGCGTCCTGCTGCGCCTCGTCAAACGCCAGGACCCGCGCAGAGCGATGCCTGACCTCGTGAGGAAGGACTGCTTCGGCTCCATAGACCAGGAAGAACGGGGTCTCCCCAGTTGGTTTGGTTGCGGTTGTGCGGATGGACCACAACACGGACTGGAGCTCATCGTACCAGCCTCTGCCGCAGGCCTCCAGCTTCTTCTTGAATGTCCTGGTCTTGAGGCCTCTCAGGACCTCCGCGTTGGCTCGTTCGGCCTGCCCATTGCTTCACGGGTGTGCCACCGAAGCGTAGCATATCTGCGTCCCAAGGTTAGCACAATATGTTTTGAAGAGATTACTGGTGAACTGCGAACCGTTGTCTGTGATGATGCGATTCGGCACCCGAACCGGCTCACGATACCCCTGATGAACTTGACCGCGGAGCCAAAGGGGATGGTGCGGATAGCCTCCACTTCTGCCCACTTGGTGAACTTGTCAATGGCGACGTAGAGGTAACGATAGCCCCCTGGTGCCCGAGGGAACGGGCCCAGAATATCCAACCCCCAAACTGCGAATGGCCACAAGATGGGTATTGTCTGCAGGCCCGCCGCCGGTTGATGGATCTGCTTGGAATGAAACTGGTAGGCCTCACAAGCCTTTACCAATTCGATTGCGTCGTTGAGCGCGGTGGGCCAATAGAACCCGCTACGGAATGCCTTGCCGACGAGGGTCTGTGATGATGAGTGGTGTCCGCAGTCTCCGCCGTGTATGTGCTCCAGTAGTTCCTTTCCTTGCTCCCTGGAGACGCAGCGCAGAGATACACCGTTTGGTCGCTTCCGGTAAAGTTCTCCATCTCTGATGCAGTATGCCGTGGCCTGCCGCGCCACATGCTCCGCTTCCTCTTCCTTTTCCGGTAGGGCCCCTTGCATTAAATAACTCCGGAGTTCTGCGATCCAGCACTCCTCCTGAGGTTCCATCGCCAGGAGCAGGCGTGCTCCTGAGGTCGGCCCATAGACCGGGGCTCCCGAGGCTGGCGGCTGGGGGAGCTCCTCTCGAGACTGAGCGGTGTTCGATAACATCGGCTGTGCTGAGGGTTTGAAGAGCCGCTCTTCAAAGACGCCGGGCTCCTGCGGCAACCGCCTGGATGCCCGTCCGGCTATGTCGTCAGCTTCCTGATTGGTGCCACGGGGCACGTGCTTCAGCTCCAGCCCCCAGAACTGCTTTTCCATCATGCGGACCTCCGCTAGGTAGGCCTCCATATGCTCGTCCTTCGGCTCGTACACTTTATTGGAGAAGTTGACTAGGAGCTGCGAGTCGCCCTTGATGGTGAGGCGCTTCACTCCTAGGGCTACTGCGGCCTTCAACCGGCTATCAGTCCCTGATATTCTGCAATGTTGTTGGCGACCTTTTCACCTTGCTGGAAATAGAGCTGCACGGCATAGTAGAGCTTATCCTGAGTGGGCGATATCAGCACCGCACCAGCCCCCGCGCCGTGTCTGGAGAACACCCCATCAAAGTACATGACCCAGCCTTCCGGCGCCTCACTCCCTGGAGAGAGGGACCGATCCTCGTTGTCCCTGAGGCCTGGTGCCTCTGCCCATTCCGCTATGAAATCCGCCAACGCTGCTCCTTTGATGACCCTGGTCGTGCTGAACTCGAGCTGAAACGCCTGCAGCTCCATGTTCCACTCGGCGACCCTTCCGGTTGAGTTAGGGCTCCTGAGCACTCTCTCCAGGGGGTACGATGAGACGACCTTGATGGGATGAGCCTGGAAGTAGTGACACAGCTTGCGCGAGGCTACCAGTAGCGCGAGGAGGAGCTTCTGGGGCATTGGGTACCGTGCCCTCGCATCCCGCAGCACCGTGCTAACAAAGTAGACGGGATGCTCAACAAGGCTGAGAGTATCTAGGGTTGCGGCACCCTCGGGAGGCAAGGGCGCCTCGCGAGATGACGTGGCCTTGGGAGGTGAACTATCCGGGCGTGCGGCCTCGCCTGCCTCTGGTGCATTCTTCGGCAGCTGACCCTCCTCAACTGCGGTTGCGGCTTCTGCAGGCTTTCCTTGTTCCCGTTTTGTCTTGCCTCGGGCGGCCGCTGCGGTCTTGACTTGGCGTTCCTCCCTAACCGCCACCAGGGCTGCGCTGGCGGAGTTGGGAGTGGCAGCGAGGTAAAGCAGCAGGGGCTCTTGAGGGCGCGGAGCCACCATGACTGGGGGACTGGTCAGGTACTTCTTGAGATCTTGAAATGCCTTATCTGCCTCTTCAGTCCATTCAAAGGGCCCTTTTTTCTTCATCAGCTGAAAGAAAGGCAGCGCTCGCTCCCCTAATTTGGAGATGAAGCGCCCTAGCACGGTCACGCGCCCAGTGAGCTTCTGCATTTCCCTGAGGGTCTTTGGCGGACTCATGTCCTCAACCGCCTTGACCTTCTCGGGGTTTGCCTCGATGCCACGATGGGACACGAGGAATCCCAAAAGCTTGCCCGAGGGGACGCCAAACACACATTTCTCCGGGTTGAGCCGCAGGTTTACTGCGTCGAGGCTCACGAAGGTCTCCTCTAGGTCTTGTATCAGGTTCTTGGCCTCCCGGGATTTTACTACAATGTCATCAACGTAGGCTTCGACATTCTTTCCGAGTTGCGGGCCCAAGGTGATGTGCATCAGCCGCTGAAAGGTTGCCCCTGTGTTACGCAGTCCGAACGGCATGCATGTATAGCAGTATACCCCGCACGGGGTTAAGAAGGCGGTCTTCTCAACGTCTTCTACCGCCATCTTGATCTGGTGATACCCGGAGAAGGCGTCCAGGAAGCATAGCAGGTCGCACTCCGCAGTGGAATCGACGATCTGGTCGATGCGGGGGAGCAGAAATGGATCTTGCAGGCATGCTTTGTTGAGGTTGATGAAGTCGACACACATGTGTTCCTTCCCCCCTTTCTTGGGCACAACGACAGGGTTGGCCAACCAATCTGGGTATCGGACCTCGCGAATGATCCTAGCGGCTTCTATCTTGCGAGTCTCTTGGACAATGAAGGCATGCTTCTCCACGGACTGCCGCCTGGCCTTGTGCTTCACGGGGCGCACATTTGGGCACACGTTGAAGTGATGCTCGATGACACTCCTGGGGATCCCCGCCAGCTGATCGGGCTCCCAAGCAAATACCTTTTTTCGCGCGCAAGAACTTGACCAAGGCCTCCTCCTGCTCGGGCTCAAGGTTGGCGCCTATGGTGAAAGTGGCACTGGAGGACCCGTCCTCGTCGATGGGTATCTGCTTGGTTTCTGCCTTGTCCTGGGTGAACAACTGCTTCTTCTTGGCGGGCGCAGCCCCCTTGGGCTCAGGGGTCTCCGCGCTGATGGGCCGTGCCGATGCCGCCGTCTTGAAGGCGAGCTTGAGTACCCGCAGGGCGTCCCCGGTGTCCCCGTGCACGGCAAGGTTGCCGCCGCTCCCGGGCATCTTCATGAGGTTATACGCCGGGTGTGTGGCGGCCATGAACTGAGCCAGCGCCGGGTAGCCGAGGATGGTGTTGTAAGGAAGGCCGACGGGGGCGATGTCGAAGTCGACCATCTCCGTGCAGAAGTTGTCGTAGGTGCCGAAGGTTACCGGGAGCCGGATCTGTCCCAGGGAGTCGGATGACCCGCCCCCGACGCCCGAGAAAGATCGGCTGGGTCGCAACCGCTCCCGGGGTATGCAGAGGAGGTTGAAAGTATCGACCGAAAGCACGTTGAGGCTCGCGCCGCCGTCAACGAGAGTTCTGGTGATGGCCACCTGGCAGATGGTGGGGGTGCACAACAGGGGGAGCGCGCCCGAGCCGACCAGGTTGGTGGGGTGGTCCTCCGAGTTGAAGGTCAGATCGGCCTCGCGCGCCACTCGGTCCGGGGGAGCCCCCTGCCGTGCGGAAACGGCGCTAACCCGGCGGGCAAAAGGCTTGACATGGCGACTCGTGGGCGGTGCCTGCAAGCCGCCTAGGAGGGCCGCAACGACCGGAGGCGTCGATGTTGCGGTGCAGCTACTCCACCGCGTAGGCAGATGCTGGGGAGGTGCTTGCCGCTCGTTCCCCGTCGGGCTGGTGGCGGTGTTGACGGCGGGCAACGGGGAACGAGGAGGACGACCACCGACGGGGGCCGTCTGGGCGACGCGAGAGGCGATGGCGGCCCGGCGCTCGGCGCGAGCCCGACGAGCGTCGGACATGGACGCGACGGTCGGAGGAGAACGGAGTGGTGGAGGAAAGATTCCGGCGCACCCCTACCTGGCGCGCCAAGTGTCGGATTCACGGGTTCCGGCAGACCCTTAAGGCTCGAACACTGGGGTGCGCGCGGAGATCACGCCTCCTACCTCACCGTCTCGCAAAGATCTAAACTACTAAAAGAATTGCACAATGGACACAAGATTTATACTGGTTCGGGCCACCGTTGTGATGTAATACCCTACTCTAGTGTGTGGTTGGTGGATTGCCTCTTGGGGCTGGTAATGATGAACGGTACAAGGAAGAACAACCTCGCGAGGGTCTGTTCTTGGCTGGGGCGATGAACTGCTAGGAGGAGTTCAGTCACCCCTCTCTCTCTCCCTCTTTCTGATTTCGATCCCCCGGTACCATGTGGGTGGCTGGTCCTATTTATAGGGGCCCTGGTCCTCTTCCCAAATATCGAGCGGGAAGGGAGCCAACAATGGTGGGCTAATTTGAAGGGGGACAACAAGTATCAACTATCCTGACAAAAGCAGTCTTCGCCTGCGCAAAGCTTTGGTGATGACGCCGTCTTGGGCTCCACGGTGGCCTCCGCCTCACAGTCCTCCTGGTCTTGGCCTCGTTGCACCGAAATGGCAACCTTTGCCTGATGCCTCGGTACTCCGCGGCTGCGCTTGTCCCCTTTGCACCAAAGAGAAAAGAACGACGCTACACGCACTGGCACCCGCCTGGCGCCCTGAGTCATCATGGCTTGCATCACGGGCACCTCGCGAGGTATCCCACCTTGATCTCTCCGCCTCCTCACGAGCCAACCTGACGAGGCCGTGCCTGAGGAAGCTCCGCGTAGTCCGCCTCGTGAGGCTTGGCCCCTCGCGAGGGTCTTGGGCCTTGTGTTGACGAAGATGGGCCATGCTGGGCCTCCTTCGAGCCACGCCGCAGGCCGCAGGCAGGCAAGTCTGGGGACCCCCGTTCCCAGAACGCCGACAGGTTATGATTCGGATGTGGTATATTCTCTTTTAAAACTATTCATTGCATTTCGTGTTTATGACAAATTATGCCCATCAAGTTGACATAGATATTTGTATGTAGGAGGTAGTTGAACCGGAAATTCCAACCGACCCTATTGTCGAGAGGTTAAATTTAGTTGAAAGAGAAAACGAGGATTTGAAGGAAAAATTGAAAAGACTTGAGGGGGAGAAGATGGAATTGGAGTTGCATGTTGCCGATGTCGTCGATGATCACAAGATTAAGATGGAGAAAATGCGCTTGAAGATTAGAAAGATTAGAAAATATGCCATTCATAGTTAGGCTTGGTATCATTATGCTGTTGGATCAATTGTTACCTTAGTTGTGATCTTGATTGCATTTGTTGTTGCATTTAAATTCTTTAGCTAGAGAGTTCTTTGTTTGTTGCATTTAAGTGTTGTATGATCTTTATGTATGAACTTTATGTATTGTATTAATTTGATGTTTTCGGTGTTTTGTATTGAAGATGAGCCGGCAATGGATGTGCGATGACAGATGCTCTCCCGAGTTCATTAATGGCGTGCATACTTTTCTGCTTGCGTCTGAGGCAAACAAGCGAGCGGATGGTTTTATGCCTTGTCCATGTGCTGGCTATAAGAATGGTCACAATTACTCTACGTCAAGAACCATTCACGTCCACCTGTTTGAGTCTAGTTTCATGCCCCACTATAATGTTTGGACCAAGCATGGAGAAAGAGGGGTTATGATGGAAGACAATGAAGAAGAAGAGGACGGCGACAGCTATCCTGGCCATGGGTTCCCTGAATACGATGATACAACAATGAGGGAAGAAGCTGAGTCAGTAATGCGGGAAGAAGCTGAGCCGGCAATGCGGGAAGAAGCTGAGCCGGCAATGCAGGAAGAAGCTAAAGAAGAGGCATCGGATGAGCCGGTTGATGATCTAGGTCGGGCCATTGCCGATGCAAAGAGACACTGCGCAAGTGATTTGGAGAAGAAGAAGTTGCAGCGCATGTTAGAGGATCACAAAAAATTGTTGTACCCGAATTGCGTAGGTGACAAGAAAAAGCTGGGCACCACACTGGAATTGCTGCAATGGAAGGCAGAGAATGGTGTATCTGACAAGGGATTTGGAAAGTTGCTGTTAATGATAAAGGATATGCTTCCAAAGGACAACGAATTGCCCAAGAGTACGTACGAAGCAAAGAAGGCTGTCTGCCCTACAGGGTTAGAGGTGCAGAAGATACATGCATGCCCTAATGATTGCATCCTCTACCACGGTGAGTACGAGGATTTGAACGCTTGCCCGGTATGCGGTGCATTGCGCTATAAGATCAGCCGCGATGACCCTGGTGATGTCGAGGGCGAGCGCCCCAGGAAGAAGATTCCTGCCAAGCTGATGTGCTATGCTCCTATAATACCACGGTTGAAACGTTTGTTCAAAACAAAGAGCATGCCAAGGCGATGCGATGGCACAGAGAAGACCGTAAGAAAGACGGAAAGTTGAGAGTACCCGCTGACGGGTCGCAGTGGAGAAAAATCGAAAGAAAGTACGGGAAGGAGTATGCAGATGACGGAAGGAACATATGGATTGGTCTAAGCGCAGATGGCATTAATCCTTTTGGGGAGCAGAGCAGCAACCATAGCACCTGGCCTGTGACTCTATGTTTGTATAACCTTCCTCGTTGGTTGTGCATGAAGCGGAAGTTCATTATGATGCCAGTGCTCATCCAAGTCCCTAAGCTACCCGGCAACGACATTGATGTGTACCTAAGGCCATTAGTGGAAGAACTCTTACAACTGTGGAATGGAACAGATGTACGTGCGTGGGATGAGCACATGGGGGAAGAATTTGACCTAAAGGCGTTGCTGTTCGTCACCATCAATGATTGGCCTGCTCTCAGTAACCTTTCAGGATAGACAAACAAGGGATACCACGCATGCACGCACTATTTGGACGATACCGACAGTATATATTTGGCTAATTGTAAGAAGAATGTGTACCTGGGACATCGTCAATTTCTTCCGAGCAGGCATCCCGTAAGAAAGAAAGGCAAGCATTTCAAAGGTGAGGCGGATCACCGGACGTAGCCTCGCCACCGTACTGGTGCTGATGTACATGATATGGTCAAGGATTTGAAGGTGGTCTTTGGAAAGGGTCCTTGAGGGAGTACTAGATTAGGGGGTGTTCGGGTAACCGGACTATACCTTCAGCCGGACTCCAGGACTATGAAGATACAAGATTGAAGACTTCGTCCCGTGTCCGGATGGGACTTTCCTTGGTGTGGAAGGCAAGCTTGGCGATGCGGATATTCAAGATCTCCTACCATTGTAACCGACTTTGTGTAACCCTAACCCTCTCCGGTGTCTATGTAAACTGGAGGGTTTTAGTCCGTAGGACAACTTCATCATACAACAATCATACCATAGGCTAGCTTCTAGGGTTTAGCATCCTTGATCTCGTGGTAGATCTACTCTTGTATTACCCATATCATCAATATTAATCAAGCAGGACGTAGGGTTTTACCTCCATCAAGAGGGCCCGAACCTGGGTAAAACATCATGTTCCTTGCCTCCTGTTACCATCCGGCCTAGACGCACAGTTCAGGACCCCCTACCCGAGATCCGCTGGTTTTGACACCGACATTGGTGCTTTCATTGAGAGTTCCTCTGTGTCGTCGCCTTTAGGCCCGATGGCTACTTTAATCATCAACAACGTTGCAGTCCAGGGTGAGACTTTTCTCCCCGGACAGATCTTCGTCTTCGGCGGCTTCGCACTGCGGGCCAATTCACTTGGTCACCTTGAGCAGATCAAAAGCTACGCCCCTGGCCATCAGGTCAGGTTTGGAAGCCTAAACTACACGGCTGACATCCGCGGGGACTTGATCTTCAACGGATTCGAGCCACTGCCAATCGCGCCGCACTGTCTCAATGGGCATGATATAGCTCTGCCGCCGAACAGCGCCTTGGAGGCCGCACACGCATCGGTTCCGACCATTGATTCGGAGCCTACTGCGCCGATCGAGGATCAGCGGTTGGACGCTGCCTCAGGGGCTGCGATCTCAGAGGCGATCGAGCCGAACTCCAGCCCTGCACTCCGCATGGCCCGTGACTCCAAGGAGATGGATTCCTCTCCGAACTCTGAGCCCCCCGCGCCCTTGCCGATCGAATCCGAATGGGCGCCGATAATGGAGTTCACTGCCGCGGACATCTTTCAGCACTCGCCCTTCGGCGACATCCTGAATTCTCTAAAGTCTCTCTCTTTATCAGGAGAGCCCTGGCCGAACTACGGTCAGCAAGGTTGGGATACGATTCAAAACCCACCCACCACCCACTTCATAGCCACTGTCGACGACTTAACCGACATGCTTGACTTCGACTTCGAAGACATCAACGGCATGGACGATGATGCAGGAGACAAACAAGAACCAGCACCTGTAGGGCGCTGGAAGGCCACCTCGTCATATGACATATATATGGTGGACACTCCAAAGGATGGAGATGGCGATGGAACAGCGGGGGTGATAACTCTAAGAAATAGCCCAAGCGCCGGCGTCAGCGGCGCCGCTCTAAATCCCGCCAAAGCAAAAACGGTGATTCTGGCACGGGAGATAATACTACTCCGGATAGCGCCGAAGAACACCCCCTCCAGCAATATTCAACACAGGAGGACAAAGAAGCTAGCCCTCACGAGAGGGCGGCGGACCAAGACGTTGAGGACGATAATTATACGCCTCCCTCCGAAGACGAGGCAAGCCTCGACGACGACGAGTTCGTCGTGCCAGAGGATCTCGCCGAACAAGAGCGTTTTAAACGCAGGATTATGGCCACAGCAAGCAGCCTCAAGAAAAAGCAGCAACAGCTTAGAGCTGATCAGGATTTGCTAGCTGACAGATGGACTCAAGTCCTTGCGGCCAAAGAGTATGAACTCGAACGCCCCTCCAAGAGTTACCCAAAGCGCAGGCTGCTACCCCGACTAGAGGAGGAAGCACCTACATCACCAGCGCATGACACGGTCGACCGGCCACCTCGTGGCCGCGATAGAGAGGCCTCTTGGCCCTCCACTCAAGCCATGCCCCGACGCCGCATCAAGCATACTAAGGCACGGGAAAATGCGCCCGACCTGCGCGACATACTGGAGGACAAGGCAAGGCAAACAAGATCGATCTATGGATCACGCAGGCGCCCCACGGCACGTGACGGTGATTGTCACTCCAGATGCAATAAATCCGGCCGGGCCGAACTCAACAGACAAAACTCCTTCGAGCTGCGTCATGATATAGCCCAATACAGAGGCGCCGCACACCCACTATGCTTCACAGATGAAGTAATGGATCATAAAATCCCTGAGGGCATCAAACCTGTAAACATCGAATCGTACGACGGCACAACAGATCCTGCGGTATGGATCGAGGATTATCTCCTTCATATCCACATGGCCCGCGGTGATGACCTACACGCCATCAAATACCTCCCACTCAAACTTAAGGGACCGGCCCGGCATTGGCTTAATAGCTTGCCAGCAGACTCAATCGGTTCTTGGGAGGACCTAGAAGCCGCATTCCTTGATAACTTCCAGGGCACTTATGTGCGACCACCGGACGCCGATGACCAAGCCACATCATTCAGCAGCCAGAGGAATCGGCCAGGCAATTCTGGACACGGTTCCTAACAAAGAAAAACCAGATAGTCAACTGTCCGGACGCAGAGGCCTTAGCGGCCTTCAAGGATAATATCCGTGACGAGTGGCTTGCCCGGCACCTGGGACAGGAAAAGCCGAAATCTATGGCAGCCCTCACGACACTCATGACCCGCTTTTGCGCGGAAGAAGACAGCTGGCTAGCTCGCAGCAACAACTTAACCAAGAACCCTGGTAATTCGAATACCAAGGACAAAAATGACAGGTCGCGTCGGAACAAACAAAAGCGCCGCGTTAACAGCGACAGCAACGAGGATACGATAGTTAATGCCGGATTCCGAGGCTACAAATCCGGTCAACGGAAAAAGGCATTCAAAAGAAATACTCAGGGCCCGTCCAATTTGGACCGAATACTTGACCGCTTGTGCCAGATACATGGCACCCCCGAAAAGCCAGCCAATCACACCAAAAGGGACTGTTGGGTGTTCAAGCAGGCAGGCAAGTTAAAAGCCGAAAACAAAGATACGGGGCTGCATAGCGACGACGAGGAGGAGCCTAGGCCGCTGAACAACAGTGGACAGAAGGGATTTCCCCTGCAAGTGTGGATGGTGAACATGATATACGCAACCCACATCCCCAAGAGGGAGCGGAAGCCTGCGTTACGGGACGTATATGCGATGGAGCCAGTCCCCCAAAGTTCAACCCATGGTCCTCTTGTCCGATCACCTTTGATCGAAGGGACCACCCCACTAGCATCCGTCACGGCGGCTTCGCCGCATTGGTTCTGGACCCAATCATTGATGGATTTCATCTTACAAGAGTCCTCATGAACGGTGGCAGCAGCTTGAACCTGCTTTACCAGGATACAGTGCGAAAAATGGGCATAGATCCCTCGAGGATCAAGCCCACCAAAACGACCTTTAAAGGCATCATACCAGGTGTAGAAGCCAACTGTACAGGCTCAGTCACACTGGAAGTGGTCTTCGGATCTCCAGATAACTTCCGAAGCGAGGAGTTAATCTTCGACATAGTCCCGTTCCGTAGTGGCTATCACGCACTGCTCGGGCGAACCGCATTTGCAAAATTCAACGCGGTACCGCACTATGCATACCTCAAGCTCAAGATGCCAGGCCCTAGAGGAGTAATCACGGTCAATGGGAACACTGAACGCTCCCTCCGAACGGAGGAGCACACGGTAGCGCTCGCAGCAGAAGTACAAAGCAGCCTCTCTAGGCAGTTCTCCAGTTCGGCCTTTAAAAAGCCGGACACTGTCAAGCGCGCCCGGAGTACCCTACAACAAGACCACCTGGCACGTTCTGAGCTAGCGTAGCAATGCGGCCCCAACCCCAACCCTCACGATATAGCGAAACCAGTGCTTCACGTACATAACTACGCTCTTGAAATACCATGGGCACAGGGGAAGGGGCACTATCACGGCACGCCCAAAATACGGCTTAAACCGCACCAGGGGCTGCCGGATTCCTTTTTTTCTTTTTTCTCTTACTCTCAGGACTCCATACTTTGGATGACCCGTTCGGCAATTCAACTACCGCACAAACGATGCAAGATCCAGGAACGCAGACAGGCCACGTCGCATTATGGAACTTCCAGGTGGTCTCTATTGCGAGCAGTATACCTATTTTTTAATACAATTCCGTGGCCTGCCCCTGGCCAGGACATGTTAAATAGTCCAATTTCTTTTGCTTATCGCACTATTTGTATCGTTCCACTTTCATAGCAGCAGCATTTCTATAAACAATGCATAGCTTTTTGTCTATTTTTTGCATTATCCTCTTTTTATATATATGTTTATTAATAACATGTCGTAGTCGTACACTGTGGTACGGCAAAATACGCCAGGGGCTTCAGTACCCATCTATATGGCGTGAGAAGTCTGTACACTTTCACAAGTGCGGCACCCCGAACTTATAGCACTATATGCATCGGCTCCGAATCATGATTTGGGTCAATGGTTGGGTTTTCCCGGCTCCTATGTTTTGGTGCCTTACGTTCCACTATATCGGCTAAGGTAGCACTAGGAGAACTACTGCGATCGTGCCCTAGTTGAGCTGGGCTGAGCACCTCAGTAGAGAAAGCTAAAACCGACTGTCATGATGAAGCGAGAGACTGGTCGCTGTTCGAGAGGTTTTTCGAGTCCTTAAAGACTTATGCCGCTTCGAGCGAGGAACCGGCTTTGTCCGGCCAAGGCATGGATAGCGCCCCGAACTCGGTCTTCTGAATACTAGGGCCTTCGCCGAAATTTAAAATTATAGAGTTCTATGGCTAAGTGAGAGTGTTCAAGCATTATAGTCCGATTGTCTTGTTCGTTGTGCTAATCGCCTCCCTCGATGGACCCAATCATGGGAAAAAGAGCACTCAGGTTTATCCCGAACACCCCAGCACTAGTGGCATGGGGGCAGAAGCCGACGACTGGCCATCTCTCAATTTTTTGATAAATGGCCGCACAGAAAGTAATATTTTAAATTCAACAAGCATTGCTTAGCGCGTATGAACAAGTTTTCAGCGCACAGGATAACACGAGCGAGTTCATTCAAAAATTACATCCTTGGTACATTCATCCGCCATAAGGCGGGCACCAGCCAGAACATCCTTGTAATAGTTCTCGGGCTTGCGATGCTCCTTCCCCGGCGGCGGCCCGTCCCTCACAAGCTTCTCACCGTCCAGCTTACCCCAGTGCACCTTTGCACGGGCAAGGGCCCTACAGGCACCTTCGATGCAGACGGAGCGCTTGATGACCTCGAGCCTTGGACAAGCCTCCACCAGCCGCCGCACCAGCCAGAAGTAGCTCCCAGGCAGGGCCTCTCCAGGCCACAGCTGAACTATGAAGCCCTTCAGGGCTTGTTCGGCCGCCTTGTGGAGCTCGACCAGCTGCTTCAGCTGGTCGCTCAAGGGCACAGGGTGTCCGGCCTCAGCGTACTAAGACCAGAACACCTTCTCCGTCGAGCTGCCTTCCTCGGCTCGGTAGAATGTGGCGGCATCGGATACGCTGTGGGGAAGATCTGCGAATGCCCCTGGAGAGCTCCGGATTCGGGTAAGTAACAAGTAGTTTACTTTTATATGTCTGCTTTGCATAGAGAATGCCTTACCCGCCGCTATCTTTTTCACCGCATCCAATTCCTGGAGGGCCTTCTGGGCTTCGGCCTTGGCAGATTTGGCAATTTTAAGGGCCGTAGCAAGCTCGGGCGCTCGCGTCTTCGAGTCGAGCTCCAAACTCTCATGTTTTTCCATAAGAGCATGAAGCTCTTGCTGCACCTCGCTCACCTGCGCCTCAAATTTCTCCCGGTCGGTGCGCTCCGTGGCCGCTTTCTTCTCGGCCTCGGACAGCACCTGCTTGTGGGTCGCCACCTCAGTTGTGGCCCCTACAATAAGCAGTGTACTCCTATCATGTTTTGCAATTGCGTCTTCTTATAGGCATTTTTTCTACAAGGTATCTCTTACCTTCTTTCTCCTCGAGCTGCCGTTTGGCAAGGCCGAGCTCTTGCTCGGTCCGCTCGAGGCCCTGCGTCAGGGCACCCACCTCTGCAGTCAGTGCGGCAGTGGCCAGCAGCGAAGCCTGCATACGTATATTGACTCCTTTTTAGTTAGACTCCTGCGATATTTAATAGATCCTCTATTCGGCTTTTCTTTCCGAACGCCAAGCAGAGCATCAGGGGCTACTGTCTATGCGGTAATATTTTTACATATTTTTTACTTACCTTGAAGCCTGTTAGAAGGCTAGCACAAGCTTCAGTCAGTCCGCTTTTGGCGGACCGAACCTTCTGGACCACCGTACTCATGATGGTACGGTGCTCCTCGTCGATAGAGGCGCCCTCAAGCACCTCCAGCAGATTGTCCGGCGCCTCCGGTTGGACGGAGGACGCCGGCTCAATAGGCTTGCTCCTCTTGGCAGGAGTTCGCCTGCCGCTCTCCGGAACCATTGATGATTCCGGCGCAGTGTACAGCTTAAAGCCAGACTTGGAGCCCTGGGGGGTCTGGTCCCCTTTACTCATGGAGTCCGGGAGGTCGCCTTGCCGCTCCTCCTGGACCACCTCCTCTTGCCCCGGAGCTTGTCGCGACGCCACTTCGGCGTCATCCGCAGCATAGGGGGAGGCAGCGGGCGGAACTGAATTCACGTCCGATGAATCCAGGGAGCCGCTTAACGACTCGTCGAGCCCGTCCTTGGGTGGGCTGCATGATTACATTCGACATTAGGGAAGGTTGTGCAACAAAAGGAATATCATGAGTTACTCTGGTATCCGAACACTTACGATTTCGCCGGACGCTTGGCTCTGTCCGGCCACTCCTCTTCGTCCCCGTCAGCGTCGGGGGCATAGTCCGGCGGAGGGGTTTTCCACTTCTTGGACCCTTCGGCCTCCCCTACTGGGGCGGCCTTCCTCTACTTTCCTCCCCCCGTTGGAGGGGGAGAGGTCTCTTCTTCCTCCTCCTCGTCTTCACGGGAGGAGTGCATCTCGGACTCGTCGGACGACGAGTCCGACACCACCATATGCCGGGAACTCTTTCGAGTCCCCGTGGCCTTCTTCTTCTTGGCCTTCTTCTCCAGCACCACATAAGGTGCCGGAACCAGCAGCTTCACTAAGAGAGCAGGGGCTGGATCTTCGGGCAAGGGAGCCAGACAGTTAATCAGTCCGGACTTCGCCTGCCAATCCTGTCAAAGGTGAGGGAGTTTAGATCCCGCATAGAGTCCAACTATGAAGAAAACTTAACATCCTGTAAAAGATGAAAATATTTTACCTCGCCAGCAGGACACTGCGAGCTGAATACGCGGTCTTCAGAGGCGGATGTGGGAGCCTCGGCGCCTCTGGTTAGCCCCCTCCAGACATCTTCGTACGTCGTGTCGAAGAGCCTGCTCAGAGTTCGGTGCTGCGGCGGGTTGAACTCCCACAAATTGAAGTCCCGTTCTTGACACGGAAGGATCCGGCGGACGAGCATGACCTGGACTACATTGACAAGCTTGAGCTGCTTGTTCACTAGGGACTGGATACATTTTTGTAGTCCGGTCACCTCTTCTTCGTCGCCCCACGACAAGCCCGTCTCCTTCCAGGACGTGAGCCGCGTAGGGGGTCCGGATCGGAATTAAGGGGCTGCGATCCACTTCGGGTCGCGTAGCTCGGTGATGTAAAACCACCCTGACTGCCACCGCTTCAAGGTCTCCACAAAGGAGCCCTCGAGCCATAGGACGTTGGCTATTTTGCCCGCCATGGCACCTCCGCACTCCGCCTGGTTGCCGCGCACCACCTTCGGCTTGACGTTGAAGGTCTCGAGCCAAAGGCCGAAATGGGGGCGGATGAAGAGGAAAGCCTCGCACACGACGATAAACGCCAAGATATTGAGGATGAAGTTCGGGGCCAGATCATGGAAATCTAGGCCGTAGTAGAACATGAGCCCGCGGACAAATGGGTGGAGAGGAAAACCCAGTCCGCGAAGGAAGTGGGGAAGAAATACTACCCTCTCATGGGGCCTTGGGGTGGGGAGAAGCTGCCCCTCCTCAGGAAGCCGGTGTGTGATGTCATTGGACAAGTATCCAGTCTTCCTTAGCCATTTGACATGGCCCTCCGTGACGGAGGAGACCATCCACTTGTCTCCCGCTCCGGACATTGTTGGAGAAGGTTGAGGTAGGAAGTGCGGGCTTGGGCGCTGGAGCTTGGGTGCGCAGAAGATGGATAGGCAAAGGAGGAAGAAGGCGTAGGTAAAAAGGTGGATCCTTATCCCCTTATATGGGCGGATGTAACTATGCGTCCCCACCAGCCTAGTAAAATCGCTTGCCTCTCAAGCGCCGTGGTAAATGGCGCGGTTGGGTTACCCACGTCCGTATTGATGAGAATCCCGTAAATGGGGGGCACGATCTCTGCTTTGACAAGACGTGCCAAGGAAACCGCCTCGCAAAACATGCTGAGGTGGAAAAGTGAAAACGATTCGAATAAAGGCTTGGCCATAGTGTGATGTCATGCTGCGGAATACGTCAGCAGATTAGATTTGTGTTAATATTATTCTCTCTGTGGAAATACGTGGAAACTTATTTTGCAGAGCCGGACACTACTCTTGGTGTTTACAAACTTTTATGAAGAATTTGGAGGAGGGACTCGCCTTGCAATGCCGAAGACAATCTACGCGCCGGACTCGTCGTCATTGAAGCCTGGTTCAGGGGCTACTAACGAAGTACTGGATTAGGGGGTGTTCGGGTAACCGGACTATACCTTCAGCCGGACTCCAGGACTATGAAGATACAAGATTGAAGACTTCGTCCCGTGTCCGGAAGGGACTTTCCTTGGCGTGGAAGGCAAGCTTGGCAATGCGGATATTCAAGATCTCCTACCATTGTAACCGACTTTGTGCAACCCTAACCCTCTCTGGTGTCTATATAAACCGGAGGGTTTTAGTCCGTAGGACAACTTCATCATACAACAATCATTCCATAGGCTAGCTTCTAGGGTTTAGCCTCCTTGATCTCGTGGTAGATCTACTCTTGTACTACCCATATCATCAATATTAATCAAGCAGGACATAGAGTTTTACCTCCATCAAGAGGGCCCGAACCTGGGTAAAACATCATGTTCCTTGCCTCCTGTTACCATCCGGCCTGGACGCACAGTTCGGGACCCCCTACCCGAGATCCGCCGGTTTTGACACCGACAGTCCTGGTGAACAACCTGTTCCGAATGATGCTGACGGACACGCACCCATGTGGAAGAAGAAATCTATATTTTGGGACCTGCCCTATTGGAAAGACCTAGAGGTCCGCTCCGCAATCGACATGATGCACATGATGAAGAATCTTTGTGTGACCCTGCTTGGCTTCTTGGGCGTGTATGGGAAGACAAAAGGTACACCTGAGGCACGGGAGGACCAGCAACGTATGCACGGAAAATATGGCATACATCAGGGTCATGCAAGCTACGCTCTTACCAAAGAAGAGAAGGAAATCTTGTTTGAATGCCTGCTCAGTATTAAGGTACCGTCTGGCTTCTCATCGAATATAAAGGGAATAATAAACATGGCAGAGAAAAAGTTCCAGAACCTAAAGTCTCATGACTGCCACGTGATTATGACGCAACTGCTTCCGGTTGCATTGAGGGGGCTTCTACCGGAAAATGTTCAATTAGCCATTGTGAAGCTATGTGCATTTCTCAATGCAATCTCTCAGAAGGTAATCGATCCATAAATCGTACCAAGGTTAGAGAATGATTTGGTGCAATGTCTTGTCAGTTTTGAGTTGGTGTTCCCACCATCCTTCTTCAACATCATGACACACGTCCTAGTTCACCTATGCGAAGAGATTAACATTTTGGGTCCTGTATTTCTACACAATATGTTCCCCTTTGAGAGGTTCATGGGAGTCTTAAAGAAATATGTTCATAACCGTGCTAGGCCAGAAGGAAGCATCTCCAAGGGCCATGAAAATGAGGGGGTCATTGAGTTTTGTATTGATTTTATTCCTAACCATAAGCCGATTGGTGTTCCTGAATCGTGGCATAAGGGCAGACTGGATGGAAAAGGCACGCTAGGAGGGGAACAAATAATATGTATGGACGGACATTCTCTCACTGAAGCACACTACACACTTCTACAGAATTCCGCCTTGGTGGCTCCGTATATGGATGAACACAAGAATTTGCTATGCTCCAAACACCCGGAGTGGTCTGATGACTGGATTACACGTGAACAAACCAGGAGTTTCGCCAGCTGGTTGCAGACACGTACATGCATGACGCCTCTATTCAAGATGACATGTACTTGCTGTCCCAGTTACCATCTTCGAATATAATGACTTTCAAAGGGTACGAGATAAATGGTAATACATTTTACACGATCGCCCAAGATAAGAAGAGCACCAACCAAAACAATGGTGTCCGCTTTGATGCAGAAACCAAGACGGGAAAGGAAACATATTATGGTTATATACAGGACATATGGGAAGTTGACTATCGACGTGGTTTGAAGGTCCCTTTGTTTCGGTGCAAATGGGTCAATATGAAACGAGGCGGGGTAACGGAAGACCCGCAGTACGGAATGACAATAGTGGATCTCAACAATCTTGCGTATGCAGACGAACCATTCGTCCTAGCCAATGATGTGGCACAGGTTTTCTATGTGAAGGACATGTCTACCAAGCCGAGAAAAATAAAAGATAAGGAAGCGAATGCATCATACGATGAGCCAAAGCGGCACATAGTTCTTTCTGGGAAGAGAAACATCGTGGGAGTGGATGACAAGACAGACATGTCAGAAGATTATGAAAAGTTTGATGAAATTGCTCCATTCACAGTGAATATTGACCCGAGCATCCCGTTAAATGATGAAGATTTTCCATGGTTACGGCGCAAAGGGACACAAGCGAAGAAAAAGTTTGACACCCAAAGATCTGAGATGTGATCGGCTTCACTATCATCACTTTCTTATGTGTTTCACACCCAGGAGGGAATCTCTATGATAGTTAGGGTAGTTATGTGTTTTGCCATTTGAAACGCGAAGAAATTTTATGTGCAAACAAATTCTTTCATGCCTTTACTGATTTTTAAAGTTAAGTTATTCACAAACTAGTGATTCACACTAATTTCAAATAATTCAAAATTTAAACTATTCAAATTTGAAAACTACGGGCACTAACAGAAAGTTTGTAATTGTTTATACCTAAAGAAAAAATATTCACAAAGAAACTCTAAATACACAAAAAACAACTCAAAAATAAATAAAGCAAAAAAAATAAAAAAAAGCCCGCCTACTGGGCCAGAGCGGCCTGCATACGACTAGAAACCCAACCTGTTGTTGGGCCAGGATGTAGGCCCGCAAAGGCCCAGTAGGCCCATAGGGCAGCACAGAACATGTAGGCCCAGTAGGCCTGCTTCGGAGAGGAGCTCGAGAGAGCTACCGCACGGGGGGTTATAAACCAGTGCGGACGCCCCTCGGCTAGCGAGGTGGGACTAAATTGCCGCACCGCACCTATGCCAGCGCACCCCCTTTAGTACCGGGTGGTGGCACCAACCGGTACTAAAGGGGGGCCTTTAGTACCGGTTGGAGCCACCAACCGGTAGTAAAGGGGGAGCGCTTCCCGCCGCTTGGCCTGGCCAAAACAGGCCTTTAGTACCGGTTGGTGGCTCCAACCGGTACTAAAGGTCCATCCTATATAACTAAACACTTCAAAAATTTCAGTTTCTCATCTGCTTCTTCTCCTCTGCCCCGTCGCCCGCCGCCCCCGTCTCCATATCCATCTTCGCCGCCCTGTCCCCGTCGTCCGCGTCGTCACCGCCGCCCCGTCCCGGCCCATCCCGCGTCGTCCCCGTCCCCGTCATCGCCGCCCCGTCCCCGTCGTCGCCGCCCCGGCCCGTACGTCCCCGTCCCCGTCGTCGCCACCCCGTCCCTGTCCCCGTCATCGCCATCCCCGTTGTCACTGCGCCCGTTGCAATCCCCGTCGCCGCCCCCCGTCGCCTCTCGCCTCGCCGGTGAGCACACACACACACACACACACACACATATATTTTTAGTTTTTTAGTTATAGAAATAGTTATAAAAATGTTAGAAATTTTTCTTTTTTTAGTTATAGAAATAGTTAGTTATATAGCATTGTTAGAAATGTTATAGAAATGTTAGAATTGTTAGAAATTTTTCTGTTTTTTAGTTATAGAAATAGTTATAAAAAAGTTAGAATTGTTAGAAATTTTTCTGTTTTTTAGTTCTAGAAATAGTTATAAAAAAGTTAGAAATTTTTCTCTTTTTTAGTTATAGAAATATTAGAAATGGTATACAAATGATAGTTATATATATAAATGTTATAAATTTTTTCCATTTTATAGTTATAGAAATATTAGAAATGTTAGTTATATAGCATTGTTAGAAATGTTATAGGAATGTTAGTTATATAGAAATGTTAGAAATTTTAGTTATCAAAATCCAATCATTAAAAAAATGTTACTTTTTGCGGGCATATAGCTAGTATTTGTTCTCGACGATGCCCGGCCCGCATCCTCGCCGTCGACCCGTCTGCGACAACGTCCGGCTGACCCATGTCCGGGACTGGGCTCCACCGGGCTGGCACTGGGAGGTGCTGCCTGGAGGGGCGCGCCGCTTGATGAGGAACCCGGCCTCGGGTCCCGTCGTCGACCCTGATCTCGTTTGGTGGCGTTCGCGTGGGCCAGTTTTGGTGCGGAGGGAGCCGGTCCCGTCGGAGGTGGTACGTCGCCGTGTCAGGGAGGAGGACGAGCTTCGCTACATGGTTGCATTAGAGGGCGGCAGGTTCTCCAATACCTGGCAGTTTCTTCAGGGATCTCACTTCAGCTATGATCCTGTGAGGGTTCCTTCTCTTTGGGTGTCCACCGCCTGCGCCGCAGGAACCGCGAGTGTCCTAGATTCTTCTGTAGTATTCGATCTTTATTAGCTACCTAGCCAGTGATGTATTCGATATATAATATTCGAGACGATGTATTCGAGATTATATATTATCCAGGACGATGTATTCAAGATTATATCTATTATTCGAGATGATGTATTCGAGATTATATCTATTATTCGAGACGATGTATTCAAGATTATATCTATTATTCGAGACGATGTATTCAAGATTATATCTATTATTCGAGACGACGTATTCGAGATTATATTCGATGATGCTTATTATGTACTATGATTGATTCAGTTTTTCCTTATTAATTGATTGCATCCATGCATTGTAATTTGAATATATTTCTTTTGGATTAGTTAAACAAAACCTATGGCGGACAATACCGACAGAGAGGGAGAAGAGGCCCTGTTCAATATCATACGCAATCCTCATGGGCCAGATGATGATCAGAATGAAGAAGATTATGATGGCTCCGAATATCTAAACAACACCGGGGAGGGTGATATGATATTCGATTGCGATGACCGAATTGATGAAGTCATGAACTATGAACATGACGAAGAAAATGTTGATCTTGAAACAACAAAGACCGGCGAGGTATATATATTTATATAAGCAGGCATCTGGTGATCATCACATGTTTTAAATGACTTGAAGATATATTAACGAATCGATCTTTCTTCTTTCAGCCATCCGGATCGAGAAAATCTTTAGGCAACAGGACGAAACGAGGCCCGAACAAAAAGTTGAAGGAGGGCGTAAAGTACAATATCGAGGCAATCAGACCTAATGGCAAACCATTAGCGCCTAAGAAGTTTGCAGACAAGTTCATTCGTCAGTGCGGAGTTCTTGTGAAGGACCAACTCCCGATCTCCCTTCAAGAATGGAGAGATCCAGCAAAGCCACGTCCAGGAGTTACTTTTGTCGATGACAGACAAAAACTTCCGCTTTGGGAAACGCTCATGGAACATTTCACCCTACCAGATCATTTCACAGATGCAGATGTGGAGAAAGTCAAGGACGCTGCTCTTAGGAAGATGGCGGTTGCATTCAAGAACCACAAGATTCGTGAATGGGCCAAGTACATCAACGGAGGAAGGAAGACTCTAGTATTCGAGGGAACACTAGAGAACCAAAGTGCTCATTGGGACGATTTCGTGAAATTCAAGGATTCGGAATTATCTAAGGAACGGTCGAGAATAAACAAGGCCAATGCCGCAAAAAGGATAAGTTCCATAAGCTGGGGCCGGGTGGCTATGCGGTGGGAATGCCTAAGTGGGATAAGTCTGAGAAAGAGATGCTGGATGCAGGTGTCACTCCAGAAACATTGAGCTGGCCCCCAGGTGCAGGACTTGGTTCTATGCGCATGGGGGGGAGTTGGACCCGAAGACAGGCAAAGTTTCGAAGAAGGCATGTCTGGACGGAGCCGAAGATAAGCTACTTGTTGCAATAGAAGAGGCTCGATCGGGGTTGTTCGAGCCCAACAGAGAGAATGACGAGCTTACGCGTGCCCTGGGAAATCCTGAACACCCGTGAAGAACACGAGTCATGGGCGCTATTCCGTGGTATGAGGGGTTTTCGGACTGGAACGCCGACTACAGAACCCGTGCGAGAAAGAAGATTGCGGAGGAGAAGAAGAGGAAGATGGAGGAGGAGCAGAGGAAGCTAGACTATGAACGCCTTCAAGGCCTAGAATCGGCGCACGTAGACTTGGCAGTCAAATTCCAGCGGCAGCAGGAGCAGATCGACTCACTTAGCCAGCAAAGGGGGTCTCAGCAGCTAGCGGATGATCCACCATTGGATAGCACCGTCCCATCCATGCCGAGAAGCAGCGCGGGTTCCGCCCCGGGCGACGCATTGCTGGATAGCTACCCAGTGGATGACATCATGGAGAACACTAACTGCGAGCTAAATTTCAAAATTAAGAACATATCCATGAAGGTGGCGGACGCCCTTGCTTTTACAAATCCCCCCGAGGCAACCTTCCATTGCGACCCGATTCCAGCGGGCTATGCTCGTGTCTTGGTTGATGAGGTGGTGGACCAATATTCGGGGCTAGAGCTTGACATTTCTGGAGGTGACGATGAGAACACACTAGGAGAGGCCAACCATCGTATCATCCTATGGAGAAAGGATTGCATCATCTTTCGAACGCCACCGACACCGCGTCATCCGACTCCTCGTCGCAGTCCGCCACCGAGTCAGCAGACTCCCGCTCCTCCAAGTCCACCAACGCGTCAGGCCACTCCTCCTCCAAGTCCAGCACAGCTTCAGGCCACTCCTCCTCCTCCAAGTCTGGCAAAGCGTCAGGCTACTCCTCCTCCAAGTCCGGCACAGCTTCAGGCCACTCCTCCTCCTCCAAGTCCGGCAAAGCGTCAGGCCACTCCTCCTCCAAGTCCAGCACAGCTTTAGGCCACTCCTCCAAGTCCGGCACAGCTTCAGGCCACTCCTCCTCCTCCAACTCAGCCACGTCAGCAGTCTTCGCCGCCTCAGCAATCACGGAACAGAGCCGCCTCAGCTATGGTGCGTAGCGGTACAAGTCGAGGTAGTACTGGAGGTATAGGCGGAGGCAAGCTATTTCAATATGGTCCAAGCCTCGCGCCTCTTCCGCAGAGACCTTACGACAAGTCCGAGGAGGAAAACGTAGCCATATCGAAGGCCGAGGTGGAAGCCCATTTTACACCGAAACTGCCACCGCCGCCAAGGGAGAAAGTGCTTGTGGAAAAGATTGACCACTTCATTCGTATGGATAGAGCACCAGCTCCCAAGCCTGTTGACATAGACTATGAGCGCCACATCAAGAAGTTAAATCAAGCACGTCTACAGAAAGAGGCGAGCTCGAGCTCGAGCAAATCAGCTGGCAAAAGGAGCGGTAAAACCGTTCCCCAGCTGGGAGAACAGGCGGCGCAATCAATCCCCCCGCTTGTTGTGCCAACAACACATGAGAGTAGGCGCGCCCAATATTATTGTGGGCAAACCGTTAACGTTCCCGGGGTGGGCAATGTGGTAATAACCGAGGAGCATATTGCGCAGGCTGAATCGATCGGGATCATTGTTGGACAACTCCTCGATATCGAGCCCATGTCTTCGACTAGAGAGGAGGAAATAAAACGGAAATATGCCCAGGGCCAACCTTTGGTCGAGCCAGAGGAGGTCAATAAGCTCCCAACGAGAATGTATGAATTGCATCAATGGTACATGGACATTACCAAGATTTCCAATCGAGAGTCTCTCATGGTGAATGTCAACAAGGATCATCACTACCATGAGAAAGCTGTGACCGTTGAGTATTTAGAACTATTTCAGCTATACAATAAAGACGCACTCGACAAATCTATCGTCAGTTGCTATTGTCTGTAAGTGATTTGTTTCTGTAATTTAAGTCTCAAGCTAGCTGTAGTGATCATTTTGATCAATCATTACCTATAATTATCCTCACTATATTCTTTTCTGTGGTATTATGCGGGATGAAGATTTATGAAATAAAAAAAGGTGGACGCTATGGCATTGGGTTCGTTGACCCGAATACCCTTAATGAATACACATGGAAAATAGATCCATATCACGAAAAAAGTGTAGAGGAAAGCATGCTACAGTTCTTCAAGGAACTCAAATACAATGAAGATATACTACTTCCTTACAACTTCCAGTGAGTCACACTGTCTTGTACTACAAATTCTGTTTTTCCCTACTAGCTAGCTACATGTTTTTGCTTACATATGCCCGCTTAATTAAGAAATGCAAACGTGTGTGCATGCAGATTTCACTGGATCTTATTAATCATTAAAGTTGATGAAGGAACAGTTGAAGTACTAGACTCACTACTTAAGAAAGCAAGTGACTACACCATCGTGAAGGGGATAGTCAACAGGTAATTTCAATCATTATTAACTATATCTCGGCCTATTTAATTACTTTGTCATTTCCTGATAACAACTATTTAATAACCCATTTATTCATTTTCTTTGTCGGCGGGCATGGCTTGGGCAAAGTTCATCAGGGCCACTCCAGGCCCATGGAAACAAAATCTGAAATGGTATCAACCCAAGGTAAGTAATTAAGTAGTACTAGCTAGCTGCCATCTCTTTAATTACCATGCTTGATTAATTATTACCTGATCAAATTCCATTCTCGTAAAGGCCCTGAAGCAGGCGCCGGGGAATGATCTATGTGCATACTACGTTTGCGAGAACATTCGCATGATGGCGTCCGAAAGGAGCAAATCTCAAAGACAGGAGTGGGTACGATATCGATTGTCAGAACACTATTCACAATTTTACACCATTATCGATATCTAGTCACACAACTAATACACATGCATATTGATCTCCTTCTTAACAGTTCAAAGAGGTGCGGGACAAGCTCCTAGCACAGGACCGCATAGAAGCAATTCAAGAGGAAATAGCGGGATTTTTGCTTGACCAGGTCATAGATCCCAAAGGAGAATACTATTACCCGCTACCGCCCCCATGAACCACTTCCAATTGTTATCGTGCTCCGAAGGCACCAATTAGCTAGGCTAATGCCACTGGCTCCGAAGGCACCAATTAGGAGAAATTGTATATCATCGAATGTCTCACAACCACCATTAATTAACATAGTTGACTAATGTACCCGGTTATGGACATTCGATGATATATATATATATATATATATATATATATATATTATGATCGGTTCTACTAGAAATTCTATTTATATATATGCATAACGTGTACAATATGTAGTATTGTAAAATACCAGCAAACGAAAAATAATTAAATGGAAAACATAAAATTAAATGAAAAAGAAATCATAAACCCAAACCCCCCCAACCTTTTAATATCGGGTGGTGACACCAACCGATACTGAAGGGCTTCCTGCCCCCGAAGCTGGCTCGTGCCACGTGGTTGCCCTTTAGCACGGTTCGTGCTGAACCGGTACGAAAGGGGGGCCTTTAGTGCCTACACTTTAGCACCGGTTACCAAACCGGCACTAAAGGGCCTTACGAACCGGTGCTATTGCCCGGTTCTGCACTAGTGTATGGGCTCTAGCATAGTTGACTAAGTCGTGCGAACTCTTACAGTGGTAGACTAGCAGATGTAGGGGATGTAGGTTGGTACGGTCTACCCGTTCGTAAGGTGCTAGCACTTCCGAAAGACTATGTCTCGGTCATCCGTTTCTCAAACACCATGTAGTGCAAGAAAACCAACGGAGGAGATCGAGTCTTGTGGGGAAAAATGCGCAAACCTCTGCAGAGTGTATAAACTAATGATGGTTAGCCGTGTCCCCGGTTATGGACATCTTGAGTATCTAGTACCTGGATTATCATGTGAATCTCATCATGTTACTCTAAAGTTAATTGTTGGGTTTTAATGATGATGCTTAATTGGGATTGAGAATGCTGTCAACCAATCTCATTGTTTAACAACTACCACGATAGTTAAATAAAATTTATTCCTTTGCAGTAGGGAAAAATTGGCTTTACGCAAAACTATAACCATAGAGCTTTCCACCAGCCATATATGCATATAGAATAGCCTATTTTATTCCATTACTCTCCCTATGTGTTACATTGCCAGCATATTCCATGTGCTGACCCGTTTCGGGCTGCAATGTTAATGTTGCAGACTTTTCAGACAATGATTAAGGTGCCTTTAGGTCGCGGTTCTATACTCAGTGATGCTGTTGGAGTTGATGGACTCACTTATCTTCCAAGCCTTCCGATGTTATCGTTTTTAGATGGACTTAAGCCATATTTATTGTAATAAGTTCTCTTTTGAGACACTCGATGTAATAAGTGTGTGATTGCTACTCTGCTATAAATCCTTCAAGTACTGTGTGGTGTCAGCATTACTGATCCAGGGATGACACCGGAGCACATAGATTGGACCGTTTGAGGTCTGGTCGCTACAAGATGGTATCAGAGCACACGATGACTATAGGACACGACCACTAAGCTAAAGCCCTAGATCACTACTTACTCTTCTCCTTCTGACCTCTCATCTTTTCTACTCTTTTAGGATGGCAGATGCAAGGAAGAAGTTCATACAGCCGGATGAAGACACACCCTTTGGACGTCACTTGAAGGGAGTCACTAGATACCTAAACATAGGAGTACCAAGATTCACCGGAACCTACAACGCCACATTACCTGAAGAAGAGCGTTGGATGATTCAAGTTCAAGTTCCAGGAAGGACGTTCATGCCAGTCACGGAGCCCATAGAGTTTTCTTTTGATGCACCAACTTGGAGTCTAGGAAAGAGCATGGCAGCTCACATTGCCATGGGACGCATTGGAGAACTTTACCGCAATGATCTCAAGGATACTATCTACCAGATTTGTGGGCGCCCAGATGAGCACTGGGAGATGATCAGCACCAGGAGGATTGATCAATTGCAGCATTTATCCAGGAGTTAAACCAGCACATTCGACGTCAGGAGAACCAGATGTGCACCGACATGATAGATCTGAAGAAAGCAAGGACAAAAATCAAGGAACTGGAGGAAGAACTCAAGGCTACACTTGAAGATTATGAAGAAGAAATCGAAGTATTAGTGGAGAAGAATGACGATCTGATCAAGAAGATTGGAATATTCATGGAAGACCCTACACTAGTAGAAGAAGACGAAGAACCCAAGGAGATTCGCCTAGAAGACTACATCATCATCGACGACACTGACTCGGATCCAGATGATAGCGATGATGACTATGTTGATGAAGCTGGAGCAGATATCATGGAGTCTGTAACCGAAGAATATTTCTAGTAGACCACCCCAACAGTAGTAGTAGTCCACCATGTAAATATAGTAGTCCAAGCACTTTTGCGATAGTTAGATCGATTGTATGCCCTTGTTTGATTGATTGAATGAAGTGAATTTTTTGCTTTTGCCTCATGTGCATATGGGTAGTGTTTTCTCTTTAGACCCCCTCTATTCTTAATCTCATCTTTTCTAAACCCTCAGATGCCTCCGAGACGTGACCCCGGATTTACCTTCCCACCGGAGCTCACTCAGTTGATCCAGCAGCAGAACACATTGATGCAGTTACTAGTCCAGAATCAGAATCAGGGGAACAACAACAACCCACCACCACCACCTATTGATCACTTAGCCCGTTTTCTTAGGCTGAATCCGCCTGTGTTTTCCAGTAGCACCGAGCCGATAGTAACAGATGATTGGCTCCGTAAGAAAGCTAGAGAGTTGACCACAGCAGTATGCACAGATGCGGAAAAGGTGAAGTTTGCCGCACATCAGCTTGAAGGACCCACAGCCTCATGGTGGGAGAATTTCACAGCCACTTTCCCTGTCGACACTGTCATGTGGGACCAGTTTCAGCAGGCTTTTCGTACTACCCATGTTTCAGCAGGAGCTATGGCCATGAAGAAGCGAGAGTTTCGCAACTTACGCCAAGGAGGACGAATAGTTGGCCAGTATGTGGAGGACTTTAGTAAGTTAGCACGTTATGCCCCAGATGACGTTGCTACGGATGCAGCTAAACAGGAGAAGTTTCTAGAAGGACTGAATGATGAGTTGAGCATGCAGTTGATGGTAGCAACCTTCAACAACTACCAGGAGTTGGTAGATCGTGCTCTCATGATTGAAGGGAAGCAGCAGCAGATCGAGAACCACAAGAGGAAGTATGGACAAGGGAAGTACAATTCTGGAGCTCAGCAGAAGCCACGTTTTACCCCTAGACTGGGAGGACATTTCCAGCAGACCCATGGAGGAGGTATCTCACACAATCACGATGGCCCCAAGACTGGTAATGGGAATGGAGGAAGCAACGGCCAGAACCGCACCAACCCATCAACCCCATCCAAGAAAGACCTGAGCCAAGTCACTTGTTTTAAGTGCCAGAAGACCGGACATTATGCCAACGAATGTCCTGAATCACAGAATGGAAATGGCAATGGAAGCACTGGGAAGAAGCCGAACCCTTTCAACAGGGGACAGGTGAACCACGTTAACGTGGAGGAGGTTGAAGAGCAGCCGGATGCAGTAATCGGTAAGTTTTTGGTTAAGTCATTTGCTGCACTCGTTCTTTTTGATACTGGTGCATCACATTCATACATATCAAGGGGATTTGTGGATAAGTATAAACTGCCAACCCTAGCCCTTAGGTCACCCATGTTAGTAACCTCGCCTGGAGAAGAGTATATGGCTAGCCTATGGTGTGATCGGTTACCATTAAGGATTGGTAACTACGTATTTCCCTCAGACCTAATAGTGTTGGAATCTCAAGGATTGGATGTGATATTAGGCATGGATTGGTTGTCAAAGTATGAAGGGAATATTGAATGTGCCAGTAAGTCAATTTTGCTTACCACCCCAGAAGGAAGAAGGATCAAGTTTGTATCACGGCATGTGCCAAACAGGACTCAAGTAAATTGCCTAACAGGGGTTGTGCAAGAGGAAGTACCAATAGTGAAGGATTTCCCTGATGTATTTCCCGAGGAATTTCCAGGCATGCCACCGGATAGAGATATTGAGTTTTTGATTGAGCTTTTGCCAGGCACATGGCCAATATCAAAGAGACCATATAGGATGCCCGCAAAGGATTTGGTGGAGATTAAGAAGCGGATTAAGGAGTTACTGGATAAGGTTTATATTCGCCCAAGTTCTTCACCTTGGGGATCGCCAGTACTTCTAGTGGAAAAGAAGGATGGATCGTTAATGATGGTTGTTGATTATCGAGGTTTGAATGAAGTAACCATCAAGAACAAGTACCCACTACCAATGATCAATGATTTGTTTGATCGATTGCAAGGGGCTAAGGTATTTTCCAAGATCGATCTGCGATAAGGATAACACCAGTTGAAGATTCGAGAACAAGATATACATAAGACGGCTATTACGACCAGGTATGGGTTGTATGAGTATACCGTTATGTCATTTGGTGTGACTAACGCACCAGCATATTTCATGAACATGATGAACAAGGTGTTTACGGAGTTTCTGGATAAATTCGTGGTAGTGTTCATTGATGATATCCTGGTTTACTCAAAGAATGAATAGGAGCATAAGGAACATTTGCATTTGGTGCTTGGTAAACTCAGAGAACATCAATTATATGCCAAGTTTAGCAAATGTGAGTTTTGGTTGAAGGAAGTTGGATTTCTTGGACGTGTTATATCGGGAGAAGCTATAGCAGTAGATCCCACTAAAGTTGATACCGTGACCAATTGGGACGTGCCAACAACAGTTGGAGAGATCCGGAGTTTTCTTGGACTCGTAGGATACTACTGGAGATTCATTGAGAATTTCTCAAGGATTGCGAAGCCTATGATGGAGTTGTTGAAAAAGGATACCAAGTTCATATGGACTGAGGAATTTGAGGCTAGTTTCCAGGAATTGAAGAAACATTTGGTTACATCACCTGTGTTGATTTTGCCAGATCAGACCAAGGATTATGAGGTGTATTGCGACGCTTCATGTCGAGGACTTGGAGCAGTGCTTATGCAGGAAGGAAGAGTTGTTTCCTATGCCTCATGACAGCTTAAGACTCATGAGTTGAATTATGCCACACATGATTTGGAGTTAGCAGCCGTAGTGCATGCATTGAAAACTTGGAGACATTTTCTCATTGGAAACCATTGTGAGGTGTACACGGATCACAAGAGTTTGAAGTATATTTTCACGCAGAAAGAGTTAAATCTCAGGCAAAGAAGGTGGTTGGGGCTCATCAAGGATTACGATATGAGATTACATTATCACCCCAGAAAGGCTAACGTAGTAGCTGACGTGTTGAGCCGTAAAAGCCACGTCAACACCCTAATGACGGGAGATTTACCAAGGGAGTTAGCTGAAAACCTTCGTGAGCTATGTTTGGAGATAGTTCCGAGAGGCTATGTAGCAGCATTGGAGATTCAGTCTACCTTGATGGATAAGATCAGAGAAGCTCAAAGGATTGACAAGGAGATTGCCTCTATTATGGAGAAAATGAGCAAAGGAAAAGCTAAGGGATTTCGTGAGGATGAGCACGATACCCTATGGTTTGAAGACCGTGTTTATGTGCCTAATGATTCGGAGATCAGGAAGTTAATTCTGCAAGAGGCACATGATTCACCATATTCAATTCACCTAGGAAATACCAAGATGTATTTGGATTTGAAGAATACTTTCTGGTGGACCGGAATGAAGAAGGATATTGCGGAGTATGTAGCAGTTTGTGATGTATGTCAGAGAGTAAAGGCAAAGCATCAGAAGCCAGCAGGATTGCTACAGCCATTGCCGATACCCGAATGGAAGTGGGATAAGTTAGGCATGGATTTTATTACAGGTTTACCCAGAACTCATTCAGGCTATGACTCAATATGGGTTGTAGTCAATCGTTTGACAAAGGTAGCCCATTTCATTCCAGTGAAGACTACCTATACCAGTGCAAAGTTGGCAAAGATATACATGACCAGAATCGTATGTGTGCATGGACTTCGAAAGAGCATTGTATCAGATAGAGGAACTCAATTTACCTCAATTTTCTGGAATCAGTTGCATGAAACTTTGGGTACCAGACTAGAATTTAGCACAGCCTTCCATCCGCAGACAGATGGACAGACCGAGAGAGTCAATCAGATTTTGGAGGATATGCTGAGAGCTTGTGCGCTAGATTACGGATCTACTTGGGATGAGAATTTGCCATATGCAGAGTTCTCTTACAACAACAGTTATCAATCCAGTTTGAAGATGGCCCCTTTCAAAGCCTTGTACAGAAGGAGGTGCGGGACCCCATTGTCTTGGGATGAAGTTGGAGACCGCCAGTTGTTTGGACCGGATTTGATTAAGGAGTCTGAACAGAAAGTGAAATTGATTCGCGACAGGCTCAAGGTAGCCCAATCCAGGCAGAAGAGCTACGCAGATTCTAAACGCAAGGGGACAGTTTACGAAGTCGAAGACCGAGTTTATCTTTGAGTATCACCACTTCGAGGAGTTAAGCACTTTGGAGTTAAAGGAAAGTTAGCACCACGTTTTGTAGGCCCATACAAAGTTTTGGAGCATATGGGAGAGGTAGCCTATAAGTTGGAATTGCCTGAAGGATTGTCAGGAGTTCACGACGTGTTCCACGTTTCCCAGTTAAAGACGTGCCACACAGAGATGGATGATATACCGCTAAGAGATACAGTGCCACTGGAAGCAATTCAGTTGGACAGTGATTTGACCTATGAGGAGAAACCAGTTAAGATTCTAGATTATGCCAGTCGAGTCACCCGCAGCAAGGTTATCAAGGTTTGCAAAGTTCAGTGGAGCCACCACAGGGAGGATGAAGCCACCTGGGAGCGAGAGGAAGAATTGCTGAAGGACCACCCTCACCTATTTTCTAACCAACCCGAATCTCGAGGGCGAGATTCATCTTAAGGGGGGTAGGTTTGTAACATCCCAAATTTTCAATTTGGAATGTTATACATTAGATCATCATTGCATATCATATTTTATTGCTTTTCTGGTTGATCCTAGAAAATTCTACGCAACTCAAGGACCCTCGGAGAGAGTTGGGGATTTCGTTATTTTCATATTTGAGTTTTTCTCAAATTTTAAGATATGATCATTTGATTTTATTTATTTTATCTTCAATTATTTCTATATTAAAAATATCAGAGAGGGAATAAAATGACTTTCCCAAAATAAAGAAATATTGATGATTTAATAAAAAATCAAATAAGATTTTATTTGCTATTTTATTTGAATTTAGGAAAAATTGCATGTTTTTAAAAATTGCGTTTAGAGCCAAAAAATGTTCATCATGTTCTAAATATTTTATTTAGACGGAGAAAATTTGTTTTGGCATTTTTAGATTTTTATTTGCTTTTCTAGAATTTGTTTTTGCGCAGCGAAATTGTTTTTTTTTAACCCGCGCCCGACTGGGCCAAGAGCCCAGCCGAGCCAGGCCGGCCCAAGCCGCCGCCGCCTTCCCCGCCGGACTCGGAGAGGAGTCTGAGCCGGAGCCGCGCCGCCCGTTGCCCCCTCCCCCAAGTCAACTCCCCCTCCCCCTCTTAAATAGCCGCCCCGCCGCCGCCCTCTCCTCACCCCGCCACCCCGCACCGCAGCCCGCCACCGCCGCATGCCGCCGCCGCTGCTGCTTGCCGCCACCCTGTCGCCCTGCCGGAGCCCCAACGGAGAGCCGCCGCCGCCGAGGTAGTCGCCGACCGGTTTTTCAAAAAAAAACCGATTTGGTTTTTTTTTAAAACCTAGTTCCGTTTTTTTTAATAAATAGATCGGTTTTTTCTGGTTTATTTATTTTGCGAGCGCCTGTTCGTCCGTTCGTTTTAACAAATGCGTTCTTCGTTTAGTTTCTATTAACGAACGTTCGTTCGTCAACTGTTCGTCGTTTTTCTTTTTCTTGGATTAAATCCGCAGTTTTTCTGATCGCGGTCTCTGATCCGATGTTCGTTCTACTTTAACTTTTCGCTCGTTTATCGGAATCAGGCGATTCAAGCGCCTGGAGTTTCATCTCGAAACCTTCTTTCCGTTTAACAGACTCAAACAAGTTTTTTCCACTGTAAAAATTGCCTTAGACCCAGAATAGTAAACGAAGCTTGTTTCTCTTACTGTTTGTCTTTCGTTGCTTCGTTCGTTTTGATTCTTTTTGCCAACCGGAGTTCTTAAGTTCAACTTTTTGGTTAGTTCTCTTGTTCGAGTTTTACCTGTGCATTAGTTGAGTACTTATTGTATGTTTGTATGTTTGCGATAGAGTACCCGGAGTGCGCCGCTTGCTACTTCGAATCGCTAGGTTTCCCGGATCATCAGCAAGGCAAGTAACACTTTGATCATACCTCTTACTACCCAGTTTTATTGCATTAGATCAATCCTCACACATTGCATCATTAGGATCTAATTAAATTGTGGGTTTGGGGAGTAGTTGTGGTAGAACCTATTACCTGTTTATTATCAAACCTTTGGGAGTTACTCTACGTTTGCTTATTATTGCTATGCTATGCTAGTAGACGTGGATTGGGTGAGTGTATCCATGACAGATGTGAGCTTTGTTAATTAATGGTTTATTTAAGGTGGCAACCGAAACACACATCTGGGTGGATTGAGGCACCTGGGTATTCCGGCGATTACCTGTTTTCTTTTGGACCGCCACCCAGGCTCAAAGGGATCATGAGATTATTCATACTAGAAACTTCTGTGTGCAGCCACAAGCTACTATGGGCTCTAGCATAGTTGACTAAGTCGTGCGAACTCTTACAGTGGTAGACTAGCAGATGTAGGGGATGTAGGTTGCTACGGTCTACCCGTTCGTAAGGTGCTAGCGCTTCCGAAAGACTATGTCTCGGTCATCCGTTTCTCAAACACCAAGTAGTGCGAGAAAACCAACGGAGGAGATCGAGTCTTGTGGGGAAAAGTGCGTAAACCTCTGCAGAGTGTATAAACTAATCATGGTTAGCCGTGTCCCCGGTTATGGACATCTTGAGTATCTAGTACCTGGATTATCATGTGAATCTCATCATGTTACTCTAAAGTTAATTGTTCGGTTTTAATGATGATGTTTAATTGGGATTGAGAATGCTGTCAACCATTCTCAATGTTTAACAACCACCATGATAGTTAAATAAATTTATTCCTTTGCAGTAGGGAAAAATTGGCTTTACGCAAAACTGTAACCATAGAGCTTTCCACCAGCCATATATGCATATAGAATAGCCTATTTTATTCCATTACTCTCTCTTTGTGTTACATTGCCAGCATATTCCATGTGCTGACCCGTTTTGGGTTGCAACGTTAATGTTGCAGACTTTTCAGACGATGATTAAGGTGCCTTTAGGTCGTGGTTCTATACTCAGTGATGTCGTTGGAGTTGATGGACTCACTTATCTTCCAAGCCTTCCGCTGTTATCATTTTTAGATGGCCTTAAGACATATTTATTGTAATAAGTTCTCTTTTGAGACACTCGATGTAATAAGTGTGTGATTGCTACTCTGTTATAAATCCTTCAAGTACTGTGTGGTGTCAGCATTACTGATCCAGGGATGGCACCGGAGCACAGAGATTGGACCGTTTGAGGTCTGGTCGCTACAATGCTTCATATTATTATCCAATGATGTGTTGCCATCCTATGATATCTGAGTGGATTTTCGTTGTCCTATCGGTGGTTGATGAATTGCTATGATTGATTTAATTTGCTTGTGGCTATGTTGCTGTCCTTTGGTGCCCATCATATGAGCGCGCGCATGGATCACACCATAGGGTTAGTTGTATGCTGATAGGACTATGTATTGGAGGGCAAGAGTGACAGAAGCTTCAACGTAGCATAGAAATTGATGCATACGAGATTGAAGGGGGGCCAATATATCTTAATGCTATGGTTGGGTTTTACCTTACTGAACATTAGTAGTTGCGGATGCTTGCTAATAGTTCCAATCATAAGTGCATAGAATTCCAAGTAAGGGATGACATGCTAGCAGTGGCCTCTCCCACATAATACTTGCTATCGGTCTAGTAAAGTAGTCAATTGCTTAAGGGACAATTTTGCAACTCCTACCACCACTTTTCCACACTCGCTATATTTACTTTAGTTGCTTCTTTACCTTAACATCCCCTAGTTTTATTTTCATGCTCTTTACTTTCTTGCAACCCTTTCCGAAAACACGTACAAAGTACTTCTAGTTTCATACTTGTTCTAGGTAAAGCGAACGTCAAGCGTGCGTAGAGTTGTATCGGTGGTCGATAGAACTTGAGGGAATATTTGTTCTACCTT
Source organism: Triticum monococcum (assembly GCA_034509565.1). Classification (NCBI taxonomy): domain Eukaryota; kingdom Viridiplantae; phylum Streptophyta; class Magnoliopsida; order Poales; family Poaceae; genus Triticum; species Triticum monococcum. The sequence goes on along the minus strand of CM067843.1, from coordinate 93,120,240 downwards.
TAGCTCCTCATTGGGTTCGACACTCTTACTTATCGAAAACTATTGCGATCCCCTATACTTGTGGGTTATCATTGGTCCATCCAACTGATGTGCGGCAAAACGCACCTTCTCAGCATCGGTACATCCTGCAGTGGTTAACTCCCTTCCAATCCTACGGAGCCAATCATCTGCTACTATGGGCTCGGTGCTACTAGAAAACATTGGCGGTTCCAACATTAGAAAACGGGCTAAGTTATCAACTGGTGGTGGTGGTGGTGGTGGTGGGTTGTTTATTGTTTTTGTTGTTGTTGCCTTAGTTCTGAACTAACAACTGCATAAGGGTATTCTGCTGCTGGATCAACTGAGTGAGCTCCGGTGGGAAGGTAAATCCGGGGTCACGTCTCGGAGACATCTGATGGGTTTTAGAGGGAAGAGATTAGAATAGAATGAGGTCTAATGAGAGAAACACTACTGAGGGAGTCCTGGATTAGGGGGTCTCCGGACAACCGGACTATATCCCTTGGCAGGACTGTTCGACTATGAAGATACAAGATTGAAGACTTCGTCCCGTGTCCGGATGGGACTCTCCTTGGCGTGGAAGGCAAGCTAGGCAATACGGATGTGTAGATCTCCTCCCTTGTAACCGACTCTGTGTAACCCTAGCCCCCTCCGGTGTCTATATAAACTGGAGGGTTTAGTCCGTAGGAAAACATACAATCATACCATAGGCTAGCTTCTAGGGTTTAGCCTCCACGATCTCGTGGTAGATCAACTCTTGTAATACTCATATCATCAAGAACAAACAAGCAGGACGTAGGGTATTACCTCCATCAAGAGGGCCTGAACCTGGGTAAACATCGTGTCCCCTACCTCCTGTTGCCATCCGCCTTAGACGCACGGTTCGGGACCCCCTACCCGAGATCCGCCGGTTTTGACACCGACATTGGTGCTTTCATTGAGGGTTCCATTGTGGCGTCATTATAAGGGGGTATGACCCGTCTCGTTGTCAAGGACAACATCACCTCTAGGGGAGCCTTGGCTGTAGGCCAAACTCTCCTACTAGGCGGCTTCGTCATGACCGCCCGCTCGGCCGCTGCGCCGACGATGACTTCTCGGGTCATCGAAAATAGCCTCCACATCGGCTCAAAATTCACCGGGAAGATGGATCCAATGGAGCTTTCCTCTTTGAATGAGCTCTAGGATCGCATTGCCGCTCTGGGAGTCGCTACGAACTATGATCGGATCAGGCTTAAACCGGACCAAAGGGAGATTAACTCTCCGCCGGTCACCCATCAGATAGCGGTGGTGGAGGAGCAATGCGGCGATTCTCCCTCTATCCCGAGGACAAACTATGTCCAGATTCCCAAGTTCTCTGAGCCGGATACCCGCTCACAGGAGGACATCGCCCTAACCCTGAACCTAGAATTCGGTTGCATACCGAACCCGCAGGGTAACATCCCGGAGCCCAAACTTCTAGGATCAGAAACGCCCCTGCCCCGTGATCTCAGATTGGGTCGAGGTCTAGACTTAAATCCACCCACCCACCCAGATACCAACGATCTTTCCCACATTAGGCAAGCGCCCCAAGAGACAGTACATCACTATTGGGCCAGACTCCTCCTTGTAATGAACAAGGTCAAGGACTATCGCGGGGAAGACACAATTTTGTTCTTTCGCAACAATTGCACGGACAAGGGAATCCTCAGCGCCATAAGTCGCCGTGACATAGCACACTTCGCTGACTTGGTGGCCATAGTACGGAAATACTGTGTGATGGAAAGCGCCTGGAAAACCCAAACACAATTTTGGGATAATCTGGCTCTGACAAAACCCCTAGTCCGAGCTAAAAGGGTGCACTCCCATAAGTTGCCCGACTCAATTACAAAGAAGCAAAAGCCCACTACAGGGCGTGGAACCGTATTGGAGGGATGTCTTAACAGGCCCTACAAAATTCATAGTACAGCGGATACAACATCAACACACAGCCTTAGAGCATGTTGGGTACTACGGCAGGTGGCCAAGAGCGGTGAGGATCTCCTCATCCAAAATACCTCAGAACACCATCTCGTGGATAACAATACAGTATTGACGGTCTTCGAGACCTTCGCCTCAAATAATAGGCGTAAACGAGCACTCCGCAGCCTTGCCGAAGTCTGCCACGTGGCAACAATAAATCCATGGAGCGACACGGCTATCACCTTCAATGCCAGTGACGAACCTAAATTCCGAACAGCCCGAGCACCAGCCACTTTGGTCCTCATTCCAATTGTGAAGGGCTTTTGGCTCACTAAAGTGCTCATGGACAGCGGCACCGGATTAAACCTCATTTATGAGGAGACTCTTCAAAAAATGGAAATAGACAGCAGCCGTATTGAGCAAAGCAGCACGACCTTCTGAGGAATCATCCCGAGTCGGGAGGCACGTTGCGCTGGGAAAATCACACTAGATGTGGTATTCGGCACTCCGGAGAATTACAGGTCCGAAGAAATCACATTCCAAGTGGCCCCGTTTAGTAGCGGATACCACGCCCTTCTAGGGCGGGAGGCATTCATGATTTTTCAAGCCATACCCCATTACGGGTACATGAAGCTCAAAATGCCCGGACCAAATGGAATCATCACTCTAGCTAGTGATCCGGACATAGCACTTCGCGCCAAGAACAAAGCAGCCGCACTGGCCCTCGAGGCATTATCTGAAGACCTTGTGGCGGAGGAGTTAATCGCGCTACACTACACAGTGGATAGGGACGATGTGATACTAGACAAAAGATACAAGTCCACCTCCTTTAAACCAACAGATGAAATAGTCAAATTCCAAGTCCATCCAACGGACCCCACAAAAACGGCATCCATTGGGGCACAGTTAAACCCCGTCATAGACGCCGCACTATGGGAGTTCCTGCGCGAGAATTGGGACATATTCGCATGGCATCCTTCAGACATGCCAGGAATCCCATGCATGCCGGCCGAGCATAGCCTTAACATTCTAAAAGGATTCAAGCCGGTCAAGCAGACTCTTCGGTGTTTCTCCAAACCCAAGCGACAAGCTATGGGAGAGGAGCTAGCCAAACTACTGGAGGCCGGATTCAATGGAGAAATAAAGCATCCAGACTGGCTAGCAAACCTGGTGATGGTGCCAAAGAAGGACAAATCCTGGCGCCTGTGCGTCGACTTCAAGGACCTTAATAAGGCTTGCCCAAAGAATCCCTTCCCCCTCCCTCGCATCGATCAAATTATGGACGCTACCGCTGGACACGACTCATTGTGCTTCCTCGAAGCATACTCTGGTTACCACCAAATTAAAATGGCGGAGTCCGACCAAGCCCCAACGGCATTCATCACTCCACACGACCCCTTCTGTTTTAACACAATGCCCTTCGGGCTCAAAAACGCCGGCGCAACGTATCAGCGCATGGTTCAGAAATGTCTGGAAAAGAAGATTGGCAAAACAGTGGAGGCATAGGTCGATGATGTGGTCGTTAAAACCAGACATGTCGACTCCTTAATAGAAGACTTGAGGCTCACATTCGACAATCTCCGAACATACGACATTAAGCTCAATCCGGAAAAATGCGTTTTCGGCGTACCCGCCGGAAAGCTCCTGGGCTTAATCATCTCCAACAGAGGAATTGAAGCAAATCTGGCCAAAATCCGGGCTCTGCCGCAGTTGGCTATCCCAACTAACCTCAAGCAAATCCAGAAGTTAACTGGATGTGTGGCGGCTTTAAGCCGCTTTATCTCCCTATTAGGAGAAAAAGCACTCCCCCTTTATCGCCTTTTGCGGCGCACCGAACACTTCGAGTGGACGGACGCGGCCATGGCCGGTTTGGAAGAAATAAAAGCCATCCTGGCCACCAACCCAATCTTGGCCGCGCCAAATGTCGGTGAACCAATGCTATTATATATAGCGGCAACTCACCAAGTTGTAAGCACAGTGCTCGTTGTCGAACAAGAGACGGACGAGCATAAATTCCAACTTCAAAAGCCAGTATATTATGTATCCACCGTCCTCACTCCATGCAAATCACAGTACCCACATTATCAAAAGATAGCATATGCGGTATTCATGGCATCCCGGAAACTACGACACTACTTTCAAGAGTGTTCAATTATGGTGGCCTCCAAAGTACCACTCAACGACATAATAAACAACCATGCTGCCACGGGCCGGATTGCCAAATGGGCTATCGAGCTCCTCCCGTTCAACATAACATATAAACCACGGCGAGCCATTAAGTCGCAAGTACTGGCCAATTTCGTAGCCGAATGGATAGAAGCCGAAATCCCTAAAGAGTACGGCGCATACTCCAATTGGATCATGCACTTCGACAGCTCTAAAATGCTGGCTGGTCTAGGGGTTGGCGTCGTCCTGACGTCCCCCACCGAAGATATAGTGCAATACGTATTCCAAATACTATACACAAACTCCAATAACGTAGCCGAATACGAGGCCCTATTACACGGTCTACGGATGGCAGTTTCCATGGGCATTCAATGCCTAGAGGTGTGTGGGGACTCGAACCTCGCAATATCCCAAATAAATGGAGACTTTGATGCCAAGGATCCGAAAATGGCGGCATATCGCAACGCCATCCTCAAAATGTCAGCTCAGTTCGAGGGGCTTGAATTCCACCATGTGGCTCGGGGAAACAACCAGGCGGCGGACATCCTTGCCCGTATTGGCGCTAAACACGACCCTGTCCCACCTAACATCTTCCTGGAAAAACTGTTTAAGCCATCCGTGGTATGGGAAGGGGACACCGACAACAATAGTCCGGACGCGGCCACAACACCAGATATCGAACACTCTAACACAATCGGAGGCTCTGCCATCGAAATAACACCTTCAGCCCATGTAATAATGGCCGTCATTGCCCCATGGACAGAACCATTCCTGGCCTACCTAGCTAGGCAGGAACTACCCGAGGATCAAACTATGGCACGTTGCATAGTGTGGCGATCTAAAGCCTACAAGGTCCATGAGGGAGAGCTCTATAAGAAAAGCACTACCGGAGTCCTTCAAAGGTGCATCTCCGAAGAGGAAGGGTGGAAGCTTATGGCAGAAATCCATGCTAGACTTGGCGACCATGACGCCGTAGCCCGGGCCCTTGTAAGCAAGGCCTTCCGTACAGTTTTCTACTGGCCGACGGCCCGGGCAGATGCGCAGCATCTGGTCCAACATTGCGTCGGTTGCTAGCGTTTTGCAAACCAAAGCCATATACCACCTACAGCTCTCCAAACAATCCCCATTACTTGGCCCTTTGCAGTCTGGGGGCTTGATATGGTCGGACCCCTTAAAGGGGGAACCCATAAGAAAAAATACTTACTGGTCATGGTGGATAAATTTACCAAACGGATAGAAGCCAAACCTGTCAAAACGGTTGAATCCGGACCAGTGATAGACGTCATATCCGGGGTCGTACACCGTTATGGCATCCCCCACAGCATCATCACTGACAATGGCACGAACTTTACAGCCGACGAGGTGAAACTTTGGTGCAGCAACATGGGCATCAAGCTCGATTATCCTTCTGTCTATCACCAGTAAACTAACGGTCAAGTCGAGCGAGCGAACGGTCTTATCATGAGCGGCATTAAACCCAGATTAGTGTGGTCCTTCAAGGAATCAAACACGCACTGGGTAGAGGAGCTCGACTCCGTACTATGGGACCCGTGGACCACGCCAAATCGCACTACCGGATACACACCATTCTTCATGGTGTATGGCGCAGAGGCGGTTCTGCCTTGCGAGATAATTCATGACTCACCACCAGTGCGCATGTACGAAGAAAAAGAGGCCGAGCTCGATCGGCAGGACATTTTGGACGCCCTAGAAGAGGAGCGCAACGTGGCAAAAGCCCGTTCCGCATTTTATCAGCAACAGGCTCGAAGGTATCAAAGAAGAGAAGTACGGGCCAAAACCTATAACGTTGGTGAACTAGTTCTACGCCTGCCGGAGAAGAAAAAGAACAAGCTCAAGCCCAAATGGGAAGGTCCTATCATTATTGATCAGGTTCTGACCGGCGGAACGTACTGTCTGCGAGATGCATCAGATAATCGACTCGAGCTAAACCCATGGAACGCAGACAGACTCCGAAGATTCTATGCCTAGCGCCGGACTCTATGTTCGTCTCCTCACCTCCGTCAAATTTTTGCATATCTATCTTTTCTCTATTTCTCTTTTTTTTATTCCCTTCAAGGCCTAAAGGGCTAAACTTGTGTCTTGGTTACACAATCTTGACGCACTAACCGCGCTCATTATACCTAGGGGCTTCTTACACTAGTAGAAAACGGAGCTTTAAAACCGGTTGGTAAGGGCCTTTAGTGACGGTTCCATAACCGGCACTAATTGGTAGGCACTAAAGCCCCCCCCCTTTAGTACCGGTTCAACACGAACCGGCACTAAAGTTCCACCACGTGGCGTGAGCTCGCGCCCTGGTATGGGGGGCCTTTAGTACCGGTTGGTGTTACAAACCGGTACTAAAGGTTTTTTTGAAAAAAAAATTGAAAAATTTGGAAAAAAAAATTATTATTTTTTTTTATTTTTAATTTTTTGAATTATTTGGTGATTTAGTCTTTAATCACCTCTCTTAACTGCTCAAGTGTGGATCACTCATTCCAAATCATCTAACTTCCCGACCGGTCACCCATCCCTCTCACTACTCTAGCCCGAGCACGCTTAACTTTCGGGTTCTATTCTCCTTCGTTTCCAAGTCTGCACTTGTTGTTTTCCTGACAATAGTAAGATGCCAATCCTATTAACCCTCAGGAGTTTAGCTTGAGCATGAAGTCACACACATTTCACTGTTTGAGTTTGAAACTATTATTCTAAAAAACAGTAATTATTTAGTAACACTAATATTTCTTGAATAAGTTTGACCATAGTTTAACCAAAGTTTGACCATAGTTTGAGCACAGTTTGACCATAGTTTGACCAGATTTGACCAAAATTCAAAAAATTGAAATAATTATTTAGTAACACTAATATTCTTGAATAATTATGTAGTAACATTAATACTTCTTGAATAAGTAGTTTGACCAGATTTAACAAAAAAATTAAAAAAACTTAAATTTGACCATATCTTTTTTTCCTTTTGGAATTTGAGGATTTTCGTGCTCAATTTTTTGATATATTATACGTTTTTTCCCGACATTGTATGGAAAAGTTATAGCCGTTTTATATTTTCCCTGCACTTTTTGCAAAACATGTCCAAATTTAAGTTTTCAAATTTTCCTAACGTGTAGATGTAGTAATATAACTACCTCTCGAAGGATTTTATTTTTTGAAGTTTTTATCATTTTCTTTTGATTTTTTCAAAACTGAAATGGCGATACATGGGGGGTAGAGTTTGAAAATTACCCTATAGTGCCGGTTTGTGTCTTCAACCGGGACTATAGGTTAAGACTCTATAGTGCCGGTTGGTGACACAAACCGGTACTATAGGTTAGACCTTTAGTACCGGTTTGTGTCACAAACCGTCACTAAAGGGGCTCGTGGGGCCCTGGCCTGACGCCAGCTTGCCACCACCCCTTTAGTACCAGTTCGTGGCACGAACCGGTACTAAAGGTTCATTACAAACCGGCACTAATGCATAGCCATTCAAACCGACAGTATTGATCACATTAGTGCCGGGTTTTTTACAAACCGGCACTAATGTGCTTCACGTTTGACCCTTTTTCTACTAGTGTTACATAGAAGCTTAATCTAATTATTTTTCCGGGATTTATGCCCGACAAATGTGTTACTCTTCCACATGTACCTTTTTCACCATTATATGCATCGATATGACTTGAGTTTTGGCCAAGCTGGGTTGCCTGGCTCTTGTATTTATACCCTACGTTCCCGTTAATTCGGCTAGGGCATAAGGGGAGCACCTTTGCGATTGTTATTGCCAGGTCAGCCGGATGTCTACCTCAGACTGGGTGAAGCCGAAAGCTAGCATTCTTAAGAGAATATTCGGTCAGTGAACAAAAGATGACTTTTATTTAATTTGACTCATGCCCCCAGATGTTTATAACCTGTGTCTCTTTTCGCAGTTCGGACGTGCACATTAGGGCATGCTTACCCAGGGAAATGAACCCTTAACAGAACTATTCTCCCTGGAAGATGTTTCTTACTACCCATGTAATATAACATAACTAGTTGGGTACTTGTCTGTTCAAGCACTTATGACCCCTACGCCTGGTCTCCATGCATACCCCGGTTTTTACATAACCGAGCGGGTATTCGGATACACTCCGGACTATCGGGTCCAGAGGTCGAAGCAAAAAGGTTCGCCATGACAAATGATTTACAATTCGGCTAGGGACATTATATATGTCACTAGAATTACACAGTCACTAAGACTGATTAAGTTCTTCTTCTGTACCATCCAACAGGCTGTCTAGCCTACAATCCTGTTGGGAATACTTTGCGGCTAGTTCTACTTGTTCATACACTAAACTGACAGGGATCTCTTTCCCATCGGGCCCCAAAGGTCCGACCTCGGCCATGTGGTTTGGGTCCACTTTGGTATAGCGCGTCTTCACCATAGCCCAAGCTTCCCTTGCACCTTGTCGGCAGGTGGATATCTTCCATAATCGGAAGCGCCGTCGCGCTCCCTTGAGCTGTTCTATAAGCTCCCCTATGCCTCCTGGTGGGGACGCGGATGGCCACAAGGCTTGGGCAATACCCTACATCACCTGCCGAACTTGCTCATGCAGTTGTGAGAGCTCTGGTAGAAGATCACCCCAAGACCCGGGAATCTCCTCCGCGGGACGACTGGTCGGCATACTTGCAGACATAACTCTGTTAGTCGGCTTCTTCGCCGAACTCCTTTAAAAGTTCGTTCAAGCACTTCTAAAAATGCTGCGCCGAAGCCGCTTATTCTCCTTCACAGAGTCCGCAAGCTGGGCTCGAACATCTTTCAGTTCCACACCCAGCCGGATATTGGCATCTTGGAGATCATTTTTCTCCTGCATGACTCGCGTAAGCACGCGCTCACCAACATCTAGTTGTCGATCAGCATGTGCCGCGTTCACCCCCATGGCATCCGAATTCACTCCGAGGTCATCTGCAACATCTATTGTTAGATTTGCATGCATGTCGTATACTACCTGGTACCTGTATTCTTTGTAATGGAAACAAGTATTACCATAGGGGCCCTTCTCAGACTCCTTCAATGCGGCAACAGCGGCCCCTAGTTGGGCCTTGCACTCTTCCAGCTCTTGAGATAGTCGGGAATTCTTCTCTATAAGAACCTGCATAATAATGATCCTTAAATCAGTTGCGTCAACTGTTTCAAGTCTCAGGGGCTACTGATATACATAATCATCAGATTTACCTACCCATATATCCTTTACATACTGGTCCGTGGCTCTGGCAAGACCATTTTGAGCAGCGCGGATGTACACATCTCCTAAGTTGAAGGCATCGAACGCCTCTTGGGAGAAACAAGCATCACGGAGTACGGCCCGGCGACGCATGTGATTCATGGCGCTCTCCACTTCAGAATAGGTAGCGGATAATCTATCTACATCCTCTGTAGGGGGAACATCCGGCGTCTGCCCCGCGTTAGCTTCCGCCTCTGTGTCTGGCCCTTGAGCCCGACTGGTCGAGGCGTGATCGGCAGCCTCCCCGGATATTGTCCGGCGAGCGTTTTTTCTGCTAAGAAACATGGATGTCATTATATTTTAAGACAGACAACAACCACAGAGCGAGGTTTTGTGTCATACCTCTGCGCCGGCGTCTCCATCCTGACCGCCTTCCTTTTCGGCCTACCCGGCTTCGGTGCCCCTTGTTGGCGAGCTGCTGCGGGTTCGGCACGGCGTCCCGAAGGCCTTCCCTGTAAAACACCATATGTGTATGGTAGGTGAAGTGCATAAAGGGGAATCCTTTTTGGGAGTTGGGACTTTGGTTTTTCTTACGTGCGATGTAGGGAGTAGTCCGGGATAGTCGGCCGTTATGGCCACCATGGCGTCATCGCAGCTCAATTGATAGAATTGCCTATCTATCGGCTCCACAAATATGTCCGGATCCTCTTCGAGTCCGGGATTGAGGGCCTTGTCAGGATCCTCCAGTCGTGGAAGTGGGCTGCTGACCTCCCTTACAGCTTTTCGCAGTTCCTCCCGTGAAATGGCAAGGTGAGTATCTACGACGAAGAATGCGGGAAAGTTGGGAGTAAAGGGTGACGACTCACCCAGCTCGGAGGGTTGTACATGGAGAACCCATCCCGTGGCTTAATACGGATGAACTCCTCTTCCTCTCCCTTCAACAACTCGGACAGAATTTTTGCTAAAGCAGCAGCAGAGTCCGGTCCCTTACGCCCACAGCGGGTGGCATCATCTTCTCCGTTAAAACACCACAAGGGGTGCCCTCGATATTGAAGTGGCTGCACCCCCCGCATTATGCATATTGACATAACCTCGATTATTGTCAATCCTGATTGAGCCAACACTTTAATCCGGTCCATCAGATGAAGGACTTCTCCAATGTCTTCCTCCTGGGGGCTCCGTGGGCGCCAACTTCGGTGTTTCTTCAGAGGAGCATTGTTGAACTCGGGGAGACCCCTTCGAACAGGGTCTAGAAGGGGGACGTCCTCCATGTAAAACCACTCTGAAGGCCAGTCTTCGGACGTCTTCTTCAGGGTTCCGGACTGGTATCCGGTCTCGGCGATGCACCACATTTCGGCTCCGCCCACTTGATAAAGTGACACCTCCTGTGTGCAGGGCCCAAGGCAGAATAGCCTCTTCCACAGCTCGAAATGAGCCTCGCAACCCAGAAACAGCTCACAAAGGGCAACATAACCAACGATGTGTAATAGGGAAGCAGGGGTGAAATTATGCAACTGGAGGCCATAAAACTCCAGGAGCCCGCGGAGGAACGGATGAATTGGAAATCCAAGTCCCCTTAGTGAGTAAGGGACGAGGCATACCCGCTCGCCCTTGGAGGGATTGGGGAAGCTCTCCGCTTGCTCCCCGCTATTATAGGTGGCGAGCACGGCTCGGACAGGGACCATATACGCTGGAGGAAGAAATCCCTGGGTCTGCAACTCTACTAATCGGCTATGTGGGACGGAACACTTCTCCCAATCACCAGGCTTAGTGCTACGAGAGTGGGAGGAGGAGCTACGATGGCCGGCCATGATGGAATGGACTTTCTGAGCGTGCTCCGATGGACTCTCGAAGTGGGAGGATGGTGTGGATTGGATCTAAGAATCCCCATCCCTTTAATAGATGATTCATTTACCTGGCTAGGGGGCGAATGTAAAAATTCCCTAGCTCCTCGCCTTCGCTCGCCACGTGGAAGATAGCCCTTATTGGGCGCAGAAGCGAAAAAGTGCAACATTTGTGGGGAGCCAGACACTACTTAGCAGATATTCAGGATTTAGAGAAGAACCCACCTTGCAATGCCGAAAACAATACTGCGCGCTGGACTCATCGTCATTGAAGTCTGGTTCAGGGGCTACTGAGGTAGTCCTGTAATAGGGGGTCTCCGGACAGCCGGACTATATCCCTTGGCCGGACTGTTGGACTATGAAGATACAAGATTGAAGACTTCGTCTCGTGTCCGGATGGGACTCTCCTTAACATGGAAGGCAAGCTAGGCAATACGGATGTGTAGATGTCCTCCCTTGTAACCGACCTTGTGTAACCCTAGCCCCCTCCAGTGTCTATATAAACCGGAGGGTTTAGTTCGTAGGAAAACATACAATCCTACCATAGGCTAGCTTCTAGGGTTTAGCCTCTATGATCTCGTGGTAGATCAACTCTTGTAATACTCATATCATCAAGAACAATCAAGCAGGACGTAGGGTATTACCTCCATCAAGAGGGCCCGAACCTGGGTAAACATCATGTTCCCTGCCTCCTGTTACCATCCGCCTTAGACGCATAGTTCGGCGGATCTCGGGTAGGGGGTCTCGGATTAGGATACCCCCTAATCCAGGACTCCCTCAATAGGCATCCAAGATGGGTATAATAAAAACATCCATATAGAGTGCATTGAATACTATGAGAAGTTTGATACTTGATGATTTTTTTGAGATATGAAGATGGTGATACTAGAGTCATGCTAGTTAAGTAATTGTGAAATTGAGAAATACTTGTGTTGAGGTTTGCAAGTCCTGTAGCATGCACGTATGGTAACCGTTGTGTGACAAATTTGAATCATGAGGTGTTCTTTGATTGCCTTCCTTATGAGTGGCGGTCGGGGACGAGCGATGGCCTTTTCCTACAAATCTATCCCCCTCGGAGCATGCGCGTAGTGCTTGGTTTTGATGACTTGTAGATTTTTGCAATAAGTATGTGAGTTCTTTATGACTAATGTTGAGTCCATGGATTATATGCACTCTCACCCTTCCATCGTTGCTAGCCTCTTCGGTACCATGCATTGCCATTTCTCACCTTGAGAGTTGGTGCAAACTTTGCCGGTGCATCCAAACCCCGTGATATGATACTCTTTCACACATAAACCTCCTTATATCTTCCTCAAAACAGGCACCATACCTACCTATTATGGCATTTCCATAGCCATTCCGAGATATATTGCCATGCAACTTTCCGTCGTTCCTTTTTTATGACACGCTCCATCATTATCATTTTGCCTTGCATGATCATGTTGTTGACATCGTATTTGTGGAAAAGCCACCGCTCATAATTTTTTATACCTGTCACTCTTGAATCATTGCACATCCCGGTACACCGCCATAGGCATTCATATAGAGTCATATTTTGTTCTAGTATTGAGTAGTAATTTTGGAGTTGTAAATAAATAGAATTGTGATGATCATCATTATTAGAGCATTGTTCCGTGAGGAAAAAAAGAGAAAGGCCAAAAAAAGAGAAGGCCCAAAAAATGAGAGAAAAAGAGAGAAGGGTCAATGTTACTATCCTTTTTTCGACACTTGTGCTTCAAAGTAGGACCATGATCTTCATGATAGAGAGTCTCTTATTTTGTCACTTTCATATACAAGTGGGAATTTTCATTATAGAACTTGGCTTGTATATTCCAACAATGTCCTTCCTCAAAATGCCCTAGGTCTTTGTGAGCAAGCAAGTTGGATGCACACCCACTTAGTTTCTTTTGTTGAGCCTTCATATATTTATAGCTCTAGTGCATCCGTTGCATGGCAATCCCTACTCCTCGCAGTGACATCAATTAATGGGCATCTCCATAGTCTGTTGATTAGCCGCGTCAATGTGAGACTTTCTCCTTTTTTGTCTTCTCCACACAACCTCCATCATCATATTCTATTCTACCCATAGTGCTATGTCCATGGCTCGCGCTCATGTATTGCCTGAAAGTTGAAAAAGTTTGAGAATACTAAAGTACGAAACAATTGCTTGGCTTATCATCGGGGTTGTGCATGATGGGAGCATTTTGTGTGATGAAAAGGAAGCATGGCCAAACTATATGATTTTGTAGGGATGAGCTTTCTTTGGTTGTGTTATTTTGAGAAGACATAATTGCTTGCTTAATATTCTTGAAGTATTATTGTTTTTATATCAATATTAAACTTTTGTCTTGAATCTTTCGGATCTGAATATTCATGCCACAATAAAGAAAATTACATTGAAAATTATGTTAGGTAGCGTTCCACATCAAAAATTCTGTTTTTATTATTTACTTACTCGAGGAAGAGTAGGAATTAAGCTTGGGGATGCTTGATACGTCCCCAACGTATCTATAATTTTTGATTGTTCCATGCTATTATATTATCTGTTTTGGATGTTTAATGGGCTTTAATATGCACTTTTATATTACTAGCATATATGCCCGTGTGTTGCAACAGGAGAGCTATTTCTTTGCGAGAAGCAATGGCAGAGATAATTGATTTGTCCACCAAAAAAGATCTCCATAGCGGTGTGATAGAGAGGAGTTGTGGTCTTCTCGCTGGTCATGTTTGTCCCGTGAGATCTTGATATTGGTGGGGTTAGTTGGAGTGGCAGCAACCATCCAGCTCGTGCCATTTTTTCCTCTGGGTCTGCCTCTGTCTCGGGTTGTGTCTGCCTCCTCATTTGGTAGCTACGCGGTGACCCTCAGGGCACGATTGTTTTGACCACTCTGTCTTACAATTGTGTAACCGGATGGATTACTAATTGTAGCGCATAAATCCTGTTTCATTAGCATATTTAGCGCATAACCATACGTCACTGTCCCTTCTTTATTAGGGTTTATTCTTTTGCTTATTTTAGCACTAACGTGCCCATAATTTTTTATTCGAGCCAAACCAACATATTCTCTTTTATTGGCCCAAGAAAAAAAATTCTCCCTCGGACGACCTAGTGGGGGAGTGCGGCTAAGGCTCAATATTGCCTGTGCAATGAAACAATCTTTTTCTTGGGCCAACTGCGCAGGGGCTACTATATGAAGCTAGTTACATAAAATAGCACGCGAGACGCACATCAGTTCGTGTATGGGCCAACACACTGGTAGGCTCGAAAACGACCTGTGTTTGTAAGGCGCGAAAAAAACCCAAAAAATGATGAGTCCTACCAACCAATGGCCAACTCAAAGATTTAAGATCATACTCCAATGTCATATTGGTAAAAAATTACTTTAAAAAATATACATTTACTGAATATTCTTAGAAACATGAATAATTTTGAAAATCCCAAACATTTTTTGGCATTCTTTACATTTTTTTCAGAATTACACAACAAAATTTGAAATGTTCGAAATTCACAATTTTATTTGAAAACATGAACCTTTTATAATAACATGAATATTTTTTGAATTTGTGATTATTTTTGCAAAAGGAAACACATTTTGAACACTCAGACCAATTTTTTGAAATGTGTTTCTCTAAACTCCGACATTATTATGAATTTGCGAACATTTCACTAAAACATGAATATTTTTCTTATTTAGAAATTTTTTAAAATGCTACTTTCTTGGAAAATCTCAAATAACTTTGGAAAACACAAAGAAAAATGGATATTTTTAAAACCTGAACCAATATTGGAAGGAGTACAAAGATCTAATGTTCTGAACATTTCGCAAAACGTAATATATCTTAAAATTTTCGGCATTTTATTAAACATATTATTTTTTTGATATTATGAATTTTAAAAAAATTAAATTAACTAAAAAAGGGAGAAAGAAAAATAAAATTGAAAGGAAAAAGGAAAAAAGAAACAGGAAAGAAAAAGAGAAAGAAACGAAAAATGAAAAATTGAAACATAAGACAGAACAAAAAGAAGAAAATGGTTCAAGACAACTTGGGTGCGCTATACGAATTTGCGATTATTTTGGAATGAGAAAAAATATTTAATGTTTTGAATTTTTTTTCAAAATGTAATATATTTCAAAATTCTAATTTTTTTTAAATTGAATTTTTCTGATATTATGAACTTTTTAGAAAAAAAATAGTATACGAGAAAGGGGGAAAGAAAAATAAAATTCAAAGGAAAAAGGCAAAAGAAACAGAAAAGAAAAAGAGAGAGAAATAGAAAAAGAAAAATAGAAACATAACTTAAAACAAAGAAAAAGAAAATGGGTCAGCCCAGCTTGGTGGCCATGTGCGAATTTTCTGCTATTCGACGCTCACTGCAATAAATAGAGTTTTGCTACTTACGTGGGCACGAAAATAAACGGGCTGGCTTTGCTGGGCCACACTACCGGCGGCCCATGTATGAAATTCGGGCGTTTTTCCTTTTCTAATAGAGAACGAACAAAAAATTAGTACCACCTCGAATAGGAAAAAACTTTTCTATGGTGAACGGATGAAAAAATTGGAGAAACACACCTTGCTTTATTAGTAGGTATAGATATTTGGGACTAACCTATTAACCTAAGGCCCAGTGCAAATTGGTGTTTTTTTTGCCTATTTCAGTGTTTCACGAAAAAGGAATATCAAACGGAATCCAAACGGACGAAAACTTCGTGGGGATCTTTCTTGGAACAAACGCAACCCAGGAGACTTGGAGTACAAGTCTGGAAGTCTGCGAAGCTTCCACGAGGCAGGGGGCGCACCCAGGGGGTAGGCGCGCCCCCACCCTCGTGGGCCCCATGGAGCTCCACCGTCGTACTTCTTTTGCCTATATATACCCATGTACCCTAAAAACATCCAGGGGAGCCACGAAACCACTTTTCCACCGCCGCAACCTTCTGTCCCGTGAGATCCCATCTTGGGGCCTTTTCCGGCGATTTGCTGGAGGGGGATTCGATCACGGAGGGCTTCTACATCAACACCATAGCCTCTCCGATGATTTGTGAGTAGTTTACCAAAGACCTTCGGGTCCATAGTTATTAGCTAGATGGATTCTTCTGTCTCTTTGGATCTCAATACAAAGTTCTCGATGTTCTTGGAGATCTATTCGATGTAATACTCTTTTGCGGTGTGTTTCCGATGAATTGTGGGTTTATGAATTTGATTATCTATGAATATTATTTGGTTCTTCTCTGAATTCTTATATGCATGATTTGATATCTTTGCAAGTCTCTTCGAATTATCAGTTTAGTTTGGCCTACTAGGTTGATCTATCTTGCAATGGGAGAAGTGCTTAGCTTTGGGTTCAATCTTGCGGTGTCCTTTCCCAGTGACAGCAAGGGAAACAAGGCACATATTGTATTGTTGCCATCAAGGATAAAAATATGGAGTTTATATCATATTGCTTGAGTTTATTCCTCTACATCATGTCATCTTGCCTAATGCGTTACTCTGTTCTTATGAACTTAATACTCTAGATGCATGCTGGATAGCGGTCGATGTGTGGAGTAATAGTAGTAGATGCAGAATCGTTTTGGTCCACTTGACACGGACGTGATGCCTATATTCATGATCATTGCCTTGGATATCATCATAACTATGCACTTTTCTATTAATTTGCTCAGTAGTAATTTGTTCACCCACCGTAATATATGCTATCATGAGAGAAGCCACTAGTGAAACCTATGGCCCCTGGGTCTACTTTACATCATATAAGTTTCCGGTCTATAATTCTAGTTTACTATCTATTTTGCAATCTTTATTTTCCAATCTACACAACAAAAATATTTATCTTATTATCTTTATCAGATCTCACTTTTGCAAGTGGCCATCAAGGGAATGACAACCCCTTTATCGCATTGGTTGCAAGGTTCTTGATTGTTTGTGTAGGTATTAGGCGACTTGTGTGTAGTCTCATACTGGATTGATACCTTGGTTCTCAAAAACTGAGGGAAATACTTACGCTACTTTGTTGCATCACCCTTTCCTCCTTAAGGGAAAACTAACGCATGCTCAAGAGGTAGTACCACTTACCAACGCATGATTCAAACATGTCTAGAAAAGCAAATTGGCAAGACAGTGGAGGCATACATAGAAGATGTAGTCATCAAGACTAAACACGTCGAATCATTGGTGGACGATCTACGCCTCACATTCGACAACCTCCGAACATATGACATACGGCTCAATCCGGAAAAATGTTTTCTGCGTACCAGTCGGAAAACTGCTCAGGTTCATTATTTCCAATAGAGGGATCGAAGCGAACCCAGCCAAAATCCGAGCCTTGTCACAATTGGCAATGCCAACACACCTAAAGCAGGTCCAAAAACTAGCTGGTTGCGTGGAGGCCTTAAGCCGCTTCATCTCCAGATAAGGAGAAAAAGCGCTACCACTTTACCCACTACTCTAGCGCACTCACCACTTTGAATGGACGGATGCAGCTATAGCCGGACTGGAAGAAATAAAAGCCTTGTTAGCAGGCAACCCAATCCTAGCCACACTAGGTGTCGGCGAGCCTATGTTGCTCTACATATCTACATCTCACCAGGTTGTAAGCATCGTACTCGTCGTTGAACTAGAAGAGGAGGGACATAAATTCCCCATCCAAAAACCGGTTTACTATGTATCGGCGGTCCTTACACCGTGCAAATCTCGATACCCGCACTATCGGAAGATAGCGTATCCGGTCTTCATGGCATCTAGGAAGCTGCGACACTACTTTCAAGAGTGTTCGATCATGGTGGCATCCAAGTACCACTCAATGACTTCGTAAATAACCGGGATGCCACTAGACACATAGCCAAATGGGCCATCGAGCTCTTAGCATTTGAAATAACATACACGCCACGCCGAGCTATTAAATCTCAGGTGTTGGCCTACTTTGTCGCCGAGTGGACGGAAGCCTAACTCCCTAAAGAGTACAATGCATACCCCAACTAGATCATGTACTTCGACAACTCTAAAATGTTAGCCAGACTGGGGGCTGGTGTCATCTTAACATCCCCTACAAGGGACACAGTCCGCTACATGTTACTGATATGTCTCCGACGTGTCAATAATTTTTTATTGTTCCATGCTATTATATTATCAATCTTGGATGTTTTATATGCATTTATATTCTATTTTATATGTTTTTTGGAACTAGCCTATTAACCTAGAGCCAAGTGCCACTTTCTGTTTTTTCCTTGTTTTTGAGTTTTACGAAAAAGGATTACCAAACGGAGTCCAATTAACGTGCCAATTTTGATGATTTTTTATGGACCAAAAGAAGCCCCCAGAGTAAAAGAGTTGCACTAGAAGAGTCCCGAGCCATCCACGAGGGTGGAGGGCACGCCCTACCCCCCTGGGCGCATCCCCCTATCTCGTGGATGACTCGGAGACCCCCCCCCCTAACGTGAGAACGACACCAAAAATACCTATAAATACAGAAACATCCAGAAAATAATCTAGATCGGGAGTTTCGCCGCCGCAAGCCTCTGTAGCCACCAAAAACCAATTGGGGGCCTGTTCCGGCACCCTGTCGGAGGGGGGATCCATCACCAGTGGCCATCTTCATCATCCCAGCGCTCTCTATGACGAGGATGGAGTAGTTCACCCTCGGGGCTGAGGGTATGTACTAGTAGCTATGTGTTTGATCTCTCTCTCTCTCTCTCTCTCTCTCGTGTTCTTGATATGGCACGATCTTGATATACCACGAGCTTTGCTATTATAGTTGGATCTTATGATGTTTCTACCCCTCTATCTCCTTGTGTTGAATTGAGTTTTCCCTTTGAATTTATCTTATCGGATTGAGTCTTTAAGGATTTGAGAATACTTGATGTATGTCTTGCATGTGCTTATCTGTGGTGACATTGGGATATTCATGTGATCCACTCGATATATGTTTTGGTGATCAACTTGCGAGTTATGTGACCTTGTGAACTTATGCATGTGGGTTGGCACATGTTTTTGTCTTGACTCTCCGGTAGAAACTTTGGGGCACTCTTTGAAGTTCTTTGTGTTGGTTGAATAGATGAAACTGAGATTGTGTGATGCATATCGTATAATCATACCCGCGGATACTTGAGGTGACATTGAAGTGTCTAGGTGACATTAGGGTTTTGGTTGATTTTTTTCTTAAGGTGTTATTTTACTATGAACTCTAGGGTAGTTTGTGAAACTTATAGGAATAACCCAATGGATTGATCGGAAAGAATAACTTTGAGGTGGTTTCGTACCCTACAATAATCTCTTCGTTTCTTCTCCGCTATTAGTGACTTTGAAGTCTTTGTTGCATGGTGAGGAATAGTTATATGATCTAATTGTGTTATCCTCGTTGAGATAACTTGCACTAGTGAAAGTATGAACCCTAGGCCTTGTTTCAACGCATTGCAATACCGTTTGTGCTCACTTTTATCATTAGTTACCTTGCTGTTTTTATATTTTCAGATTACAAAAACCTATATCTACCATCCATATTGCACTTGTATCACCATCTCTTCACCGAACTAGTGCACCTATACAATTTACCATTGTATTGGGTGTGTTGGGGACTCAACAGACTCTTTGCTATTTGGTTGCGGGGTCATTTGAGAGAGACCATCTTCAACCTACACCTCCCACGGATTGATAAACCTTAGGTCATCCACTTGAGGGAAATTTGCTATTGTCCTACAAACCTCTACGCTTGGAGGCCCAACAACGTCTACAATAAGAAGGTTGTGTAGTAGACATCAGTTACAAATCGTGTATACGGACTCCAACAACGCGGCCGAATACGAGGTGTTACTGTACGGCCTTTGAATGGATATCTCTATGGGCATACAATGCCTAGAGGTGCGTGGGGATTCGAACCTCGCAATATCCCAAATAAATGGAGAATTCGATGCAAAAGATCCAAGGATGGCAGCATACCAAAATGTCGTACTCAAAATATCAGCTTGGTTTGAGGGGCTCGAGTTGCACCGCGTTGTTCGAGACATTAATCAGGCAACGGACATCCTTGCTCGAATGGGAGCTAAACGCGACCCCGTCCCACCTAACACCTTTGTGGAAAGGCTCTTCAAGCCATCTGTGATATGGTAGGATGAGAGCGGAAATACTAGCCCAGAGATGCTCATACCCCCAGATACCGAACACAATACTAATATCATCGGGGGTTCAGGCACCGAAATGAAACCTTGCGCCCATGTAATCATGGCTGTCATTGCTCCATGGACCGAACCTTTCCTGGCCTACCTTAGTAGGCAGGAGCTCCTTGATGACCAGAATGAGGCCCATTGCATAGTTCGACGCTCTAAAGCCTACAAAGTTCACGAAGGTGAACTCTACAATAAAAGTACTACTGGAGTTCTTTAGAGATGTATCTCTGAAGAGGAGGGGCGACATCTCTTATCTGAAATACATGCTGGTCTCGGCGGCCATCACGCCGCAGCTCGGGCCCGAGTAAGCAAAGCTTTCCGTATAGGTTTCTTTTGGCCGACGGCCCGAGCAGATGCACATGCCCTTGTACAGCGCTGCGTAGGATGCCAGTTTTTCGCCAATCAAAGTCATATGCCCCCACTACCCTAAGAACAATCCCCATTACACTACAAAAAATACACTTCCCTGATGATACATGTTTGTCACAGTAGGTCACGTTTTCTATCATGCATGTACATCCATGACAAATTTATGAAAGAATCAAGATAGTCATACTTGTGTTGTCCTAGAAGTGTTCCATGACATTACCAAAATTATCATCACGGAAGTGTCCACTTCCATCACGATAAATCACGCGTCACAGAAGTGCTTTCATCAAGGGTGACCGACACATGGCATCCACCATAACAGAATGTCGTTAAGCTATTGGGTCTGTTTTTGGATCAGATAACCCGTTAAGAGCCCCGACCAATGGGGATTTTCCACATGTAAAATTATCATTGGCTGGAGGAAACACGTGTTGGCTCATTGTTGGGACAGATGTCATCCACTCATTAGACCCAAAGTGCCTATGATACGCCGACACGTGGCACGGCCCAACAGAGGCCCATTCCTGTGAAAAGGCCGGCCCGTTTGACTTGGTTAAAAGGTGGCAGGCCGGCCCACGACAAGCCAGTTAACGGCCTATTCGCATATAGCCCATTTACAGCCCGCTAACCCAGGGCCCGTTTATGGCCTAACCGAATTAGGCCCAGTAGCGTCATCCGGGCCATCCAATATAATTCCAGCCCATTTTAACTTTCGGCCCATGTATATCCCATGAAGTATTTCGGCCCATATGAGTCCCTTTGTAACTCTTGGCCCATTAATGGCCCGTGGTGAAACCAGCCCGTAATGAACAGTGTATCACTTTATACCCATTAGCGCCCATTATTCCATTGGGTCATTTACAGCCCGTGTTACCTTTCGTCCTTCTGAGGGCCCATTTATTCTTGGGCTCATTTCCAGCATCACTACAAAAAAATGGGTGATTGTCGCCGTACTTCGCTGCTGTGTTGAGTACTTTACTCCATCTGATTTGGAGTGTGTCCTGCGCAGCCTTGAGCCTTTGCTTCTGCTTTTTCAAACTCCTCGTGGTGGCAACAAGCCTTTGACAGGCATTCTGCTGCTCCGGGTGCCTGTCCGGCGTTATGTTGTCTGGACTATTATCTTTGACAGAATTGGTTTGTTCGGTTTGATTCTCCGTATTGCCGTGGTCCGGCAGTAGTTCGCCCTGCTCCAACGCTGGGTCTGTATGATCATTATTTCTGCCGAGGCGGGATTTGGGGCGACGCTTATGCCGCCGCTTTGACTACTTCTCGAGGGGACAAGCCTTCGTTGTGTCCTTCTGTTCCTCGTCGTCGTCTTCTTTTGGTGTGTCTGCCATGTATACGTCATATGATGAGGTGGACGTCCAGCGCCCTGTGAGCGGTGGTTCCTCTTTGCCTCCCGCATCGTCGTCCATACTGTCGATGTATTCGGAGTCGAATTTGAGCATGTCGGTTAAATCATCGACGGTGGCTACGAAGTGGGTGGTGTGTGGGCGTCGAATTTCTCCGTCATCCGCATCCCAATCCTGTTGGCCATAGTCCGGCCAGGGCTCTCCTGACAAAGACAGAGACCTCAGTGCATTCAGAATGTCGCTGAAGGGTGAGTGCTGAAAGATATCCGTGGCGGTGATTTCCATGATCGGCGCCCAATCGGATTTGATTGGTAGGGGCGCGGATGGTTCGGAGTCCGAAAAAGAGTCTGGCACCCTGGAGTCACGGGTTGCGCAGACGGTTAGGCTGGTGTTCGGCTCGATCGTCGTTGGGACTGCAGCCCCTGAGGCGGTGTCTAACCACCCGTCCTCGATTGGCGCAGTTGGCTCCGAGCTAAGGGTCGGAGCTGATGCGGGCACGGCCTCTGGGGTACTGTTCGGTGGCAGATCTAGGTCATACCCATCGTGACAGTGCGGCGCCCGGCTGTGGCTCGGATCTGTCGAAGATCAAGTCTCCGCGGATGTCGGCCGTGTAGTTCAAACTTCCAAATCTAACCTGATGGCCAGGGGCGTAGCTTTCAATCTGCTCCAGATGGCCAAGCGAATTAGCCCGCAGTGCAAAGCCGCCGAATACGAAGATCTGTCCAGGGAGAAAAGTCTCACCCTGGACTGCATCGCTATCGATGATAGTAGGAGCCATCAAGCCTAACGGCGATGACACAGAGGAACTCTCAATGAAAGCACCAATGTCGGTGTCAAAACCGGCGAATCTCGGGTAGGGGGTCCCGAACTGTGCGTCTAGGCTAGATGGTAATAGGAGGCAGGGGACACAATGTTTTACCCAGGTTCGGGCCCTCTTGATGGAGGTAAAACCCTACGTCCTGCTTGATTAATATTGATGATATGGATAGTACAAGAGTAGATCTACCATGAGATCAGAGAGGCTAAACCCTAGAAGCTAGCTGTCAGATTTCGGGTTCCGGCAGACTCTTAAGGTTCGAACACTGGGGTGCGCGCGGAAATCATGCCTTCTACCTCCCCGTCTCACAAAGATCTAAACTACTAAAAGGATCACACAAGAGACACAAGGTTTATACTGGTTCGGGCCACCATTGTGGTGTAATACCCTACTCCAGTGTGTGGTGGATGGATTGCCTCTTGGGGCTGATGATGAAGAACAATACAAGGAAGAACAGCCTCGCGAGGGTCTGTTCTTGGCTGGGGCGACGAACTGCTGGGAGGAGTTCGGTCACCTTCTCTCTCTCTCTCTCTCTCTCTCTCTCTCTCTACTTGCTAGTCGGACCAACTAACTCTGCGAACCGGGTCCCTTCCAAGACCAGCCGATCCAACCCCTTGCTACATGGGTGACCGGTCCTATTTATAGGGGCCCTAGTCCTCTTCCCAAATATCGAGCGGGAAGGGAGCCAACAATGGCGGGCTAATTTGAAGGGGGTAGCAAGTACTCTTATCCTCACTAAAGGTGGTCTTCGCCTGTGAAAGACTCTGCGGTGACGCCGTGCTGGGCTCCATGGTGACCTCCGTCTCGTAGTCCGCTTGGTCCTGGTCTCGTTGCACCGAAATGGCAACCTTTGCCTGATGCCTCGGTACTCCGCGGCTGCGCTTGCCCCCTTTGCACCAAAGAGGAAAGAAGGACGCTCCGCGCGCTGGCGCCCGCCTGGCACCCTCGATCGTCATGACTTGCGTCACGGGCACCTCACGAGGTACCCCGCCTTGATATCTCCGTCTCCTCGTGAGCCAGCCTGAGGAGGCTGCGCCCGAGGATGCGCCGTGTCGTCCGCCTCACGAGGCTTGGCCCCTCGCAAGGGTCTTGAGTCTTGTGCTGATGAAGATGGGCCATGTTGGGCCCCCATTTGAGCCATGCCGCAGGCCGCAGGCAGACAAGTCTGGGGACCCCCGTTCCCAGAACGCCGACAGTAGCCCCGGGCCCAAGGCGCGCATGGGCTTGGCCGTGCCGAGAGGCGAAAGGGCAAGGGCGAAGCGCCGTGGGCCCTAACAGCCTGCGGCCTTGGGCGCCGCGTGGCGGTTGATGGGACGTGGGCGACTCCACTTCCCCACGACGCCTTGGTGATCGCGCGAGCCGGACAAGTCCCTGCATTCAAATCGTGTCATGATTACCTGTGATCGTGGAGGCCGGCGGTTGGCCTTCGCCGGCTATAAGTACTGTACGGCGCGTGCCCTTCCAGTCCATTCCTCCTGGCTTCTCCTTCTTCCCGATCCTTGCTCCGTCTTGGTGTGATGGCTCCGATCCGCCGGTTCTCCACAGCGGAGAAGGGGAAAACTCCTCGAGAGGGGCCAGACCCGCTCCCGCTGAAGAAGCGGCTAGCCCTTTGCAGCCGGGGCGAGGAAGACCGGCAGGAGGAGCTGAGGCCCTGGTGCGAGCGGGCTCCGCCGGGGTTCCCGCTTCCTTTGTACGCCCCCGCCGAGGGCCCCGAGTGTGTCGATGCTGATCTCCGCAGCCGGCGCCGTCGTAGGCGCCGTCGGGTCACGAAGGCGTGGGTTGTTCTTCCCGGAGTCCATGCCGAGGGCTCCTCCCACGAGTTCGTGCTCCACGTCGTCGTTCCTCTTCAGTCCTGGATCCATCTGCCTCCCTTCTTCGTCTCCGTCGTCCCTCCAGGAGGGCCTCTGGAACTCTGGCTGCAGCACGCCAGCTGCAGCACCCTCGCGACCGAGGCTGAGATCGTGGTCGCTGCCCCGGGCGAGGTCTACTTGTCCCGCGGCTGGAGAGAAATCGCCCGGGTTTGCAAGGAGAGGGGCGCCTTCGTAGTCCACCTGGAGTACGACGGCGCTGCGGTGATGTTCTTCAAGGTCTTCGACGCGATCGGGCGCCGGCTGGAGTGTTGCCGCGGGAGAGGTGGCCAGGACCTTGCCCTGGTGAGGGCTAGGCCCGTCGACCGCTCCCTTGGCGAAGGCGCCGGGGGGTCTAGCGACTCCAGCGAGATCTTCGTGACTCCAGAGACGAGCGACGACAGCTACGAGCCCCCGAGCCGACGCCGCTCCCGGAGCAGGGCGGGCTCGTCAGGCCGTCGCCAACCTTGATCTGGATGTGGTTGGCGCCGGTGCCTGACGGCCCACTGTTGATGATGGCATCTTCTACAGGAGCCCGTGTAGTTAGCACTCCTTAGGATCCGTCCCTGCGAGGAATCAAAATGCGCCCCACGGGGGCTTGTAAGGTGTCTGTAGTCCCGTTTGTTAATATATGACCTTCGCTATGGATTTGTGTGAGTTGCTGATTTCGTCATAGCTCAGTTCTCCCTTTCGAACCTCGCGAGGGCTTGGTGCTCTACGCCGACAGGTCCCAGTCCCAAGGCGGCGTCAGCCGTCGCTGGTATGCCAGGTCGCGATGCCGTGGTCAAGGCCAGGAGGTGAGCGACCCCGGGTCCGGTAAGAGCCACTGAGTCGCGATGCTCAGGAGGTCCCCTTTGGCGCCCAAGCAGTCGTTGCTTGGTGAGAAAGGGAGGCAACATCGCTAGTACGGAATTGCCTTAGGTGCGGGGGTAGTGCCACGGTAGCCAGCGCTGTGGGAGGTGACTTATCTCGAGAGTCGGGGATTATTGCTGATGCGCCGTCGGGTTCGCGCGTCGGTAGGAGCGGAATCGCTCGGCAAGGTCCTCGTGAGCCCCTTCCCCCTCGCCTCTGCTCCCCTTTCTGCTCTACGTCCTCGGGTCCCGGCCCTCGAGCTTGTCTCAGCCATCGCTGGTATGCCAGGTCGCGATGCCGTGGACAAGGCCAGAGGGTGAGGGCTGGAGAGCCAGTAAGAGCCGTGAGTCGCGATGCTCAGGCACCCCCCCTTTAACGTGCAAGTGGTTCGTGCGGGCGAGGGTGAAGGGAACCTCGTGAGGGCCTTGGCTAGCGTAGTCCCCTCCAAAGATCCTGCAGGTTCATCACAGAAAGAAGATGGGGTTGCCATGGCAGTCATTAGTCGATCGTTAGTCGCTCAAGAGCTCGCTGGTTGGAGTGGGTGAGGTGTATCTGGGCACCCATGAGCCAGCGCGGGACTCACGAGGCCCTACCTCTAGGCGGGTTGCGCCTGGCACTGGGTTGTATCTTGAGATGTGTCCCTGCAAAACTTGGTTAGATGCCGATACTCTATGTCCTCGGGTCCATCACCCTTCTTTCGGTCTTCACCTTCGTTTACGAAGCCATGGTGGGCATCCCTCCTTCAGTTGCCTTGCTGCACCACTTCTTCTCACTGCGTCTTGTCGACCCTTCCCAATGCTGGGCATGCGTGAGCTTTTCTATCGAGCCTGCGACCGAGGCCTCTGGGATTGACTTCAAACTCCCCCAGCCCGCGGGTGGGTTCCGCGAGTGGTGGTTGTACGTGGACGCAGGGGTACCCAGCCCCCTACTATCGGAGCCGACCTCACCTGCTGTCCCCAATTCGGGTTGGGGTCAGGAGACGCTCAAGAGCCCCCGGCTCGTCTTCATCTGGAGCCGCTTCACGCTCCTGAGGAAGCTTGGCGTGACAGCGCCCAAAGTGGTGAAGGAGTTTTTGTTGTGCCGTGTCGCTCCCTTGCAGCGCCACTTTCGCCAGATGTGGGCTTTCCGTGGGTGCGAGGATAACATGAGGCTCTAGGAGGAGGACCTGGCTCCGGCGGTGCTGAAGTCGACGCTCTTGACCTTAGCCGGTGACCTCAACCCCGGCAACGTCCGGCAGGGAGGGGCCCTGCTGTATCTCTGCCAGAGCAGGGCCGACTTCGTGAAGCAGATGCCTGTCTTCGATGAATGGGGGCTGCGCCCGGCCGGCCTCCAGGGACCTCGCGAGAACCCGATGGTGGTGACTGCCCTTCCAACCGGCCAAGGCGGCTCCTCCTCAAGTGGCGGAGCAGGGAGGCAGGAGGCGCCTGAGGCCGAGGGTGCCCCTGAAGAGGTGGCAGCGCCGGGTGGCACTCGCGAGGGGACAGCTCCTGAGGCCCGTGCCGCTGCGGCTGAAGGCGGCAAGCAGCCGCTCCCGGCGCCCGGGGCTGAGGCCTTGGAGGCCCCAGTCACGTCTTCTGGCGAGGCAATGGAAGGCAGGCGCTAGGCAGGCGCCCCTGACGCGGACCGCTCTGATGCTCCGCCCTCGCAGCAGGATGATCCTTGCGCTCTTCTCTTGGGCCGCTTCTGCGTGGACTTTGAGGCCCTCCAGAGGAAGAGGGAGGCCCTAGGTGATGACTTCCCTTGTCGCGCGCTGAAGCGCGGGAAGTATTTCTCCACTGATGAGTAAGTCCTCTTTCTCTCTAGCTCTTGATCCCCTTGCTGCTTCCGCTGATCCTTGTTCCGCAGGCCCCTCTCGACTGAGCTCGCGGAAATCGCTGAGGTGCCGCCTCCCTTAGCTTCGTCCCCTCTACTGTCTTCAAGTGCTCCGAGCAGCTCTGCCCTGGTGGTGAGGGCATCTGAAGGGGCAGACCATCCCGAGGTGCACCGTGGCCCGTCATTCCCCGCGATCTTCCTTCGCGGGCCCTCTCGGGGAATAGCCGGCTTGCCGTGGGCTTCTCGTCTGGTCGGGGACCATGACTGGTTGAGGCGCCTCCTACACCCCTCATCTGGAGACGGGCTGACTCTAGGCCGGGC
The DNA here is from genome assembly GCA_034509565.1 of Triticum monococcum. Classification (NCBI taxonomy): domain Eukaryota; kingdom Viridiplantae; phylum Streptophyta; class Magnoliopsida; order Poales; family Poaceae; genus Triticum; species Triticum monococcum. The sequence continues at coordinate 93,092,581 of CM067843.1, read as the reverse complement.
TTCCGGCGCGACGCGCCCGGCCATCGCGAGGGCGCCAGCCCCCAGCCCCCTACCCGGAGGAGGAACAATGATTCGCGGCCCCCGGCGCTTGCTTGGGGCGGATGATGGTGTGGAAGATGTGCTTGAGCGCGCCCGGGAGCGCCGCGCCCGCCGCCAGGGGTTCCTTCAAAGAGCGGCCGACGCGGTGAACTTGCTTGGAGAGGAACTCGCTGATGAAGACGCGTGCCTGGAGGCCGAGGGCCTGCGCCTGGCTGCAGGGAGGCGCGAGCTGGAGGCCACCATCGTCCTCGCGCGCCGTCAGCAGGATCTTGATGACGAAGAGGCGAAGGCGTCGCTGGAGGCCTCTCGAGTGGCCCGATCCCAGGCCGCCGAGGAAGCCCGGAGAGCTGACCGATGGCGAGAGGCAGCGTAGGAGCTGGCTCGCGAGCTCCTGGCCCGGTGCCACTCACTAGAGGAGCAGGCGGAGCTGCGTGAGCTGGCCCTGGCGTCGATGCGGGTGGCCTCCGGCGACCCAGCTGAGCTCCAGAGGCGTGAAGAAGCGTTGACGCTGGAAGCCGACGAACGCACTCGCGAGTACGAGCGTCTGGAGACGAGGGAGCGCCTAGTGACGCAGGCGGAAGACGATGTCGCTGCACGGGAAGCGCGTGTCCTGGAGGAGGTTTGTCGTCGGGTGGCGACGGCGCGCCAAGGCCTCGAGCGAGAGTTCGAGGGGAAGCTAGGGATGATCCGGGTCGAAGCCGAGGGCAGAACTGCAGCCCTGAGGGCCCAACGCAATGAGGCGACGCGGCTGGTCGACGCCTCCCGGGCCGCCCTTGAGGCAGCGCAAAAGGAGCTGGTTGCCTCCCAGGCCGAGGTGCTCCGTCTTCGCCAGCGGATGGAGGAGGTCGAGGCCGTCGAGCGCCAGAACACCGACGAAATACGCCAGCGGCGGGTCCTGGAGCACGCGCACGGCCCCATGCTCACCACGCTCAGGGTGAGGGCTAACGCAGCCTTGGGCAACATCTGCGAGGCAGCCGTCGGCGAGCCGCACACGATTAACTATGTCGGCAACCTGCAGTTCTTCACCGCTGTGGTAACACAGCTGGAGGCTCGGTCGGTCAGGGCCGACAGGTTGGTGGAGGAGAGGAGCGGCGCCCTGCTCGGGCGCGCCTTTTCCCGCGTCTTCAGCCATCTCCGGAACATGGATCCCCATTTCGACTTTGACGCCGCCATCGCCCCAGTTCCCCAGGCCGTCTGAGGCGACCTGGCGGAATGGGTGGAGAACAACATGGATGCTCTCGTCCGAGCCTTCACTTTGGATGACGACGACGTGGTCGTGGCTGCCGACGAAGGCGGCGTGGTGGATGGCCCCGACGCCACTGGTGGTGGCGCAGACGATGAGGGCGGATTCAGTGATGCCAGCGACAGCTCGGGAGGCGCCCCCGAGGATGCGTTGGGGGATTTGCCAGACTGACCATGTACATCTCCTGTCTTTTACCCTGCATGAATAGAGCTCAGGTGTTTGGCCTGACGGTCGTGAGAGCATTTTGGGAGGGGAAGCCCCTCATGTAAAAACTTGTGTCCAACGTATCAGTAGTAGTCAAATTGCGCGCGCGCCTGACGGCGGGCTGGTTTACCTTTGCCCCACGCTGGCCCCGAGGCGGCCTGCAGGAGGGCGCGACGCCTTGGCTTCTCTCTAGTTGGGTCCTCAGGATGTGGGATCATTGCTGATGAAAAACTTCACATGCGTTGGCCTTCTTCACGGGCTCTGGGCCTTCTCCTGATCGTAATGACTTCACAGGCATTCGCCTTCTTCACAGGCTCTGGGCCTTTTCCAGAACGTGAGTGCTTCACAGGCACTCGCCTTGCTTCACAGGCTCTGGGCCTTTTTAAACAGGACAACCTCCGCAGGCACCCGAAAATCCTCCTGAGGGGGAGTAACAGCGGCAGTCTGGGTTGCGCACGAGCCAGGCCTGACCCGACTCGCGAGGGGAGGCAGCTGTGACGGAGCGGTAACCAGAACGCGAGAAACGGCTCGAGCGAGAATAAGCACCCCTTCCCCGAACACACGCAAATCTCAAATTTGAATCCAACTTAAATCCAGTGGGGGAAAGCAACAGCCAAAGGGAAAGGCAACGAAAAGCAGATAAAAAGCCGCGTCCGGCACCTAATCTAGTCTTGGACGTCTTCTCACCAGCGCGGAGCTAAGTGCTGTCCACTGGGCGTGGGAGGGAGCCCCAGGGCCTGAGGCCGGCACCCCTGAGACTCCGGGGCATGTACAGCCCCACTCATTATTATGTGAGAGTGTCACGGGGCGGCAAGCTTCACAGGCACTAGGCCTTCTTCACAGGTACTGGCCTTGCTTCATATCGCCAGACGAGGGCCCCGCCTTGTGCCACGCTCTAGTGCCATCAGCAACAACCGGAACCCAGAACGCCACCCGATGGGGTAGAGCGGTCGCCAGCGGTTCCCCCGACGACCACGGGCCCTCCGCCTGGGGCAGGCCCTGAGGCACCTCCCCAGTAGAGGGCCTACCTCCTGAGAACGCCTTGCTCCGAACGTCGCGGTGGTGATGTAGGGTCTCGACCCCTCTCCCGCAGCCCCCTGCGCCCTCCTCCCGAGGGGTAGGAGACTGTGGGAGCGGGGCAGCTGCTTGCCGCGGCGACCTGCACCTCCTGCGATCCATGGTTAGCATATACCTGCCCCTGAAGAGTTAGCGGTGCCCGATAGTCGTTGCCTCCAGCGTGGCCAGCGGATTCGTCCATGGGCTCCTGGAAGGGTTCAGCTTCTACTGCCTCGTCCCCCCAGCTTGGGCCGAGGAGCAAGCCTTGCCTGCTCTCGTGAGGGTGTCCTTGGTCCAGCAAGAGGGGCACGTATTCCTCTGTCGTCGTCATCCCAAATGCCACGCCATGATGCCCCGCACGCCATGCGGTCCCAACTGTCGTGCCTACCGTGGGGTGGCAGCGCGGCAGCCCCCCGGGGCCGCGGGTCACTCCGAGTCCTTCTTCTTCGCGGGCCAGGGGCGGAGGCAGCGCCGCCGCCGGTCCGGTGCTGACAGCTTCACTGGCGTCGGAGTAGCTTTGGAGTCCGTGGGCATGCGCGGAGCCCCCGCGCGGGCCGCCCTGGGCCTGAGATGGGAGCTGGGTGGAGAAGAGGTGAGCCCCCGAGGCGCCGAAGCCCAGGAGCTCTGCCACTCGCTCCAGCAGCATGTCATGGCCGCCCTCCAGCAGTCTACACCACAGCAGCTCCCGGGGCACCATGAGCGCGGCCCTTGAATTCGCCTGCTCCCGGCGGGTGTACGGCGTGGTGGCCGCGGCGTGGTTGGAGGCCCTTGCCGCCGACCGCGCTTGTCGCGGTGTGAGGGTTGCGGAAGCCTGTCCGCTTCGCCCACGGCCCGCAGCACCCTGCGGGCCGCGAGCTGCCTGGGGCGCGGGGTCGCCCGAGGCGGGCGGCTCCGCGCAGGTGGGCCACGCCGTCCATGGACCTTGGTTGCCTGCCTGGCCGCCGGACATGGTGATGACGATGCGACGGGAGTCGGAGCGGAGTGGTGGAAGACAGATTCCGGCGCACCCCTACCTGGCGCGCCAAATGTCGGATTTCGGGTTCCGCCAGACCCTTAAGGTTCGAACACTGGGGTGCGCGCGGAAATCACGCCTTCTACCTCCCCGTCTCACAAAGATCTAAACTACTAAAAGGATCACACAAGTGACACAAGGTTTATACTGGTTCGGGCCACCATTGTGGTGTAATACCCTACTCCAGTGTGTGGTGGATGGATTGCCTCTTGGGGCTGATGATGAAGAACAATACAAGGAAGAACAGCCTCGCGAGGGTCTGTTCTTGGCTGGGGCAACGAACTGCTGGGAGGAGTTCTGTCACCTTCTCTCTCTACTTGCTAGTCGGACCAACTAACTCTGCGAACCGGGTCCCTTCCAAGACCAGCCGATCCAACCCCTTGCTACATGGGTGGCCGGTCCTATTTATAGGGGCCCTGGTCCTCTTCCCAAATATCGAGCGGGAAGGGAGCCAATAATGGCGGGCAAATTTGAAGGGGGACAGCAAGTACTCTTATCCTGACTAAAGGTGGTCTTCGCCTGCGAAAGACTCTGCGGTGACGCCGTGCTGGGCTCCATGGTGACCTCTATCTCGTAGTCCGCTTGGTCCTGGTCTTGATGCACCGAAATGGCAACCTTTGCCTGATGCCTCGGTACTCCGCGACTGCGCTTGCCCCCTTTGCACCAAAGAGGAAATAAGGACGCTGCGCACGCTGGCGCCCGCCTGGCACCCTCGATCGTCATGGCTTGCGTCACGGGCACCTCGCGAGGTACCCCGCCTTGATATCTCCATCTCCTCGTGAGCCAGCCTGAGGAGGCTGCGCCCGAGGATGCGCCGTGTCGTCCGCCTCGCGAGGCTTGGCCCCTCGCGAGGGTCTTGAGTCTTGTGCTGATGAAGATGGGCCATGTTGGGCCCCCATTTGAGCCACGCCGCAGGCCGCGGGTAGGCAAGTCTGGGGACCCCCGTTCCCAGAACGCCGACACTAGCCTATGGTATGATTGTATGTTGTCCTGCGGACTAAAACCCTTTGGTTTATATAGACACCGGAGAGGGTTAGGGTTACATAAGGTTGGTTACAAAGGAGGAGATATCCATATCCGTATTACCTAGCTTGCCTTCCACGCCAAGTAGAGTCCCATCCGAACACGAGACGAAGTCTTCAATCTTGTATCTCCATAGTCTAACAGTCCGGCCAATGGAGATAGTCCGGCTGTCTGGAGACCCCCTAATCCAGGACTCCCTCAGAACCCATCTAATAAGTCTAGGTTTAGCATCTTTCTTTTCCATGAGATATTTAATAGCAGCATGATCAGTGTGAATAGTTACGTTAGAATCAACAATATAATGTCTGAACCTATCACAAGCAAATACAACTACTAAGAATTCTTTTTCAGTAGTAGCATAATTTCTTTGAGCATTGTCTAGGGTTTTACTAGCATATTGAATAACATTTAATTTCATATCAACTCTTTGCCCTAGAACAACACCTACAGCATAATCACTAGCATCACACATAATTTCAAAGGGTAAATTCCAATCAGGTGGCTGAACAATAGGTGCAGAGATCAATGCTTTCTTAAGTATTTCAAATGCTTCTACGCAATCATCATCAAAGACAAATGGTATATCTTTTTGTAATAAATTAGTCAGAGGCCGAGAAATTTTGGAGAAGTCCTTAATGAACCTCCTATAAAAACCGGCATGACCAAGGAAACTTCGTATACCTTTTATGTCCTTGGGACACCGCATCTTTTCAATAGCATCAACCTTGGCTTTATCAACTTCAATACCTCTTTCAGAAACTTTATGCCCCAAGACAATACCTTCATTAACCATAAAGTGGCACTTTTCCCAATTCAAGACAAGATTAGTTTCTTCACATCTCTACAAAACTCAATCAAGTTTGCTCAAGCAATCATCAAAAGAAGATCCATAGACGGAGAAATCGTCCATGAAGACCTCACAAATCTTTTCACAAAAGTCAGAGAATATAGCCATCATGCATCTTTGAAAGGTAGCGGGTGCATTACATAAACCAAAAGGAATACATCTATAAGCAAAAGTACCAAAAGGGCAAGTAAAAGTAGTCTTTGATTGATCCTTAGCTGACACGGGTATTTGAGAGAACCCAGAATAACCATCTAGAAAGCAAAAATGTGTATGTTTGGATAATCTTTCTAGCATTTGATCGATAAAAGGTAAGGGGTAATGATCCTTTTTAGTGGCCTTATTTAATATGTGGAAATCAATTACCATCCTATAACCTGTAATAATTCTTTGAGGAATCAATTCATCTTTATCATTAGGAACGACAGTTATACCTCCCTTCTTAGGGACACAATGGACAGGACTTACCCACTGACAATCAGCAACATGATAAATTATACCTGCCTCAAGGAGCTTTAGTATTTCCTTTCTTACCACTTCTTCCATTTTAGGATTCGGCCGTCATTGATGATCAGGAACTGGTTTAGCATCTTCTTCCAAATTTATTTTATGTTGACATAGAGTGGGACTAATGCCCTTAAGATCATCAAGAGTATACCCAATAGCAGCATAGTGCTTCTTCGGAGTTTTCAATAATCTCTCTTCTTCATGTTCTGAAAGGTTAGCACTAATAATAATAGGATATATCTTTTTCTCATCAAGATAAGCATATTTAAGAGTATCAGGCAACGGTTTAAGCTCAAACACGGGATCACCCTTGGGTGGAGGAGGATCCCCTAGGATTTCAACAGGCAAATTGTGTTTCAAAATAGGTTCATGTTTAAAGAATACTTCATCTATTTCCCTTCTTTCATTCATAAACATATCATTTTCATGGTCTAGCAAATATTGTTCTAAAGGATCACTAGGAGGTACGGCAATAGAAGCAAGACCAATAATTTCATCCTTACTAGGTAATTCTTCTTCACAGTGTTGTCTACCAAATTTAGAGAAATTAAATTCATGAGACATATCATCTAAACCGATAGTAACAGCATACTAAATCTATCTTAGCATTAACAGTGTTCAAGAAGGGTCTACCAAATATAATGGGACAAAAGCTATCTTGTGGGGAACCAAGAACAGGAAAATTAGCAGGATATTTAGTTTTCCCACACAAGACATCAACATCTCTAACAATTCCCATAGGTGAAATAGTATCTCTATTGGCAAGTTTAATTCTGACATCAATATTTTCTATCTCAGCAGGTGCAATATCATGCATAATTTCTTTGTATAAGGTGTAAGGTATTGCACTAGCACTAGCACCCATATCACATAAGCCATGATAACAATGATCTCCTATTTTAACAGAAATAACAGGTGAGGGAGTCCTAGATTAAGTGGTGTCCGGATGGCCGGACTATACCTTCATCTGGACTCCAGGACTATGAAGATACAAGATTGAAGACTTCGTCCCGTGTCCGGAAGGGACTTTCCTTGGCATGGAAGGCAAGCTTGGTGATACGGATATTCAGATCTCCTACCATTGTAACCGACTCTATGTAACCCTAACCCTATCCGGTGTCTATATAAACCGGAGGGTTTTAGTCCGTAGGACAACATACACATCAACAATCATACCATAGGCTAGCTTCTAGGGTTTAGCCTCTCTGATCTTGTGGTAGATCTACTCTTGTACTACCCATATCATCAATATTAATCAAGCAGGACGTAGGGTTTTACCTCCATCGAGAGGGCCCGAACCTGGGTAAAACTTCGTGTCCCTTGCCTCCTGTTACCATCCGGCCTAGACGCACAGTTCGGGACCCCCTACCCGAGATCCGATGGTTTTGACACCGACATTGGTGCTTTCATTGAGAGTTCCTCTGTGCCGTCGCTGTCAGGCCCGATGGCTCCTACGATCTTCAACAGCGATGCAGTCCAGGGTGAGACCTTCCTCCCCGGACAGATCTTCATCTTCGGCGGCTTCGCACTTCGGGCCAATTCGCTTGGCCATCTGGAGCAGATCGAAAGCTACGCCCCTGGCCGTCAGGTCAGATTTGGAAGTTTTAACTACATGGCTGACATCCGCAGGGACTTGATCTTCGACGGATTCGAGCCACTGCCGAGCGCGATGCACTGTCCCGACGAGCATGATCTAGCTCTGCCACCGAACAGTGCCTTGGAGGCCGCACCCACATCGGCTCCGGTCCCTAATTCGGAGCCAACTGTGCCGATCGAGGATGGGCGGTTGGACGCCACCTCGAGGGCTGCGATCCCAACGGCGATTGAGCCGAACACCAGCCCTGCACTCCGCGAGACTCATGACTCCAAGGAGCCGGACTCTTTTCCGGACTCCAAACCCTCCGCGCCCCGGCCTGTCGAATCCGATTGGGCGCTGATCATGGAGTTCACTGCCGCGGACATCTTTCAGCACTCGCCTTTTGGCAATATTCTGAAGTCACTTAAGTCTCTCTCTTTATCAGGAGAGCCCTGGCCGGACTGCGGCCAGCGAGGTTGGGATTCGGACGATGAAGAAATTCAAAGGCAGTGTTCCTATTGCCAAAACTTCGGATTTGAGAGTTCTTCTTGATCACCCTTCTCCCGTACAGGACTCAAAAGGTGCGGTCAGTGAGGTTCCTCGAGGGCCTGGCATCTTGAGCTTAAGGACTCCACTCTTCGGAAGGCCTGTTCGGCAGTTCAGTTGCCGCACAAACGATGCAAGAACCAAGGAAGCAGCCAAGCCACGCCACATTACGGAACTCCCAGGTGGTCTCTATCACGAGCAGTATACCTGTTTTGCACATTATTCCGCAGCTTGCCCCTGGAGCGGACATGTTACATAGTCCAACCTTTTGCTTATCGCATTATTTGTATCGTTCTGCTTTGATCGCAGCTCTTTTTAATAAATAATGCATAGCTTTTGTCTATTTTTGCATTACCTTTTTTATATATTTATATATGTTCCTTAACGACATGTTGCACCCGTACACTTTGGTATGGCCAAAATACGCCAGGGGCTTCCGTACCCCTCAACATGGTGTGAGAAGTCCGAACACTTTAACAAGTACAGCACCCCGAACTTATAGCATTATATGCATCGGCTCCGAATCATGTCTTGGGTCAATAGTTGGGTTTGCCCGGCTCCTATGTTTTGGTGCCTTACGTTTCGCTATATCGGCTAAGGTAGCACTAGGAGAACCACTGCGATTGTGCCCCGGTTGAGCTGGGTCGAGCACCTCAGTGGAGAAAGCTAAAACTGACCGTCATGATGAGGCGAGAGCTGGTCGCTGTTCGAGAGGTTTTTTCGAGTCCCTAAAGAATTATGCCGCTTAGGGCGAGGAGCTGGCTCTATCCGGCCAAGGCGTGGATAGCGCCCCGAACTTGGTATTCTGAATACTAGGGGCTTCGCCGAAATTTAGAATTATAGAATTCTATGGCTAAGTGAGAGTGTTCACGCATTATAGTCCGATTGCCTCGTTCGTCGGGCTGAGCGCCTCCCTCGAAGGACCCAAATATGGGAAAAAGAGCGTCCAGGTTTATCCCCGAACACCCCAGCACTAGCGGCAAGGGGGCAGAAGCCGACGACTCGCCATCTCTCAGTATTGATAAACAGCCGCACAGAAGGTAATATTTTAAATTCAAACAGCATTGCTTAAGCGCATATGAACAAGTTTTCAGCGCATAGGACAAAACGAGCTAGTTTTACTCAAAAATTACATCCATAGAACATTCCTCCGCCACAAGGCGGGCACCCTTCAGAACATCCTTATAATAATTTTCGGGCTTACGATGCTCTTTCCCCGGCGGTGGCCCGTCCTTCACAAGCTTCCCAGCATCCAGCTTGCCCCAGTGCACCTTCCCACGGGCAAGGGCCCTACGGGCACCTTCAATGTAGACGGAGCGCTTGATGACTTCGAGCCTTGGACAGGCCTCCACCAGCCGCCACACCAGCCCAAAATAGCTCCCAGGCTGAGCCTCTCCAGGCCACAGCCGAACTATGAGGCGCCTCATGGCCTGTTCGGCCGCCTTGTGGAGCTCGACCAGTTGCTTCAACTGGTCGCTCAGGGGCACGGGGTGTCCGGCCTCAGTGTACTGAGACCAAAACACCTTCTTCGTCGAGCTGCCCTCCTCGGCTCGATAGAATGTGGCAGCATCAGATACACTCCGGGGAAGGTCTGCGAACACGCCTGGAGAACTCCGGATTCGGGTAAGTAACAAGTAACTCACGCTTATGTGTTTACTTTGCATAAAGAATGCCTTACCCACCGCTATCTTCTTCACCTCATCCAACTCCTGGAGGGTCTTCTGGGATTCTGCCTTGGCAGACTTGGCACTTTCAGTAGCCGCCACGAGCTCGGACGCTCGCGTCCTTGAGTCATGCTCCAAACTCTCATGTTTTTTCATGAGAGCCTGGAGCTCTTGCCGCACCTTGCCAACCTCGGCCTCATACTTTTCTCGCTCAACGCACTCCGCGGCCGACCTATTCTCGGCCTCGAGCAGCGCTTGCTTCAGGGTCGCCACCTCAGACGTGGCCCCTACAATAGCCATGATAATCCTGTCATTTTTTGCAATTGCACCTTTTTATATATACATATATTTAATTTAAACAAGGTATTTCTTACCTTCATTGTCCTCGAGCTGCTTCTTGGCACGTCCGAGCTCTTGCTCGGACCGCTCGAGGTTCTACTTTAGCACGTCCACTTCCGCAGTGAGTGCGGCGAACGCCAGCAGGGAAGCCTGCACACGCATATTGACTCTTTTTATACTCCTGCGATTTTTTATTTGATCCTCTATTCGGCTTTTCTTTCCGAACGCCAAACAGAGCATCAGAGGCTACTGTCTATGCGGTAATGTTATTTACACATTCTTTACTTACCTCAAAGCCTGTTAAAAGGCTTGTACAAGCTTCAGTCAGTCCGCTCTTAGCGGACTGAACCTTCTGGATCACCGCACTCATAATAGTGCGGTGCCCCTCATCGATGGAGGCGCCTTGGAGCGCCTCCAACATATTGTCCGGCGCCTTTGGTTGGACGGAGGTCGCCGCCATGGTGGGCTTGCTCCTCTTGGAAGGAGGTTCCCTACTGGACTCTGGAACCTTTGAAGGTTCCGGAGCGGTGTCCGGCCTAGGGCCGGACTTGGAGCCCTGGGGGGCTTCGTGCCCCTTACTCCTAGAGTCCGGGAGGTCGCCTTGCGGCGTCTCCAGGACCACCTCCTCCCGGATTGGACCCTGTTGGGACAACACTTTGGTGTCGTCTGTAGGGCGAGGGGAGGAAGCCGTCAGTAGCGAGTTCACGTCCGACGAGTCCAGTGAGCCGCTCGACGACGCGTCGAGCCAGTCTTTGGGTGGGCTGCATAAACATATTCAACATAAGGGAAAGTTGTGCAATAAACGAATACTATGAAATCACTCCGGTATCCGGATACTTATGATTTCGCCAAGGGCTTGGCCCTGGGCGGCCACTTTTCTTCGTCGTCGGCGGCGTTGGTGGAGTAGTCTGGAGGAGGGGTTCTCCCTCTCTTGGACCCCTCGGCCTCCCCAGTTGAGGCGGCCTTCCTTTTCTTCCCTTCCCCCGCTGGAGGGGGAGGGGTCTCTTCTTCCTCCTCCTCATCTTCGTGGGAGGAGTGCGTCTTGGACTCGTCGGACGATGAATCCGACACCTCCGGGCGCCGGGCAGTCTTTCGAGTCCCCGTAGCCTTCTTCTTGGCCTTCTTCTCCGGCACCACATAGGGTGCCGGAACCAGCAGCTTCACCAATTGAGCGTCTGCTGGGCCTTCGGGCAAAGGAGCCGGACAGTTGATCTGTCCGGACGTCACCTGCCAATCCTGTCAAAGGTAAGGGAGCTTAGATCCCGCACAGAGTTGAACTATGAAAAACTAGTGCCCTGTAAAAGGTACAAAAAACTTACCGCACTAGCATGATGCTGCGCGCTGTATCCGCGATCCTCGGTAGCAGATGCGGGAGCCTCGGCGCCTTTGAAAAGCCCCTTCCAGGCATCTTCGTATGTCGTGTCGAAGAGCCTGCTTAGAGTTTGGTGCCGCGCCGGATCGAACTCCCACAGGTTGAAAGCCCGTTGTTGACACGGGAGGATCAGGCGGATGAGCATAACATGGACTACGTTGACAAGCCTGAGTTGCTTGTTCACCAGGGATTGGATGCATGTTTGTAGTCCGGTCACCTCCTTTTGCCTGCCCCATGACAGGCCCGTCTCTTTCCAAGACGTGAGCCGCGTTGGGGGGCCGGACCGAAACTCGGGGGCTGCGACCCACTTAGGGTCGCACGGCTCGGTGATGTAGAACCACCCCGATTGCCACCCCTTCAGGGTCTCCACAAAGGAGCCCTCGAGCCATAGGATGTTGGCCATCTTGCCAACCATGGCCCCGCTGCACTCCGCCTGGTTGTCGCGCACCACCTTCGTCTTGACGTTGAAAGTCTTAAGCCATAGGCCGAAATGGGGGCGGATGCGGAGGAAAGCCTCGCACACGACGATAAACGCCGAGATGTTGAGGACAAAATTCGGGGCCAGATCATGGAAATGCAGGCCGTAGTAGAACATGAGCCCCCGGACAAATGGATGCAGAGGGAAGCCCAGTCCGCGGAGGAAATGGGGGAGGAATACCACCCTCTCATGGGGCCTGGGAGTGGGGATGAGCTGCCCCGTTTCAGGAAGCCGGTGCGCGATGTCGCTAGCCAGATATCCGGCCTTCCTCAACTTTTTGATGTGTCCCTCTGTGACGGAGGAGACCATCCACTTGCCTCCCACTCCGGACATGGCTGGAGAAGGTTGAGGTGAGGAGTGCGGACTTGGGCGCTGGAGCTCGAATGCGCGAGAATGGATAGGCGAAGGAGGAAGAAGGCGTAGGTGAAAAGGTGGATCCTTATCCCCTTATATGGGTGGACGCAACTACATGTCCCCACCAGCCTGATGAAACTCGCCTATCTCCCAAGCGCCATAATCAAAGGCGCGGTTGGCTTACCCACGCCCGTATTGATGAGAATCCCGGAATAAGGGGACACGGTCTCTGCTTTAACAAGACATGCCAAGGAAACCGCCTCGCATAACGCGCTGAGATGAGACAGTAAAACGGTTCGAATAAAAGCTTGGCCGTGGTGCGATGTCACACTACAGAATACGTCAGCAGATTTGATTTGTGTAAATATTATTCTCTCTATGGCAATATGTGGAAAAACTTATTTTGCAGAGTCGGACACTACCTTTGTGTTCAAAATCTTCTATGAAGTACTTGGTTGAGGAACCCGCCTTGGAATGTCGAAGACAATTTGCGCGCCGGACTCGTCGTCATTGAAGCCTGGTTCAGGGGCTACTGAGGGAGTCCTGGATTAGGGGGTGTCCGGATGGCCGGACTATACCTTCAACTGGACTCCAGGACTATGAAGATACAAGATTGAAGACTTTGTCCCATGTCCGGAAGGGACTTTCCTTGGCGTGGAAGGCAAGCTTGGCGATACGGATATTCAGATCTCCTACCATTGTAACCGACTCTATGTAACCCTAACCCTATCCGGTGTCTATATAAACCAGAGGGTTTTATTCCGTAGGACAACATACACATCAACAATCATACCATAGGCTAGCTTCTAGGGTTTAGCCTCTCTGATCTCGTGGTAGATCTACTCTTGTACTACCCATATCATCAATATTAATCAAGTAGGACGTAGGGTTTTACCTCTATCAAGAGGGCCCGAACCTGGGTAAAACTTCGTGTCCCTTGCCTCCTGTTACCATCCGGCCTAGACGCACAGTTCGGGACCCCCTACCCGAGATCCGCCGGTTTTGACACCGACAACAGGCATGCCTACCATAGGTCTGTTTTTATCTTTAGCACAAGGTTTAGCAATTCCAGCAGTCTCATCAAGGAAATGAATAACATGCCCATCAATATTATCAGACAAGAGATCTTTAACAATAGCAATATTAGGTTCAATGTTAACTTGCTCAGGAGGTGTATAAGTTTTAATATTGCTTTTACGAACCAGAGTTGAAGCTTTAGCATGATCCTTTATCCTAACAGGAAAAGGTGGTTTCTTAACATAAGAAGTAGGAACAATAGGATCATTATAAGTGATAGTCTTTTATTCAACTTTAATAGGTGCAGCTACTTTTACTTCTATGGGAGTATGATATTTAAACCACTTCTCCTTGGGGGGATCAACATAAGTAGCAAAAGATTCATAGAAAGAAGCTACTATTTCAGAGTCAAGTCCATATTTAGTGCTAAACTTACGGAAAACATCGTATCCATAAAAGATTTAACACAATCAAACTTAGGTGCCATACCTGACTCCTTACCCTTGTCGAGGTCCCAATCTTCAGAGTTGCGTTTAATTCTTTTCAATAAATCCCATTTGAATTCAATAGTCTTCATCATAAAAGAGCCAGCACAAGAAGTATCAAGCATGGTGCGATTGCTATCATAAAATTTTGAATAATCATTTCTCTTGAGAGCTCATGATTGGGGCATGAATATAACATTGATTTAAGCCTCCCCCAAGCTTGAGCGATGCTTTCTCCTTCGCGAGGCCAAAAATTATATATATAATTGCGATCACGATGAACAAGATGCATAGGATAAAACTTCTGATGAAATTCCAATTTCAATCGTTTGTAGTTCCATGATCCCATATCATCACATAGCCCATACCATGTCGATGCATCTCCCTTCAAATATAAAGGGAAGACCTTCTTCTTAACAACATCTCCGGATACACCTGCAAGCTTAAATAATCCACAAACTTCATCCACATATATTAGATGCTCATCAGGATGCTTTGTTCCATCTCCTACAAAAGGATTAGCTAGCAGTTTTTCTATCATACCCGAAGGAATTTCAAAGCAAACATTTTCATTTTCAGTAGGTTCAGTAGGTTGAGGAGCAACTCTTTGCTCTACTGGTTGGGGTGAAGATATGTGATAGCCTGGCTTATTAGGGATGATAGACTACTCATATCAATAAGGAATTCCTTCTTTTCTGGGAGCCCATCCGGATAGAACTCCCAAGTTAAGCGTGCTCAACTTGGAGTAGTTTCAGGATGGGTGACCGACCAGGAAGTTGCTCCCAGGTGCGCACGAGTGAGGACAAAGTGCGCAGAAAAGACTAGTATTGATCTGTGGGGCCAGTCTAGATCCCGCCAGGAGTAACGACCATCGGCGGGTGTGTCCGGAGCGTTACAAGTTGGTAACAGAGCCGACCCTCGCGGTTACACGGATGGTTGTGGACAGGTGTGCGGTCATGTTGTTCATGACGTTTGTGACCCGTTGTTGCACCCGGCATGGCACATGTACCGGACTAGATGCACAGACGTATGTGCCAAGAGGGAATGTTCCTGTGGCCCGACAAGGACGTCGGTTCCTCTGAGTGGGGGTGTATGTGATAGCATGGCTTATTAGGGATGATAGACTACTCATATCAATAAGGAATTCCTTATTTTCCGGGAGCCCATCCGGACAGAACTCCCAAGTTAAGCGTGCTTGGAGTAGTTTCGGGATGGGTGACCGACCGGGAAGTTGCTCCCGGGTGCGCACGAGTGAGGACAAAGTGCACAGAAAAGACTAGTATTGATCTGTGGGGCCAGTCTAGATCCCGTCAGGAGTAACGAACACCGGCGGGTGTGTCCGGGGCGTTACAAGATACCCCAAACGTGCCTCTCAGAGAATTACTTTCCATAGTAACAAGTGACAGTAAATTTCAGCACACTATATAAAATTTTCCTTACCAAATTCCACCTACCAAAGGCGCTTCACTCCCCGGCAATAGTGCCAGAAAAGAGTCTTGATGGCCCACAAGTATAGGGGATTTATCATAGTCCTTTCGATAAGTAAGAGTGTCGAACCCAACGAGGAGCAGAAGGAAATGATAAGCGGTTTCCAGTAAGGTATTCTCTACAAGTACTGAAATAAGTGGTAACAGATAGTTTTGTGATAGGATAATTTGTAACGAGCAACAAGTAACAAAAGTAAATAAAGTGCAGCAAGGTGGCCCAATCCTTTTTGTAGCAAAGGACAAGCCTGGACAAACTCTTATATAAAGAAAAGCGCTCCTGAGGACACATGGGAATATCATCAAGCTAGTTTTCATCACGCTCATATGATTCGCGTTCGGTACTTTGATAATTTGGTATGTGGGTGGACCGGTGCTTGGGTACTGTCCTTACTTGGACAAGCATCCCACTTATGATTAACCTCTATTGCAAGCATCCACAACTACAACAAAAGTATTAAGGTAAACCTAACCATAGCATGAAACATATGGATCCAAATCAGCCCCTTACGAAGCAACGCATAAACTAGGGTTTAAGCTTCTGTCACTCTAGCTACCCATCATCTACTTATTTCTTCCCAATGCCTTCCTCTAGGCCCAAATAATGGTGAAGTGTTATGTAGTAGACGTTCACATAACACCACTAGAGGAGAGACAACATACATCTCATCAAAATATCGAACGAATACCAAATTCACATGACTACTAATAGCAAGACTTCTCCCATGTCCTCAGGAACAAACGTGACTACTCACAAAGCATAAACATGTTCGTAACCAGAGGGGTATTAATATCATATAGGATCTGAACATATGATCTTCCACCAAATAAACCAACTAGCATCTGTTGGAAATATGCCCTAGAGGCAATAATAAATTAGTTATTATTATATTATATTTCATTGTTCATGATAATCGTTTATTATCCATGCTAGAATTGTATTGATAGGAAACTCAGATACATGTGTGGATACATAGACAACACCATGTCCCTAGTAAGCCTCTAGTTGACTAGCTCGTTGATCAATAGATGGTTACGGTTTCCTGACCATGGACATTGGATGTCATTGATAATGGGATCACATCATTAGGAGAATGACGTGATGGACAAGACCCAATCCTAAGCCTAGCACAAGATCGTGTAGTTCGTATGCTAAAGCTTTTCTAATGTCAAGTATCATTTCCTTAGACCATGAGATTGTGCAACTCCCGGATACCGTAGGAGTGCTTTGGGTGTGCCAAACGTCACAACGTAACTGGGTGGCTATAAAGGTGCACTACGGGTATCTCCGAAAGTGTCTGTTGGGTTGGCACGAATCGAGACTGGGATTTGTCACCCCGTGTAAACGGAGAGGTATCTCTGGGCCCACTCGGTGGGACATCATCATAATGTGCACAATGTGACCAAGGAGTTGATCACAGGCTGATGTGTTACGGAATGAGTAAAGAGACTTGCCGGTAACGAGATTGAACAAGGTATCGGGATACCAGCGATCGAATCTCAGGCAAGTATCGTACCGATAGACAAAGGGAATTGCATACGGGATTGATTGAATCCTTGACATCGTGGTTCATCCGATGAGATCATCGTGGAGCATGTGGGAGCCAACATGGGTATCCAGATCCCACTGTTGGTTATTGACTGGAGAGTTGTCTTGGCCATGTCTGCACGACTCCCGAACCTGAGGGTCTACACACTTAAGGTTCGATGACGCTAGGGTTATAGGGAAAGTATGTACGTGGTTACCGAATGTTGTTCGGAGTCCCGAATGAGATCCCGGACATCACGAGGAGTTCCGAAATAGTCCGGAGGTAAATATTAATATATAGGAAGTATGGTTTTGGCCACCGGAAGTGTTCCGGGCATCACCGGTAGTGTACCGGGACCACCGGAGGGGTCCGGGGGTCCACCGGGAGGGGCCACGGGCCCCGGAGGCCTACATGGGCCAATAGTGGGAAGGGACCAGCCCCTAGGTGGGCTGGGGCGCCTCCCACCAAGGCCCAAGGCGCCTCCAAGAGGGGAGGGGGGCAAACCCTAGGGCAGATGGGCCCTAAGGCCCACCCGAGGTGCGCCTCCCCCTCTCCCCCTTGTGGTCGCCACCCTAGATGGGATCTAGGGCTGCCGCACCCCTTGGGGTGGGAACCCTAGAGGGGGTGCAGCCCCCTCCCCTCCCCCTATATATACTTGAGGTATGGGGGCTGCCCAACACACGATTTGATCTATCTCTTGCCGCAGCCCTACCTCTCTCCCTCCTCGTATCTTGTAGTGCTTGGCGAAGCCCTGCTGGAGTTCCGCGCTCCTCCACCACCACCATGCCGTCGTGCCGCTGCTAGGCAGAGTCTTCCCAACCTCTCCTTCTCCCCTTGCTGGATCAAGGTGTGGGAGACGTCACCGGGATGCACGTGTGTTGAACGCGGAGGCGCCGTTGTTCGGTGCTTAGATCAGAATCAACCACGATCTGAATCGCTGCGAGTACGACTCCTTCATCCGCGTTCTTGCAACGCTTCCGCTTAGCGATCTACAAGGGTATGTAGATGCACTCCCCTTCCCCTCGTTGCTAGATTACTCCATAGATTGATCTTGGTGATGCGTAGAAAATTTTAAATTTCTGCTACGATCCCCAACAGTGGCATCATGAGCTAGGTCTATGCGTAGTTTCTATGCACGAGTAGAACACAAAGCAGTTGTGGGTGTCGATATTGTCAATTTACTTTCCGTTACTAGTCTTATCTTGATTCGGCGGCATCGTGGGATGAAGCGGCCCGGACCGACCTTACACGTACGCTTACATGAGACTGGTTCCACCGACGACATGCACTAGTTGCATAAGGTGGCTAGCGGGTGTCTGTCTCTCCCACTTTAGTCGGATCGGATTCGATGAAAAGGGTCCTTAGGAAGGGTAAATAGAAATTGGCATACCACGCTGTGGTTTTGGCGTAGGTAAGAAACGTTCTTGCTAGAAACCAATAGCAGCCACGTAAAAACTTGCAAACAACAATTAGAGGACGTCTAACTTGTTTTTGCAGCATGTGCCGTGTGATGTGATATGGCCAAAAGGATGTGATGAATGATATATGTGATGTATGAGATTGATCATGTTCTTGTAATAGGAATCACGACTTGCATGTCGATGAGTATGACAACCGGCAGGAGCCATAGGAGTTGTCTTAATTTATTTATGACCTGCGTGTCAACTTAAATGTCATGTAATTACTTTAATTTATTGCTAAAGCGTTAGCCATAGTAGTAGAAGTAATAGATGACGAGACAACTTCGAGAAGACACGATGATGGAGATCATGGTGTCATGCCGGTGACAACGATGATCATGGAGCCCCAAAGATGGAGATCATAAGGAGCAAAATGATATTGGCCATATCATGTCACTATTTGATTGCATGTGATGTTTATCATGTTTTACATCTTATTTGCTTAGAACGACGGTAGCTTAAATAAGATGATCCCTCGCAATAATTTCAAGAAAGTGTTCCCCCTAACTGTGCACCGTTGCGAAGGTTCGTTGTTTCGAAGCACCACGTGATGATCGGGTGTGATAGATTCTAACGTTCAAATACAACGGGTGTAAGCCAGATTTACACACGCAATAGACATAGGTTGACTTGACGAGCCTAGCATGTACAGACATGGCCTCGGAACACGGAAGACCGAAAGGTCGAGCATGAGTTGTATAGAAGATACGATCAACATGAAGATGTTCACCGATGTTGACTAGTCCGTCTCACGTGATGATCGGACACGGCCTAGTTGACTCGGATCATGTTTCACTTAGATGACTAGAGGGATGTCTATCTGAGTGGGAGTTCATTAAATAATTTGATTAGATGAACTTAATTATCATGAACATAGTCTAAATTGTCTTTGCAAATATGTTGTAGATAAATAGCTCGCGTTTTAGCTCCCTGTTTCAATACGTTCCTAGAGAAAGACTAAGTTGAAAGATATTTTAAGCAATGATGCGGACTGGGTCCGTAGTCCGAGGAGTGTCCTCACTACTACACAGAAGGCTTACGTCTTTGATGCACCGCTCGATGTGCAAACCCCTACAACAACGTATGTGGATGTTGTGAACACCTGACAGACACATCCTGATGACTACTTGATAGTTTAGTGCACCATACTTTACAGCTTAGAATCGGGATTCCAATGACGTTTTGAATGCCATAAGACATATGAGATGTTCCAAGAGCTGAAATTGGGATTTCAGGCTCATGCCCGTGTTGAGAGGTATGAGACCTCTGACAAGTTCTTTTGCCAACAAGATGGAGGGGAATAGCTCAGGTAGTGGCATGTGCTCAGAATGTCTGGGTGCTACAATCACTTAAATCAAGTGGGAGTTAAACTTCCAGATAAGATAGTGATTGATAGAGTTCTCTAGCCACTATCACTAAGCCACTAGATCTTCGTGATGAACTATGACATGCAAGGGATGGAGTTGATCCCGGAGCTGTTCGCGGTGCTTAAGACCGCAAAAGGTAGAAATCAAGAAGGAGCATCAAGTGTTGATGGTTTAACAAGAGCAATGGTTTCAAGAAGGGCAAGGGCTATAAGGGAAACTTCATGGATGGCAAACCAGTTGCCGCTCCAGTGAAGGAACCCAAGGTTTAACCCCAACCCGAGACTAAGTGCTTCTATTGTAAGGGGAACGGTCACTGGTAGCGGAATTACCCCAAATGCATGGTAGATAAGAAGGCTGGCAACTTCAACAAAGTATATACATGTTATTAATGTGTACCTCACTAGTACTCCTGGTAGCACCTGGGTATTGGATGCCGATTCAGTTGCTATTATTGGTGACTTGAAGCAAAAGCTACGGACTAAACGGAGACTGGCTAAGGGCGAGGTGACGATGTGTGTTGGAAGTGTTTCCAAAGTTGATGAGATCACCATCACACGCTCCATCTGCCTTCGGGATTAGTATTGAACCTAGATAAATGTTATCAGGTGTCTACGTTGAGCATGAATATGATTAGATCATGCTCATTGCAATACGGTTATTCATTTAAGTTAGAGAATAATGGTTATTCTATTTACATGAATAATACCTTTCATGGTCATGCACCCTATTGTGAATGGTTCAGTGAATCTCGGTCATGGTAATACACATGTTCACGCCAAAAGATGTAGATAGTACCACTTTCTTGTGGCACTGCTGCTTAGGTCATATTGGCATAAGATGCATGAAGAAACTCCATGTCGATGGATGTTTGGACTCACTTGATTTTGAATCGCTTGACACATGCGAGCCATGCCTCATGGGCAGGATGACTAAGACCCCGTTTTCAGGTAAAATAAAACAGGCAAGTGACTTGTTGGAAATCATACATGCTGATGCGTGTGATCCAATGAGAATTGAAGCGTGCAGTGGATATCACTATTTTCTCATCTTCACTGGTGATTTGAGTAGATATAGGTATATTTACTTAATGAAGCACAAGTCTGAAACATTTGAAAAGTTCAAGCGGTTTCAGAGTGAAGTTAAGAACCATCATAACAAGAAGATCAAATTCCTACGATCTGATCGATGAGAATTTCTGAGTTATGAGTTTCGCAATCACTTAAGACATTGTGGAATTGTTTCACAGTTGAAGCCACCTGGAACACCACAGGGTAATGGTGTGTCCGGACATCGTAATCGAACCTTATGAGATATGGTGCGATCTATGATGTCACTTACCGATCTGCCGTTTTCATTTTGAGGATATGCGTTAGAGACAAATGCATTCACTTTGATAGGACACCATCTAAGTCCGTTGAGACGATGTCGTATGAATATGGTTTGGCAAGAAACCAAAGTTGTCGTTTCTTAATGTTTGGGGCTGCGATGCTTAAGGCTTTAGCCGGAGAAGCTCGAACCCAAAAGCGGACAAACACATCTTCATAGGATACCCAAAGGTGATAGTTGGGTATACCTTCTATCTCAGATCCGGGGGCAAATTGTTTGTCGCTAAGAACGGGTCCTTTCTCGAGAAGGAGTTTCTCTCGAAAGAATTGAGTGGGAGGAAGATAGAACTTGATGAGGTTGTTGAACCTTTACTTCAACCAGAGAGTGATGCAACACAGAAAGATGTTTTCTGTGGTGCCTACGTCTGTTGAATAGGAAGTTAATGATAGTGATCATGAAGCTTCGGATCAAGTTGCTATCGAACCTCGTAGGTCGACAAGGATATGTAGTACTCCTGAGTGGTACGGTAATCCTGTCTTAGATATCATGTTGTTAGACAACAATGAACCTATGAGCTATGGAGAAGCGATGGTGGGCCCGTATTTTGACAAATGGTTAGAAACCATGAAATCTGAGACAGGATCCATGTATCAGAACAAAGTATGGACTTTGGTGGACTTGCCCGATGATCGGCAAGCCATTGAGATAAATGGATCTTTAAAAAGAAGACGGACGTGGGCGGTAATGTTACCGTCCATGAAGCTCGACTTGTGGGAAAGAGTCTTTTCACAAGTTCAAGGAGTTGACTACAATGAGAATTTCTCACCCGTAGCGATGCTTAAGTCCGTCGGAATCATGTTAGCATTAGCTGTATTTTTTGATTATGAAATCTGATAGATGGATGTCAAAACAAGTTTTCTTACCAGTTTTCGTAAGAAAAAGTTGTATGTGATACAATAAAAGGTTTTTTCGATCCTAAGGATGCTAAAAGGTATGCTGGCTCCAGCGATCCTTCTATGGACTAGAGCAAGCATCTCGGAGTCAGAATATATGCTTTGATGGAGTGATCAAAGCTTTTAGGTTTATACAATGTTTGCTAGAAACTTGTATTTACAAGAAAGTGAGTGGGAGCACTACAACATTTCTGATAAGTATATGTGGATGACATATTGTTGATCCGAAATAATGTAGAATTTCTGGAAAGCATAAACGGTTGTTTGAAGAGTGTTTTTCAAAGGAAGACCTGGATAAAGCTGCCTACATATTGGGCATCAAGATCTATAGAGATAGATCAAAACGCCTGATGATACTTTCAAAGAACGCACACCTTGACATGTTTTTGAAGGAGTTCAAAATAGATCAGACAAAGAAGGGGTTCTTACCTGATTTTTAAGGTGTGAAGTTGAGTAAGACTCGAAGATTGACCACGGCAGAAGAAAGAGGAAGGACGAAGGTCGTCCCCTATGCTTTTGTCATAGGCTCTATACAGTATGCCATGCTGAGTACCGCACCAGATGTGTGCCTTGCCACATGTCTGGCAAGAGGGTACAAAGGTGATCTAGGAGTGGATCACCAAATAGCGGTCAAAATTATCCTTAGAGGAATAAGGAAATGTTTCTCAGTTATGGAGGTGATAAAGAGTTCGACGTAAAGAGTTATGTCGATGCAAGCTTAACACCTATCCGGATAGCTCTGAGTAGAGATACCGGATACGTATAATGGAGCAACAATTTGGAATAGCTCCAAGTGGAACGTGGTAGCAGCATCTACGATATGACATAAAGTTTTGCGAAATACATAGGGATCTGAATATTGCAGACCCGTTGACTACAACCTCTCTCACAAGCATAACATGATCAAACCCAGAACTCATTGAGTGTTAATCACATAGTGATGTGAACTAGATTATTGAGTCTAGTAAACTCTTTGGATGTTGGTCACATGGCGATGTGACCAGTGAGTGTTAATCACATGGCGATGTGAACTAGATTATTGACTCTAGTGCAAGTGGGAGACTGCTGGAAATATTCCCTAGAGGAAATAATAAATTAGTTATTATTATATTATATTTCATTGTTCATGATAATCGTTTATTATCCATGCTAGAATTGTATTGATAGGAAACTCAGATACATGTGTGGATACATAGACAACACCATGTCCCTAGTAAGCCTCTAGTTGACTAGCTCGTTGATCAATAGATGGTTACGGTTTCCTGACCATGCACATTGGATGCCGTTGATAACAGGATCACATCATTAGGAGAATGATGTGATGGACAAGACCCAATCCTAAGCCTAGCACAAGATCGTGTAGTTCGTATGCTAAAGCTTTTCTAATGTCAAGTATCATTTCCTTAGACCATGAGATTGTGCAACTCCCGGATACCGTAGGAGTGCTTTGGGTGTGCCAAACGTCACAACGTAACTGGGTGGCTATAAAGGTGCACTACGGGTATCTCCGAAAGTGTCTATTGGGTTGGCACGAATCAAGACTAGGATTTGTCACTCCGTGTAAACGGAGAGGTATCTATGGGCCCACTCGGCAGGACATCATCATAATGTGCACAATGTGACCAAGGAGTTGATCACGGGATGATGTGTTACGGAACGAGTAAAGAGAATTCCGGTAATGAGATTGAACAAGGTATCGGGATACCAACGATCGAATCTCGGGCAAAGTATCGTACCAATAGACAAAGGGAATTGTATACGGGATTGATTGAATCCTTGACATCGTGGTTCATCCGATGAGATCATCATGGAGCATGTGGGAGCCAACATGGGTATCCAGATCCCGTTGTTGGTTATTGACCGGAGAGTTGTCTCGGCCATGTCTGCATGACTCCCGAACCCGTAGGGTCTACACACTTAAGGTTCGATGATGCTAGGGTTATAGGGAAAGTATGTACGCGGTTACTGAATGTTGTTCGGAGTCCCGGATAAGATCCCGGACGTCACGAGGAGTTCCGGAATGGTCCGGAGGTAAAGATTAATATATAGGAAGTACGGTTTTGGCCACCGGAAGTGTTCCGGGCATCACCGGTAGTGTACCGGGACCACCGGAGGGGCCGGGGGTCCACCGGGAGGGGCCACGGGCCCCGGAGGCCTACATGGGCCAATAGTGGGAAGGGACCAGCCCCTAGGTGGGCTGGGGTGCCTCCCACCAAGGCCCAAGGCGCCTCCAAGAGGGGAGGGGGCAAACCCTAGGGCAGATGGGCCCTAAGGCCCACCCCAGGTGCGCCTCCCCCTCTCCCCCTTGTGGCCGCCACCCTAGATGGGATATAGGGCTGCCGCACCCCTTGGGGTGGGAACCCTAGAGGGGGCGCAGCCCCCTCCCCTCCCCCTATATATACTTGAGGTATGGGGGCTGCCCAACACACGATTTGATCTCTCTCTTGGCACAGCCCTACCTCTCTCCATCCTCGTCTCTCGTAGTGCTTGGCGAAGCCCTGCTGGAGTTCCGCGCTCCTCCACCACCACCACGCCGTCGTGCTGCTGCTGGATGGAGTCTTCCCAACCTCTCCTTCTCCCCTTGCTGGATCAAGGCGTGGGAGACGTCACCGGGCTGCACGTGTGTTGGACGCGGAGGCGCCGTTGTTCGGCGCTTAGATCGGAATCAACCGCGAATTGAATCGCTGCGAGTACGACTCCTTCATCCGCGTTCTTGCAAAGCTTCCGCTTAGCGATCTACAAGGGTATGTAGATGCACTCTCCTTCCCCTTGTTGCTAGATTACTCTATAGATTTATCTTGGTGATGCGTAGAAAATTTTAAATTTCTTCTACGATCCCCAACAGCATCAACTACAAGGAGTAATTAACACTACTAGCAACCTACTAGCACCAATCCCGGACTTGAAGACAATAATTGGATACAAGAGATGAACTAGGGTTTTGAGAGGAGATGGTGCTGATGAAGATGTTGATGGATATTGCCCTCTCCCGATGAGAGGAGTGTTGGTGATGACGATGGCGATGATTTCCCCCTCTTGGAGGGAAGTTTCCCCGGCAGAATAGCTCCGCCAGAGCCCTAGATTGGTTCCGCCAAGGTTCCGCCTCGTGGCGGCGGAGTTTCGTCCGAGAAGATGGCTTTTTAATTATTTTTTCTATCGAAAGACTTCATATAGCAGAAGATGGCCACCGGAGGGCCACCAGGGGGCCCACGAGGTAGGGGGGCGCGCCCAGGGGGTAGGGCGCGCCCCCCACCCTCGTGGGCAGGGTGTGGCCCCCCTAGTGAACTTCTTCCGCTGAGTATTTTTTATATATTCTGAAAACATCTTCCGTGAAGTTTCAAGACTTTTGGAGCTGTGCAGAATAGGTCTCTAATATTTGCTCCTTTTCCAGCCCAGAATCCCAGCTGCCCGCATTCTCCCTCTTTATGTAAACCTTGTAAAATAAGAGAGAATAGGCATAAGTATTGTGACATAATGTGTAATAACATCCCATAATGCAATAAATATCAATATAAAAGCATGATGCAAAATGGACGTATCAGTTTACATAATAATGTCACTGCTCCAACGGGCACAAATCACAAATTATATCAGTACTGATGTGTACTCTGCCTTTGTACTGACGACTGAGAATTATCAGTACTGATGTACTATAAGAGTTTAAATTTCCTTTAACATGTTTTTGCTGAGTTACTGGTCGACAGTAGCGTTTGCATCAAATTAATCCAGATAAGTTTTTTCAAATGTATTTGTGACTGCATTCAAAAGGATTATCAAATGGTTTACATAATAATATCACTGCTCCAGCGGGCACAAATCACAAATTATATCTTAACTATAGTACTGATTGAGAAATTGAAGATAAAGCTAAATAAGTTTTGGTAACGACAGTGTTTCTGAAATGTTTCCTCATTGTGTGCTGAGGCAACTGAGACTACAAGCTTATTTTTTAGTTGACGCAGCAGCATAACCACTATGTATTGTTCAGTCTTGAGCTTCTCCTAATTGGCCCTGAATGTTGTGCCTTGCCGGCGCCCTTTCCTGGTTGAGCCTTGGCAGGTTCATCGTCAGTTTCAGTTTCCTCGTCCCGGACACTGTCATCTTCATTGTCTTTGTCTGATTGGTCGTTATTCTCGTCAAACTCTTCTTCTTCATCGTCTTCATTTGATTTTTTGGAACTCTGCACCTTGCCTTGTTTCTGTTCAGCGCCACTGACCTCCTTGCCCACTTTGCACGTGTGGGCATTATGTCCGTCAGTTCCCCCACACTTGCGGCAAGTGTAGCTGTTACATGTGTTGTCTCCATTGGTAGAAACCTGGGTGGCTCCAATGTGCTTGTGCAGCGTTCGCTTGTTGATAGTGGCATCTGTGCGGACTGGGCATATGCGGTAGTTATGGTTGCTCACGACGTTGCAGAATCCGCATGCGCTTATCCCGAGAGGTTTGCCATCGGGGTCAAATTCCACGCGGTTGATGGGGTGTGGCGGCTTTTTGGTTGCTGCTTTCGTTGCTTGTGTTTTACTCTTCATCCCCTTTGTGTTTGAGAATATGGGTGGTTTAATCACCCATTCCTGCTGCTGCCGGTAGGATGTCCTGTTGTCATGGCATTCGCCTATAGCACCATCAAGCTCATGATCTTGCATGTGAGCATGTTGCTGCTCTTGAGTGTACACATGGGCAAGCTCTGGTTGCTGCTGCTCCTCTTCCTCGTTGTCGAACAGGTCAACAGCTCCCAGATGGTTCTTCTCGGATAACATTGTAGCAATATCCTGCTCAATGGCTTCATTGTCTGCGACACCTCCATTTTCAGCAGAGTGCATGGCGTCGAGTTCTTGTTCAAGCTTGTCCAAGACGACACGTGACCTCGCCATTTGCTCTTGGCTTCTCAGGCTTTTTCTGTGCACCCTCATGTTCATCGTCAGCAGTGAGCTTTCAATGCAGTATTGGGATGCCTTGTTTGACGCTACTGTCCTCAAATCATTTCTGTTGAATGTTGGCTGGATGTTCGGGCGTTTGGTGTATCTCCTTAGGATGTATTTCTCTGGAACGCTGGCAGCCTTAATTGTCTGCATCATGCACAGTACATGAACGCAGAAAAGACCTGTATTTTTTGGAAGAGGTGCATGTTTTATGTCATTTCATTCGAAGAATTTTTTTGCAAAAAAAGTAGTACGGTATGTAAAATCTTTTTTTAGTCCTCACCTGTGTGGTCCCATAGCCTGCACTCGCACTCATATGTTTCTCCCACGGGGTCTGCAACCACCTGGAACGCGTGCTGAGCCCATGTAGACAGTTTTTGCGGGTGGTTGTAGCGCACGAGGTACTTTCTGGGCTCTTCCGTCACTGTCGCCGTGAAGAGTGTGCTCAGTTTTAGCCTATTTCTGATCTCGCTGTACACAGCTCGTGAGTAAACCTTTGCCATCTGGGTGTCAAACCCATAGAAGGTCAGCGTGTTTTGTTCCTTCTGCACATGCAAGAATGATGACCAAATTGTTAGTTTTCTCGCAGCAAAAACTTGTCTAACTAATAAAGTTTTACTTTAGTAAGCATGTTAATTTTTGTCTCACGACAGGTGATAGAGCTATAACCGGTTACCCATTGTCTCCTGATTCCCTGTCTGCCTCCTGGTTTTGACGCAGGAGTTTACCTGGCTGACAAACCGGTGTAGATTTTGTCTCCCACTTACAAAGTTCTTCTTGAGCACATAGTTCATGCTCTCACTTCGCTGTGTGGATGTCATTTTGGCACAGAAAAATTCTTTGAAGTAGGCTGATATCCATCTCTCACGCTCATTCCACATGGCCACCATCGTGGCATCATCGTGGAGGTTGTACTTATCCATCAGTCTTTTCCAGGCAGCCTAAAACTCAGTTGGCATGAGGGGCTAGTTGAGGATTGATGTGAATTCATCCTTAAAGTCTTCATGCAGGTTGTACAGGTGTGCGAGGTGTTCCTTGTACTTCTTCATAATGTGCCAGCGGCACAGCTTGTGTATTGTGTTCTTGAAAGCATCTAGGATCGCTGAAGCCATTGTCGGGCACTGGTCTCGTAATGAGAAAAGAGACGTGGAGTGGTCAGCAGATGGTGGTGCATATATACAAATAGAACTGACACAACATTTTTACTGTGTTATTTTCCTTTTATTTTTTTGGGAGGGGGTGGTTGGGGGTGGTTTTGGCGGTTGTACCTGTGAGGACGCATGTAGGAGCCTTCCCTCTCATGCACCTTAAAAATGTCTTGAACAGCCATCTGAATGAATCTGCATCCTCATCTCTTATCAGGGCGAAACCAAAGAATGTAGTCTGTAAGTGGTTGTTAGTACCGACAAACACCCCAAGTGGCATATGGTACTTGTTGGTCTTATATGTGGTGTCAAATGTTACGCAGTCACCAAAGTCCTGATAGGCCCCTCGGTAGCTTGCGTTCGCCCAGAATATGTTCTTAACTCTGTCGGACTTATCGAGTTGCATGTCACAAAAGAATTCCCTATTTATAGCTTTCATCTCCCTAAAGAAGTTGACAGTCTTTAGGACATCGTCCACATCATCCATCCTTGTTGAATTCTTTGCTTTCCTGCATATTAAAAGGTCATTCAAAAATGCATGTTGAACTGGCGTCAGGTCATGCGTTGCATAATATGTTTGTACTGGCAGAGGAAAAAAGACGGAGGCGGTTTATGGGAGGAGAACAAGTTTGTACTTACAGGTTAATCAGGTCTTTGGCATTCATTTCGAGGAAGTAGCTACCAGGGTCATCACCGCCCAGTATTCTCATGATTTGCGCGTGCTCAATTCCTTTGAACTGCAGGTACTTGACGTACTCCAAGATTGTTTTGTAAAAAAATTTGTGGGAGTGCAAGAAGACAAGCATTTGCGGAGTGAGCTGTAGCCTGTGGTTGTGTTCCTAGAGTATCTCTTTTACAACAAATGTTCCATCCTTTTCCTTCTTCAGCCTCATTTTAGCCCCTCAGTTAGTCCTGGCTGTCGTTTTGTTCCGCTGTCTATTTGCTTCAGACACCTTCGATTCATAGGATCCATAGCACGTGCAATAAAGGTAGGCTCTGGTCTTAAACTTGGGGCCTTCCCTGACAGCAAAACCCGCGTGCTTCGCATAGACATTGTAGAAGTTCTTTGTTTCTTCGAAAGTTTCAAAGCGCATCTCTAGTCTTGGCAGAACATAAGCTTCAATGTTAGGTGGCTGCATGCAACAGTGAGCAAACAAAAACACAGTTATGAAAATGTTAGAAGGGGTGGTCATAGTACCATGGTATGGACTATGCTTGTATGTTTTTTTCTATATGGATACTTACATGTGTATAGCTTTGTGCTGCCTCCGATGTTTGCTGTTCACCCTGGTGTATGGGCGCGGGTGGTGTCACCCTTGGCACATGCAGCCATGCATCTCTTGGAGGGAGCAATATTGACGAAGATATCCGTCTCTCATTGTACGGCTGGCTCCCCTTAGATTCGTTGTGAGGTTGCTCCTATCTATATGGCTCATATAATGTACTTTGAAACCTGCTAGAGCGGCCAAAATTTCTGTCTCTTTGGCCTGGTCTTCTCGTCGCAACCGCTTTTGCAGCGCGGATGATTGATGTTGACGGAGCGACTGGTGGAAGCCTTGTTGCAACCCATCCACGGCTTCCTGTCCTTGGCTTTCTGCATGCGCTAGGGAAGGAAAACATTTGTTGTTGGGGATATTATTGGCCTTGTTGCAACCCATCAGTGACAAAGCTTGTATTCCGAGATATTGGTGTTTGCTGCATAGAAGAACCTGTCTGTGCTTCTGATGATTCCGGTGTATCTTGAAATTTGCCTGTATTGTTGAAGTATCCAGGTGGTATTTCTGGTGTTACCCAACCAGGCGGTGCCCCATATCTGCTTGGCTCATCAAACTCTTGTTGCGTGTGCCGCCTTGAATGCTTCTGCAATGACATTCAACAGTTTTGGGATTGATCTTTTCTGCGTTTTTCTCGTATACATGCTATGGGTAACATGTCATGCACTGAAGGCAATGTACAAGTTGAACTTGCATCGCTGGCCGTTATTTAAACTTTGTTCTCTATTTTGTATCTGGTTTCGTTTTCAGTTGAACTGATGAACGTACATGTTAAACACTGATGTGCCGATGTACTGTTTTTAGCACTATTTGTAAACTGAACATTGAACTTCAGAGATGTATGGATATATATATAACTGATGCATGTCTTCTCTTTTGTTCATCTATAACTTATGCAACTACACTAGAAGTACTCCTAGTTTATGTATCATTGAACTTACTATGTAACAAGTGTATGTTTTTTTCAACAACATTCTTTCACTATTTCGAACTGACGCAACTACATGGCATGTACTATTAGAAATAACATCATACAACTTGCAGTGGTAGCTGAACCTTATATAAAGCCTAGTGGCTACTTGGACTGATGCATAAGTTTATGTTTTTTGGCTTTGAACTGAAGCTAGCATATTAGAGGTACTGACAGTAACCTCGACATCCAAATTGTGCATCAAGTGGCAGGGGTGTAATGAACTGATCAAGCATTTGCAATGTACTATCAGGTTCTTCTTCATAGCAGGACTGATGAACTGATGTACTGACACAAACATGGGAAGCAAACATTACCTCCAGTGGACTGACTTCTTCTTCTTTCTCTCGTGGGCGCCGTACTAGCATGTTCTTGGGGGTGGCACCATTGATGCAGCTCCTGCTTGTGGTGGACGTCTGGCGAAGAGGTCCGGGGAGGCAGCACCTTGCGGAGATCACTGCCCCGGAGAAGGAGCCCGGTGACAGGGAGGCGGGAGGCAGGGATGACGGCCCCGTCGATGGATCCGGCGATGGAGGGAGGCAGGAAACGGGGATCACGGCCCTGTCGATGGATCCGGCGACATAGGGAGGCAGGAGGCGGGGATCACGGCCCCATCGATGGATCCGGCGACGGAAGGAGGCAAGAGACGGCAGCGGATCCGTCGCCGGCCAGTCACGGCGCCGCGGGCTCCCTCGCTCCGGCTGCCGCCGTCGTTCGCTCGCCCACAATGGCTGCCTCCGGTGGAAGAAGGCGGGTTGGGTTCGGGCTGGGTCGGAGGGATTCTACGGTGGTCTGCGCGTTGCGCCTATATAGGGCGGGGGGTAACAGAATAATATTCTGTTACCGGTAACAGAATAGTCCAGCCCTATATATATAGTTATTCTGATAACACTTCCGCACTGGATGCTCAACGCGAGGGCACTGCACTTTCTTTAGCAAGAGCACTGCATTACAGAGACTAGTGAACTTCGCGTCGGAAAAAACTGCGTGTAGTGTTTTTTCGATACTGTTTTCGCTCTAATTTTTTAACCGTTTATCAGAACGAGGCGTGTAACATACCGTTGGAAAGCTACGGATTAGGCGCAACTTCGCCATGTCGGACACTTTTCGAGATTCACCGCGGTTTAAGAGCAGTTTCAAAAATGGTGCGGCCCACAAAGAGTGGCAGCGAGCGTTTTTTCACGTTTTTTTCTAAACCGCTCGTTGGAATGAGGCAAATGATACACCGTTGGATAGATATCGCCGAGGCGCATCTTTTCCATAACTATTGTTTTCTCTAATTCGTTACGGTTTAAGAGTAGTTTCAAATGTACTAAATCACGGAATTCTGTTTTTCAAAAAATTTAAAATTTTCGGTACTGTTTTCGTTTTAGTTTTTTAACCGTTTATCGAAACGAGGCGTGTAATATACCGTTGAAAAGCTATGGACGAGGCGCAACTTTCATATGTTGAAATGTTTTTGAGATTCCTCAATGTTTTAAGTTAATTTTAAAAATCGTACGATGGACGACGAGTGACAACGGCCGTTTTCATGAAATTTTTACAAATCGGTTGTCGAAATGATTCAAATGATACGCCATTGGAAAGATATCGACGAGACGCAACTTTTTCATGTAGAACACTCTCCGATTCCTTGCGTTTTAAGAAAAAATTTGATTTAACGAAATGCGAAGGCTCTGTTTTTTTCGACACCAAATCGTCATATGTACCACATCAGACAAAAACCGCACTGCTTTTTAAACTGAAAACCGCACTGCATCAGACGGTCGAGTGAACTTCATGGTTTTTTTCTCGAACTAATTTTTTCCCAAACAAGCACTAAAATCGACATGTGCACTTCATCAGACAAAAGAACGCACTGCTTCAGACTAAAAATCGCACTGCATCAGATGGAAGTGAACTTCATGGTTTCTTTTCTCATACGAAAGTTTTTCCCAAACAAGCACTAAAATCGACGTGCACACTTCATCAGACAGAAGAACGCACTGTTTCATACTAAAAATCGCACTGCATCAGACGGTCAAGTAAACTTCATGGTTTCTTTTCTCAGACGAATTTTTTTCCCAAACAAGCAATGTAAGTGTGCTTCACATCGGGCATAACTGAACCACAACACACTTGAAAACGCACTGCATCAGATGATCAAGTAAATTTTATCTCGACTACATGGTCAATGTTAGTGAGTTGCATGAATGGGACGAGTGTACTGCATTTAAAAATTACATTTTGCATCAAAAGAATGTTACCTCCAACCAACATTCTTTGATTTCTTTTAACAAACAAACAGACCGCACAAAACAAAAACAATGTACTGCATGACCGAGCTAAGCAAACCGCACGCGCACATTTTGTTTTGCGCCTTTGTCTATGGACGCCGATGATGCTCATAGACACATACATACATTCATTGTTTTACAGCCACCCACATACATACACACAAAATCTGCACTACCAGCCAGCAGAACTCCATTTGTGGGCCAGCCGATGTTGCGCATTTTTCACTTGAAGAAAGGTAAACTAAAGCCACAAGAGACTGCAGTGCACGTTTTTCTGTACTTTGATGTTCGTCTTTCACCTGAAAAAAGGGTAAACTGAATAGTAAGAGAACAATGGACGGCAGTGCAGTTTGAATTTTTTTTAAAGAACACAATCAGTGAACTGCATGTCAGTCGTTTGGTGCATGCAGAGGATCTTGGTGCTCTTCAACAAAATGTGCAAGGGATAAGAAAAAAGAATGAGCAAATGCCCACAACCATGTTCCATCTTTTACTGAAAAATAAAAGACTAGATAGAAAGTATTGAACATATTACATATGGTCCCGGGATACATAGTGCTAGTGCAACATCACAAGAAGGAAAAATGTTAGAAGCTGTTGTGCACGGACCAATTAGTGTTAGAATCCAAAAGTTAATCCATGCACGGACACACGTAGTCTTAGAAGGTAAATTGAACAAGAGAACAACAGACACGGAATCCAAAACTTTTGGACTAAGGGACCTAATTGGTCTAGCAATATGCACAGACACTAATTGCCTTAGAATCCAAAATTTACCATTTTCCAAAAGTTAATTCAAAATTGGTCTTAGAAGCTGCTGTGCATGGACACTAATTGGTCTAGCAACATATCATCATAATTAAGGGACCTAATTCGTCTAGAATCCAAAAGTTAGCATTTTCCAAACTAGGGAATCCTCTACTGAATGTTGTGGCAGAGGCGCTGTTGTGCACGGATGCTCGCTGGACAGCACATGCACGGACACTAGCTAGATTACACATGCACGAGCTCTTGACCGCATGGCAAGTGTCTCTGAGTTGCATGCCATGGTCGACGGACTGCAGGGGAAGAGATGGCACTTGCCGGACTGCATGCGCACGAGCTCCGAACCGCATGGCGAGCATCTCCGAGCTGCATGGCCATGGTCGACCGACCAGAGGGGAAGACATGGCGCTCGCTGGACTGCACGCGTACGAGCCCTGAAACGCATGGCGAGCTTCTCCGAGCTGCACGACCATGACACCCACAAGCAGAGGATCTTGGTGCAGCAGCGACCAAGCAGAGGTCAAGGAGGAGAGGGATTCATACCATACAATACAGCAGAAACCTCCATGCCGTCACCATCACCATCACTCGGCCACCACCATCGCTCATCTTGTTGTTGCAAAAAATAGTAAACCATTTAACCTGCGTGTACTGGACGGAGGCGCTGCGCCGCTGCTGGACATACCGACATAACATCACGCCGGGAGCCGAATTGCATTCCTGAGAATACCTTTGACTGCCTCGATTCTCAAGTTAATGGGAAATTGGAGCATTAAGGTATCATCGCTCCGAAGTTTGGTCACCTGCTAGAGAACGAGACAAGCTTGAAGCATGGTGTCTCACATCTGAAATATCAGTACAGTTCATCAGTGAAGTTACCTGCAGATGTCAGGTTGAGTTTTGCCTTTCAGAGTTGCCGTTGCGCCAACTATGGATGTCTACGACGGGATCCCACTGCACGCGCGCCCGATGGAGGGCTGTGGCGCACACATGGACCGAACTGCAGGGCACCGAGTGGAATCTCGCTGGCCACCCATCCGCTCCCTCGATCGCATTGTGCGACGGATCTAGCGGCCGGGGACGCAATGTGAGGTGCGGGTGCTCACTTTTTGCCGCCCCATGTGTGGCCATGGCCTCGACCATTGACCTCGCGGTCAATGGCAATGAAGGGGATGCAATCCTCTTTCTGGCGGTGGGGATGCAATCCAGTGTGCGAGGCAGAGAGGAGCGAGGTGGTGGCACTGCTAGTCGGGGGTGGGGGTGGAGGTGGGGGTGAGGGTACGACGGAGGCCGGCGGCGGAGAAGCTTGGGGCAGGGGAAAAGAAGCTTGGGGCAACGAGCACGGGGCAAGTCCGATCTGGAATCCAGGGGTGTGGGGAGGCCTGATCTGGTGGCGCTGGGATGCGGTGGCCGGAAGGTGTGGCGCGGCTGCGGTAGAAGGTGGACGGGGGGTGGTTGGCCGGGGCAACGTGGCAACGACGCCGGTAGAAGGTGGATGGGGTCGGGGCGTGCTCGCGGCGGCCTGGGATGGTACTCCGGAGGCGGGGTTAGTAGGAGGTGGATGGGTGCCAGGCGGCGAGGCAGCGGCCTTGGGTGGTGATCCGGCAGCGACGCCGGTAGATGGTGGACAGGGGCGGGGTGGGGCGGCGGCGGCCTGGGGTAGCGCTCCGGTAGAAGGTGGAGTGGGGATTTTTGCTGCGGTTCGATTCGCGAGACAGTACTCGGCTGTTATCAGAATAAGCCGGGTGTTAGCAGAATATGAACTTAAGAAGTGTTATTAGAATAGACCCGTTTGGATCACGGCACGCTATATAGGCCTGATGAGTGTTTCATGGATCCAGAAAAATAAACGTTGCGAATAGCCCATGCCCCGCCTGCGACCTTTCCTATCCCCTTCGGCCTCCTACCGCGACACGGCCACCACCCTGCCACCGTGACGCCGCCGCCGGCCTCCCATCGTGATGGCGCCGCCAGCCTCCCACCGTGACGCCGCCGCTGACTTGCCACCGCAACGCTGATGCCGGCCTCCTTCCGCAGCGCCGTCCGTCCCAACCACGCGCTCCGCCGCGTCTAAGACTTGTACATCACCACCACACGAACCCCAGCGCGCGCCATCACCGGTACACGGCTTGCCAAAGCGTGACGCTGGCCATAGACGTCGTTGAGCTGCCATTTTTCCTTGGATCATGGGCCATCCCGTCGTTGTTGGCTTCCCTAGCGTCGCCATCGTCGCATTGTCCCGTCGCACCCTGCTCCATACCGACCATCCTTCGGGTGTCCCTGCCAACTAAACCCTTGTTGCGCCGCTGCCGCGACACTCTCCAGCCAGATTCGTCACCCGCAAAAGCCCTGATTACTGTCGTCGGACAGAGAAGTTCAGATACAAAAAATGTACAAAAAGTTTAGCGAGATAGAGAGGCTGTTTGATTTTCTACACAACACATGTTTGCTCTTATGCCCAAGCAAAGAAAATGTTCAAAAATCCAGATTCATGAAGTACGATGGATGTGGGACTTCTTCTGAGCTTGCACTGTTAAAAGTGCTTCCAAACTTTCAAACTTGATGATACAGCCGCACCCTTGATGTTCAGTTTTCGAGGGTACTGAAGTTCGGAGGGAATGTGGAATAAGGTTCAGAGATGTATTTTTCAGAGGTTATTTTCACTGTTTTTCATTTCTTAGCTCCTCCATAATTTATTAAAGGATATGCATGGCATGTTTTTTGATGGAATGGGGTCGCAACAAAGCGGGCATCAAGTGCCATGTTGTTAATTTGGTCAGGTGTCCAGACACTATTTTATACCTGTTGATGATGAGTAGCGTCATGCTGCAATATTGACAGTACTGTATCCACAAGACCCCAAGTTTGATTTATCATATCTGTACCTGCATAGTTGGCTCGTGAAAACTAAATAATTGTCGTCACAAACCAAAGAGACGTGCAAATTTTGCAACAGCAGGGTCGTTTTGATAATCCAAAACCTGGGAGTCTCCAAACTAAGCACATGCCATGATGCTCTTTGTGGTAGCATAGCCAGGCTCGCAGAACCAAAATGCAAGCAACAGACCAGATCGAACCAGCGGCATTTCAATTATTCTGTTTGAATCACACTTCACATCTCAGCATTGATCGTCGACGTTGCATCAAGTTTCACAGGCGTTTTATTTTGTAAAGATGTCAGCAATCGACGCACGTGGTACTCCAGGAGAGCTGAGTTGCATGCGAGGACACGGATCCATCGAACACGAAATGTACAGTACAATTAATTTGTAATAACAAGGAGGAAAATAAGCTGGTGCGGAACAATTCGGTACAATTTCTTAACAACATTCAGCTCAAATTCAGAACAAGTCATCATCGGACACAGTAGGAAGCACGACTCACTGGACCATGGCATCAGAGCTCCCGGCCGCGAGAATGACGAGGAGCGAGTTCTGGGGTCCATCTCCTCATGCCACAGTGGCAGCTTGTCATCTTGATGGAAGCTCCTCTTCATGCCCTTCTGAGCAATACTCTCAAATCAATACAGCCAAGCAAAAAACAGACAAGATTTTTCACCCGTATCTAGAAAAATACCTCGAAGTTCAAATTAAAAAGTGGAGCAGTATGTTATTTATTACAAACTTAGAATGTTTTTTGTTACTAAAATAAATAAAACCATGAAGTCTAAATTTACGAAATCGAGTAGGTTAGTGCCTAATATTAAAAGCAAAAAACAAGCGAGCATTTCTTGAAGATAAAAAAGAGGTTGATGCGAAGTTCATATCCTCTGCCACTGATAGTTCAATATGTTCTCTTATGGCAAAACACACACATTGGGTATCCAAAAATAAAGAGGCGAACATACAAAAAAATCCATGAAGTTTAATTTTAAAAATAGAGAAGTTTGAAGTTCATTAAAAAAAGAAAAATATTTTTTCTAAAAGTAAAATAAAACATTTAGGTTTAAATACCACAAGAGTTGGATGTTCACTAAAATACTCCTAGCAAAAATAAAAACTAGGTCCCTAAAAAACTAGGAAGTTCAATTTTAAATAATAGAATAGTTTGATGTATATTAAAACCTTGGATTTTTTGTTATTAAAAGAATAAAACCAAGAAGTCCAAACTAAAATAACGGAGTAGTTCAATATATATATATATATATATAAACTTTGATTTTCCTCATTACTAAAACAATAAACCCAAGAAGTTAAATTTATAATAGTAGTGAGTTGATGTTTTTCACAAAACTCGGATTTCTCCAGTTACTAAAGAATAAACCAAGAAGTTCAATTTATAATTAAAGAGTAGTTCAAAATTCAAATAACTTGGTTTAGCCGTTTAGAAATGACATCGAAAATGCGAACTCAGTTGTTCGGTTTGCGAAATTTATAATTTTTCAGACTACTCTTTAACCAAGGGAATTAGAGAAAACTTTCAACATGTGGAAGGAGCGGTTTTGCAGCAGGTTCCAACGCCATATTATTTGCCTCATTCTGATAATGGTTTAGAAATGCGATCAAAAATACGATTCATGTTTTTTGTATCAAGAAAAAATGTTTTCAAAATTGCTCTTAAACCGCTTATATTTTGCCAAAAATTTAATTTGGGTCATGATACTCATGTCCATAGCTTTCCAACGGTATATCGCAAGCCCCATTTGGGCAATGTTGGCTGAAGTTCAACCTAGCACAGGGAAGTTCAGGTCGAACAACTCAGGCAGTAAAATAAACTCTAGAAGTTCACAAAACCCTGAAGAGCCATCAAGTCAAAAGACAAAAAATAGAAATTTTTTCCGTCTCTCAAACTAAACCAAGAAGTTCAAATCTAAGATACATAGTAGGTCAATGTTTATAAGAAAATCAGAAAATTTTGTATCTAAAGAAAAAAAGAAGTTCAAATTAACATAACACATGACTTTGATGCTTATTTTTTATAAAAAAGAACATTGGTTTACGGTTTCAAAAAATTGAAAAAGGTATTTCAAATAAACCAAGAAGTCCAAATTATAAAAAAAGAGAAGTTCAATATTTATAAAAACACAAGTTTTCTTATTTACTAAAGAATAAAATTAAAGAAGTTCAAATTAAAATAAAAGGAGTAGTTTGATGTTTACGGAAAACTCAAATTCTTTCCATTTCTAGGAAAAATAAAAGTATGAGGTTCAATTTTTAAAAATGGTTGATACTTATTTGAAAACAGATTTTTTTCTATTAAAAAGATTAAGAAGGTCAATTTGAAATAACATAGAAGTTCGAAGAATATAGAAAACTCAGATTTGTTGCAGGAAGTTCACGTGCACCCTCGTGCATAGTTCAGAATTTATATTGCAGGACGTTCGACCTCCAGTTACATGTTTTATAATGGAAAAATGACATTCGACCTTCAATTGCGTATAATTCAACGTACACACTAAAATTTGATAGAAGTTCGTAGTGAAAAAACGAGAAGTTCAAGTACTGCAAGGAATGCATTTTAGGTGAGAATAAAAAGTATAGGAAAATAAAAGCTTAAAAGGTTTGTTCAAAGAAGTTCAAGTGCTCTGTCCGGGGAAGTTCAAAAATTCTTGCGAGAGAGGTTCACCTTGTATTTCCATGTTCAAAAACACAAAAAAAATATTTTTTACGTTTTAAAATAATTCTCTCAATCCACAAAGAAGTTAAGTTATTATTTGGAAGCAATTTGATTTCAAAAAGAAAATAAATAATTCAAAATATAAAAATGGAAAAAGTTCATGTACTACATGGTCTGTGTTTAATACGAGAAAATTGAATTAAAAGTCAAGGTCCAATTTTGTTGTTGTTATAAGTTCAAGTGTTCGGTCAAAGAAAGTTAAAAAAATTATTGTGAGAAAGGTTTGTACAAAAGGAATATCATTTGTGTAACACTGACGAATGGATGAGAAAATTATAAACAAAAATACGTCATAGAAGTTCAACGCGCAAACAACAGGAAGTTCAACTACTACACTGAACGAATTTCAGATGAAAAACTTTTAAAACCATCTAGAGTATGAAAAAATAATCAACATGGGAAAGTTACGTGTTTACAGCAGCTTTCCATCGGTATATCACTTGCTCAATTCTGGTGAGTAGATGGAGAGCTGTGAGCAAAAAAGGCCCGTGAAAAACAGAGTGAAGTTCAAGTTCTTCACGCGGTGCATTTACGATGAATCTGTTTCACGATAAAGGCAGAACGAATGATCTCGCCATTTTTGAAATTACAGGAAAACGGCTTCGAATCAGAAAAAACCATCAACATGAAAAAGTTTCGCATTTTCTTAGCTTTTCAACGGTATATTATTTGCCCTATTCCGATAAAGTTTGTAGAAATTACGTTGAAAATACGTTTTCAGCCATTTTTCAAAATTGACTTAAAACAGTAAGGAATTGGGAGAAATAATACATACCAAAAAGTTTCGCATTTTCTCAAACTTTCCAACGCATATCATTTGCTACATTCGGACGTATGGTTAAAAAATTAGCTTAAAAATACGAACTCGGTGGAGCTTGTACCGTTTTCCAAATTACTTTTAAATCGTTCAAAATTTGAAAAACTTTCAACATGAAAGAGTAGCACATTTTCATACGCTTTCCAACTCCATATCATTTGCCTCAATTGGATTAGCCGTATAGAAGTGACATCGAAAATACGAACTCGGCTGTTTGGTTTGCGAAATTTTACGATTTTCCAAATTACTATTTAACCATAGGGAATTAGAGAAAAATTTCTATATGTGGAAGGAGCGGTTTTGCAGCAACTTTCCAACACCATATTATTTGCCTCATACCGATAAACGGTTTAGAAATGTGATCGAAAATACGATTCATGTTTTTTGTATGAAGAAAAAATGCTTTTCAAAACTGCTCTTAAACCGCTTACATTTTGTCAAAAATTTAACTTGGATCATGTTGTTGATGTCCATAGCTTTCCAACGGTATATAGCAAGCCCCATTTGGACAATGTTGGCGTAAGTTCAACCTAGCACAGGGGGGAGTTCGAGTCGAACAACTCAGGCAGTAAATTGCAAAAAATGCAATTTCATCACAATCCGAGTGCAAAATCCGCCAACGAGCGAGATTCCTATTTAAAACGGGTATTTAATTGCTAAAAATTGTTTCTAAATTACACTAACATCATATAGAACACGACTAACCAGAATAATTTGCGGGGGCGGGGGGGGGGGGGGGGGGGGGAAGCCACGGTTGCGAAGATAGCCCGAAGGTCGGGTTCGTACAAAGAGAAGTTCAGGCGCATTACTCACGCAGTTCAGATTGTGATCAGAATATTATTATTCTGATCTCGTGATCAAAAGAGTGTTTATGTGTGTGTCTATATATATAGGGATTGACTATTCGTCACCCTGGGTGAGGAATAGTTATTCTTCACCCTCTCTATTTTACCATCAATGGACCGTAATTTTACGTTCTGTAAATTTTTCTTTATTTCCGAAGTAAAAAGAGACCGTAAGAAAATATATAATCATCGAAAAAATATTTTATATTATGTAAAATTACAAATGTAAAAACATAGTGTAAAATACACATAAACTGTAATTTTTCTTGTCTTATGACCTATATTTTTATTTTTTTATTTCAAATTTTACGTCGTGAATCGATAGGAATGTAACTATTTGAATTCCAAACGTAATTTAATTATGAAATGATCGTAATAATATATATATATATATATATATATATCACCCAAGGTGCAGAATAAGTTATTCTTCACCTGAAGTAATCTTATGATCGCTTCCTAAACAAATTACGTTTAGAATATAAATAATTACATGTATGTTGATTCAATACGTAAAATTTGATATAAAAAACAAAAAATATAGGGTATTAGATCAAAAAAATCACATTTTATGTATGTTTTACACTATATTTTTATATTCGTAATTTTACGTAACATAAAATATTTTTTACAGCGAGTACATAATTTCTTACATTCTCCTTTTTTGTATGAAATTGGACAATATTTACGAAACGTAAAAATACGGTACATTGATGTCAAAATAGAGAGGGTGTGAAAAATACGGTACATTGAGGTCGCGCTATTCGTCATCCTGAGT
Source organism: Triticum monococcum (assembly GCA_034509565.1). Lineage (NCBI taxonomy): Eukaryota > Viridiplantae > Streptophyta > Magnoliopsida > Poales > Poaceae > Triticum > Triticum monococcum. The sequence goes on along the minus strand of CM067843.1, from coordinate 93,051,299 downwards.
AAGGAATAGTTATTCTTCACACCCTCTCTATTTTGACATCAATGTACCGTATTTTTACTTTTCGTAAATATTATCCAATTTCATACATAAAAAGAGAATGTAAGAAAATATGTACTTGCCGTAAAAAATATGCAAGAATAAGTATATAATGGTGAAAGTTTCGCAAAAAATAAGTTTCCTAAGAAGAATAATTTAGTGGAATCGGTCTTATCATTAAAAATAAAGAATAATATAAAAAATAAGTTAAATATTCACAAAACTTACACACAATTTACACAGAAGGGTTTCGCAAAAATGCCCACATTTTACACAAAAATTGCGCTTTTTATAATACAAAAGTATAACCATATAATAGAGGAACAATATTGGAATTACCGTTTAAAAAATAAAATAAAATGAAATGAAAAATAGAATGATGATTTTTCTAGGGAAGATTGAAACCTTTAAGAAGAAAGAAAATAAAAATCAATAACAAAATAATGAAATTTTCTAGGGAAGATTGAAACACTTTAAGAAGAAAGAAAATACAAAACCAAAAACAAAATAATTATGTTTCCTAGGAAGAATGAAACCCTTTAAGAAGAAAGAAAACAAAAAAAATGAATTTTTCTAAGCAATAATGAAACTCTTTAAGAAAAGATACTAAAAATAAAACTAAAACAAACTAATGAGGTTTTCTAGGGAAAATGAAACACTTTAAGAAGATAGAAAATTAAAAAATAACTTGCACACAAGTATGCCCTAAAATTGCACTTTTGTAATATGCAAAAAATAAGCATATACAGTGCAATTTTTGCTCTCTACTATAATTTACACACATTGTGTATCATACTTGCGTTTATACTAACTTACAAACACAAAAATAAAAATAGATTTTTCTAAGAAGAAATCAAGTATAGTGGCATTGGTACCACCCTTTAAGAAGAAAAAAATGAAAGATAATAATGATACAATTTGCACAGAACTTACACATAAATTGCAAAAAAAAATAGTAATGCAAGAATAAACATATAATAGTGAATTTTATATAAAAACAAAGTTTTTAAACAAGGAAGGAATTAGTGGCATTGGTATCGTCCTTAAAAATAGGAAATGAATTAAAAACTAAACATAATAAAACAAATAAAGTTTTCTAAGATATAGTAAATTAGTGACATTGGAATTACTCTTAAAAAGAAAGAAAATAAAAAAACTTGCACACAACTTTGCAATGAAAATGCACTTTTTATAATATGCAGCGAATACACATATAATAATGCAACTTTAACAGTCTAGTATAATTTACACAAACATTATATAGTACTCTCATGCATTCATACACATAATTATCAAAAATGTATTTAATTAGAAAAAAAGTAGCACATAACAATTAGAATTGCTATTACCCTTAAGAATAAAGAAAATGAAAAAAATTTCCACATAATTAGCACAAAAAATGCACTTGTTATAATATATAGAATAAATATATATATAAGACTGAAGTTTCCGTACTCTAATGTAATTTGTACATGTATACATTTACACATACTCAACATATGGAAATACACACAAAGAAAAAAACAAAATTCCACTCGTAAATAGAAAATAAAAGCGTACACGTGCAGAAAACAAAAGCGAACCCATGGAAAAAAGCATGCACGCACTAAAATCCAGCCCAAGAACAAAATTGACTGGCTCAAAATAGGAGTCGGTCGAACTCAAACAACCCAACCCACTACATCAGCAAAACGTGACAGAAAAAAAAACTACACAAATCTTAAAGCACAATCCAACAGCCAAAAAATGGACTAACCATAAAACTAAAAGTCAGCTGACTGAAATCTAACTAAAGTGACTTCTATCTCCTTGTAATAGCTGGATTTCTAATCCATCTCTTGTACTTCACGGCAAGGTTCTGCCTCAGTAAATAAACGTCTGTGGCTCTTTCTCGAAGAAAGTAGGAACGCTTCCATCAATTCTAACATGACCTACTTCGTCCGCGCATGTTCATTTGGGTCTGCATGGACAAAAAACACTGCTCAACGTGCTGACCCATTTCTATTTTCTGTCCGTCTTGTGTCCGTGCAGACCCATTTCAGGCGTAAATTTGGATTGCATTTGGGTCCGAGGCGGACACAAAGCGGATGCTCTTTGCGTCCTCCTCGTCCGCTGCATGCGAGGCTGGCCCACCTGGCATAGACTCACCACCTCCCACCTTTCTCTCCTCCTTTTTCTCTGCCCAGCACACGAGCCCCCGTACACCCACGCCGGCAGCCGGCCTCGCCTCGCCTCCCATCCCCCTCGGCCGTCGCAGCTGCTCGAGCCGAAGCGCCACCGCGCCCCGCGCCGCGCCTGTCGGAGCTCCTACCCGCGCTCGCCCCGCAGCGCTCGCGCTCGCGCCGAGCCATGCCCTGCTCACGCCACGCGACCTGCAGCGCGCGCAAGACGTGACAACCTGCAGCACGGCTAGTTGACGGCCGGAGTGGGCGCCGCGAGCTGGAGCGGATGCCGCGGCGATCTACAATGCAGCGTTTGGGTCCTTGCGTTTCGGTCCCTACATGGGGGTGCAGCAAGCTGCGGCGGTGTGACGCCCGGATATTTAAGCTACAATAATCCTGTGCTAATAATGACACATCACCATTGTTATTGTGCTAATCTCTCTTAGATTCTAATTAGTTCGAATTCAAATTTAAATTAATTTCAAAAATAAAAGTTTTCGAATGTTAAAACTAAAATGTGCAAGCTATGGAAAATAATTCATAAGTATTATTGGTGGTGAAACCAAACTTTAATAAAAGGTCTAAATGCACTAAAATGTTTAAAGCAGTGTCTTAAACAATTATGTAAATGCCTTTTATAATTTCTAAAATAACAAACTAATTTATTTGAGTACCAAGCTTTTTGTGGAAGAGGTATAAACAATAAATACTAATTTAGAAACCAGGTTCGCATTTTACTTAAACTAAGTTAGGGTGTAAATAAATAAATAATAAGAAAAATAAATCACTAACAAAAATTAAAGTAAAAAAAAAACCCTTTCCTCCTGGGCCAAATGGCCCAGCTGGCCTCACTGACCAAACCAGGCCAGCCCACCAGTGCCACCTCCCTCCCTCCTCTGTTCACCAGGGGAGGACGTGGGCACCGGCGATGGCCGCCACGACAGAGGGCGTCGCCGTGGCGCCCATCCGCCACCCCCCGACGCCTACTTAACCGGCGCCCCTCTCTCCACGGAAACCCTAAGCCACCCCGTTCCCCTTCCTCCCTCTCCTCACGCCCTCGTTTGCACGATCCCGCATCTCACCGCGTGCGGTCGTCACCTTGTCGTCGTCCCCGTGGTTGGCTGCATCCCTGCGCTGCGCCACTATGTCCTGGAGCTTCGCCGCCGTCGCCTTCGTCTCCCTCACCACTGGATCGAGCCCAGGGCCTTGCATCGCGCCGTCGCCTACTTCGTCTTCTTCTCGGATCACCATCGCCGTTCGCTGTCGATCTTCTCCAACGCCGGCCACCACAAGCCCTCCCCGATCCCACTGGTGCACACCTACAGGATCCCGGTGAGCTGCGCATCCCTTCCTCCTTTTCTCCTCTATTTCCGCTGCCGAACACCACCCGTAGCCGCCGCCGGACATAGCCCTTGTCGACGCGCTCCCCGACCTGTCGTCGTGCCCACAGCATCGCCTACACGCGCCAACGACAGCGCCTCCGCGCGCACCCGCGTTCCCGTTGGCCGCTCCCCTGACCCGCTGCGTTTCCCTGACCCGCTGCGTTTCCCTGCTTGCGGTCGTCACACCCCGGCTCTGTACCGGCCTGCCTGCACGTCCATGGCCGCGCGTTGTGCGCGTGCTTGCCGGCGCCCGATGCTCGCTGCTACTTTGCTCTACTGCTGCGCTGCTGCTGTGACCGCCTACTGCTGCCTAGCACCACGCCCACCCGCTACAGCCGCATGCGCCTCGCCTCCGCCTGCCCCCGCCGCCGAGTCTCGCCCACTGCGCGCCAGCATCCGGCCACCACCACTCGCCGGCGGTGCCTCGTAAGGGCCTCGCGCCCGCGCTACCGTTGCTGCTTGCTGCCCATAACCACTGCTGCTGCTCTTTGCTACTCCGTTGCTACTGCTGCTGCTTACTGAACTGCTAGTTACTGTAGCGTGCTAGCTAGCTTTTCTAATTCTATGAAGAGTAACCCTTTCGACGGCAACTAAACTCCGGCAAAACAATTGTTAACGTGACTAAAAAATATATGGGAAAATAGTATATTTGACAAACTCCATTTTATCCTATTGGACCAAATCCCTTCGATGCCTAGATTAAATCATATAAAAATCGTAAAATGCTATGTTCAGATAACAGAATTAACTCCTAGCTATATGGTGTGTGCGTGTGAGTGTGTGTGATGTGCGTGTGTGTCCGTGTGTTGTGTGTGCCTTGTGCAGTGTGGTGTGTGTGCGTCGTGCGTGTGGCCGGCTGGGCTATGCCCAGTAATGGCCAGCCCTACTTAGATTAGTACTATTAGTAGGTCTTAATTAGCGCTAAGTTAGTCTAGTAGTAGATGACATGTAGGCCCTCATTAAATAAATTAGATTTATTTAATTGTTTAGATAAATAGTCAATGACATGTGGGCCACACATGCCCTTTTGACTAGTTAAATTGACTTGGTCAATTTGGATTAAACTAAATATAATAAATCCAGAAATTTCAGAAAATACTTAAAACTTTGAAAAAATCACAGAAAATTAACAGTAACTCCGATGAAAAAACTTTGTACATGAAAATTGCTCAGAACGATGAGACGAATTCGGATACGCAGCCCGTTTGTCCACCACGCATCCCTAGCATAGCGAACACGCAACTTTCCCCCTTTGGTTCATCTGTCCGAAAACGCGAAACACCGGGGATATTTTCCCGGATGTTTCCCCCCTTCACCGGTATCACCTCATACTGCGTTAGGTCACCCTAGCACCGCGTATTGCCATGTTACACTTTGTGATGCTTTGATTGCTCTGTTATTTATTGTGTCCCCCCTCTGTTACTTCTTTCTGGTAGACCCCGAGACTGCCGACGACCCCCAGTTCGACTATGGAGTTGATGACCCCCTCCTTGCCAGAGCAACGAGGCAAGCCCCTCCCCTTGATCACCAGATATCGCCTACTCTCCTCTATACTGCTTGCATTAGAGTAGTGTAGCGTGTCACTGCTTTCCGTTAATCCTATCCTGATGCATAGCATGTCCTTGCTACTACTGTTGTTACATTTACCTGCAATCCTAATGCTTAGTATTGGATGCTAGTTTATCATCAGTGGCCATACATTCTTGTCCGTCTGCCATGCTATACTATCGGGCCGTGATCACTCGGGAGGTGATCATGGGTATATACTATATACTTTATACATGATACATGTGATGACTAAAGTCGGGTTGGCTCGAGGAGTACCCGCGGTTGATTCACGAATTGGGGGTTGGAAACACATACTTTCCCGACAGCCCTCTGTGTGGATCTTTGTGGCGAAGCGACAGGGCAGGTAGAGACCACCTAGGAGAGAGGTGGGCCTGGCCCTGGTCGGCGTTCGTGGTTATTTCAAAATAACACGCTTAACGAGATCTTGGTATTTGATCTGAGTCTGGCTACTGCCTATACACACTAACCATCTACGCGGCGACAGTTATGGGCACTCGACGTCGTGGTCTCAGCCGAAGCCTTCGTGACATCAGCGACTGAGCGGCGCATGCTGGGTTGGACTGGAACGCCTACTCTTGTATAAGGGAGGCTAGGTCTGCTCACCGGCCGCGTATGTAACGTGCAGCTGTGCAATGGGCGATGGGGCCAGACCCCTGCGCCATAGGATTTAGACCGGTGTGCTGACCTCTCTGTTGTGCCTAGGTAGGATTGCGACGTGTTGATCTTCCGAGGCCGAGCATGACCCAGAAAAGTGTGTCCGGCCAAATGGGATCGAGCGTGTTGGGTTATGTGGTGCATCCCTGCAGGGAAGTTAATCTATTCGAATAGCCATGATCTTCTGTAACAGGACGACTTGGAGTTGTACCTTGACCTTATGACAACTAGAACATGATACTTAATAAAACACACCCTTCCAAGTGCCAGATACAACCGCTGATCGCTCTCTCACAGGGCGACGAGGGGAGGATCATCGGTTAGGATTATGCTATGCGATGCTACTTGGTGAACTTACCAGCTACCCTCTTCTCCTGCTGCAAGATGGAGGTTACCAGAAGCGTAGTCTTCGAAAGGACTAGCTATCCCCCTCTTATTCCGGCATTCTGCAGTTCAGTCCAAATATGATACCCTTAAATCCATTTGATACCAATGCATATATATGTAGTATAGCTCCTTGGTTGCGAGTACTTTGGATGAGTACTCACGGTTGCTTTTCTCCTCCTTTTTCCCCTTTCCTATATCCGATTGCTGCGACCATACGTTGGAGTCCAGGAGCCAGACGCCACCATTGATGATGACTACTACTACTCGGGAGGTGCCTACTACTACGTGCAGCCCGCTGACGACGATCAGGAGTAGTTAGGAGGATCCCAGGCAGGAGGCCTGCGCCTCTTTCGATCTGTATCCCAGTTTGTGCTAGCCTTGTTAAGGCAAACTTGTTTAACTTATGTCTGTACTCAGATATTGTTGCTTCCGCTGACTCATCTATGATCGAGCTCTTGTATTCGAGCCTTCGAGGCCCCTGGCTTGTAATATCATGCTTGTATGACTTATTTTATTTGTAGAGTTGTGTTGTGATATCTTCCCATGAGTCCCTGATCTTGATCGTACACGTTTGCGTGTATGATTAGTGTATGGTTGAATCGGGGGCGTCACAAGTTGGTATCAGAGCCGACTACCTGTAGGAATCTCCCTTCCACACTCCTTGGCCAAAGTTGAGTCTAGTCGATGAAAATTGTTTTACTAACTTGGCTGTGCGGCCCCTGGGTCCGCGTCGCCATCGGGTGTTATTAGGATCTTTTATTCCTCGATCTGTACTCTAGGACTCTGATCTCTCTTCTATTCGGGTTAAATGATTTTGCTAAAAATCTAACTCTAGGTTCTCGTTACCACTTCCTGTCGAAGAGCCCCTTCATTACAGATGGTCGACTGCTTCAACAGAAGATTCTGACAATACTCTCCGATGTTCTCCCGAGACTTTGTGCCATTGCTTTTGCAATTCCCTACCACCGAAATATCCCTATGGATAAGTATTTACACCTGTCGTGCTTACTTTTATTCCCAGTCGATCTTGTTGTTGTAAGATACCCCGAGAATACTTTGTGCCTACTGTCTTGCAGTTCTTTGCCACATGAATACCCCTACGGGAAATTTCTCGCATTTATTGAGTATCCACTCATCCCCAGATGATTCATGTATTTCACAAAATTCTTCGAAATACCATTCGGTCTTCCGAAAATCCTGAGCAACCTATTGATCCCGAAATTCTTGCTTGCTTGCATTATGGTTAATTCCATATGAATAGTAGTCCTCGATAACATCCCCTGTCTTAGTTATTTTGAGCATACTGATTCAATATGTGAGTACGCACGCAGTCGTCAGGTTATCCTTTTTAAGATCATCTTTCCGGCTCAGGCGTCATTCCGGACATGAGTTGGTTCGCGGCAATTCAAACCTTTATTGATTGTTCAACTGAGTGTTTTCAACTTACCCATCCTTGATCAAAGCGTCTGCTTCTGATCCTTCGTTTTGGGAACCATAATTTCTTTCTACCTAAGCATCAGACTAATCAGGTGATTCTTGAATCTGATGCCTCTGCATTCTTTCTTTCTCTGAGTGAGTACCGATACTCACATCAGCTTTGTTGTGGATCGCCCGATCCATTGTTGGATTTTTTTCCCAACAGTGTCCTTCATATTCAATCACCTTGTGAGTTCTTTCCCATGCTCTGCTTTCGAGCTTGTGTATTTACTTTTGAAACTTGTGATATATGTTACTAAGATGCCTGATGGGTTGAACGTATGCTTTCCCCTAATCCGTGAGAACCCGAAAGTTTTCACAAGTCATACTCTTCCGGTGTTCTACCAGATAAAATTCCAACACTACAGTTATAACAAAGTGAGAGGTGAATGAAATGATCTGCATTAAAGAAGTGGGAGTCGACCTTGAACTTTGTGTTCATGCCCATGATAATGATGTAGACCGTCTCGGAAGCTTCTTGCAAAATGATTATCCAGCTTTGATTCGTTCGATATCCTTGAAATTCGTTCCTTACAGTTATGGTTCCGACCATGCTGTCCTGATCTGATATATCTTATGGGAATTCATTCCAGTGCCTCGTCTATTTTTGGCAAGGTTGAAGTATCTACTGTCATAGGTCAATGAATCGGTTCTACTTCTATCATGTTCTACCTTTGGGGATTACCTCCTGGTATCTCGGAGATGTCTTGCCATTGCACCACAAGTTACTAACTTTGTTGAAGTAATGTCTTTCCTTGTCGTAATCACTCTACGGGTTCTGGGTGGTTATCAACCGAGGACACCGACTGGTGAAATTATTCCGCACTACAAATCAAATACCCCTAGTATTTTACTAGGAAATTCTGAACTCAATCTGGTCATTCCTAGACTATCGGCTGCATCCTGATCTTGCTACCTTTGACTGTGCTACCTTGTCCTTCTCTGGTGCACGTATTCTTCAGTGTGTGAGCACGACTTACGTCAAGCTTTCAACATCTTGTTGCTTGCCTTGAAAGGCAACTTTGGTTCCGAGCTTGCCTCTTATATATTGATCCTATAACTTGCCACTTCGTCATTTCCTTGCTTGTTGCCGTTGTTATTTGATTGCATCCTCTTGAAACCTCCCGGCAAATGTGTCGGATCACCTTCAACACTTTGACTTCTTCCGAGATGTCAACTGTGTTCATGATGAGAAATACCCTCCTTGCCCTCGATGATTTTGATTATCATCGACAACGCCCTTGACTTCCTTTCATCGCGAACTTGTCCACATAATGAATGCAACTTGCTCTCCAGCTAGTGTTGTGTTCTGCCTTGAAGTATTACTGTCTATTATGTCGAGAATGTTGTTGGGATTGCTCCACCTCTTACAAATTCTCGGCATGATGATACATCTCACCATCACCATTCTTCCTTGGTCCCCATGTTGTTTTTAACCAGGATACCAATATGCTAACGATGCTGTTTGAGTTCTGTACTTCTAGCAACCCTATTGCTTTGAAGTTAATGATCAACAGTTCGTTCTTAGGCTGTTGGTTATCGAGTCGTCACTCTAACATGGATCTTGCTGCCTAAGGTCATACTTCGAGCACACCTTTCAACTAATGACTGATGGTGTATGTTTTCCTAGAGCATACAACATTATATCATTTGAATTGACAAGTGTCATCTTCTTGTTCACATTATTATGGAAAGCCATCCGTTTGGAATTCTCGATGAATTGTCACTGAGCCCATCAGCCACCTTCTCATCCCCTCCTTGGTTTAATGATGAACTATTGTTTCAGGAACCCACTCTCATAGTTCATTTCCCGAGAATCTTGCAATGTCATTTCGTCTATTTGTGTTGCACCTTTTCTTCTCGGACATCCTGAGTCTGAGGTATCATGGCACCTATCGGATCTGAATCTCGGTCAGATATGATGGTTGGGACATTTCCAAGAGTTATAATGTTGGTCTTTATATGACCCGATAAGGTGATGTCATGCCTAGCACACCTGGCCGGAGGACCTATTGTTATACTTTCCTTTTTGGCAAGGTTAGTCATTCTTTCGTGAGGAAATTGTAAGACTTATTCTATAAGTTGTTCCTGATGGATCCTTTTTGTTTCCAAAGTCTGATCTTCACCGTATGACCATGTCAATGCTATCTCAAAGCATGTCCATGGTACTCCAATTTTGAACAGGGACAATTGAAGCCCAATGTTAAATGTTTCCTGCTCAATTATCCAAACACCGCTGTATGGATAATGTCATGAAAATTCTCTCCCGTACCTAAAGAGTTTTCTACATTATATCCTGTCATGGATATCATGATCTGCTTGTCCTTGGGAAGGATATATCCTTGAAATATGTGTTTAAACACATTTTCCTTTCCATTGTTTTGTTTAATCTGATAATCATATTTTCCCTTCCATTGGTTGGTTTAACATTTCTTGTGATCTATATGATCTAAGCAATAATATTCTCCTGCTTATGTAAATACCTCAGTGTACCACTCTATGAGTAAGTCCCTATTACTATTGTTGATGACATTTCGGTAACCACCGATGGACGAGAACTTTGTCTATTGGTTCGCCTCGTTCAACGAGCAGGAAGATAGTTCTCTTCGCCCCTCGCCCTTGGTACCGACGTTGTTGCCGACATAATTGACAGGCTACCCTTTGACATGCCTTGCTGTCATGACCGAGCAAGATGTCACCGCTCCTTCTACTTTTAACCCACATGGTGGGCCCATAACCCACAGTTCCACATGATCGAAACCCGACTCTCCTGTACATCCCTGTTTCGAAGTTATCCCTTGCTCTTTGTTTCATATGTAATTTGCGAGCCACCTTCCTAGTGATCAATTCTGGTATCGGACGCAATACTTTCCCATTGCTCTGAACCCCTGTCACATTTCGTTTCAGGCAACTAACGGTTGCCTATTCGCTTGAAACTCCTTATTTCACCTTCTTAATTTACTGTTGATGACTTTCTTGAATTTCAACTCGAGAGGTGACTCTATACCTCGTTCACTGAGATAGCCCTAGGTACCTAACATGTATTGAGCTTCGTACTTCACGAGTTTTCCCCCTTATATTTTTGTAAGTACGATGGAGACCCCGAAGGAAGAATGAAGACTTCATCATGATTACCCGAAGCCGATAAATGAAGACATCAATGCTATGGACCGACCTCTTCGAGAAGAGCAACCAAGACCGAGAAGACTCGTTAGAACTTCGTAACCGGACCTTTCCCCCTTACTCCATACCTTAAATCTCGGGATGAGATTTCTTGTAGTGGAGGAGAATTGTGACGCCCGGATATTTAAGCTATAGTAATCCTGTGCTAATGATGACACGTCGCCATTGTTATCGTGCTAATCTCGCTTAGATTCTAATTGGTTCGAATTCAAATTTAAATTAAATTCAAAAAATAAAAGTTTTCGAATGTTAAAACTAAAATGTGCAAGCTATGGCAAATAATTCATAAGTATTATTGGTGGTGAAACCAAACTTTTATAAAAGGTTTAAATGCATTAAAATGCTTAAAATAGTGTCTTAAACAATTATGTAAATGCCTTTTATAATTTCTAAAATAACAAACTAATTTATTTGGGTACCAAGCTTTCAGAGGTATAAACAGTAAATACTAATTTAGAAACAAGGTTCGCATTTTACTTAAACTAAGTTAGGGTGTAAATAAATAAATAAGAAGAAAAACAAATCACAAACAAAAATTAAAGTAAAAAGAAAAAGAAAACCCCTTTCCTCCTGGGCCAAATGGTCCAACTGGCCTCACTGACCAAACTAGGCCAGCCCACCAGTGCCACCTCCCTCCCTCCTCTGTTCACCAGGGGAGGACGTGGGCACCGGCGATGGCCGCCACGGTAGAGGGCGTCGCCGTGGCGCCCATTCGCCACCCCCCGGCGCCTACTTAACCGGCGCCCCTTTCTCCACGGAAACCCTAGGCCATCCCGTTCCCCTTCCTCCCTCTCCTCACGCCCTCGTTTGCACGATCCCGCATCTCACCGCGCGCAGTCGTCGCCTTGTCGTCGCCGTCCCCGTGGTTGGCTGCATCCCTGCACTGCGCCACCACGTCCTGGAGCTTCACCGCCGTCGCCTTCGTCTCCCTCACCACTGGATCGAGCCCAGGGCCTTGCATCGCGCCGTCGCCTACTTCATCTTCTTCCTCGGATCACCATCGTCGTTCGCCGTCAATCTTCTCCAACGCCGGCCACCACGAGCCCTCCCCGATCCCACTGGTGCACACCTACAGGCTCCCGGTGAGCCGCGCATCCCTTCCTCCTTTTCTCCTATATTCCCGTTGCCGAACACCACCCGTAGCCGCCGCCGGACATAGCCCCTGTCGACGCGCTCCCCGACCTTTCGTCGCGCCCACAGCATCGCCTACACGCGCCAACGACAGCGCCTCCGCGCGCACCCGCGTTCCCCTTGGCCGCTCCCCTGACCCGCTGCGTTTCCCTGCTTGCGGTCGTCACACGCTAGAAAAAATGGGCACTTGTGTCAACCGCTGCCCACGCTAAACCTCTAGCAGAAATTATAGTAGTGCAACAACATAGATAATGGCCGAGAGCGATATAAAGAACAACAATATGGAACAAGCTGGTGATATTATTATTACATCAAAAAAATCATACCGAGTAGCGAGTATTGGCTGAGCGAAGTCATAAAGTAACACTTCTTTACATATTCCGGAAATAATAGGCAAAAAGAAGACTTTGGAACGTTTCATTTGTAACTTTCTGAAAAGGATGAACAAAAGAACATATTATATTCACAACAATAGTAAGAAACAAATAATGCAGAAAATAAGTATCATTAAGAGGAAAATAAAGTGATACGAAGACTCATATTTTATAACTTCCCTTCTGGATCTTTCATCTTCTTAAATATATCAATCGCATCATCGTTTGCTATTGTAAAAAATATGTCTTTCTCCACATAGCAAATCAGGCTATCACTCATGAACTCATCACATATTTTGTTCTGCAAAACACTCTTGACGATATTCATTGCCGAAAAGCATTTCTCCACTCACGCTGTGGCAACTCACAAAATTAGCACCAACTTGAGAAGTTGATACACCAAAGGAAAAGCAAGATGCAATTTAGTTTCCACCAACACTTTAGCAAGATCAGCAATGCCATCCAAATTGGCAAATCTTTGGTCCGCTCGGACATTGTCTATGAAAATCCAAAGTTCATGACCAATATTCATCTATGAAAATATTAGCAAGACCAGCTGGATCATGAGGAAGTGCATCTAAATTAATTTCTGCCGGAGGCGGAGGAATAGTACCAATATTTGATGCAAGATTTTGTCTTGGTCTAACTGGCCTTGAAGTCCCTGCCACATTACTATCTGGTGTTGGTCGTTTCCCTTTCAACAAAAAAAATTATCCATATCCTTCTAGTCCTTGGCAAATCAAAGAAAAGAAACTCAAAAAGTTACCTAGCCAATAGCCATCATGAGAAGAAATCAAAGCACGTGTAGAATTGTAGACAATCTAGAGACCGAGATAGAGAGAGAGGGGGTGCAGATTACCTGGGATGGGAGGAGCCAACACTTGCAAATTAAAGATTATGCATTGACGGACGGTCGGCCAATATCAACATTCATCCGATGAAATGGCGTCGAGTTCGCCGTCGTTCGTCGCCGATTCGCTGCGGCGGCGGTGGAATTAAAGATCGAGATGAGGAGGCGAAGAGACGAGGGCGTCCGTCCGTTCGCGTACAGATACAGGCGTACGACAGCCAAGTAGTGTACATCGATTAATTGATATACATAGAGACGTGTGTACGCATTGGGCCTGGCCTTCTGTCATTGTTTGCTGCCGCAGGCTGTTTATTTTTTTTATAACTTCATGGATGTTATGGACTAAGGCTTTAGGGATTAACTGCTTTGTTGATAGGCTGGGGTCAATGGAATTTTTGGGCTGGGGTCAGACGTATTTTTGTTAATACTTATTAGCTCAAAAGACAGAAGGCACTGGTGTCATTTGACACCAGTGGCTACATGAGAGCTCCGTCCCCGGCTCTGTACCGGCGTGCCTGCACGTCCATGGTTGTGCGCGTGCTTGCCGGCGCCCGATGCTCGCTGCTACTTTGCTTTACTGCTGCGCTGCTGCCTCGACCGCCTACTGCTGCCTAGCGCCACGCCCACCTACAGCCGCATGCGCCTCGCCTCTGTCTGCCCCCGTCGCCGAGTCTCGCCCACTGCGCGCCAGCATCCGGCCACCACCACTCGCCGGCGCTGCCTCGTAAGGGCCTCGCGCCCGCGCTGCCGTTGCTGCTTGCTGCTCATAACCACTACTGCTGCTCTTTGCTACTCCGTTGCTACTGCCGCTGCTTACTGAACTGCTAGTTCCTATAGAGCGCTAGCTAGCTTTTCTAATTCTATGATGAGTAACTCTCTCGACGGCTTCTAAACTTCGGCAAAACAATTGTTAACAGGACTAAAAAAATATAGGAAGGTAGCATACTTGACAAACTTCATTTTATCCCATTGTACCAAATCTCTTCGATGCCTAGATTAAATCATATAAAAATCGCAAAATGCTATGTTCAGATAACAGAATTAACTCCTAGCTATGTGGTGTGGGTGCGTGAGTGTGTGTGATGTGTGTGTGTCCGTGTGTTGTGTGTGCCTTGTGCAGCGTGGTGTGTGCACGCCGTGCGTGTGGCCGGCTGGGCTATGCCCAGTAATGGCCGGCCCTACTTAGATTAGTACTACTAGTAGGTCTTAATTAGTGGTAAGTTAGTCTAGTAGTAGATGACATGTAGGCCCTCATTAAATAAATTAGATTTATTTATTTGTTTAGATAAATAGTCAATGACATGTAGGCCACACATGCCCTTTTGACTAGTCAAATTGACTTGATCAATTTGGATTAAACTAAATAAAATAAGTCCAGAAATTTCAAAAAATACTTAAAACTTTGGAAAATTATAAAAAATTAACCGTAACTCCGATGAAAAAACTTTGTACATGAAAATTGCTCAGAACGATGAGACGAATTCGGATACGCAGCCCGTTCGTCCACCACGCACCCCTAGCATAGCGAACACGTAAATTTCCCCCTCTGGTTCATCTGTCCGAAAACGCGAAACACCGGGGATATTTTCTCGCATGTTTCCCCCCTTCACCGGTATCACCTCATACTGCGTTAGGTCACCCCTAGCACCGCGTATTGCCATGTTACACTTTGTGATGCTTTGATTGCTCTATTATTTATTGTGTCCCCCCTCCGTTACTTCTTTCCGGTAGACCCCGAGACTGCCGGTGACCCCCAGCTCGACTACGGAGTTGATGACCCCCTCCTTGCCAGAGCAACGAGGCAAGCCCCCCGCCCCTTGATCACCAGATATCGCCTACTCTCCTCTATACTGCTTGCATTAGAGTAGTGTAGCGTGTTACTGCTTTTCGTTAATCCTATCCTGATGCATAGCATGTCCTTGCTACTACTGTTGTTACCTTTACCTGCAATCCTAATGCTTAGTATAGAATGCTAGCTTATCATCAGTGGCCATACATTCTTGTCCGTATGCCATGCTATACTATCGGGTCATGATCACTCGGGAGGTGATCATGGGTATATACTATATACTTTATACATGATACATGTGATGACTAAAGTCGGGTTGGCTCGAGGAGTACCCGCGATTGATTCATGAATTGGGGGCTGGAAGGACATACTTTCCCGACAGCCCTCTGTGTGGATCTTTGTGGCGAAGCGACAGGGCAGGTAGAGACCACCTAGGAGAGAGGTGGGCCTGGCCCTGGTCGGCGTTCGCGGTTATTTCAAAATAACACGCTTAACGAGTCTTGGTATTTGATCTGAGTCTGGCTACTGGCCTATACGCACTAACCATCTACGCGGGGACAATTATGGGCACTCGACGTCGTGGTATCAGCTGAAGCCTTCGTGACGTCAGCGACTGATCGGCGCGCGCTGGGTTGGACTGAAACACCTACTCTTGTATAAGGGAGGCTAGGTCTGCTCACCGGCCGCGTACGCAACGTGCAGGTGTGCAATGGACGATGGGCCCAGACCCCTGCGCCATAAGATTTAGACCGGCGTGCTGACCTCTCTGTTGTGCCTAGGTAGGGTTGCGACGTGTTGATCTTCCGAGGCCGGGCATGACCCAGGAAAGTGTGTCTGGCCAAATGAGATCGAGCGTGTTGGGTTATGTGGTGCATCCCTGCAGGGAAGTTAATCTATTCGAATAGCCGTGATCTTCGATAACAGGACGACTTGGAGTTGTACCTTGACCTTATGACAACTAAAACCGGATACTTAATAAAACACACCCTTCCAAGTGCCAGATACAACCGGTGATCGCTCTCTCACAGGGCGACGAGGGGAGGATCATCAGTTAGGATTATGCTATGCGATGCTACTTGGTGAACTTACCAGCTACCCTCTTCTCCTGCCGCAAGATGGAGGTTACCAGAAACGTAGTCTTCGAAAGGACTAGCTATCCCCCTCTTATTCCGGCATTCTGCAGTTCAATCCAAATATGATACCCTTAATCCATTTGATACCAATGCATACATATGTAGTGTAGCTCCTTGCTTGCGAGTACTTTGGATGAGTACCCACGGTTGCTTTTCTCCTCCCTTTTCCCCTTTCCTATATCCGATTGCTGCAACCATACGTTGGAGTCCAGGAGCCAGACAGCACCATTGATGACGACTACTACTACTCGGGAGGTGCCTACTACTACGTGCAGCCCGCTAACGACGACCAGGAGTAGTTAGGAGGATCCCAGGCAGGAGGCATGCGCCTCTTTCGATCTGTATCCCAGTTTGTGCTAGCCTTCTTAAGGCAAACTTGTTTAACTTATGTCTGTACTCAGATATTGTTGCTTCCGCTGACTCGTCTATAATCGAGCTCTTGTATTCGAGCCTTCGAGGCCCCTGGCTTGTAATATGATGCTTGTATGACTTATTTTATTTATAGAGTTGTGTTGTGATATCTTCCCGTGAGTTCCTGATCTTGATCGTACACGTTTGCGTGTATGATTAGTGTACGGTTGAATCGGGGGCGTCACAGGCGGGCACGGCGAGCGGCGGCGCATGTGGTGAGCTGCGACGGGCGTTCTGCTCCAGCTGCGTGCGTGCCTACATGCACAACCGCATGCTAGGGGCTGCTATGCTGGCCAGCCAGTGCTCCGCAGCGAGCGTGCTGCTATGCTAGCCTGCCGGTGCTCGGCGGCGAGCGTGCTGCTCCGGCCGTGCAGGTGCTGCTATGGATGCGGTCGGAGTTGCCATCCGACGACCTCCGTGCTCTGCGGCGTCCTCCTGGGTTCCCGTCGGCCCACATCGCACGCAGGAGCTCGCCCCTCTCCCTGTTGGGGAACGTAGTAATTTCAAAAAATTTCCTACGCACACGCAAGATCATGGTGATGCATAGCAACGAGGGGGAGAGTCTGATCTACGTACCCTTGTAGATCGCAACGGAAGCGTTGATACAACGTAGAGGAAGTAGTTGTATGTCTTCTTCCCGATCCGACCGATCCAAGCACCGTTACTTCGGCACCTCCGAGTTCTTAGCACACGTTCAGCTCGATGACGATCCTCGGGCTCCGATCCAGCAAAGCGTCGAGGAAGAGTTCCGTCAGCACGACGGCGTGGTGACGATCTTGATGTACTACCGATGCAGGGCTTCGCCTAAGCACTACAACGATATGATCGAGGTGGAATTTGGTGGCAGGGGGCACCGCACACGGCTAAGGAACGACCTCAATGATCAACTTGTGTGTCTAGAGGTGCCCCCTACCCCCGTATATAAAGGATCCAAGGGGGAGGGGTGCGCCGGCCAGGGAGAGGGCGCGGGAGGAGTCCTACTCCTACCGGGAGTAGGACTCCCCCCTCAATCCTATTCCAACTAGGATTCCCAAGGGGGAAAAAAGAGAGAGGGGGCCCGGCCCCTTCTCCTAGTCCTAATAGGACTAAGGGAAGGGGGGCGCGCGGCCAGCTATGGGCTGCCCCTTTTCTCTTTTCCACTAAGGCCCATGAAGGCCCATATGGCTCCCGGGGGGTTCCGGTAACCTCCCGGTGATCCGGTAAAATCCCGATTTCACCCGGAACACTTCCGATGTCCAAACATAGGCTTCCAATATATCAATCTTTATGTCTCGACCATTTCGATACTCCTCGTCATGTCCGTGATCACATCCGGGACTCCGAACAACCTTCGGTACATCAAAATGCATAAACTCATAATAACTGTCATCGTAACGTTAAGCGTGCGGACCCTACGGTTCGAGAATAATGTAGACATGACCGAGACACGTCTCCGGTCAATAACCAATAGCGGGACCTGGATGCCCATATTGGTTCCTACATATTCTACGAAGATCTTTATCGGTCAGACCGCATAACAACATACGTTGTTCCCTTTGTCATCGGTATGTTACTTGCCCGAGATTCGATCGTCGGTATCCAATACCTAGTTCAATCTCATTACCGGCAAGTCTCTTTACTCGTTCTGTAATACATCATCCCGCGACTAACTCATTAGTTGCAATGCTTGCAAGGCTTGTGTAATGTGTATTACCGAGAGGGCCCATAGATACCTCTCCGACAATCGGAGTGACAAATCCTAATCTCGAAATACGCCAACCCAACATCTACCATTGGAGACACCTGTAGTACTCCTTTATAATCACCCAGTTACGTTGTGACATTTGGTAGCACCCAAAGTGTTCCTCCGGCAAACGGGAGTTGCATAATCTCATAGTCATAGGAACTTGTATAAGTCATGAAGAAAGCAATAGCAACATACTAAACGATCGAGTGCTAAGCTAATGAAATGGGTCATGTCAATCAGATCATTCAACTAATGATGTGACCTCGTTAATCAAATAACAACACATTGTTCATGGTCAGGAAACTTAACCATCTTTGATTAACGAGCTAGTCAAGTAGAGGCATACTAGTGACACTCTGTTTGTTTATGTATTCACACATGTATTATGTTTCCGGTTAATACAATTCTAGCATGAATAATAAATATTTATCATGATATAAGGAAATAAATAATAACTTTATTATTGCCTCTAGGGCATATTTCCTTCAGTCTCCCACTTGCACTAGAGTCAATAATCTAGATTACACAGTAATGATTCTAACACCCATGGAGCCTTGGTGCTGATCATGTTTTGCTCGTGGAAGAGGCTTAGTCAACGGGTCTGCAACATTCAGATCCGTATGTATCTTGCAAATCTCTATTGTCTCCCACCTGGACTAGACCCCGGATGGAATTGAAGCGTCTCTTGATGTGTTTGGTCCTTTTGTGAAATCTGGATTCCTTTGCCAAAGCAATTGCACCAGTATTGTCACAAACGATTTTCATTGGACCCGATGCACTAGGTATGACACCTAGATCGGATATGAACTCCTTCATCCAGACTCCTTCGTTCGCTGCTTCCGAAGCAGCTATGTACTCCGCTTCATATGTAGATCCCGCTACGACGCTTTGTTTAGAACTGCACCAACTGACAGCTCCACCGTTTAAAGTAAACACGTATCCGGTTTGCGATTTAGAATCGTCCGGATCAGTGTCAAAGCTTGCATCAACGTAACCTCTTACGGTGAGCTCTTTGTCACCTCCATATACGAGAAACATATCCTTAGTCCTTTTCAGGTATTTCAGGATGTTCTTGATCGCTGTCCAGTGATCCACTCCTGGATTACTTTGGTACCTCCCTGCTAAACTTATAGCAAGGCACACATCCGGTCTGGTACACAGCATTGCATACATGATAGAGCCTATGGCTGAAGCATAGGGAACATCTTTCATTTTCTCTCTATCTTCTGCAGTGGTCGGGCATTGAGTCTGACTCAACTTCACACCTTGTAACACAGGCAAGAACCCTTTCTTTGCTTGATCCATTTTGAACTTCTTCAAAATCTTGTCAAGGTATGTGCTTTGTGAAAGTCCAATTAAGCGTCTTGATCTATCTCTATAGATCTTAATGCCCAATATGTAAGCAGCTTCACCGAGGTCTTTCATTGAAAAACTCTTATTCAAGTATCCCTTTATGCTATCCAGAAATTCTATATCATTTCCAATTAGCAATATGTCGTCCA
The DNA here is from genome assembly GCA_034509565.1 of Triticum monococcum. Classification (NCBI taxonomy): domain Eukaryota; kingdom Viridiplantae; phylum Streptophyta; class Magnoliopsida; order Poales; family Poaceae; genus Triticum; species Triticum monococcum. The sequence goes on along the minus strand of CM067843.1, from coordinate 93,031,534 downwards.
CATATAATATCAGAAATGCTACAGAGCTCCCACTCACTTTCTTGTAAATACAGGCTTCTCCAAAAGTCTGTATAAAACCAAATGCTTTGATCACACTATCAAAGCGTTTATTCCAACTCCGAGATGCTTGCACGAGTCCATAAATGGATCGCTGGAGTTTGCACACTTTGTTAGCTCCCTTTGGATCGACAAAACCTTCCGGTTGTATCATATACAACTCTTCTTCCAGAAATCCATTCAGGAATGCAGTTTTGACATCCATCTGCCATATTTCATAATCATAAAACGCGACAATTGCTAACATGATTCGGACAGACTTAAGCATCGCTACGGGTGAGAAGGTCTCATCGTAGTCAACCCCTTGAACTTGTCGAAAACCTTTTGCAACAAGTCGAGCTTTATAGACAGTAACATTACCGTCAGCGTCAGTCTTTTTCTTGAAGATCCATTTATTCTCAATTGCTTGCCGATCATCGGGCAAGTCAACCAAAGTCCATACTTTGTTCTCATACATGGATCCCATCTCAGATTTCATGGCCTCAAGCCACTTTGCGGAATCTGGGCTCACCATCGCTTCTTCATAGTTCGTAGGTTCATCATGATCTAGTAGCATGACTTCTAGAACTGGATTACCGTACCACTCTGGCGCGGATCTTGCTCTGGTTGATTTACGAGGTTCAGTAGTATCTTGTTCTGAAGTTTCATGATCATTATCATTAACTTCCTCACTTATTGGTGTAGGTGTCGCAGAAACAGTTTTCTGTGATGTACTACTTTCTAATAAGGGAGCGGGTACAGTTACCTCATCAAGTTCTACTTTCCTCCCACTCACTTCTTTCGAGAGAAACTCCTTCTCAAGAAAGTTTCCGAATTTAGCAACAAAAGTCTTGCCTTTGGATCTGTGATAGAAGGTGTATCCAATAGTTTCCTTTGGATATCCTATGAAGACACATTTCTCCGATTTGGGTTCGAGCTTATCAGGTTGAAGCTTTTTCACATAAGCATCGCAACCCCAAACTTTAAGAAACGACAACTTTGGTTTCTTGCCAAACCACAGTTCATAAGGCGTCGTCTCAACGGATTTTGATGGTGCCCTATTTAACGTGAATGCGGCCGTCTCTAAAGCGTATCCCCAAAACGATAGCGGTAAATCAGTAAGAGACATCATAGATCGTACCATATCTAGTAAAGTACGATTACGACGTTCAGACACACCATTTCGCTGTGGTGTTCCGGGTGGCGTGAGTTGCGAAACTATTCCACAATTTTTCAAATGTATACCAAACTCGTAACTCAAATATTCTCCTCCACGATCAGATCGTAGAAACTTTATTTTCTTGTTACGATGATTTTCAATTTCACTCTGAAATTCCTTGAACTTTTCAAATGTTTCAGACTTGTGTTTCATTAAGTAGATATACCCATATCTGCTTAAATCATCTGTGAAGGTGAGAAAATAACGATATCCGCCACGAGCCTCAATATTCATCGGACCACATACACCGGTATGTATGATTTCCAATAAATCTGTTGCTCTCTCCATAGTATCGGAGAACGGTGTTTTAGTCATCTTGCCCATGAGGCACGGTTCGCAAGTACCAAGTGATTCATAATCAAGTGGTTCAAAAAGTCCATCAGTATGGAGTTTCTTCATGCGCTTTACACCGATATGACCTAAACGGCAGTGCCACAAATAAGTTGCACTATCATTATCAACTCTGCATCTTTTGGCTTCTACATTATGAATATGTGTATCACTACTATCGAGATTTAACAAGAATAGACCACTCTTCAAGGGTGCATGACCATAAAAGATATTACTCATATAAATAGAACAACCATTATTCTCTGATTTAAATGAATAACCGTCTCGCATTAAACAAGATCCAGATATAATGTTCATGCTCAACGCTAGCATCAAATAACAATTATTTAGGTCTAATATTAATCCCGAAGGTAGATGTAGAGGTAGCGTGCCGACCGCGATCACATCGACTTTGGAACCGTTTCCCACGCGCATCGTCACCTCGTCCTTAGCTAATCTTCGCTTAATCCGTAGTCCCTGTTTCGAGTTGCAAATATTAGCAACAGAACCAGTATCAAATACCCAGGTGCTACTGCGAGCATTAGTAAGGTACACATCAATAACATGTATATCACATATACCTTTGTTCACCTTGCCATCCTTCTTATCCGCCAAATACTTGGGGCAGTTCCGCTTCCAGTGACCAGTCTGCTTGCAGTAGAAGCACTCAGTTTCAGGCTTAGGTCCAGACTTGGGCTTCTTTTCTTGAGCAGCAACTTGCTTGCCGTTCTTTTTGAAGTTCTCCTTCTTCTTCCCTTTGCCCTTTTTCTTGAAACTAGCGGTCTTGTTAACCATCAACACTTGATGCTCCTTCTTGATTTCTACCTCCGCAGCTTTCAGCATTGCGAAGAGCTCGGGAATAGTCTTGTTCATCCCTTGCATATTATAGTTCATCACGAAGCTCTTGTAGCTTGGTGGCAGTGATTGGAGAATTCTGTCAATGACGCAATCATCTGGAAGATTAACTCCCATCTGAATCAAGTGATTGTTATACCCAGACATTTTGAGTATATGCTCACTGACATAACTGTTCTCCTCCATCTTGCAACTATAGAACTTATTGGAGACTTCATATCTCTCAATCCGGGCATTCGCTTGAAATATTAACTTCAACTCCTGGAACATCTCATATGCTCCATGACGTTCAAAACGTTGTTGAAGTCCCGATTCTAAGCCGTAAAGCATGGCACACTGAACTATCGAGTAATTATCAACTTTGCTCTGCCAGACATTCATAACATCTGGTGTTGCTCCAGCAGCAGGCCTGGCACCCAGCGGTGCTTGCAGGACGTAATTCTTCTGTGCAGCAATGAGGATAATCCTCAAGTTACGGACCCAGTCTGTGTAATTGCTACCATCATCTTTCAACTTTGCTTTCTCAAGGAACGCATTAAAATTCAACGGAACAACAGCACGAGCCATCTATCTACAATCAACATAAACAAGCAAGATACTATCAGGTACTAAGTTCATAATAAATTTAAGTTCAATTAATCATATTACTTAAGAACTCCCACTTAGATAGACATCCCTCTAATCCTCTAAGTGATCACGTGATCCAAATCAACTAAACCATGTCCGATCATCACGTGAGGTGGAGTAGTTTTATCGGTGAACATCATTATGTTGATCATATCTACTATATGATTCACGCTCGACCTTTCGGTCTCCGTGTTCCGAGGCCATATCTGTATATGCTTGGCTCGTCAAGTATAACCTGAGTATTCCGCGTGTGCAACTGTTTTGCACCCGTTGTATTTGAACGTAGAGCCTATCACACCCGATCATCACGTGGTGTCTCAGCACGAAGAACTTTCGCAACGGTGCATACTCAGGAAGAACACTTCTTGATAATTTAGTGAGAGATCATCTTATAATGCTACCGTCAATCAAAGCAAGATAAGATGCATAAAAGATAAACATCACATGCAATCAATATAAGTGATATGATATGGCCATCATCATCTTGTGCTTGTGATCTCCATCTCTGAAGCACCGTCATGATCACCATCGTCACCGGCGCGACACCTTGATCTCCATCGTAGCATCGTTGTCGTCTCGCCAATCTTATGCTTCCACGACTATCGCTACCGCTTAGTGATAAAGTAAAGCATTACATCGCGATTGCATTGCATACAATAAAGCGACAACCATATGGCTCCTGCCAGTTGCCGATAACTCGGTTACAAAACATGACCATCTCATACAATAAAAATTAGCATCATGTATTGACCATATCACATCACAACATGCCCTGCAAAAACAAGTTAGACGTCCTCTACTTTGTTGTTGCAAGTTTTACGTGGCTGCTACGGGCTTAAGCAAGAACTCATCTCACCTACGCATCAAAACCACAACGATAGTTTGTCAAATAGACTCCGTTTTAACCTTCTCAAGGACCGGGCGTAGCCATACTCGGTTCAACTAAAGTTGGAGAGACAGTCGCCCGCAAGCCATCTATGTGCAAAGCACGTCGAGGCAACCGGTCTCGCGTAAGCGTATGCGTAAGGTTGGTCCGGGTCGTCTCGTCCAACAATACCGCCGAACCAAAGTATGACATGCTGGTAGGCAGTATGACTTGTATCGCCCACAACTCACTTGTGTTCTACTCGTGCAAATAATATCAAACCATAAAACCTAGGCTCTGATACCACTGTTGGGGAACGTAGTAATTTCAAAAAAAATTCTACGCACACGCAATATCATGGTGATGCATAGCAACGAGGGGGAGAGTCTGATCTACGTACCCTTGTAGATCGCAACGGAAGCGTTGATACAACATAGAGGAAGTAGTCGTACGTCTTCTTCCCGATCCGACCGATCCAAGCACCGTTACTCCGGCACCTCCGAGTTCTTAGCACACGTTCAGCTCGATGACGATCCTCGGGCTCCGATCCAGCAAAGCGTCGAGGAAGAGTTCCGTCAGCACGACGGCGTGGTGACGATCTTGATGTACTACCAACGCAGGGCTTCGCCTAAGCACTACAACGATATGATCGAGGTAGAATTTGGTGGCAGGGGGCACCGCACACGGCTAAGGAACGACCTCAATGATCAACTTGTGTGTCTAGAGGTGCCCCTGCCCCCGTATATAAAGGATCCAAGGGGGAGGGGTGCGCCGGCCAGGGAGAGGGCGCGGGAGGAGTCCTACTCCTATCGGGAGTAGGACTCCCCCCCTCAATCCTATTCCAACTAGGATTCCCAAGGGGAAAAAGAGAGAGAGGGGGGCCGGCCCCTTCTCCTAGTCCTAATAGGACTAAGGGAAGGGGGGGGGCGCGTGGCCAGCTATGGGCTGCCCCTTTTCTCTTTTCCACTAAGGCCCATGAAGGCCCATATGGCTCCCGGGGGGTTCCGGTAACCTCCCGGTGATCCGGTAAAATCCCGATTTCACCCGGAACACTTCCGATGTCCAAACATAGGCTTCCAATATATCAATCTTTATGTCTCGACCATTTCGAGACTCCTCGTCATGTCCGTGATCACATCCGGGACTCCGAACAACCTTCGGTACATCAAAATGCATAAACTCATAATAACTGTCATCGTAACGTTAAGCGTGCGGACCCTACGGTTCGAGAATAATGTAGACATGACCGAGACACGTCTCCGATCAATAACCAATAGCGGGACCTGGATGCCCATATTGGTTCCTACATATTCTACGAAGATCTTTATCGGTCAGACCGCATAACAACATACGTTGTTTCCTTTGTCATCGGTATGTTACTTGCCCGAGATTCGATCGTCGGTATCCAATACCTAGTTCAATCTCGTTACCGGCAAGTCTCTTTACTCGTTCTGTAATACATCATCCCGCAACTAACTCATTAGTTGCAATGCTTGCAAGGCTTGTGTAATGTGTATTACCGAGAGGGCCCAGAGATACCTCTCCGACAATCGGAGTGACAAATCCTAATCTCGAAATACGCCAACCCAACATCTACCATTGGAGACACCTGTAGTACTCCTTTATAATCACCCAGTTACGTTGTGACGTTTGGTAGCACCCAAAGTGTTCGTCCGGCAAACGGGAGTTGCATAATCTCATAGTCATAGGAACTTGTATAAGTCATGAAGAAAGCAATAGCAACATACTAAACGATCGAGTGCTAAGCTAATGAAATGGGTCATGTCAATCAGATCATTCAACTAATGACGTGACCTCGTTAATCAAATAACAACACATTGTTCATGGTCAGAAAACTTAACCATCTTTGATTAACGAGCTAGTCAAGTAGAGGCATACTAGTGACACTCTGTTTGTCTATGTATTCACACATGTATTATGTTTCCGGTTAATACAATTCTAGCATGAATAATAAACATTTATCATGATATAAGGAAATAAATAATAACTTTATTATTGCCTCTAGGGCATATTTCCTTCACTCCCCTCCGGCGCTTATTCGGGCCGCGCCTCGCCGCGCCCAGCAGGCGACGCTTGTCCCGGCCATGCCCGCGTCACGCGTAGGAGCTCATCTCTCGCCTCTCCGGCGCTCGTCCCCGCAGTTGACTCTCGTCCAGGCCGCGCCTCGCCGCGCCCAGCAGACGACGCTCTTCCCGGCCACGCCCGCGTCGCGCGCAGGAGCTCGTCCCTCTCCCCTCCGGCGCTCGTCTCCACAGGCGACGCTCATCCAGGTCGCGCATTGCCGTGCCCAGCAGGCGACGCTCGTCCCGGCCTCGCCTTGCACCCGCGCTGGGCTTGTGCCACTGCAGCCGCCGGCCGTCTAGCTGCTGCCAACCCCGCTGCCTGCTACGTTTTGACGAAATGCCAAGACGAACATGCAAAAATGCGTCAGGCCACCCGTTGGGCGCGCATGCAGATCCAAACCAAAAAGCGGACGTGGATGTTCGTTTGGCCGATCCAAACGGACACGTCCATTTGGGGCGGCCCGTTGAAATTGCTCTAAAGAGACAAAAAGTAAACAAAATCGTCATTTATTTGGATCGGTGCGTTGCAGTCGCTGAAAGGCGGCCACTGGGGAGGATACGCATTTGACCAGCGAAAGGGGAGGAGAAAGGTACGGCGACGATCGACGATTCCTAGGTAGAGCCACTGCAAAAGGCCAAGGCACACCGCGTGCGCAGTGGACCTCGGCGTGCCCCCGTGTGGCTCGGGATCAGCACCGCCCCGTGTGGCTGGTGCAGAGTGCATACACCTCGGAGACCTCGGAGATGCCCATGGACATCCACGATCGAGGTAGATACTCCAATGCTCTGAACGGTGACAAAGTACAGGCTCCATGACACAACGATTATTCCAGGCAAATCAACAAGAGACCATAGGCATGTGAATTCTGAAACTTCTCAACTCAAGAGACCATAGACATCTTACAGGTTATTGCTCCACTGCTACTGCTGATTACAACGAATCGAAAGCGAAAAGGTAATGCATGCTGGCGAAGGAGAAGTAAAAATGGAGTATGCATGGTGGCCTAAGGGAAAAGCTAAATCTAATGTATGCATGGTGTCCTGCCCTGCCTGCCTGGCTAGTTCGGGTGCCCTGTGGTGGAGGGGCTGGAGCCGGGCTGCTGCTGGAAGCCGGCGGGCGGCGGGGTCTGGGCGCCCGGGTGGTGGTCCACGGACGACGAGTAGTTGTTGTAGGCTTCGGCGAGGTCCAGGTCGAACTCCTTCTGCTTGAGCACGAGCAGCATGCGCTGGCCGTCGACGCGCCGGCGCTCGATCCGCAGCCGCTCGTGCTCCATGTCCCACTCCTTGGTGGCCTTGAACTGCTCCCACTTGTGGCGCTGCTTCTCCAGCGCGTACTCGCGGACCTCGTACGCCAGCTTCTGCTTCTCCAGCTCCAGCGCGCGCCGCTGCATCCACTGCCGCAGCTGCTGCTGGTCGCCGCCGGCCTCCGCCGCGGCCAGCTCGTGCTGCAACTGCTGCATGGCGCACGGCCTCCTGCGGGCGTGCTTGTTCCCGTCCTCTTCTCCGTCTTCTCCGGCCGCAGCCGCGCTGCTCTCGCCGCGATGGCGCTTGTTCTTGTGCCCGCCGTAGTTGTGGAAGCCATTACTGTCGTCGACGCGGCTCCCGCGGCGGTTGGTGCCCGGCGCCTTCTCCTCCACGTCGTCCAGGTCGTAGTCGTCGTCCTCCTCCTCCTCTTCAGCCTCTTTGCTGCTGAGGACGTCGTCCTCGCTGTCGTCCTCAGAACGCGTGGAGGAATTCACCATCGCTACCACCTGGCGGCCGGCAGACGAGTTGGCAGCGCCCGGCACTGCCGCCGGCCGCGGGTGGTGGAAGCAGGCCGCGCCGTCGTCGGTGCCGTGCGAGGCTGCTGCGGCGGCGCCGGGGGGGTTGTGGTAGGTGCACATCTCGCGGAAGAAGAGGTGCTTGGAGCTGAGCAGCTTGCGCGCCTCCTCCTTGGCCTTGGCGGTGAGCTCGCCCATGGCGTCGAGCAGCGCGGGGTTCTCGACCACCTTGCACGCCGTGCCGCGGCCGAGCAGGTCGACGACGCGCTTGTAGCGCTTGTTGAGGTCGTTGAACTTGTCCTCGCATTGCTGCGGCGACACCTTGAAGCCGTTCTCCACCATCGCCCGGGACACGGACTTCCACTTGCCCTTCTTCTGCTGCGCCGCGGCCTGCGGCCCGTGCCCGCCGTGCGCCGCCGCAGACGCCCCCGCCTTCCCGTGCGAGTGCGACGCCGCCGCCTTGCCTCCTGCAGACACGCCCTCGCCGTCGTCCCCGGCGTTGTATACCACCGCGATGAGCAGACGCACCATCGCGTCCGTCCACTTCATCCGGGACCACGGGCACCCCGCCGCCCCCGCCCCCGGCTGCTGCAGGACGCCGCCGCCATTCCCGACACCGTTGCCCATCTCCTCCTCTTCATGCGCCTTGACCACCCTCGACGGCGGCGCCACGTAAGCCGCGTACGGTGGCTGTGGGTGCTGCTGCCTCACCGGCATGGCCTGGTGGTGCTGGACCTGGAAGCCGCCGCCGCCGCCGTTGCCGTGGTGGAGGTGCTCCGGCGGCTGCTGGAACGAGGAGGCCGCGTGCATCTGCGGCTGCGGCTGGTGGACGAGATGCATCTCCATGCCCAGCATCGCCCCCGCAGACCCACGCGCACCCAGCCCTGCTCCGTCAATCCTCTCCATCTGCAAAGCCTGGCCACCGGTCTCTGGTTGTCAACTCTTTTTTTCTCTGAGGGACTCTTGTGGTCAACTATAGGTTTGGCGCTGGCCGGTGGAGAGGAGCGGCGAATAAAAAGAGGAGCGGGGGCAGACGGCCGCCGCCGGTATCGGCGCCGAACAGCAGCAGCCGCCTCCGCTAGAGGGAGCGGCACACGCTCTCGGTTTTGTGGGGAGCCCACGGTCGCGCCGAAAACCACCTAGGATTCTTTGCGCCCGGTGGGTTCCTCTGTGGCACTGTTTGTAGGTGGGCGTGTGCGCAGAATATCCGTGGAGGATTGTTGAATCAGCTGCTGCCCCGGTATGCCTCCTCGTCTGGCTGTGGTTTGGCAAAGTTTTCTTTCTTAGATGAGCCTCGAAGTTTTGGCAAATGCAGACCAGGCCCTTGGCTGTGATTTTTCACAAGCGCCTCGCCCGTATTTTTTTTTGTGTGGTGCCTTTTTATTGAGGAAAAATAAATATATTTATTTTGGGGGAAGCGAAAAGGGAAGTGTATTGATAAGATATATTTGATATATTCGACATTGATTACAATATATGATTGCAAAAAAGAAACATTGATTAAAAATATATTCATCTCTACATGAAGAGCCCCTCACTACCAACAATTAATCCTAGCCTCAAGCCTTGGTAGCAATCTTTTTCCTAAATGACTTCTATTACTCAAAGCAAATGATTGCAATACTTAATAGAAAGTTGTGCTTAGAGCTTAATGCTCCTATGTTTGAACTAGAATCTTAGCGCTTATTTGATGAAGATTGATATTTTAATTGACACAACAATGCCTAAGTTGAACCAATAAGATCTGCTCGAACTTGAATGCCAATCCAATCTATTTCCCAATAAGAATCCCTAATCCCTAAATCTAAGCATGGCATGATTGTGAGCTAGGATAACCCTCTTACGTACAACATTAAGAAGTACCGACGACTTTTTTTGGCTTCTTGGTCTAGGACTTACTCTCTGGTAAAGTAACCTTCAAGATGGGTACATTGTTCGGTCTAGAACCAAGCCAGGCAGCACTGCAAAGCATATGTGAGTAATTTTGCGATCTCCTCACAAAGCTTATTTCATTTCATGCACTAGGAATACATGTCTCAAATGATCAATCATTGTGCTTCGAATCAACTTTACCGCTTGTGAGCAATTTGATTCATTAGTTAGGGGGGTCACTCCATCATTTTGCTAATGCCACTCCTTCAATAATCGATGAGAGCTTCACATTCCAATACATAATGGCAAGAAAATGGAAGCTGGCATGAAGTGAATATAATCTCACCCCATGTCCTTTGTAGATGATACCAGACTACCAGTTCCACCGATGTCGGGGGGATGAACCCCGGGCAAGAAACGGAACCCGGACCCTTTTCAAAAACACCGGGGACGACATCGCCCCTCAATCCAGCTTGCCCTTGGTCGGGTTCCTCAACCCGGCCAAGCCCCGCAACCCGACCAGGCTCGCTGGCGCATGCCGGCCGGTCCCGCCAAACCATGACTTCTCCTACAAGCAAGCGCCGTCGTGGAACGCTCCTCAACCCAGCCACGGGTCAGCACCTGTCCCATCCAAGGCGTACGATGGAGAAAGTCCCCTAAAAGGGATGAGCAAGGCTATAGTGGCCCTCAAACTCCGTTGACCGGCAGGAGCATGGCTGCAGTGGCCCACCTACTCCACTGACCAGGGCCAGCATGGCAATAGTGCACCCCTCATCCTGCTGACACAAGCCGATGGCGACTAGGCGACGCACCACTGTAGCCGAGCTGGCCCAACCACTCCGTGACACACGACAAGACGGAGAACAGTGCCCCCATCGTACGGGGCCCGCGCCCGGTGTCGGTGTCAAAACCGGCCGATCTTGGGTAGGGGGTCCCGAACTGTGTGTCTGAGGATCGAAGGTAACAGGAGGCAGGGGACAAGATGTTTACCCAGGTTCGGGCCCTCTTGATGGAGGTAATACCCTACTTCCCGCTTGATTGACTTTGATGAGTATAGGGGTTACAAGAGTTGATCTACCTCGAGATTGTAATGGCTAAACCCTAGATGTCTAGTCTATCTGATTATGATTGCCTCTACAGACTAATCCCTCTGGTTTATATAGACACCGGAGGGTCCTAGGGTTGTACAGAGTCGGTTTACAGAGAAAGGAATCTTCACATCCAGACGCCAAGCTTGCCATCCACGTAAAGGAGAGTCCCATCCGGACACGAGGCGAAGGCCTTCGATCTTGTATCTTCTTGGCCCATCAGTCCGGCCCATATCACGTAGCCCCGACGCCCGGGGACACCCTAGTCCAGGACTCCCTTCGTAGCCCCTAAACCAACCTTCAATGATGATGTGTCCGTCGCGCAGATTGTCTTCAGCATTGCAAGGAGGGTTCCTCCTCCGAATACTCCAAAGCAGTTGGTCAAAAGAAATATGTTTGGCTCTGTATAACCGTCACAACCCTGAACCATAAGGGCAAAATACTTAAACAAAATAAGCAATGTCCACTGACAGCTTTTTCGGCGAGACGTTATGTTCTAGCCTTATTATTATTTTGAACCATTTTCAGCCTCCTGCTTCGCATTTCGAGGCGCGGTCCTTATTGACACGTCTTGTCTAAGCAGAGATCGTGCCCCCTTATTACGGGATTCTCATCAATACGGGTTTGGGTAATCCAACCGTGCCGTTAGCACGACCCCTTGGTGAGGGAGTCCTGGACTAAGGGGTCCTCGGGTGTCCGATCTATTGGATATGGGCCGAACTGATGGGCTGTAAGGATACAAAGACCGAAGACTCCACCCGTGTCTGGATAGGACTCTCCTTGGCGTGGAAGGCAAGCTTGGCGACCAACTATGAAGATTCCTTTCTTTGTAACCGGCCTTGTGTAACCCTAGATCTCTCCCGTGTCTATATAAACCAGAGGGCTAGGTCCGTAGATAGGCCGAATCCTCATAATCATAGCCAGACTAGACTTTTAGGGTTTTAGTCATTACGATATTGTGGTAGATCAACTCTTGTAATACTCATATTCATCAAGATCAATCAAGTAGGACGTAGGGTATTACCTCCATAGAGAGGGCCCAAACCTGGGTAAAACATTGTGTCCCCCGTCTCCTGTTACCATCGACCTTAGACGCACAGTTCGGGACCCCCTACCCGAGATCCACCGGTTTTGACACCGACATTGGTGCTTTCATTGAGAGTTCCACTGCGCCGTCCTCAAAAGGTTTGATGGCCCCTTCAATCATCAACAACGATGCTGTCCAAGGTGAGACCTTCCTCCCTGGACAGATCTTCATGTTCTGCGGCTTCGCACTACGGGCCAACTCGCTTGGCCATCTGGAGCAGATCGATAGCTATGCCCCTGGCCACCAGGTCAGATTTGGGAGCTTGAACTACGTTGCGGACATCCGTGGAGACTTGATCTTCGCCGGATTCGAGACTGCGGCAACCACTCCTAGTCACCCCGATGGACATGACCTAAATCTGTCATCGGACCGCATCGAGGAGATAGCTCCTGTAACCTCTCTGGCCTTAGATCCGGAGCATACTGCGCCATCGAAGGACCGGAGGCTCAACCCCACCACGGAGGCCACAGATTCCCCGATGTTGGAGCCGCACATGGACTTAACCTCACACGATATCTGTGTCACCGGAACTCCGGACTCATCTCCGGCAATAAGTTCCGAACCGTGTGAGTCCGTGGACACAGAACTTGATCGTTTATCGATCTTCGAATTCAGCGTCGCAGACATCTTCCAGCACTCGCCTTTGGGCGACGTGCTAAACTCATTAAAAAAATCTATCCTTAGCTGGGGGTTCGCAGCCGAACTAGTTGATGACAGGGAATTTTGCCCCCGCCACCCACTTCATAGGCACTATCGAAGACTTAATTGACATGCTCGATTACGGCTCCAACGACATCGACGGTATGGACGACGATGCCGGAGAAGAAGAGGCCCAGGACCCGCCGTTCACATGGTGGATGCACCAAAGGAGAACAACAGCGATGACAAAGAAGATCCAGTTGAGGATAAACCTCCTGAGATACAATCAAAATGCCGGCGTCAGCGGCGCCGCTCTAAGTTACGCTGTAGTAAAGATAGCAACACCAGCACAGGAGAAGATAACACCCCGGAAGGTGCCGAAGACAACGAAGACCCTGTTGACGCAGCTACCGAACATGATGAATGGGAAGATGGGTAGGTTAGCCCTGGTAAACAGGCCACACACAAGGACTTAGAGGACAGTAATTATCTTTCGCTCTCCGAGGATGAGGCGAGCCTCGACTCCGAGGATTTCATTGTGCCTAGGGAACCTCTTGAGCAGGAGCGCTTCAAGCGCCAGCTAATAGCCACTGCAAGGAGCCTGAAAAAGAAACAGCAACAGCTTCAAGCTGACCAAGATCTGGTCAACGATAAATGGACTGACGTCCTAGCAGCCGAAGAATACGGCCTCAAGCGCCCGACCAAAAGCTACCCAAAGCGCAAATTACTACCTCAGTTCGACGACGAGGCGCCGGAACACATACCACCATCGCGCAATGCGGCTGACCGACCACCACGTGGTCGGGACAAATTGGCAACTCAAGCCGAACACTAGCCCGCCCCGCCTCATCGCAAAGGCAGAGGTAAATCAGCTCACAGTCATACATATGACCTTCGACATGACCTGAACAATAAAGTAGGACATACCAGATCGATCTACCGATCGCGAGGACGTGCCTCGACACACGACGACGGCCATCTGTTCGGACGTGACAAACCTAGTCATGCACGGGCCGAACACCGCAGACGGACTCCATCGGAACTACGTCGCGACACAGCCTGATATAGAGGCGCCACACACCCTCTTAGCTTCATTGATGAAGTCATGGAACATGAATTCCCATAAGGGTTCAAACCCGTGAATATAGAATCATATGACGGCACCACAGACCCCACGGTATGGATCGAAGACTTCATTCTCCACATTCATATGGCCCGCGGCGATGACCTTCATGCCATTAAATACCTCCCCCTGAAACTCAAAGGACCAGCACGGCACTGGTTGAACAGCCTGCCCGAAAACTCCATCAGCAGCTCGGAGGACTTGGAAGAAGCCTTCCTTGATAACTTCCAAGGTACATATGTTCAACCTACGGACGCTGATGACTTAAGCCATATAGTCCAACATCCCGGAGAGTCCGCCAGGAAATTCTGGACCAGGTTCCTAACTAAAAAGAACCAGATAGTCGAATGTCCGGATGCCGAAGCCCTAGCGGCCTTTAAACACAGCATCCGCGACGAATGGCTCGCCCGCCACCTCGGCCAAGAGAAGCCAAAGTCGATGGTGGCCCTCACGGCAGTCATGACCCGCTTTTGCGCGGGCGGGGATAGTTGGCTGGCCCGTAGCAAAAACAATACAAGCGACGCCGGCACCCCTGAAGCTAAAAATAGCAACGACAAGTCTCGATGCAACGGGTACAAACGTCGAAACAACAATGCCAACACCGAGGATACGACGGTCAATGCCGGATTCAGTGGCTCTAAGCCTGGTCAGCGGAAGAAGCCGTTCAAAAAGAAAAATTCGGGCCCATCTAGCCTGGACCGCATACTCGATTGTCCGTGCCAGATTGATGGCACCCCAGACAAACCACCCAATCATACCAACAGAGATTGCCGGGTTTTTAAACATGCCGGCAAGTTAAATGCCGAGAACAAGGATAAGGGATCGCAAAGCAAAGACGACGACGAGGAGCCCCGGCCACCGAACACAGGGGGACAGAAGAAGTTTCCCCCTCAGGTCAAAATGGTGAACATGATATACGCTACCCACATCCCCAAGAGGGAGCGCAAGCGAGCACTCAGGGACGTCTACGCGATAGAGCCAGTCGCCCCAAAATTTAATCCATGGTCATCATGCCCGATCACTTTTGATCGCCGGGATCATCCGACCAGTATCCGTCACGGTGGTTCAGCGGCACTGGTCCTGGACCAAATAATTGATGGGTTCCAACTGACACGAGTCCTAATGGACGGTGGCAGTAGCCTCAACTTGCTCTATCAGGATACAGTGTGCAAAATGGGCATTCATCCATCATGGATCAAACCCATAAAGACTACCTTCAAAGGAGTCATACCAGGTGCGGAGGCCTGCTGTACGGGCTCAATCACGCTCGAGGTTGTCTTCGGATCTCCGGACAATTTCCGAAGCGAGGAGTTAATCTTCGACATAGTCCCCTTTCGCAGCGGCTATCACGCACTGCTCGGACAGACCGCATTTGCCCGATTCAACGCAGTGCCACACTATGCTTATCTCAAGCTCAAGATGCCCGGTCCACGTGGCATCATAACAGTCAATGGAAATACGGAACGCTCCCTCCATACAGAAGAGCACACATTGCCTTAGCAGCAGAAGTACAGAGCGACCTTCTCAAGCAGAACCTTAATTCGGCTGCCGAGCCCACAGACACCGTCAAGAGGGTCCGAACTACCCTGCAGCAGGACAACTCGGCTCGTCAGGAGCTAGACTAGCAATTCGGCCTCCGTCTCAGTCCTGGTCAAGTAGTGGCATTCGCACCACGCGTACATAACTACGCACTCAAAATTATATGGGTATCGATGGAGGCATAGCTAGTTTGTGATCCACATTACGGCTCAACCGACACCGGATACACACATACTTTCACTTTTATTCATTTCCTTTTTAGGTTTCAATCCCGCAGGGCCTATCTGATGGCCTGATCACCAGCCCTCTTGAAGGATAACCACACCAAGACGGCGAGAAACGCAGACGCACGAAGGATTTTCAAGGTGGTTTCATTAACAATCACTCTACCTGTCTTTCAGGACCCACATTCAGCTCTCCCTTAGTTTTTGGCATATTAAATAGCCTGTTGCTTATCGCACTACATGTATCAGTGCACCTCGATGTATTAATCAAATTACAATGAAAACAGTTCGCGGTTGGAGCATTAAAGCCCCAACTTATCACCTTTCGCACCCTTTCTGTTTTCTTTTTTCTCTTCTTCTTCCCTGTGGATAACCACATCAGGTAGCACCTGTACACTTTGGTACGTTTGATGTTTGCCAGGGGCTTCATAGCACCCCACACTACGGCAACAAAAGTCCGAACACTTTTTATAGTATGGTTCGGCACCCCGAATTTAGCACTATATGAATTGGCTCCGATTCATGTCTTTGGTCAATAGTTTGGTTGCCCGGCTCCTGTGCTTGCTACCTTACGTTCTGCTATATCGGCTAAGGTAGTAAAGGGAGAACTATTGCGATTGTGCCTTGGTTTATCCAAAGGAGCACCTCAGTAGAGAAAGCCGAAAACTGACTGTCATGATGCGGCGAGAGCCGGTCAGCTGTCCAGAGGTTGCAAATCGTTGGAGATTTCTTCCGCATTACGCGAAGGATTGGTACTTCCCAATCAGACGCTTATAGCACTCTTGTTCGGATACTAGGGGTTGCGCCTATATTTTATTGTCAAACTCCTATGGCTAAGTGAGGGCGTTCAAGCCGCATAGTCTGATTGCCTGGTTCGTTGAGCTAAACAACTCCTTCAAGGACCATATAATTGGATCAAGATTATTTATATTCCATCCCGAACACCTCCGTATTTCCTACGTGGGGGCAGAAGCCGACGACTAGCCAACCCTCAGATTTCATACAACACGGCCGCACAGGAGGTAAAATTTAAAACATAACAGACATTATATTACAAACTACTACGTCTTGAGCTTGCGTTGGTTTTCCCCGAAGAGGAAGGGATGATGCAGCAGAGTAGCGTAAGTATTTCCCTCAGTTTTTGAGAACCAAGGTATCAATCCAGTAGGAGCCCACGCTCAAGTCCCTCGTACCTGCACAAAGCGATAGCTACTCGCAACCAACGCGATTGGGGGTTGTCAATCCCTTCACAGTCACTTACGAGAGTGAGATCTGATAAATATAATATTTTTGGTATTTTTGGTATAAAGATGCAAAGTAAAAAGTAAAGGCAAAGTAAAAAGCAAAGAAAGATTAAAGTAATGGAGATTGATATGACGAGAATAGACCCGGGGCCATAGGTTTCACTAGTGGCTTCTCTCAAGAGCATAAGTATTCTACGGTGGGTGAACAAATTACTGTTGAGCAATTGACAGAATTGAGCATAGTTATGAGAATATCTAGGCATGATCATGTATATAGGCATCATGTCCGTGACAAGTAGATCGAAACGATTCTGCATCTACTACTATTACTCCACTCATTGACCGCTATCCAGCATGCATCTAGAGTATTAAGTTAAAAAAAGAGTAACACCTTAAGCAAGATGACATGATGTAGAGAGATAAATTCATGCAATATGAAATAAACCCCACCTTGTTATCCTCGATGGCAATGATACAATACGTGCCTTGCTGCCCCTTCTGTCACTTGGTAAGGACACCGCAAGATCGAACCCAAAGCTAAGCACTTCTCCCATGGCAAGAACTACCAATCTAGTTGGCCAAAACAAACGGATAATTCAAAGAGACTTGCAAAGATAACCAATCATACATAAAAGAATTCAGAGAAGATTCAAATATTATTCATAGATAGACTTGATCATAACCCACAATTCATCGGTCTCAACAAACACACCGCAAAAAGAAGATTACATCGAATAGATCTCCACAAGAGAGGGGGAGAACTTTGTATTGAGATTCAAAGAGAGAGAAGAAGCCATCTAGCTACTAACTATGGACCCGAAGGTCTGAGGTAAACTACTCACACTTCATCGGAGGGGCTAGGATGATGTAGAAGTCCTCCGTGATGACGACCCTCTCCGGCGGAGCTCCGGAACAGGCCCCAAGATGGGATCTTGTAGATACAGAAAGTTGCGGCGGTGGAATTAGGTTTTTGGCTCCTCTTCTGATTGTTTGGGGGTACGTGTGTATATATAGGAGGAAGAAGTATGCCGGAGGAGCAATGAGGGGCCCACGAGGCAGGGGGGCGCGCCCTAGGGGGGGGGGCGCCCCCCACCCTCGTGACCGCCTCTTTTGTTCCTTGGAGCAGGGTCCAAGTCTCCTGGATCACGTTCGGTGAGGAAATCACGTTCCCGAAGATTTTATTCCGTTTGGACTCCGTTTGATATTCCGTTTCTTCGAAACACTGAAATAGGCAAAAATAGCAATTCTAGGCTGGGCCTCTGGTTAATAGGTTAGTCCCAAAAATAATATAAAAGTGGAAAATAAAGCCCAATATAGTCCAAAACAGTAGATAATATAGCATGGAGCAATCAAAAATTATAGATACATTGGAGACGTATCAGGCATCCCCAAGCTTAATTCCTGCTCGTCCTCGAGTAGGTAAATGATAAAAAGAGAATTTTTGATGCGGA
This sequence comes from Triticum monococcum, assembly GCA_034509565.1. Taxonomy (NCBI): domain Eukaryota; kingdom Viridiplantae; phylum Streptophyta; class Magnoliopsida; order Poales; family Poaceae; genus Triticum; species Triticum monococcum. The sequence goes on along the minus strand of CM067843.1, from coordinate 93,013,491 downwards.
GTGCTACTTGGCATAATTTCAATGCAAATCTTCTTAATTGTGGTATGAATATTCAGATTAGAAAGATTCAAGACAAAAGTTTATATTGACATAAAAATAATAATACTTCAAGCATACTAATAAAGTAATTATGTCTTCTCAAAATAACATGGCCAAAGAAAGTTATCCCTACAAAATCATATAGTCTGGCTATGCTCCATCTTCACCACACAAAGTATTTAAATCATGCACAACCCCAATGACAAGCCAAGCAATTGTTTCATACTCTAACTTTTTCAAAACTTTTTCAATCTTCACGCAATACATGAGCGTGAGCCATGGATATAGCACTATAGGTGGAATAGAATGGTGGTTGTGGAGAAGACAAAAAGGAGAAGATGGTCTCACATCAACTAGGCGTATCAACGGGCTATGGAGATGCCCATCAATAGATATCAATGTGAGTGAGTAGGGATTGCCATGCAATGGATGCACTAGAGCTATAAGTATATGAAAGCTCAAAAAGAAACTAAGTGGGTGTGCATCCAACTTGCTTGCTCAAGAAGACCAGGGCAATTTTTTGAGGAAGCCCATCATTGGAATATACAAGCCAAGTTCTATAATGTAAAATTCCCACTAGTATATGAAAGTGATAACATGAGAGACTCTCTACTATGAAGATCATTGTGCTACTTTGAAGCACAAGTGTGGTAAAAGGATAGTAACATTGTCCCTTCTCTCTTTTTCTCTCATTTTTTATTTGGGCCTTTTTTATGGCCTCTTTTTATTTAGGCTTCTTTGGCCTCTCTTTTTTTCGTCCGGAGTCTCATCCCGACTTATGGGGGAATCATAGTCTCCATCATTCTTTCCTCACTGGGACAATGCTCTAATAATGATGATCATCACACTTTTATTTTTCTTATAACTCAACAATTACAACTCGATACTTAGAACAAAATATGACTCTATGTGAATGCATCCGGCGGTGTACCGGGATATGCAATATGACAATGATGAATGTGTCATGAACAGAACGGTGGAAAGTTGCATGGCAATATATCTCGGAATGACTATGGAAATGCCATAATAGGTAGGTATGGTGGCTGTTTTGAGGAAGGTATATGGTAGGTGTATGATACCGGCGAAAGGTGCGCGGTATTAGAGAGGCTAGCAAAGGTGGAAGGGTGAGAGTGCGTATAATCCATGGACTCAACATTAGTCATAAAGAACTCATATACTTATTGCAAAAATCTAGAAATTATCAAATCAAAGTATTATGCGCATGCTCCTAGGGGGATAGATTGGTAGGAAAAGACCATTGCTCGTCCCCGACCGCCACTCATAAGGAAGACAATAAATAAATAAATAAATCATGCTCCGACTTCATCACATAACGGTTCACCATACGTGCATGCTACGGGAATCACAAACTTTAACACAAGTATTATTTAAATTCACAACTACTCAACTAGCATGACTTTAATATTATCACCTCCATATCTCAAAACAATTATCATGCTTCAATCTTTTCTTAGTATTCAACACACTCAAAAGAAAGTTTCACAAATCTTGAATACTAAGCATATTATTATTAAGCAAATTACCATGCTATTAAGAGACTCTCAAAATAATTTAAGTGAAGCATGAAAGATCAATAGTTTCTTTAAAACAAATCCACCACCGTGCTCTAAAATATTTAAGCGAAGCACATAGAGCAAAATTATGACGCTCAAAAGATATAAGTGAAGCACATAGAGCAAAATTATCTAGCTCAAAAGATATAAGTGAAGCACATAGAGTATTCTATAAAATTTTAATTCATGTATGGCTCTCTCAAAATATGTGTACAGCAAGGATGATTGTGGCATACTAAGACACAAAGACACAAATAATACAAGACGCTCCAAGCAAAACACATATCATGTTGGTGAATAAAAATATAGCTCCAAGTAGATTATCGATGGAAGTGGACGAAAGAGGGGATGCCTTCCGGGGCATCCCCAAGCTTTGACTTTTTGGTGTCCTTGTATTATCTTGGGGGTGCCATGGGCATCCCCAAGCTTAGGCTCTTGCCACTTCTTGTTCCATGATCCATCAAAAGAATTCACCCAAAACTTGAAAACTTCACAACACAAAACTCAAAATAGAAAACTCGTGAGCTCCGTTAGCGAAAGAAAACAAAAGACCACTTCAAGGTACTGTAATGAACTCATTCTTTATTTATATTGGTTTTAAAACTACTGTATTACAACTTCTCTATGGATTATAAACTATTTTACTAGCCATAGATTCATCAAAATAAGCAAACAACACACGAAAAACAGAATCTGTCAAAAACAGAACAGTCTGTAGTAATCTGTAGCTAGCGCAAGATCTAGAACCCTAAAAATTCTAAAATAAATTTCTGCACGTGAGGAATTTATCTATTAATCATCTGCAAAAATAATTAACTAAATATCACTCTTCAAATAAAAATGACAGCAGTTCTCGTGAGCGCTAAAGTTTCTGTTTTTTACAGCAAGTTCAACAAGACTTTCTCCAAGTCTTCCCAACGGTTCTACTTGGAACAAACACTAATTAAACACAAAAAACACAACCAAGACAGAGGCTAAATAATTTATTTATTACTAAATAGGAGCAAAAGGCAAGGAATAAAAATAAAATTGGGTTTGCTCCCAACAAGCGCTATCGTTTAACGCCCCTAGCTAGGCATAAAAGCGAGGATAGATCTAGGTATTGCCATAATAGTAAGATAGATTATTGAAACTCATTTCATATTCTCTACATTCGGCAGCAACCCTTCTTTGAGGCAAGCAAAAGTAATCAAAAGACTAAATTTAACGGGACAAAAGTCCCCAAAATCAACCTTGGGAGGTATAGGTTCCTCCTTTGGTCCTTCGTAATGCACAACCAATTCATCATTATAAGCATTCTTTTGACATAACTTTGTAAGCCTATATTCAAGAGAATATCCTAGCTCATTATTTCGAATAGCCAAATCATCATTAAGTTCAGAAATTCTATCAACTAAAATATTGGTAGGAACCCTTCTTCTAAGATTTTCATTGAAAGCAACATAATCTAGAGATTGAAAACGCATTATTTCTTCTTGATCAAAGAGGATAGTTTCTATGGGAGGACGGCAAGCATCCACCCTGTAATGCGCAAATATTTCTTTGGCTTCTCTTATTATGAATCTAAACTCATGAGCCAAAAAGATAGTAGCAGCACGCTTAACGGAAGAATGCTCAATATTAGAAAATTCCAGAAAAATCCTTTGTATGGAAGGATGCATGTGCATGAATTGTCTTTCAAGTTCAACTACAAGCATGGCAATAGCGTCCGCAAGACTACTAGTTCTGTGAAGGATAGAACTACCCATAGAAGGTAAAGCACCGGCACAAGTAAAGAAATCTTGAGTAACTCCTTTTCCAATAATATTACCACTACCAACACGAATTTTTTTGTATGAAAGATGGTAGGTTCTGTAACAGGAGCATCAAAATTTTCCATGATATTGTTATCGCTCATATTGGCGATAACTTCCCCAGTTTCAGACATAACGACAAGCAAACAAACTAGCACACGAGCAAACAGGAAGCAAATAGAGAGGGAGGATAGGGAGAGAGAGGGCGAATAAAACAGCAAGGGTGAATTGGGGGGAGAGGAAAACGAGAGGCAAATGGCAAATAATGTAATGCGAGAGATAGGGATTGTGATGGGTACTTGGTATGTTGACTTTTTGCGTAGACTCCCTGGCAACAGCGCCAGAAATCCTTCTTGCTACTTCTTGAGCTTGCGTTGGTTTTCTCCAAAAAGGAAGGGATGATGCAGTAGAGTAGCGTAAGTATTTCCCTCAGTTTTTGAGAACCAAGGTATCAATCCAGTAGGAGCCCACGCTCAAGTCCCTCGTACCTGCACAAAGCGATAGCTACTCGCAACCAACGCGATTGGGGGTTGTCAATCCCTTCACGGTCACTTATGAGAGTGAGATCTGATAGATATAATATTTTTGGTATTTTTGGTATAAAGATGCAAAGTAAAAAGTAAAGGCAAAGTAAAAAGCAAAGCAAGATTAAAGTAATGGAGATTGATATGATGAGAATAGACCCGGGGGCCATAGGTTTCACTAGTGGCTTCTCTCAAGAGCATAAGTATTCTACGGTGGGTGAACAAATTACTGTTGAGCAATTGACAGAATTGAGCATAGTTACGAGAATATCTAGGCATGATAATGTATATAGGCATCACGTCCGTGACAAGTAGATCGAAACGATTCTGCATCTACTACTATTACTCCACTCATCGACCGCTATCCAGCATGCATCTAGAGTATTAAGTTAAAATCAGAGTAACGCCTTAAGCAAGATGACATGATGTAGAGAGATAAATTCATGCAATATGAAATAAACCCCATCTTGTTACCCTTGATGGCAACGATACAATACGTACCTTGCTACCCCTTCTGTCACTGGGTAAGGACACCACAAGATCGAACCCAAAGCTAAGCACTTCTCCCATGGCAAGAACTACCAATCTAGTTGGCCAAACCAAACGGATAATTCGAAGAGACTTGCAAAGATAACCAATCATACATAAAAGAATTCAGAGAAGATTCAAATATTATTCATAGATAGACTTGATCATAAACCCACAATTCATCGGTCTCAGCAAACACACCGCAAAAAGAAGATTACATCGAATAGATCTCCACAAGAGAGGGGGAGAACTTTGTATTGAGATTCAAAGAGAGAGAAGAAGCCATCTAGATACTAACTATGGACCCGAAGGTCTGAGGTAAACTACTCACACTTCATCGGAGGGGCTTGGATGATGTAGAAGCCCTCCGTGATGACGGCCCTCTCCGGCGGAGCTCCGGAACTGGCCCCAAGATGGGATCTCGTGGATACAGAAAGTTGCGGCGGTGGAATTAGGTTTTTGGCTCCTCTTCTGATCGTTTGGGGGTACGTGTGTATATATAGGAGGAAGAAGTACGCAAACAAGGGGCCCACGAGGCAGGGGGCACGCCCTGGGGGGGGGGGGCGCCCCCACCCTCGTGGACGCCTCTTTTGTTCCTTGGAGCACGGTCCAAGTCTCCTGGATCACGTTCGGTGAGAAAATCACGTCCCCGAAGATTTTATTCCGTTTGGACTCCGTTTGATATTCCGTTTCTTCGAAACACTGAAATAGGCAAAAAAACAGCAATTCTGGGCTGGGCCTCCGGTTAATAGGTTAGTCCCAAAAATAATATAAAAGTGGAAAATAAAGCCCAATATAGTCCAAAACAGTAGATAATATAGCATGGAGCAATCAAAAATTATAGATACGTTGGAGACGTATCACAAACCCACTTTGTTCTATCATACAAAGGAGAAGGACCTTGAATACATTCATTCAAAGATAATATCGTGCGAACACTGCGTTGCTACAATGCGAGACCCCTCTAGGTCATCTGCAAAATAGTGCTCGGGTGTGTGGTGCTCCTTGCCCTCCGACGGCTCCTTGGTCAGCTCGACGACGTCCATCTTCGCCCACCACATCTTGCAGCGGGCGAAGGCCATGCGCGCACCTTCAATACAAGTTGATCGCTTGACAGCGTCCAGCTGAGGACATGTGTTTACCAGCCGCTTCACGAATCCGAAGTAGCTGCTGGGCATAGCTTCGGCTGGCCACAGCCGGATTATCAAATCCTTCATGGCTTGTTCGGCCACCGTATGCAACTCCACCAGCTGTTTCAGCTGATCGGTGAAGGGCACGGGATGCTTTGGCGCAAGATACTAAGACTAGAACAATTTCTCCATGGAGCTCCCTTCTTCGGCTCGGAAGAACTCCGTGGCATCGGACACACTGCGCAGCGAATCTGCGAAGGCTCCTGGAGAACTCCGAATCTGGGTTAGTAAGAAGTACTTCTTCTTCATATATTTGCTTTGCATACTAAATGCCTTACCTGCCGCGATCTTCCTGGCCTCCTGGATCTCCTGGAGGGCACCCTGGGCTTCAACCCGGGCCACTTCCGCGCTTTGATGAGCCTTGGAGAGTTCAGTCTCTCGAGCCGAAACTTCGCCCTCCAGGGTCACGTACTTCTTCATCGCGTCCTGGAGCTCTTGCTGGACCTCGTTCAGCCGGGCCTTCAATTTCTTACGAGCGGCCTCCTCCTTGACAGCTTCCCCCTTGGCTTCGGCCAGGGCCTTTGTCAGGGCCTCGACCTTGGTCGTCGCCCCTACACATATAATGACACTACATTCAATATACATCATTTACTCTTTCCGAATATATAGCGAGCCATTGCATACCTTGCTGGTCTTCCAGCTGCTTCCTCGCCTGGCCGAGCTCTTCTTCGGCCTGCTCCAGTTTCTGCTTTAGTCCGGAGACTTCGGCAGTATGAGAAGTCGCGGCCAGCAGCGACGCCTGCTTATTCACATCAGACACAGTTTGGTTAGTTTCCTGCAAAATTTAATTGATCCTCTGTCCGGCTTTTCTTTTTGAACTTCGGATAGTGTCTCAGGGGCTACTGTCTATGTGGGAATTTTCTTGGTTAAATGCCGCTTACCTCAAAACCTGTCAGCAGGCTGCTGCAGGCTTCGGTCAGTCCGCTTTTAACGGACTGAACCTTCTCAATCACCGTACCCATAAGTATACGGTGTTCTTCCACAATGGAAGCGCCTCGTAGCGCTTCCAATAGATTGTTCGATGCCTCTGGTTGGAAAGAGGTCGCCGGCGGGACGAGCACACCTCCTTCTCTTGAAGGAGTCTGCTTGTCAGTCTCCGGATCGGTGCTCAGAGGGGGGCCGAATTGAGTACGGCTCCCATCGTTAGTCTCCATGGGGGCTTGTTCCCCCATGTGTCCGGCGACCGAGGTATCACCCTCCGGCGCCGCCTTGACGGCCTCCCAAACCTCTCCCTGGCCTGGGAAGGTCCTTCGGGACAGCACCTCGACGTCTCCCTTGGCCTCGGGAGAGTAAGCGGCCAGCGATGTCTCGCTGGCCATCTCCTTTGAGTCCAACGAGCCTCTTGATGAGGATCGCTGGGATCTGTCGTGGGCCGGACTACAATAGCATAATTGATCATGTCAATATGACAAAGAGGAGAGGTTAGATTTATGGGCATGTACGGGTTTTAGCACTTACGATGCGGCACGAGGCTTAGTGTGGGGGCGTCGCTCCGGACTGTTGTCGACGTCCCATGCAGAGCTGCCCGCGAACAGGCCTTTCCCCTTCTTGGGCGCCTCCGCCTACAGAATTGTGGAGACCGCCCTCTTCTTCCTCCCCCCATTAGGGGGAGAATTGCTCTCCTCCTCATCCTCATCGTTGTCGTCTTTGGCGACGGAGGAATGGGTCTTGTCTTTGGATGTCGCGTCATAAGCGCCCTTACGGCGGGGGCCACTCCGGACCCCCTTGGCCTTACCCGTGGCCTTCTTCGCCGGCGCCGTATAGGGCGCCGGCACCAGCATCTTCGCTAAATGCGGAATGACTGGTTCTTCAGGGAGCGGAGCCAGACATTGGATCTGCTTCGCCCTCTCCATCCAGTCATGAAGAAGCAATGATAATAATAGCTTAGATATCATCCTTGAAACAAGCAAGTAGGGGATGCAATAAAAATAACATATCTCGTTGGCAAGGTGGTTGATGTCATGCCCGCGGTCCGAATCTGTGGCCGATGGTGTCTCATTTCCCTTGAAGAGTAGCTTCCAGGTGTCTTCGTGAGTAGTTTCAAAGAGCCTCTTCAGGGTATGGTGCTTTTTCGGATTGAACTCCCATAGAGGGCGGCTTCGGCTTTGGCACGGGAGAATCCGGCGAACTAGCATCACCTGGATTATATCAACAAGCTTGATATCCTTTTCCACCATACTTTGAACGCGCGTCTGCAACGCTATCAGCTCATCTGGCGAACACCAGTTCGGGCTCTTCTCAACCCAGGAGGTGAGCTGCATTGGAGTGCCGGAGTTGAATTCGGCAGCTACGGCCCAGCTTGCGCCGCGGGGTTCTGTGATGTAGAACCATTGTTTCTGCTATTCCTTGATAGTCTCCACGAAAGTGCCTTTCGGCCAAGAGACATTGGTCAGCTTACTCACCATGGCTCCTCCGCACTCCGTGTGCTGGCCATCCACCACCTTCGGCTTCACATTGAAGACCTTGAGCCACAGCCCGAAGTGGGGTTGGATGCGGAGGAAGGCCTCACACACGACGATGAACGCAGAGATGTTGAGGAAGGAGTTTGGGGATAGATCATGGAAGTCTATCCTGTAATAGTACATCAGCTCGCGGACGAAAGGGTGGAGTGGAAACCCTAGCCCGCGGAGGAAATGCGGGAGGAATACGACCCTCTCGTTGGGCTTCGGTGTGGGGACGACTTGCCCCTGGGCTGGAAGACGGTGGGCGATTTCCTTCGCCAAGTACCTGGTCGCCCGAAGCTCAGTAATGTCCTTCTCCTTGACGGAGGAGACCATCTACTTGCCTTGGCCTCCGGATCCGGACATGGTTGCGTGCTAGCTTGAGTGGGAAGAAGATGTGAACTTGGGCGCTGGAGCTCGAGAGTGGAAGGGCAGAGGAAGAGAGAAGGCGTGGGAGAAGAAGGGGGAATCCTTATCCCCTTATAAAGGCAGTGAATATCGAACGCCTCCCACTCGCCCTAAAACTCGCCTATTCCCAAGGGCTGTGTAAATGGCACAGTTGGGTTACCCACGCCCGCATTGGTGAAAATCCCACAATAAGGGGACACAATCCCTACTTTGACACAACGTGCCAATGGAAACCGCATCTCGAAACATGGAATGGCGGACAAAAACGGTTCGATATAGTGACCGAACAGGTGCGATGTCATCTTGCAAAAGGATGTCAGCAGATGGGACTCGTGAAATACTATATTCCTTGCGGTTGTGTGTGGTACTTATGTTGCAGATCTGGACACCTTTGTTTCATCCGAAGACTATCCTGGAGTATTCAGAAAGTAGAACCCGCCTTGTAATGCCGAAGACAATCTGCGTGCCGGACACATCGTCATTGAAGCCTGGTTTAGGGGCTACTGAGGGAGTCCTGGACTAAGGGGTCCTCGGGTGTCCGATCTATTGGATATGGTCCAGACTGATGGGCCGTAAGGATACGAAGACCGAAGACTCCACCCATGTCCGGATAGGACTCTCCTTGGCGTGGAAGGAAAGCTTGGCGACCAACTATGAAGATTCCTTTCTTTGTAACCGACCTTGTGTAACCCTAGATCTCTCCTGTGTCTATATAAACCGGAGGGCTAGGTCCGTAGATAGGCCGAATCCTCATAATCATAGCCAGACTAGAATTTTAGGGTTTTAGTCATTACGATCTTGTGGTAGATCAACTCTTGTAATACTCATATTCATCAAGATCAATCAAGCAGGACGTAGGGTATTACCTCCATAGAGAGGGACCGAACCTGGGTAAAACATTGTGTCCCCCGTCTCCTGTTACCATCGACCTTAAATGCACAGTTCGGGACCCCCTACCCGAGATGTTTACTCAGGTTCGGGCCCTCTTGGTGGAGGTAATACCCTACTTCCTGCTTGACTGACTTTGATGAGTATAGGGGTTACAAGAGTTGATCTACCTCGAGATTGTAATGGCTAAACCCTAGATGTCTAGTCTATCTAATTATGATTGCCTCTACTGACTAAACCCTTCGGTTTATATAGACACCGGAGGGGCCTAGGGTTGTACAGAGTCGGTTTATAGAGAAAGGAATCTTCACATCCAAATGCCAAGCTTGCCATCCGCGTAAAGGAGAGTCCCATCTGTACACGGGTGGAAGGCCTTTGATCTTGTATCTTCTTGGCCCATCAGTCCAGCCCATATCACATAGCCGGGACGCCCAGGGACCCCCTACTCTAGGACTCCCTCAGTAGCCCTTGAACCAAGCTTCAATGACGATGTGTCCGGCACACAGATTGTCTTCGGCATTGCAAGGCGGGTTCCTCCTCCGAATACTCCAAAGCAGTTGGTCAAAAGAACTATGTTTGGCTCTGTATAACCGTCACAACCCTGAACCATAAGGGCAAAATACTTAAACAAAATAAGCTGTGTCTACCGACATCTTCTTCGGCGAGACGTTATGTTCTGGCCTTATTATTATTTTGAACCGTTTTCAAGCTCCTGCTTCGCATTTCAAGGCGCGGTCCTTATTGACATGTCTTGTCAAAGTTGAGATCGTGCCCCCTTATTACGGGATTCTCATCAATACGGGTTTGGGTAATCCAACCATGCTGTTAGCACGTACCCTTGGGAATAGGCGAATTTTAAGGCTCGTGGGGGAGGGGGGCTTGATATTCACTGTCTTTATAAGGAGATAAGGACCCATGTTTTTACCCAACGCCTTCTTCCTCCTCAACCCATCCGCCCTCAAGTTCCGGCGCCCGAGTTCAATTCCTTCCGTCCCCAGCAAACACTCCAGCCATGTCCGGATCTGGCGCTCAGGGCAAGTGGATGGCCTCCTCCGTCACGGAGGAGAACATCAAGGAACTCCGAGAAGTGGGGTACCTGGCCGCAGAAATCGCCCACCGGCTTCCTGCCAAAAAGCAGATCATCCCCACTCCGGAATCCAATGAGAGGGTAGTATTTATCCTCCACTTTCTCCATGGACTAGGGTTTCCTCTTCACCCTTTTGTCCGCGGGCTTATGTTCTACTATGGGCTAGACTTTCACGATCTAGCCCCAAATTCCTTCCTCCACATCTCGGCGTTCATCGTCATGTGTGAGGCGTTCCTCCGCACCCCCACTTTGGATTATCGTTCAAGGTCTTCAATGTGAAGCCGAAACGGGTGGACGGCCAACACGCAGAGTGCGGCGGTGCCATGGTGAGCTAGCTCCCCAATGTCACTTGGCCCTAGGGGGCCTTCCTGGAGACCGTGAAGGGATGGCAGTAGGAGTGGTTCTATGTCATTGAACCTCGCGACGCCACATGGGCCGCCACTCCTGAGCTCGAATCCGGGCCTCCAATGCAGCTCACATCATGGGTTAAAAAGGGCCTGGACTGGGCATCGTCTGACGAGGTGATGACGCTGCAGAAGCGCGTCAAGGGCATGATATAGAAGAAGACCAGCCTCGCTGATGTTATCCAGGTGATGCTTTTTCACCGGATTCTCCACTTCCAGCGCCGGACTCTCCATATGTGGGAATTCAATTCGGTCGACCCCCAGACCCTGCAGCACTTCTTCGGCACGAAGCACGAAGAAATCTGGAAGCTGCTTTTCAAGGCCGAGAAGTCGTGGCCGGGAACGATCGAAGACCTCAGCCTGGACTGCACTCACCTGGCCACTCCAGTAAGTTTTCAGATTTCCAAACATAACCTCTATTTGTAGATTTGAGGAGTATGCTAAGCCTTCCTTTTCTCCTTCAGGTCTGGACGAAGAAAGCGGAGCGGATCAAGTGTCCGGCTCCGCTGCCTGAAGACCCAACTATCCCTCTACTAACGAAGATGCTGGTTTCGGCACCGTACCAGGCACCGGAGAATAAGGCCAAGAAGAAGGGCAAGGAGGCCAGAAGTGGACTCCGCCATAAAGGTACTTCATACATCGCGTCCGAAGACACCGAGGTTCTCTCCTCCCACGAGGGAGACAAAGATGAAGATGAAGAGGAGGAGAGCAATTCTCCCCTCAAGGGAGGGAAGAAAGGGCGGTGTCCACAGACCTAGAAGCGGAGGCGCCTAAGAAGGGGAAGATTTCCCTTTCGGATGATTTGGATTCGGACACCGAAGTCATCCCTGAGCGGCGCCTCAGGCCGAAGCCCCCGGCCGAATCGTAAGTATTTGAAGATACAATACATACATCTGGCCTTCTTATAGATCGTAGGATAACATTTTATTTACGTATTTTCAGTCTGGCCCGTGATCTCCCCCAACAATCCTCGTCTTCGGGAAACTCATTGGCGACGGAGATGATGGAGAGCGAAATGCCTCCTTGAGCCTCTCCACCACGAGCCGCGGATGACACCAAGGTGTTGTCCCAAAGGACTTCTCCAGGCTAGGGGAGGTGCGGAAGGCCTCTGAAGCGGTGCTAGAGGGTGATGCCACGGCTGCCGAAAACATGGGGGATACTACCCCCATGGAAACTGACAATGTGGGCCTGGATCAGTCCGACCCCCAGCCGAATACCACACCGGAGACCCACGTGGCTCTGGGTCGAGCGAGCAGCACCCTTCAAGGGAAGGGGGAGTGTCGACTCCACCGGCGACCTCTATCAATCCGGAGGCGCCGGATATATTGAGGGAAGCACTTCAACATGCTTCCATCGTGGAAGAGAACCATATCCTGATGGGAGCGGTGGTTGAGAAGGTTCAGTCCACTAAAGGCGGTCTGAACGAAGCTTTCAGTAGCCTGTTAACAGGTTTTGAGGTAAGTGATATAACATGCTTTAGACGCTTTTCGTATTGGAAGGATATGCCTGTATATAGATAGTAGCCCCTAAGACTCTATTTGGGTCTTTGGAAAAAGAGCCGGATAGAGGATCAAATAGTTGCTGGAGATAACACATTCATCTATTTTGATAAACTGGCTTCACTGTTGGCGGCTTCAGCTAAGGATGCTAAAGTATCCGAACTCCAGCGGAAACTGAAGTTGGCCGATGATGAGATTGACCGTATCAACAAGCAGTTCGATGAGGCCTAGGGTATGCTTTTGGTTTTTTAAAGAGACCCCTTTACAAGCCTAAATTATAATGCGAGCTCAGAGTTTAAGCTCATGCGCTGCTATGTAAATGGTTGTAGGCAACGCGACCAAGGTCGAGGCCCTCAAGAATGCCCTTGCCAAAGCCAAGGAGGAGGCGAGGGCAAGCAAAGTAGCCGCAGAGAAAGCGGCTGCGGATGTAGAGGCGGAAAAGGCCGCCCAGCTTCAGTATGAGGCGAGGGTGACCGAAGTAGAGCAGGCGCTCCAGGAAGCCACCACCAAGTGTGAGTCCTTGGAGGGGAGCAACATGGCCCAAGCGGCCGAGCTCACCAAGGCTCTTCAAGCTGCGAAGGAGGCTCGGTCCGAGTCCCGGGAGGCTCGCGAGGAGATCAAGCAAGATGGACAGATAACAACTGGTAAGCCTTTTCTTTTACAGAGTATATTCGGCGGTCGGAGATATGCTCTGCTAAACCAACTGTGGAGTGCTCCAGACGCTTTTGCAGATATCCCAAGGAGTGCTGCCGACACCGCCGAGTATTTCCGGGCCCAAGAAGGGAACGCGACGGAGAAGCTCTTCTGGTCACAGTACTTGGCACCAGAGCGGCCAGTGCTGCTGAATAATCAGATGATGTAGCTGGCAGAGCCGCATAGGATGTCCGGTTTGGCCATGAGGGACATCATAGTCCGGCTATGGCCAGCCGGACCTATTCCGAGCAACTACTTCGGTTTGGTCAAGCGGCTTGGCGACGCCTTGCCCCGAGTAGAGGCCGTGAAGCGCTCGGCGTGTATAGAAGGCGCGTGGATGGCCTTTGCCCGTGTCAAGATGCACTGGGCCAAAATGAAGGACGCCATCGTAGCTGTCAAGGGTCCGCCCGGGGGCGAGGACCACCATACACCAGAGCGTTACTTTGAGGACGTCTTGGAAGGTGCTCGCCTGATAGAGGGCCAGTGCTCAAAGGACATCATGTTTGAGTGAATGTGTCCGAACTGCCTAGATATTGTATGAACCAAAACTTTGTAATATAAACCAAGGCCTTGTAATATATCGTATGCATTTATCATAAAGTGTTATTCCCCCTGTGCGGCCGTTTTGAATTCTTGAGAAATTACAAATTGTCGGCTTCAGCCCCCACGTAGATGCCACGGGGGTGTTCGTAATAGCGCGTGGCCACACTTGACCCAACGTCTTGGTCCGTAAAGGAGGTGGCAACGCGGAGAACCAGGCAATCGAACTATACGGTTTTATCATTCTCACTTAGCCATAGGAGTTTGATAATGGGACTGTAGGGTAGCCCCTGGTGCGTATGTGGCTATTGAACTTAGATGCCGTTTAAACGCTTGACTGGAAAAAGCCATTCCTTCGTGTAATACGGAAGAAATCGCTAGAGATTTAGTAAGTCACCGAATTGCTGACCAGCTCTCGCCGCATCACGACAGTCAGTTTTCGGCTTTCTCTACTGAGGTGTTTGACCGGGCCAGCCGGAAACACAATCGCAGTAGTTCTCCCTTTACTACCTTAGCCGAAAAAATAGAACGTAAGGTAGCAAGCACAGGAGCCGGGCAACCCAACTATTGACCAAAGACATGATTCGGAGCTGATGCATATAATGCAGTATTCGGGATGCCAAAGTATACCCCGAGAGTGTTCGGACTTTCTATTGTTGAGAGTATATATGGCTTGAAATAGAGCCCTTGGCGATTTAAGTCATACCAAGGTGTATATGCCAATTCACACATAAAGTGGGAAAACGGATTAAGAAGTAAGCTAATATCGAACAAGGTTGGGCGTAAATTGTTTCCATTATAGTCTGATTGGTACGCCAAAATGTATTTTTACAGAGGATGCTATAAGCATCAGGGCCATTTCATATGCCGAGAACAAGGGAAAGCTATATACAGGTCTAAATTTGAAAGGATGACCTTGAAGATCTTTTGGACACTCTGCCGCACGTCCGCGCTACTTTTACCTGTAGTATATGGTCCTTTGAGAGGATCGACAACCGAGTGTATATATGGGCCTGGAAAAGGACCCTAAGTACCATCGAAGAGTGGTGTAGGTTGTAAATAACCTGAAAAAGAAAACACAAGAAGAAAAAGATGGAAGAATATAAAGGTCTGGATAGGGTCAAGCCCTGCCATGGACTGTGTTTTCCGTATGCCTCCATCCGTGCCCATGGTATCTTTAGTGCGGTAGTTATGTACGCATGGTACGTATGCTACCATCCAGTTGGGGTTGTGGCGGAGGCTGGATTGCTAATCTAGATCTGGACGAGCCAGGCTATCGTTCTGTGGGGTAGACCGCACTCGTTTGATAGTGTCTGGGGGCTTGACTGCCAGGGTAATGTTTGGTTTGACAAGACCACCCTGTGCTTTAGCTGCGAGAGCCGCGGTATGCTCCTCAGTACGGAGGAAGCGCTCCATGTTCCCATTGATTGTAATAACGCCGTGAGGTCCAGGCATTTTGAGCTTTAGGTAAGCATAATGTGGGACCACGTTGAAGTGGGCGAAGACGGTCCATCTGGGCAGTGCGTGATAACCACTGCGGAAAGGGAAGACGTCGAAGACCAACTCTTCGCTTTGAAAGTTGTCCGGCCAACCGAAGACCATTTCCAGTGTTACTGAGTCCGTGCAGCGGGCTTCAACGCCAGGTATTACTCCTTTAACGGTGGTTTTCTTGGGCTTGATTCTTGATGAATTGAAGCCCATTTTGTAGACAGTGTCCTGATAAAGCAGGTTAAGGCTGCTGCCGCCATCCATATGGACTCGCGTGAGATGGAAACCATCGATGATTGGATCGAGGACCAATGCTGCCGAGCCTCCATGACGGACACTGGTCGGATGGTCTCTGCAATCGAAAGTGATCGGATAGGCTGACCATGGGTTGAATTTTGGTGCGACTCGTTCTATGGCATAGACGTCCCTTAGTGCGCTCTTGCGCTCCCTTTTGGTAATATGTGTAGCGTATATCATATTCACCGTTTTTACCTCGGGGGAAATTTCTTCTGCCCCCCGTGTTCGGTGGGCGAGGCTCTTCATCGTCGTCCTTGCTGGGCGGCCCCTTCCCGTTATGTACGGTGTTTAGCTTGCCGGCCTGTTTAAAGACCCAACAATTCCTGTTGGTATGCTTAGCAGACTTATCAGGCGTGCCATGAATCTGGCAGGGCCGATCGAGTATTCTGCCCAAACTAGATGGACCATCCTTGTTTCCTTTGAATGGCTTCTTCCCCTGACCGAGTTTAGAGCCATTGAATCCAGTGTTAACTATCATGTCTTCAGTATCTTTGTTATTGCTTCGACACTTGTGTCTGTTGCATCGTGGCTTGCCATTGCCATCCCTAGCTTTGGAGGTGCCAGGGTCGCTGGTGCTGTTGCTTCTGCGAACTAGCCAACTATCCTCTCCCACGCAAAAGCGGGTCATAAGTGCGGTAAGGGCTGCCATGGGCTTCGGGTTTTCTTGGCCGAGGTGTCGGGTGAGCCACTCATCTCGGACGTTGTGTTTAAAGGCCGTGATGGCTTCGGCGTCCAGACAGTCCACAATTTGGTTCTTTTTAATCGAGAACCTGCTCCATAGCTTCCGGGCTGATTCTCCGGGTTGCTGGACTATGAGACAAAGGTCATCGGCGTCTAGAGGCCGAACATAGGTTCCTTGGAAGTTGTCTCTAAAGGCATCCTCCAAGTCTTCCCAGCTGCCAACATAGTTTTCTGGGAGGCTGTTTAACCAGTGCCGTGCTGGTCCCTTTAATTTTAACGAGAGGTATTTGATGGCATGGAGATCATCACTGCGGGCAATGTGAATATGGATAAAAAAAATCCTCGATTCGTACTGCGGGATTTGTAGTACCATCGTATGATTCAATGTTCACGGGTTTAAACCATTCAAGGAATTGGTGCTCCATCACCTCATCGGTAAAGCATAAGGGGTGTGCGGCGCCTCTGTATCGGGGGATGTCGCGACGCAGTTTGGATGTAGTCCGAATGCGGTTTTCGGCCTGGGTGTGGTTGTGCTTGTCGCGCCAGGCCTAATGTAGATTGATATTGTCTGACCGACTCTATTGTCCAGGTCCTTTCGTAGGTCATAGGTATAGCCCGGGGCCGCTGCCTCCCTGCCTCGACGGTGGGGTGGCCCGGGCTGCTGTTCGGCGTAAGTGGCTGGTCTGTCCCGTCCACGTGGTGGCTGTCGGATTTCGGGTTCCAGCAAAACCCTTAAGGTTCAAACACAGGGGTGCGCGCGAAGATCTCTCCCTCAGCGATCACGCCCACAACCTCGCCACGATCTCAAAGGCTAGCTCGACGAACTCGCAACACAAGAGACACAATATTTATACTGGTTCGGGAAGGGAGCCAACAACGGCCAATTTGAAAGGGGACAGCTAGTAAAAGTTATCCTAACAAAAGCAGTCTTCGCCTGCCAAAGGCTCTGGTGGTGACGCCTTCTTGGGCTCCACGGTGACCTCTGTCCTGCCGTCCTGCTGGTCTTGGTCTCGTTGCACTGATATGGAAACCTTTGCTTGACGCCTCGGTACTCTTCGTCTGCACTTGCCTCCTTAGCACCAAAGAGGAAACAAGGACACTGTGAGTGTTGGAACCCGCATGGCACCCGCATGGTCTCGATCGTCATGGCTCACGTCACTGGAACCTCGTGAGGTTTGCCTGGCCTTGATCTCTCCGCCCCTCGTGAGCCATCCTGGTGAGGCCACTCCTGAGGAGGTCTTGTGTCGTCCGCCTTGCGAGGCTTGGCCCCTTGCGAGGATCTTGAATGCTTGTTGATGAAGATGGGCCATATGGGCCCGCTTGCAGTGCCACGCCGTGGGCCGCAGGTAGGCAAGTCTGGGGACCCCCGTTCCGAGAACACTGACAGTAGCCCCCGGGCCCAAGGCGTGCTCGGGCTTGTCTTCGAGGCGAAGCCAAAGGGCAAGTGCGGAGTGCCGCGGGCACCAATAGCATGCGGCCTTGGTCGACGCGTGGCGGTTGATTGGACGTGGGCGTCTCCGCTTCCCCATGTTGTCTCGACAACTGCCCGACTGTCAAAAGGCCGGTGTAGACAACGCTTGCCTTCATTGCTTCCTTTCGCCTTGCTCCCGATCCCCTTTCTTGCTCCCTGCTTCTGAAATCTCTAGATCTGCTCCCATCCTTTCCCGCATCAGCGACCAATGGCGCCCCAAAGGGTCAAGCCCGCCTCGTCGCCAGCTTGGTACGAGCCAGCCCTCGACGCGCCCAACGTCTTGGAGAAGAACCTCGCCACCGCGGGCTTGCTGAAGGCGGGGGAAAGCAACGAGAAGGGGAAGACTGGGCTCTGGGCCGGCTCCGACATGCCGGAGCCCGAGGGAAGCACCTTATTCCCCTTCTTTACAAGCAGCATCGCCACGGGGCTGGTTCCCCCCTTCTCTGACTTCTTTTACGAGGTGCTTGACCACTACGGGCTGCAGGCGCCGCATCTTCATTCCAACTCTATCCTTCTCTTGTCGATCTTCGCCTACTACTGCGAGGCGTACCTCGGCGTGATGCCGTCCATAGCTCTGCTGCGCCACTTCTTCTTCCTCCGCATCAATGATGGCCATACCTCCGGGTGTGTCAATTTCATCACGGCCGGCAAAGCCAACTCAATCTCGAAGACTGGGAAGAAGGCCGGCGGCTTTCGGAGCAAGTGGGCCATGATGGACGCCAAGTGCGTCCACTCATGCTTGACGCTGCCGACGGAGACGCCCCAGTCCGACAAGGGGTGGTCTCGCGTGAAGCTCACTGATGAGCGGGCGGCGTTGGTGCTGGAGCATATGAACGCCGACCTGAAGCCGGGCAACGCGAAGGAGGCAAAGGTGACAGGGGCCATGCTCCTAAGGGAATTCCTGATGCTGCGCGTAGCCCCGCTTCCGGCGCATACGCGCCCCTTGTGGGAGCTTGGGAACGAAGAGGACAAGGTTCGCCTGAGCCCGAAAGCCTGGTCTGATGATGAGCTAGCTGTGGCTCTCCACCTCCTGGTCGGGGACAACCAGGAGTACCCGCCGAATGTCTTTACTCCCTTGTTCCGCCGCAAGGACAGGGCGCTGGTCGTGGCCGCCAGGCCGACCTTCGACAGGCGCGGGCTGCTGCTGCCGGCGCCCACCAGGGCCCCTGTGGCACCGACGCCGGTGGAGCTGTCTTTCTGGTGAGTCCCGTGGGGAGGAAGAGGAGGTGACCCCCAAAGGGATGGGGGAGACCTCCCCCTTGAGCAAAGTTGACATCCTCTGCACCCTTCCTGACAATGATGAGGCTGACGCCCACCAGGAGAAGGGAGAGCCGCCGGTGTTCCCAATGAGGGACCGATCGGCGCTGATCTCCCGGGATGCTGCCTCTGCTCTGGTGCCGCCTGGAGCCGCTTCCGGCCCAGCTGCTACTCCTACTTCTGCTCCTGGAGCTGGCGCGCCCGCGCCTCGGGTCGCGAAGCTGTCCGGCTTCAAGCTCCTGAAGCGGAGGGACTATGTCACGGCGGATCAGTAAGTGTTCCCGTCTTGCCTTGTTCTTGCTGCTGATGCTTGTTTCTGACTCTTCTTCCTTGTTGCGTAACTAGGCCGACACCTGCGGCGAAGAGGAGAAGGGAGAGCGAGGTGGTGCTGCTTGAGCCTAGGTCGCCTCCTGCGGCCGCGCCCCTCTCCATGAGCAGAGGTGGGGACAGTGCTCATGCATCTCCAGCCTGATCATCCTCGCGAGGCTTGGTGGAGCATCCTCAGGAGAAGTCAGCCCCCGAGGCCCCGCTGACTCGGGAGGTGCCAGAGTCCGTCTTGGGTGCTGAGGTCCAAGAGGCTCAGGAGCTTCCTGCCTCCCTGGCCATGGTGACGACGACGCCTCTTCATCCTTCTTCTTCCATGTTGCTAACCCCAGGTTCCTCGCTTCTCCTGATGTCCTGGAGCGGACCCTTTCTAAGATGGCCCGTCTACGAGAAGATCTTCAGAGCGCCGAACCCCTCCTGGCGGTTGGTCGCCTGGAGCTCGTCTCTGGTTGGCTCCATTCTGACGTGTCCATTCAGGTGGCGCTGAGCCAGGTCGCGGCGACCTCTAAGGGGGAGAAGCGAGCCGCAGCTCAGGCATCAGTTGCTCGCGAGCGGCATTGAAGGACGCCGAGGCCGCCCAAGGTCGCTGCCGGGTGCTGGAGGCCGAGCTGATCGTCCTGCGTGACGAGCGTGCGGAAGATGCCCATGGCCGTAAGGTGGAGGAAGATAAGATGAAGGCCCGGGAGGACGCCGTCAAGGGTCGTGACGCCGAGCTGGAGCAGCTGGCGCAGGCGCAGGCCGCTGAGCGCGCCCAGCTAGAGGAGCTGGAACAAAAGGTGCAGGCTGAGAAGGCCGAACTCGACGCCAAGACGAAGGTTCTGGCCGAGGACCGCGCGGCCTTCACACTTCTAGAGAAGCGGCCTCGCGAGGCCCTGAAGTCACTCTATGAGAAGGGCTTGGAGAAGCCGTTGGTCACCAATGAGGACGGCCCCACCTAGTGGCTTCCCTACTTGGTCGAGGCGCTTGAGGATGTCATGCGCGGCATTGGCCCCATGGCAGAGGAAGAGGCTCGCGTCCTTTCTTCAGCCGCGCTGACGCGCGTCTTCAGCCACCTCCATCTTCGCGATCCTGCCATCCGCCTTGACGAGCTGCTGGAGCCCGTGGCTGATGAACACTATGCAGCCGCCACCGCAGCCGTAAAGGTCAGGTGGAAGACCTGCTGGAGAAGTTCGACGCCTTTGCCCCCGCACCCTCGACTGGTGGTGCAGGTGAAGGCGACGCCACCCAGGAGGGGGTGCCTCTTGCAGGTGCCGACGGTATCGAGGGATGACTGGCTTGCGGCTCCTTTTCCGTTGAAACTCCTACATCATGTAGTGTGCCTCGTGGAGGCGTTTAAACTTGTGTTTGATATTCGGAAAACAATATGTCTTGTAATATTTGCTTCGAGATTTTGTGATTTCCTTCC
Source organism: Triticum monococcum (assembly GCA_034509565.1). Lineage (NCBI taxonomy): Eukaryota > Viridiplantae > Streptophyta > Magnoliopsida > Poales > Poaceae > Triticum > Triticum monococcum. Next base: position 92,992,960 of record CM067843.1, on the reverse strand, counting down.
CATTTGCTTTACGTTCTACGTCGGCAGAGCCCGACCCCGCGCATACCTCAGCCACCGTTGGGCCGACCGGATCACCAGGAAGGTCCAATGAGTGAGCGGCTACGTGGTCATTTAGGCTCCTGATTCGCGATGCTCAGGAGCCCCCCTGGACGCGCAAATAGCTTGTGGAAAGGAGATGCAGTGGTGGATCTTGTGTTCTACGTCGGTAGGGCCCGACCCCGCGCATACCTCAACCGCCATTGGTCCGGCCGGATCACTAGGACGAGCCAAGGAGTGAGGGGCTACGTGATCAGTTAGGCTCCTGAGTCACGATGCTTAGGAGTCCCCCTTGACGTTCAAACGACCGTCCTACCTTAGCTCCGCTTGGGAGGGCGCATGAAGACCAGGTCCGAGGGACCTGGCAGGGTGGCGTACACTTGGGCGTGACCCAAGCGCAGCCCCGTGCCCAGCCCCCTCGCGCGGTTCTCCCGAGGGGAGGCGCCAGACACCGAGCCCGGAGGCTCCCCGAGGTTGATGCGGCCGTGAGGCCGCCCTCAATTGTTTATCACCAGGACAGACCATGGCGCTTCCGCACTTGCACCGGCATAGCCGCTCCTCGGTAGTGTCGACTGCTAGCATGGAGCATGGTGCTTCCACTGGTACGTGGGAGGGGACTCCCTACCGCGGAGAGCCCCCGGGGCGTGTACAACCCTGCCCTGACACGTGGCTTGCACGGCAGGGCTAGACGAGGTGTGTCTGGGCACTTGTGAGCCAGCACGGGACTCACAAGGCCCTACCTCAAGGCGGGTTGCACCTGGTCTTGATTCTTGTTCACTGTGTTGGTCCTACGAGGTGGTCAGACAACCTGCGCCGAACGAATCTCCTGAGGTTATCGCGTGAGAAAGCCAACACCAACGGCCCTAGGAGGTGACGTGAACGGGGACAGCCCGCCAGACAGAGCTCAGCTGTTGGATTTATCGACGCTGCAGGGACGGACCCAAGCACATACGCCATGCCTAACCCTCTCACATGAAGGGTCCTAAAGAAGGACGACCGGCGCATGGCTCCCGCAGCGGGTGACAATCAAGCAACTGATAGTCATAGATAGATTAAGCATGGAAGGCAAACTAGCTCAGGTAAATGCATGAATGATATGCACCACTGGGTTCGGCCCGAGTGGCTTGGGGATGATGCAGCCTGAGGGGCGCCCCCATCAAGGTAAGCTAAAGACATAAAAAAGAAGGGATACATGCCACAGGGACGGACCCACGCGGCCTGGGAATAATGCAGCCCCCTGGGTGCTCCCAGCTAAATAAACTTGGAAAATGTCACCTGGTTTCGTTGATGAAGGGGTGTTGAGGCAACTGAAGGTACGCGACGAAGGGGTTGCTCCTCACGAGCCACTAGGGCCCTGAGCCTCGGGAGGCTCTGGGGGTCCAGGCGGTTCCTTGAGGACCGTCGCCATGTCTGCCAGGACTGTGTGGTGCCTAGCCTCCTGACCCGCCATGACGCTCCGCATGTTGCGCTGGAAGGCAGCAGCCACGCTCGGTAGGCTGAACGACATGAAAACATAGCTGTGAGGCGGACCTTCACAGCACCCAACACGTGAAGGCCAGAAGTGCTCCTGAGATGCGGCTCGGTTGAGCCCTGGTATGTCGATGCAGACGTGCAGCTCACCACCCCCGCCTGGGTGGGGAGCAGCGCCAGGTGGGCGGCGGTCGCCGCGTATTGCTCTTTCTTCCTAAAGCTCCTAAGATACCTTGGTGATGAACTCCTGAGCGCCGGACGCTCCTTGCCCACTGTCTTCCTGTGGGAGACGTGCTACGAAACACGCCTCCAAGTGGTGCCCGAGCACCTCCCTTGTGACGCTGGCAAGGTCTGAGGCCCTCCAGAAGAGAGCCCTCGAGCCCTGCCTGAGGAGGGCGCCGAGCGCGCCTTCCTATGCGACAGAGGGAGGCGCCCCAGGCACGGGTGCTGATCCTGACGAGGTACCACTTGCGGCACTACCCTCCCGAGGTCTGGCACGGAGTACCTGCTTCTTCTTCTTGGGGACGACCTCAGGAGGGTACCGAGCTGCATTGTTTCTGGGGTTTTTGATTGACGCTGCTTGGAAGGCGCACTCGAGGGAGCACACCGCATCTCTTTCTACGCAGGGAACTGTGATGATCCCGCCTCTCCTTGGCATCTTGAGGACGTAGTAGCCGTGGTGTGTCACTGCCATGAACTTGGCCAGGGCTGGATACCCAAGGATGGCATTGTACGGCAGATGAATGTGGGCAACGTCGAAGTCGATGAGCTCGGTGCGGTAGTTGTTGCGTTCTCCAAAGGTGACTGGGAGGCGGACCTGACCTTTCGGCGTGGTGGAGCCGTCGGTCACTCCTGAGAAAGGATTGGTAGGCTGAAGCTGATCATATGCCACTTGTAGGTTGTCAAACGTCTCGATGGACAGGAGTTGTGTAACACCCACGATGCGGCTATATCTCCCACGTGTCGGGGCACAACTTAGAGGCATAACCGCATGGTAGACATGTCACAAGAGGGGTAATCTTTACATGTCCCATGTACTGAATAAGAAAGGGATAAAGAGTCGGCTTACAATCGCCACTTCACACAATACATAAATATATCATACATCATCCAGAATACAAACAAGGTCCGACTAGGAAACCAAAAAAAAGAAAGAACACCCCAAATGCTAGATCCCCGATCGCCCCAACTGGGCTCCTCTACTGATCATCCGGAAAAGAAACATAGTAACGGCCCGAATCCTCATTGAACTCCCACTTGAGTTCGGTAGCGTCCCCTGCACTCACATCATCGGCACCTGCATCTGTTTGGAAGTATCTGTGAGTCACGGGGACTTAGCAATCTCACACCCTCGCGATCAAGACTATTTAAGCTTAAGGTAAGAAAGGGGTAGTGAGGTGGAGCTGCAGCAAGCACTAGCATATATGGTGGCTAACTTACGCAAAAGAGAGCGAGAAGAGAAGCAAAGCACAGTCGAGAAGCTAATAATGATCAAGAAGTGATCCTGAAGCTACTTACGTTCAAGCATAACACGAGACCGTGTTCTCTTCCTGGACTCCACCGAAAAGAGACCATCATGGCTACACACTCAGTTGATTCATTTTAATTAAGGTAAGTGTCAAGTTTTCTACAACCGGACATTAACAAATTCCCATCTTCCCATAACCGCGGGCACAGCTTTCGAAAGTTGATTCATTCTCCCAGGAAGACCCGATTAGACTCTTAATCCCGGTTACAAGACATTTCGACAATGATAAAACAAGACCAGCAAAGACGCCCGAATGGGCCAACAAATCCCGATAGAAGCTGCACATATCTCATTCTCAGGGCACACCGGATTGTCCAAGATTACGGCAGGCCAACCCAGAGTTTCCCCTGGTGGCCACCGGCGGTTGACAGGTTGGACCAACACTTAGAGGAGCACTGGCCCGGGGGTTTAAAATAAAGATGACCCTTGAGTCTGCGGAACCCAAGGGAAAAGACTTAGGAGGCAAATGGTAAAACCAAGGTTGGGCCTTGCTGGAGGAGTTTTATTCAAAGAAAACTGTCAAGGGATTCCCATAACACCCAACCGCGTAAGGAACGCAAAATAAAGGAACATAACACCGGTATGACGAAAACTAGGGCGGCAAGAGTGGAACAAAACACCAGGCATAAGGCCGAGCCTTCCACCCTTTACCAAGTATATAGATGCATTAAAGTAAACAAGATATAATAATGATATCCCAACAAATATCCATGTTCCAACAAGGAACAAACTTCAACTTCACCTGCAACTAGCAACGCTATAAGAGGGGCTGAGCAAAGCGGTAACATAGCCAAACAACGGTTTGCTAGGAAAGGTGGGTTAGAGGCTTGGCATGGCAATATGGGAGGCCTGATATAGCAAGTGGTAGGTATCGCAGCATGGCAATAGAGCGAACAACTAGCAAGCAAAGATAGAAGTGATTTCGAGGGTATGGTCATCTTGCCTGCAAAGTTCTCAGAGTTAACGAAAGCTTGATCCTCATAAGCGTACTCAATAGGTTCCTCGATCATGTACTCGTCTCCCAGCTCTACCCAAAGCAAGAACACAAGCAAAGGAAACAACAATCAACCACGGTGCAATGCGCAAGCAACATGATGCAAAACATGGCATGATATGCGAGATGTGATATGTAATGCATATGCGTGCTCCGGAAGGAAAAGGATGAACAAGGCATCAACTTGGAAAACCAAGTGCGCCGCTGGAAATATGAGTTGATTTCGGTCGAAATCGACATAAAGATCACCGGAATCGGATGCACGGTTTGCAAATGGCAAGCAAAACAAGAATGGCAAAATTCTGCGATTAATAGCATGATGCCATCTAGAATGCAACAAGAAACTAAGCTACTGCACTCCAACATAACAACAAAGCACATGGCAGTGATCTACTCAAGATACTTGATAAAAGTTGAACACCAAGCTACGGCTAAATCACAAAAGAGCAGGGTTAAACAAGCATGGCAAAAGTGCAAAAGATACCAACTTCACAGACTTAGTGAAATATACTAACATGCCAGGAATAACATCAGGAAGCAATGTTTAGAGCAAGCTAACAACATGCTACATGAACAGATCATAGCAAACAAAGGCATGGCATGATACTACTAAATGCATAAAACAAAAGTCCCTTACTGACCATGAGCCAAACAGGCACAGAAGATATGATGGCACCCGTGTAAACATAGCAAGTTTTATTAACAGCTTCATACTTAGCAGAAAACTGAGGATGGCATAAACAAAATTATGAAGGCATCATTGCGAGCTCGATTCACTCATCACAAAGAATTGCATGACAAGATAAGCATAGCATCAGCAAGAAGACATGTTCATGAAGCTAACCATGGCAAGAGCAAGTTCATAGCATGCATGGATCAACTACAACAACCATGGAAAAATTGGTTAACATGTAAACAATCTGCCAGGAACATTTTATAGCTAAAGTAGAGCAAGATTAAGACATGCTAAAGCACTCCATAATTGCAAACAGGGACATGTATGGATAGAGAACAACCATATGTCCAAATCATCCTTACTGAAGCAACTTAAAACTAGCATGGATCTCACTGTAGCATCATGGTTACATGGCATAAAAATAACAGTAGAACAAGGAGTTAGTAAAATCTTAAGTCCCTGAAATCAGCAATATCACGAAGGCTACTTTGCATGCTTGTGCTAGTCACCACAAGGATCACAAAAATACATGGCAAGCACCCCTGTAAAGATGGCATGGCATATATCAAAACACATGTAGAGCTCATGCCCATACGCAGGACACAACAAATGTGACAAAAATGACAAATCCTCATACTCTGATAAGAATTAGCACCTAACAATTTATAGCACTCTAGCATCAGTGATTAGGGCATCAAGATGGACTCAAACAAGCATGCTACACTGGAACAAAATGAAGAGCACATCATGATGAACATTTTGATATATTACATGCACAAAACGGAGCAGCACACATGAAGTTATGGCATGATGAACAGAGGCATAAAAAGTTGCACGAAGAAGACTTGGATAAAAGGGGGGGGGGGGTCAACCTATCAGATCTAGCGTTTGGAGCGCATCCCAAGGTTCGCCGGATCGAGGCTCGCTGGTGTGCTTGTCGGAGACGGACGCCAGAGCTTGAGAGGACGACAGCCGGAAGATGCAGGGAGGTGGGTCCAGGCAAGGGGAGGTGCGGGCAGCGGAGGAGACCGGTGGCGGGGCGGCGTGGCCCGTGAGGTTAGCGGCGGCTGCCGGTGTCGGAGATGGCGGCCGGAGGAGCTGGCGCTAGACTCCGGGCGGCGGCGGCGCTCGAGCGCGGGGGGCGCGCGGGGAGCGGGAGGCAGCGAACAGGCCGAGCGGGCCCGCTGCGGGCTCGCCGGGCCGGCGGCGGACACGTGGCAAGGGGCGACGAGCTGCGGGCGGCGGCGCGAGCGTGTCCGACGGCGGAGAGGACGAAAAATTAGGGTTTTGAACCAGGATTTGGACGAGGAGCACATATTTATAGGTAGGAGGAGGTAGGAGTGTCCAAATGAGCTGTAGTTTTCAACCACGCGATCGTGATCCGATGACGGAGGACATGGGAGTGGTTTGGATGGGTTATTTGGCCGTCTTGGAGGGGTGTTGGGCTGCAACACACACGAGGCCTTTACGGTTCCCCGGTTAATCGTTGGAGTGTCAAACGGACTCCAAATGGCACGAAATTTGACAGGCGGTCTACCGGTAATGTACCAAGGCCGCTTGGCAAATCTCAGTCCATTCCGAGAACGTTTAACACCCGCTCACGAAAAGAGACAAAAGGGGACGCCGGTGCACGTAGGAGTGTCGGATTGCAAAACGGACAACGGGGAAAAAGCTCGGATGCATGAGACGAACACGTATGCAAATGAGATGCACATGATGACATGATATAAAATGCATGACATGGACAAAATGCAAAACGAAGACAAAAACCTAACCAGGAAGGGAATCTCATAACTTAAAGCCGAAATGGCAAGAGTTGGAGTACAAATATAGCAAGTTACATCTATGGTGTTACAACACTCCACCACTACGAAAGGATCTCGTCCCGAGATCTAGGACTGAAAGAACTCCGAATATTCGGAACGGAGGTGGTCCTCGCATTCCCAGGTGGCTTCTCGGTTGGAATGATGTGACCACTTCACTTTCAGGAATTTGATAGACTTGTTGCGAGTCTTGCGCTCGGTTTATTCAAGAATAGCAACGGGATGCTCTTGATAAGACATGTCTTCTTGTTGATCAATCTCTTCAAAGTTGATGGTGCACTCAGGAGTCTCGAAGCACTTGCGAAGCTGTGACACGTGAAACATGTCGTGCATGTTTGCGAAGTTGGACGGAAGCTCAAGTTGATAGGCGAGGTCACCTCTTTTTCCAATGATCTTGAAAGGACCCACGTATCTAGGGGCAAGATTCCCTTTGATACCGAAGCGACGAGTATCTTTCATTGGAGAGACGCGGAGGTAGACATGGTCTCCGATCTCGAAAGCCAAGTCAAGATGCTTGCTATCATAGTAACTCTTCTGGCGCGATTGCATGGCTTTGAGATTTTCACGTATGACTTTGCACATTTCTTCAGCCTCTATGATTAAGTCATTGCCAAGAAGTTGGCGTTCACCAGTCTCTGACCAATTAAGAGGAGTACGACACTTTCTGCCATAGAGAATCTTGAATGGGGCCTTGCCCGAACTCGCTTGAAAACTATTGTTGTATGAGAACTCGGCATATGGAAGACAATCTTCCCACTTCATACCGAAGGAAATGACACAAGCCCTGAGCATATCTTCAAGAATTTGATTGACTCGCTCAACTTGTCCACTAGTTTGAGGATGGAAGGCTGTGCTGAAGCGAAAGTTGGTGCCCATGGCCTTCTGGAAGGAGTCCCAGAACTTAGAAGTAAAGATTCTTCCATGATCTGAAGATATCAACTGCGGAATGCTGTGCAAAGAGACAATCCTGGAGGTGTATAGCTCTGCCAATTGAGCTGCTGTGATAGATTCTTTAATTGGAAAAAATGAGCCACTTTTGTAAGCTTGTTGATGACAACAACGATAACATCATCTCCACGTTTGGACTTGGGAAATCCAGTCACGAAGTCCATCTCAATATGGTCAAACTTCCATTCTGGAATGGCAAGAGGTTGGAGGAGACCAGCTGGCCATTGGTGTTCTGCTTTCACTCTTCTGCAGACATCACATTCGTTCATGAATTGAGCAATTTCTTGCTTCATTCGAGTCCACCAATATGACTGCTTGAGGTCATGGTACATCTTTGTACTTCCAGGATGAATGGATAGAAGGGAATTATGCGCCTCGTTCATAATGACTTTCCTTAGACCGCCTTTAGGAACCACAATTCGATCCTTGAAGAATAGAGTATCTTTGTCATCAAGGCGATATCACTTGTACTTGGGTTGGCTCTTGGCAATCCCATTTTTCACCTTCTGCACCATGGCACCAAGAAGTTGTGCCTCACAAATTTGATCTTCCAAAGTAGGAGAGACTTGGAGGTTGGCAAGAAAGCCTTGAGGAACAACTTCGAGATTCAGTTTGCGGAAAGCTTCACAAAGGTCCGGTTGGAAGGGCTTGAGAATTAAGCTGTTGCAGTAAGCCTTCCTGCTCAAAGCATCTGCAATGACATTGTCCTTGCCTAGAGTATATTCAATACTCGTATTGTATTCTTGAATCATTTTGACCCAATGAGTCTGCCTGAGGTTGAGGTTGGGTTGAGTGAAGATGTACTTGAGGCTCTTATGATCAGTGAAGATGTCCACTTTCCTTCCCAACAAGAGATGTCTCCATGTTAGTAGAGCACGGACAACTGCCGCCAACTCGAGGTCATGAGTGGGGTAGTTCTTTTCATTAGGCTTCAACTGGCGAGAGGTATAAGCCAAAACTTTCTTCTCTTGCATCAACACAGCACCGAGACCTTGCATGGAAGCATCACAGAAAACTTTGAATGGTTTGGATTCATCAGGAGGAGTCAAAACAGGAGCTGTGACTAACTTCTCTTTGAGGGTGTTGAAAGCAATGTCACATTCAGGCGTCCAGACATACTTGACATGCTTCTGGAGGAGGTTGGAAAGAGGCTTTGCAATCTTAGAGAAATTCTCAACGAATCTTCGACAATAGCTTGCAAGCCCAAGGAAATTGCGGAGCTACTTCACATTCTGAGGCGGTTCCCAATTCACAATTACAGACACCTTCTCACGATTAATAGCTATTCCCTTGGCAGAGATGATATGCCCAAGGTAAAGAACCTCATCAAGCCAGAACTCACACTTTGAAAACTTCGCATTGAATTGATGCTCTCTGAGTTTGTCGAGTACTAATCTCAAATGCTTGGCATGGTCCTCCTTGTTCTTGGAAAAGACGAAAATATCATCGAGATACACCAAGAAGAAATCATTTTGTGTAAGGGTTGAAGATGAAGGTCATCATGCGAGAGAACGTTGGAGGAGCATTGACAAGGCCAAAATACATGACAGTGTATTCATAAGAACCATAGCTTGTTCTGAATGCTGTCTTGGGGATATCTTGTTCACGAATGCGAATCTGATGATAACCCATATGGAGGTCAAGCTTGGAGAATAATTGGGCACCCTGAAGTTGCTCGAATAGCTCATTGATGTTGGGAAGTGGATACTTGTTCTTTATTGTCTTCTTGTTCAATGGACGGTAGTCGACACAAAGTTGGTCCATGCCATCCTTCTTCTTGACAAAAAGAACACCACAACCCCATGGAGATGAACTCGGTCTGATCAGACCCATACGTTCTTGTTCATCGAGTTGTTTCTTCAACTCATTCAACTCTTCTGGTCCAAGCTTGTAAGGACGTTTGCAAACAGGCTCCGAGCCAGGCTCAAGATCGATGAGGAATTCAACTAGCCGGTGAGGAGGCATTCCTGGAAGCTCTTCTGGAAAGACGTCTTGATATTCACAAACGACTGGAATCTGAGAGATGGCATTCAACTCGCCCTTCTCATTGAGAGAAAACAGCCGAATGGTTTCATCACGAGCGGCATAGATGATCACATCCTCAGACGAGTGTGTCAATTGAATCTGCCTGGAAGCACAATCAAGCTGAGCCTTGTGCTTAGAAAGCCAGTCCATGCCGAGAATTAGATCAATATCCGAGTCGCCAAGAATAATTGGAGAAGACAGAAACTTATAGTCGCCCATCTTGATAGAAACATCCGGAACCATGGAGTTAGCATTCATGCGTTTACCCGGTGAGACAACTGCTAGCGGACTAGGAAAAAACTTGGAAAGCCAACTCATGCTTTGATGCAAATGGTCTTGAGATGAAACTAAGTGATGCACCAGTGTCAAAAAGAACTTTTGCAGGAAAATCATTAACAGGAAGGTTACCCATGATCACTTCTGAAGAATCCTCTGCCTAAGCTGCGTTTATCATGTTGACCTTTGCAACCTTGGAATTATGCTTGACCACTGCATTGCTGGCAGATCTCACAGGAGGAGGAGGCGAAAGGCGCCTTTGGTTGAAGCATTTGTTTGCATAGTGCCCTTTCTGCTGACACTTGTTGCAAGTAACCTCTGAGAGCAGACGGTGATAAGGAGCACTTGACCTTGGAGTATGAGGCTGCGCTTTGTTCTGATAGCCTGGGTTGGGTGGGTGGGAAGATCCATTGTCACCTTTACTCTTCTGCTGGTAAGACTGACGAAACGGAGGAGGAGGAGGCAACTAGAACTTCTGTTGCTTAGCTGCCACTTGAGTTGAAGAAGAAGATGGAGCTGCATCCCTGACTGTCTTCTTAGATGCATCACACTTGAGCTGAGCAGCTTCTTGCTTTAGTGCCATGTTGTAGAATTCATCATACTTGGTCGGCTCAAAAACACGAGAGCTAATTGCAGATCTTCTCTAAGGCCACCTCTGAATTGATAAATCATGCTCTTTTCATCAGGGACGTCTTGTTTAGCGAAGCGAGCGAGCCTCTGAAACAGGATATTGTATTGGTAAACAGACATGCTGCCTTGCTTGAGATTGCAGAACTCCTCGCTCTTACTCTCAGCAACACTTTGTGGAATGTGGCGAGCTTTGAAGTCTCGGCGGAAATCATCCCAGGTAATCACACGACCTCCTCTGGCATCTCTGTATTGTTGATACCACTTAGCAGCTTGGTCTTTGAGTTGAAACGAAGCAAACTTGACAAAGTCCTCAGGCCTGACATTTCTACACTCAAAATGTTTGCAGATATCCACGAGCCAGTCGTCGGCGTTTGTGGCCTCGACACAGTTACTGAAGGACTTCGGCTGGTTTGTGAGGAACTGATTGAGGGTAGCAAACTGAGGCTGATTGTTGCCTTGGCCTTGATTTCCTTGGTTGCCTTGCCCTTGGTTGCACTCTTGCAAGAGTTGGAAAAGCATCTGAGTGTTGGTGTTGGTGGCGGCCATGACAGCTTGCCATGCCTCCGGAGATGGAGGTGGTGGCGGAGGTTCCGGATTCTGACGCATTGGAGGAGCCATCCTGAAGAGGTTGACATCCGTTAGCATCTTGAAAGACATATATTCAAGCTAAACCAAAGGATCGGAATTGCAACATATAGCCTTAACATTCGAACAAGAATGAACGAATGAATTCCAAAGTAAATCATCACACTTCCATTAAGTTGATAAGCCACTTAGATAAATGTAGATGAATAAAACAACAAGGTACAGATATGAACAAATAATTGGTAAGGATTACCCAATCACAAACCAAATATCTGCAGGAAGAAATACTAGAGCTACATGAATTCCCACCTATGAAACTCCCGAAACTTTCTGGTTATTCAATCAGGTGTTGGGGATACAGGGGAAGCATAATATCTCACCCAAAACTAGCAAATCCTACATCCAGCTGTATCCATCCTTCAACACATAACCAAGAAACCTTCGGAAATCATTTACCTCAACCTTCGAAAAGCATCCGTTATACGAGTTATGGCAACACTCCCGAACTCCCACCCCGGTACTGGGTGGTGTCGAGGTTATCTCACCAACAACTGCATAAAAGAGTTTTCGATGTCAGCGAACTCAGGTATTCCAGAACTGCAACGATAAAATTGTGACGACAACACCTCGAAGCTCAACTCCCCGGGACACTGCCACAACCCCTAAATGTCAGGAGGCACCAAGAACAATGTTCTCGTCACAAAACCATCGGAACGATTCCAAGATACCCGCGTGATCCTATTTTTTAGTGAAATTTGAGGAGAGAAGAGTCAAAACTCTACGTCAGGAGGCCTCACCAGAGCGACGAAGGGACTGAGGAGTAAAAAGAATCCTACTCTCTGATATATATATATATATATATACATAAACACTATTCTGATCACGGGATCAGATAATATTCTGATCACAACCTGAACTGGCTGAATAACGCGCCTGAACTTCCCTGTGTACTAACCTGACCTTCGGGCTATCTTCGCAACCGTGGCTTCTACCGCGATTTTGTCTGGTCATTCGTGTTGTTTGTGATGCAAGTGTAATGTGGACACAGTTTTTAGAGTATAAATGATTGTTTTGATTCGGATTCTAGCACTTGGGCGGATTTTCTCTCGGGGTCGTGATGAACTTGTGTCTGTTACAAGTTTAATGCATGTTTTGGATGTTGTCGAAGTTCTGGAACGATGGGGATTAGGATTTAGTACGAGTTTGGAGCACAAATTCTTAGTTATTTCAAACAAATTTGAAATCGCCCATGATCTTCATCCGCCCGAGATGCAACCCGCGCTTCTGTTGATTTCTCGTTTTTCTTTAAAGTTTGCTGCCTGATTTGCGTAATTTGGTGAAATTCGAGGCTTACTAATCCTTAAATTTTAATCAGGAGGGTCCTTATGGTTTGATTTCTAGCGATTTGATGTTGGCACTCCTGCGGGTTTCTGCACATGAAAAAAGCGGTTTTGAAATTTGCCCTCTAGTCCTTTGAATTGTCGAAAGGTAGTTGCCAGATCATCTCCAAGGGGGTGCGGACGTGCTGCAATCTTGTGGAGATGATTTTATGCTTCGGACGAATTCGTTTGTTCATTATTTCTAGATCTTCTAATGGTTGTCGTACAAGCTGGACTTCTGCGTTTTCATACCTGAACTTCTTCTTTTCCTTCGTTGTATCGTGTCGGGGCTGGGGCGGCTCGAGATCGGGATCGGGGAGAGGATCAGGTGGTTCCTGTTGGGTCTGTCTGAGTTTCTGTGCTGAACTTCTGCGTTGTCATACCTGAACTTCTTATTTTTTCTTTCGCTGTAAGATAATGCAGCCAGTGCTTTGTAACAGGAACCCTTACTAGAGTTTCTTCTGCAATTTGTTTTACAGCTAGTGTGTAAGCGTGGAGCTGGACCTACAGGAACATGCATCCTCTTTTTCCCTTAGTCTATGTTTTGGTATAGTTTTTTGATCATCCACTTATCTTTGGTAAGATCTGGACTTCTCTTTTTTTAATAATGGTTGAACTTCTGGTTTTCCAGATTACGTTCCACATTTGCAAGGCGAAGGCGCATGGTGCTCTATATTTTATTTGTTTGGTTTCCTTCCTTTTTATACCTTTGTCTCGTGAGCAATTATGGGATTAGCCCAAGAATGCATGCACTTTTTTCCAGATCATGTAAGTGTCGTTTGTAGAAGCTGGACTTCCATGTTCTTTTATACGTGAACTTCTGCTTTTTCCTTCTTTGAAAAGTAATAAACTAATCCGTGACCCCACTATCTATCTTAGGGTTTTTAGGGTTTAGGGTTATTATGTTTTAGGGTTATATAGGAACTTCATCTGTTTTTGTACTTGAACTTCTACTTTTTGTTTCTTAGGGTTTAGTTATTCTCATGCCGTTACTTCTTTTATTAGAGTACTTGAACTTCTGTTCTTTATTTTTTTGAACTTCTTTGTGTTGTTTTTTAAGTGCATATTTATGTATGTATTTTTCTTCCTTTGGTAGTGCATTTGCCGTATATTTTTGGTTTTAAGGATATCAGCATTTTTGTTGTGTGAAGTTATCTCACTATAATAGATGCATTCAAATGGTGCATTCATTCATTTATCTATAATGAGCAGGGGGGTAAAACTGTAAATTCAATGGCGCTGCAATTCCCATGACAGATAGGCATTAAGTGAGCATCTCGCTGGTCACCACCTGTCAGAAATCCCCTGTCCCCCTGTCGCTCGCTCTCTTCCCCCTCTCCGTCGCTCCGCTGCCTTCCTCGCCTCCAACTCCCCCGATTTCTCCGCCCCTTTCCCCTGCGCTCGTGCTGGAGTAACCGGCGCAGGCCCCTGCTTCTATTTCTCCCCCATGCCCCGCTCCCCCTCGCCCTGCCCGCTCTATTCTGCTCTGAAGCGAGGGCGGCAACTGCCTGCGCGGTTGCAAGGTGCGCGTGGCGTCGTGGGGAGTGGAAGAACCGCCGCGGATTCGTGTGTGCGGGAGTTGTTTCCAGAGGTACAAATGCTGCCCCCCCTTAATGCTTGCTTTTAGTTTCGCCAGATCTGTCGAGTCCGCCTCCTGTGTGCTCTCGCGTCCCCATGCTACCCCCTTCTTCTGATGGTTTGTTGGGAGATTAGGTAGGGTTCTTGTGCGTGTGGTGGGTGGATTCCATTCCCCTGTGGTTAGATTTGTCTATGAGATGCTTGTGTGTGCTATTTCTCCGTTCAGAGTTGATTGGATTTTTCATTTCCCCTTTTGGTGATTTCAGCATTCTGATGCATGTAAGAGAGGGTGTGGTGTGATGGTTCACGCTGAATCTGATGTATCTAATTGTATTTTGTATTGTTGATTTCGAAGTCTATATTGTGTCTGTGACATGCTAGTTAGTTTCTGGATTCTTTTTTTGTTTGTGGTTGCCTATATGTGCTACTGTTCATGTTTTCATACTTGTTGATATTATCTAGTTGTTTCATCCTAGGGTTTCATTTAGTTGTTTTTTGTATTTGTTGTATGATTTTCTACCTGCTAACTATATGCATTGTATCCCCTATTTTTAGTAGGTTGTTCTAGGCTTTGGAGTTTCATTCGTCAAGGTGGTTGTGTTGTCATGGCTTCCAAACCTTCTCCAGGTATCTTAATGTAGTTGGATCTTGTATTTTAAAGCAGTATTCTTATATATGTCTTCACTTAGCTTGAGTATGTGTATGCTTTTTACTTAGTTTTCTTGTTGGACTGCCATTCTTATTAGTGTGAACTTCTAAGAAAGGTTATGTGTATGCTTTTTTACCCTTAGCTTGAGTTAGTAGAGTGTTGCTTACTTTTTAGTTGATGATTTGCAGGTGAAACTATGTCACCAAGTGTTGTTGGACTTCCCAAATGATTCATATTTATTGATATTTAGTTTGGCTGTGGAGTACTATTTGTGGTCATGCTACATATTTTTTATGTGCTATTTGCTTGGGTCACATAGTTGAACTTCTGGTTTTAATTAGTGTTTGTTCATAATGAAATTTGGTTGAACTTCTGTTATGCACATTTTGTGTTTACTACTCTGTTATATATCATTGAACTTCTGGACATTCGTGTTTTATGTAGTAGCCCCTCTGAGTGTAGATTGTTTTTATAGTTAGTGTGTAGTTTTTAGTTTGATTGTTGTGTTTACTGCTTTGTTAGGTATTGTTGAACTTCTTGTTATTGGACATTGTTGTCAAAGTAGAAGTCCCTTTGGTGTAGGATTGTGCATTAGAACTCAGCTGCTTTTTTACTTGCATTTTTTGTAGTTGGTGATGAGTTGAATAGTTCTGAAAAAAATGCCTGCAATCAAGATGGAACTTCAGAGGTTAATACTGATGCTCCAATATCTGATGCGGCTAAATCACCCATTATCCCTTTGACTTTGATTGCTGAGGTTGCTTCGAGCCTTGAGAATGTTTCAAGCCTCGAGGATCTTGCTTCTGCAGCTCTTGCTTCACCTAGTATGTGAAACCCCTTTTCTTTTCATTTTAAAGTTTTCAGCCATGTTTTTTTAGCTTGTTCATGTCGTTTGTTTTTGTTTTTGTTCATGACTTTTTTTATTTTTTGCTTCGATTTTTTGTGTTCTTTGCAGATGTGTCCACAGAGGAGGAAGCCGTGAACACCATCAATGATGTTTTATCTGAGTTGGGTTTATCAGAAAACCCTGCTGCAGCTGAGGAGGGGGCTCCCTCAGTCGAAGGTTGTGATTCCGTTCCGGATCCTTTGTGCTCTCTTCAGATGTCAGAGACGCAGTCGCAGTCTGTTGATGGCACTGAACCTGTGACGCAACCCGAGGATGTGCCTTTTCAGCTTCTGTTGGAGGACCAACGTAAGAGGAAGAAGCGAGAAGATTTTGACAAGAAGAGGGCGGCCTGCCTTGAGAAAGGTTCTAATGTTCCTGGATCTGTTCATGTGGCTGAGCTCACTGTTGAGGAAGACGTGCCATGTCGCAGTGATGGCACGGTTGTCCCTGTTAAGAAGAAAATTAAGAAGACTGTTTCGAGGAAGCTAGTAGTTGGTGAAGTTACTCCTCGGAGGAGCCCACGTGTTTCAAGGCCTGCAGAAGTTGTTGAAGATGAAGGGCTATGCGTTGGTGGTACGCCACGGCGTAGTCCTCGTGTGCTTGCCACTGCCGCGCCTACACCTTCTCCGCTTGGTGCTGGTGCATCTGGTAAGGGGAAGAAATGCGGTGTGAAGCGCAAGGTTCCACCTGCAAAGGTCAACAAGGGTGTGAAGAAGCGTTCTCGTGTTAATTCAGAGGACAAGGATGATGCTGATTTCAATGCTGATGATGTGGATGACGACGATGATGATGCTGCCGCTAATCAGGTATGAATGTCTCATGTTTACTATTTTTCAAGCATTTGTCGCTATTTCTGTAGTTTTATTGTTTTTAGCACTACCTTGGCGTACATAGGTGACCTTCTGCTCCATCTCAATAGACGAATAAATTAGCCGACGTGCTTTGCTTTTATGGTAATTCTGCCTTTGAGTACATAGTTGGACTTCTGGGTATATACATGAAGAAATAAGCTTAACTTGTTGGTATACATGTTTTTGATTACTGCCTGTGAGTACATAGTTGGACTTCTTCTTTTTAAATTTCCAACATTTTTTGAAAGCATGTTAACTTGTGGTCATACATGGTTGTACTGCCTATGTAGACATGGTTGGACTTCTGAGGTGTAGTGCGTATATGTAGGCATTAGTTGAATTTTGGTGAAGGTTGTGTGTCTTATTATTCTGCCTTTTTTCCTTGTCAATGTATTTTTTTTCAGTATCAGCTTGTGCAGCGGCCTAAGAGGAGGAAGAGAGGAGGAAAAGCGCCCGAAGAAGGTGGCCAAGGAGGAGGTGAGGCGAAACGTTTTAACAAGACGGTTCGCTGCTCACTAGGAGAGGTCAAGATGTGTGCGAAAATGCTACAAGATAGGCACAAGACGAGGGTTATCAAGGCTGGTTTTGGTTGTGTGTTTGACTTGAAGGTTGATTCCAACATTTCTCGTCCTTTGATGGGCAACATCTACACGAGGATTGACCCTTCAACCATGATTTTGGACATGGGTGAGGTGAACAAGGTTATACGTATTACAAGTGATGCTAATCACCATCTCTTTGGGTTCCCTCAAGGTAATCGTACCCCCCTAGGCCCTCGAATGATGGTTTCGATGATGCTGTTATGAGGTTGAAGGGCAAGCTTGGGTATGCTAGGAGTGATGACATCAAGACAAAGGATTTGCGGAATATCCTCGCTGAACTTGTGAAGGATGAGACGAAGGATGATCTTGCTCTTCAGGTGTTTTATCTTATTGTTTTCATGAAGGTGGTTATCCCTGGAACGTCTACACGAGTGTCCAGGGAGGCAGCAATGGCCGAGAACCTTGTGCTTGAGGATATGGCAGACATGGACTACTGCCAGTTGGTTGTTGAAGATATTCGGAGTGCTGTTGTTAGGTATCAGCAAGGTACTAGCAGAGGAAAAGCTGTCACAGGCTGTGCCATCGCGCTGCTTCTTATGTATCTGGACTGCCTTATCATTGGCAAGACGCCTAATATTGACTTGAGGACCCCTCGCATCAATTTCATGGATCAGGCCAAGCTTCTTGAGCTTGCTGCGGCTGACTTGGTCATGAAAGGTGATGATGACCCAGCCAACTGGGTGTTTGGGAGACTGCCTGTGAGTGTTTGTATGCATTATTCTTTCCTATGTAGTTTACCTTGAACTTCTGGTATTGCCTTGTATATTTTTTGTTCCCATGTTCCTTCATTTGTTCTCTGACGCGTTGACTTTTGTTTTTGTATGCAGTGGAAGACACAGGCTGAGGTTGTGTTCTTTAGGGTTATTGAACGTCCTGTTCTAACTATGCCTCGTTCTGCCGGCCTAGGGAGTGGAAGTTCACCAAGATTTGAATTCTCCCGGGATGTTAATACCGGTGCCCCCCTGTAGATCCAGGAGGTTCTTCTGCCCGTGTGAGTGCTGCAGGTGGCATTTCTTGCGAGGATTTGTTTGAAGCTGCCAATGTTTCTCTGGTTAGGATTGACAGTCTTCTTGAAACTGTTTGTGGGGAGTTGGCTCGTGTTCCTTCGACTGCTGAACGTCTTAGTCGTGTTGATGGGATTCTTCCTCCCGGGCACGGGTTTGATGCTGATTCTTCGAAGGAGGTCTTATGTATTGAAGCTAAATTTCTTGAAGAGCTTCGTCAGACCACTTCCCACCTTCGGAGTAGTGTTGTGTTGTTCAAGGAAATGCAGGATGCTTGTTGCAAGCCTTTTGAAGATGAGGCAAGTGTTGTTGTGAGACAAATTGAGATGCAGGATTCTGTTTGTTTGGGTCGTGAAGGAGGTCACGTGGAGCATACCAAAGAGGTTTGCACTAATGTTCAATGTTAAATGTTAGCTTTCAGTTATTACTGTTTGTGGTCATAGGTGAGCGTTGTTGATTTGATGTGTCGTAAACTGTTTCTTTTTAGCACTAGTGTTCCTAGGTGACCTTATCTGTTTATTGAACCTGAACTTAAGCTGCTACAGCACCTGAACTTCCATGACTTCGATGACTGATCCTTTTTTGTTCCCTCTTGTATCTTAGAGTAGTTTGATATCTGACCTGCTATTTTTACTGTATCAGGACTTCCATTATGTGTCAGTTGTGATAGCTAACCTTCTGTGATTGTGTAATCTGAACTTCTGCTGATTAGGTATTTGTTTTCTAAATGATTTTTTAGGCTGTTGATGATGATGCTAGGGTTGAGGAGGTTGTTTTACCTGCGCATGAAGCTGCTCCTGTGCATGAGGCTGCCCCTGTGCATGAACCTGCTCCGGCTAGTGGCGTAATAGTTGATGAGGTTCATGGCAGTGAAAATGAGGTACCATTTTTCTTGTCCATTTGTCTTGTTGCCGCTGAGACGGACTTGCTGCTCCTGTGCATGAGGTTCAGTAAGCCCTTTGTAATGACTTTTATGTTTCTTTTTTGCAGCAGCAGAATGATGATGTTAGTGTTCCTCCAGAGAATGTTGCGGACATGTCCGTCTCAGGCACCGGCTGCTCCGACGGGGTGGTCCTGACTGAACCTCAGTCGTCCATTGTCGCCGAGGTTTCAAATGCTGATCAGGGCAAGACAACTAGAGACATGATTTTGGGGAAAGATGCTGTTGAGTCTACTGTTGAAACTGGTGGTAGTGCTGCTGCAAGCCCGAAGAAGTCTCCTGCAGCAGAGCCATCAGTTGATGTTAATATTGTACAGGCACAACCAAAAGTTTTTCTTGTTTCAGATTCTCCAGCTGCTCCAGCTGCTGCTGGTGTCCTTGCTGATGACGCTGCAACGTCTTCTGGAGACGACGATGAAGATACGGATAGCGATAGCTATGGAGAGGAGGTTGATCATTCTAGTGCTGCCACTGATCTAGGCAAGGATCCATGAAGAGAGGAGCATGCTTCTCTCTTCTTTCCCCATTCCCTTCCCTCTTTGTTGTTTGGTTTAGTCCATGATATCCCATGTGAACTGCCTGTGTTGTGTAAGTTGAACTTCTGGTTTTGTTGTTTTGTCGTGTGGGTTGTAAAGAATGTTAAGTGGACCTGTTTTCTATGTGGGTGGAGGTTTGTAATGCATGAGTTGTGATGTCTATGATGCTGTGTTTTATCCTTTCTGATGTAGCAGCTGAGATGTGCTTATGTTTTGAATGTTTGTGCTTGAATGTTGGTCTTAATTGAAACTGTCGTGAATCTATGTGCTTTGAGTGTTGCTGTTAATTGCTATTTTTCTTTTTGGTGAGCAGATAGTGACCTTGATGTCGTGCGAAAGAAGGTTGATGACTTTTATGACAGTGTAACTAGGCTTAGGAACGATCGTTCCAAGAGGTGAGTGCAGCTGCTCAACATTTACATCATCCATGTACCCCCTGTGAGCTGCCCATTGTTCCATACCTGAACTTCTGAACTGTATGTACCTGAACTTCTTGTTTTTTTGCTTCTCTGGCGCTGAACTTCTGGCCTCTTTTGCACTGTACTGCCTGTTGTGATATAGCTGAACTTCTTTGCTAACATGTGTTATGAACTTCCCGAGTTCCTGCTGCTGAACTTGTTTTTATTTCTATTCTGCTTGTTTTAGAGAAATGATTATGTTCCAAAACAAGGAGTGTGAAGCTACTGTTCAAGAAGTCGCAACATCTTTTGGTCCTCGCGGAATGCTTACATCTAATGTGGCTGAGTGTGCACTCTATTGTCTACGTGCGAAGTACCAGGGATCAGATAAACTCATCCTGCCGTATTGGGTTTGTGTAAGTTAGCCATCCCTGGTAGCAAATATGTCTTTGTGTCCTTACCATTTTAGTTAAAACTTGTTCGTCTCATTTTTGCATTTTTTCATATGTTGGTGTTGTCTGCATTATTTCAGGACAAGATTTTTAGAGGTCAATTTGATTCCCGTGTGAGGAAGTACTTCATGGCGAGTGGTCCAGATAGCATGGATGCACATGATTCGGTATGGAATATCTTGTTCTTTGCCTTTGTATTAGTTTTGCAGTGCGATCCACTGTGTTAATATTTGATTTATTTTTCTTTTGTACCGTTCTGATATTAATTATCGTTTTTAATGATTCGTGTGTCTATGATGCTTCAGGTTGTTTTCCCTACTTTCGACCCGCCTGAGGTTCCTGTTTCCATGGGTGGTGTCGGTCATTGGGTGTCGGTATTCCTTGACCTAAAGAATTCAAGGTTCCAGCTTCTCGATTCCTACTATGGACCAAAAGATGAATGTGCGGTACGCCTGTTTCGACGGATGACCGACAACATCAAGAGGCTTTGGAAGGATGCAAGCAACGACAGGGAGACACCCTTCAGTCCTATTAGCATCGACAATTTCGCTCTGGATTGGATTGATGTCCCCCAGCAGCAAAACAAGTATGACTTCGGCTTTTTCTCTTTATCACATCTGTTTAACTGTAGTTGTACTTAAGCTGCGACGTGTTTAATTCGTTTGGCTTTCATTTTCTGTCCTAACACTATTTCTTTTACTTTGTTTGATGGCAGTATCGACTGCGGATTCTTCATGCTTACGAATGTTAATTCGTATCATGACGGGGTTCTTGCAAATTATTCCCATGAGAATATCGGGGATATCAGGAAGACGTGGCTGTACTCAATCGCTTCTTCTGACCTGTTTGAGACAGACTTCCAAGCTCTGTTTGGCTACTACACATGTAAGTATTTTGGAACTTGTACTGCTTACCTGCATTGCATCTTTTATTCTACCTGAACTTCATATTTTTCTCTGAGCTTTGACTTCTGCTTGAGGTCTGGCTGGGCCGCTGGTTTCGGAAGGAGGGGAGCATTTTCTTTATACATGAACTTCATTTCTATCTTTTTTAATTTTGCTTGTGTGTTTTGTTTTGCTTAAATGCACATGCGCATTTTATTTTATAATTGATCTTCAGAGATGATGCCTCTCTATGGTTTTGTTAGCTGTAGTTGAATGATTTACAGTTCATCGTTTTATCTTGAACTATTCCTCTGGTTGTGCCTGAACTTCATTTAGTTTTTTACTGCAACTAATTTTTTAGGCCAGCTTGAGCAGTAACCATGTCAAGTTTATTAGTTGTACTGCACATTGTGATGTTCCTAAACTTCAGTTGTATTTAATTGTGATTTTTTCTCTTCCTTTTTTCTTTGACAGTGGAACCGTTGGAGCTGACCGATTACCACTACTCATTCCTCGGGTCACAGGAATACCAGCCTAGGGAGGAACCGGTGAGTATAGCTCCGATAGAAGATGATAGACCTCGGACCCTTATTCCTTCCAAGTTGGGGAAGCAGGCTGGTGGTATTCGTGGTACTCCAAAAACCCCTTGCTACAGGAAGGCTGATGCAGTCGAAGCAGCCGAAGCAGAAGTGATTTCGTTTGATGATGATTTTGAGAAGATTGCTTACCCGAAGAATGCTAAATCTGCTGCTGGTACTATTGCTGGTAGAGGTGGGAAGAATGTTGTGATCACCAGGAGGAAACCGGCAGTTGAGTCTGGGAACATAACTTCCTCCAAGAGAGCAGCAAGATTGCCTTTGAAGTGGCGTTCTCCTGTCGCTCCCCTGAAAAAATACAGTTACCCTCATCTATCGGAGGCCCGGAAGGTGAAACAGTATGTGTTGAGTAAAGACGGTCTGGAGAAGTATTCTGAGTGAGTTACCCTCATCTGTCGTTCCCTTGTCTTGTAGTTGTAGTGTCTGAACTTCTGTAGTTGTATTGTCTGAACGGCCTTTGTTGTAGTATCTGAACTTCTGTTTTATGTCTCCTCTTGCCTTTTGAGTTATATTGTCTGAACTTATGTTTGTTGTTGTATCTGAACTTCTAATATTTTTTTTACCATCCTTTTGTATTCTGCAGGACAAGCTACTTTATGTTTACCATCCCTGGGAATGTGATTGACCTCACAGGACGTGTCCTTTATACGCTTTTCGGTGAAGGGCAGCAGATGGAAGGAGACATAATGGATTATCTCATAAATTTGTGGAAGGATAAGCCGGAGACCGCTGAGATATTCTCTAGTGCTGACAGGGTTGTACTTAGTCCCTACTTCATACAGGTTTTAGTTCTTTGCACCTCTATCTACTTCTTTTTGCCTTAGTTTTGTTGTAGTAGCATTTGGGAGGTGTTTTAATTGTGTTTTTGTGAATGCACAGTACTGCCTGGAGTATGATTTCTTCGGTGCAAAAGTTCCAAAGTTTGATGCAAAAAAATCTCCTGGTCTCCTCCCAATGTTTGTTCGCAAGGAAGAAGACCTTCTTAACGCAAAGCTAGTTAGGTTTTCATAACCCTTACTTTTTTTTAATTTCATGTCCATCCTTTTGTTGAGTTTGTCAAGAAGTTTTTGTTCATGCCCGTTCTTCAGAACATATGCTTTTATAGTTTGTGTTCACCGGTCCTTTCATTCTTGGCAGGTTTTCTTGATTCTATTCAAGCCAATTGGCACAATGGCACACTACAGTGTGTACGTGGTGAATAGATATCGTGGGAGCATTGACATCCTTGATTCACTTTCTTATGATAATATGGAAACGTCGCGATCGTGTTTCCACGGGGACTGCCAAAATATCATGAGTGTTTCTTAGCCTGAACCTCCTTTCACATTCTCTTGTTTGACATGAAGTTTATTATGCCTTGTGTTGACAAAATATGTTGCTGTCTATGTTTTGGTAATACTACTTGAACTGACTGTCATTTAGAAGTTGAACTTCTGCTATTTTGTTTTAGGTGGATCTTTTGCAAGTGTCGCTTTTTTATGTACCTGAACTTAACTACTTTGGTTACATGTTTTTGACTTCGTCTGATTTTGTTATTTCCGGTAGATGAAGAGATTTGTAGGGTTGCTCGAGGAGGTGTACGGCAAGGCAGCATACAAGGCGAGCAAGCAGCCTAACTGGGTGACTATTGCAAAGAGGCCGACTTACATCGATGTTCCGAAGCAGAAGAGTAATGATTGTGGTTTCTTTGCCGTGAAGTTCAGCTCTTCGTATGATGGCGATGAGGTTGTTGAAGATTTTGGTGATGTGGAAGTATGTTCTGTCTTTGTTCTCGTCTCATCATCCTTTGATTATTCTTGTGTGTTTTTGCTGGGACGCTCCTGCTTTGGTTTTAGATATCCGTTACTAAACCATCATTTTCAACTTTCTTTGTTTGCAGGCTGCTGCAGATGACTGGAAGGCTGAGTTCATGCACACTCTGATTTTTAGTGAGAAGAATGAAGTCGTGCGTTCAAAGCTCCCTAAAGAGATCCAGTCCTTTGGCCCGTGAATTCGAAGCATTAGTTTCATAGTAGATTTGATTTCGTACAGATTTTTAGGTTTGATAATGATTGGAACAATTCCGTAAAGATTTGGTTGTAAGAATGTTTTTAGTGATTTGTGTATCTATAGGTGCAGCACTATTACTTATGATGTTTGTGGACAAATGCATTTGGTGTGAATAATGATTTGGCTTTGTGAATTTCAATGCACTGCGTCGTTTTTCAGTATCAGTGTGTTGAATGTTTTTCCCCGACAGATGTACCTGAACTTCTGCCATGGTTTTTGTTTGAACTGCTTGATTTTTTTGTGTTGTTTATCTTCGGGCTCCCAACATATGATCGTAGACTTGAACTTCTGATTTGAGATGTGTCTGGACTGCTGGTTTCAGATGGAGAGGATATTTTGTGTTGTGTAATGTATTGGTAATGTTCAACCCAACCAAACTGTATGCTTTTGCGTAGAATCTATATTTTTTTTTGTGTTTTTTTCGAGTGCGAACGTATTTCATATGTAAATTCATGCAGAAATATTGTTGACGTTTCTTTATCTTTTGTCGGCATTGTACATGAACTTCTGCACGTATCCAAGCAGAAATTCACATTTGAACGCGTTGTCTTAGGCTTGCTAACCTTAGTTTATGCTGTGCGGTGGAACTTTATTTTAACATCGATTTTGTATACCAGAACTTCTTCTATAAACTGACCTGAACTTCAATACAATATAATTATTCGCTGGTTGCACTTTTATGGAATACAACACGAGCACCTCCTGCCGTAATATACCAGTAGTTCTGCAGTAAGCTTACTTGAACTTCACAGTATATGTATTTTTCATGTTTGTTCTTGCTTGGACTTTCATGCAAACCAGCACATCACTTCATCCCATAACATACCAGGACTTCTGCAGTAATATTACTTGAACTTCACAGTGTATGTTTTTCATTTTATTACTGCTTGCTCTTTCATGCAGTACATCATCAGCACAACACTTCATCTCATAACATACCAGGACTTCTGCAGTAGTACTACGCGAACTTCACATTGTATGTTACCAGGACTTCTTCAAAAGTTCAATAGTAAAACGGGATGACATAATATTCCTGGACATTGACATGACATAAGTTTGCGTTGTGTTAATTGACCTATTCTAACTGTTCATCAGCCTTGCGCTCCTCCTAGGCTTTGGTTGTATAGGTTTTTGCTTGACATGTACCTCTTCCTCTTCATCTTCCTCTTCATCATCCTCTTCCTCTTCCTCTTCATTGTTCTCTTCATCTTCTTCAACGGTGTCTTCGTCTTCCTCTTCCTCTTCTTCGACGGTGTCTTCGTCTTCGTCTTCGTCTTCCTCTTCCACCTCTTTCTTGTTGCTGGCTCTGGGTTTTTCTTTCTGTTTCTTCTCTGACTTTTTGCTTGTCTTTTCAGCATCTGCTCTCTTCGGGCATGTTCTTGCATTATGTGGTGCATACTCCTTGCGTATGCTACAAAGTCTGGTGCTTGCTCTCTGTGGGTGTGGTCCATTCTTTTGTTCCATAACTTTGGTTTGCTTAACCTCCTCGGCATTTTTTCTTTCCAAGAGTGTTGGACAGGTCAGCTTGTTGTGTCCCGCAACCTGCTTGCACACACTACATTTCCTGTGTCCAAGTGGCACTCCATTCTCATCGAGCACCACGACTCTTCCTGGAGGTGGTGCCTTTATTTGCGCTCTCTTGTCACTTTTCTTCGCTGCTGTAATTTTCTTCCTACCCTTTGTTTCAGAATACAACGGCAGTTTCATCGTCTCTTGCTGTCGCTGCTCCATTGATTGGCCATCACCCTGCTTGCATTGGTTGGCTTCAGCGGCGGCGTTGAGCATTTCAGCTGCATAATAGTGAAGGTCATCTTCAATTTCAGCGTCCTCCTCAGCCATCATTTTGTCAGCATCCACTCGATTTGCTGAATGTATTGCATCAAGCTCTTCCACGAGCCTCTTGAGAACATAGTAGGCTCTGTCATACTGCTGGTCACATCTCATCGCTTTCTTGTTAACCATCAAATTCAGCTGCAGCAAGATGTCTTGCTTCGATAGCCTTGAGCTGCCATCCGATGCGGTTGTGTTGTAGTCTCTTGTATCAAAGGCTGGCTGTGATTTTGCAGTCTTTGTGTACCATTTGAGGATATACTTGTTTGGAAATTTGTCAGGCTTGAGGTAGTCCAGTATGTTCATGATGTGAAGGCAGAACATGCCTGCATTTTGTGATGAATGCAGAATACATAGTTTGTGAGCCAGCAATGAGTTTCATAAATTTTGATATGATACTACTAGTCTAGCTATTTTAATGAGTTTGTTTTCCCGCTCACCTGTGTGTGTCCAGAGTTTGCATTCACACTCGTATATTTCATTGTCTGGGTCAGCTACAACCTGGAATTCATGCTTTGACCAGGAAAATCTTTCTTCATCATCATGGCCAGGCTTGTTGTGGTAGTACACAAGGTACTTAGTGGGCTCTACTGTACGCTTTGCGCGAAATAGCATGGCCTTTCTCATCCTATTCCTCAACTCATTGTACACGGCTCTCGTGTACTTGATAGACATGTCTTCCTCGTAGCCGTAAGTTGTCTTTGTCATAGGATTGGTCTGCACATGTCAAAAAGTAAGATATTAGTCAAAGCAGAATCATGGGTTTCATTTTTTAAAATTGAAAGTGCACATGTTGAAGGTAAACAGAACATGATGGTGGTGTTTTTGTACTTGTCATCATACCATGCTGGTCATTGTTTGCTCGTTCTCCTTCTACATCCGAGTTTGTATGCAAGCATTGACCCGCCTAGCAAACTTGTGTAGGTTCTGGGTCCCCTTGACAAACCCTTTCTTTAGCACGTGGTTCATGCTCTCGCTTCGTTGTGTGGAAGTCATTCTAGCACAGAAAATGTTCTTGTAATATGCCGAGATCCACATCTTCCTATCACTCCAGAGCTGCATCATCATTTGGTCGTTCTCCAGGTGGTACTTGTGCATGAGTTCAGCCCAGGCATCTTCAAACTCCGTTGGCATTAGCGGCCAGTTCAATGTAGCTGTGAACTCCTCTTTGAGTGTATCATACTTTTTGTACAACAACGCGAGGTATTCCCTGTACTTCTTCAATATGTGCCAACATCATAGCTTGTGGATGGTGTTTGGAAATGATTGCGGTATAGCTTTCGCCATCGATGGGCACTGGTCTGATCGAATTAAAAAAATAAAACTTGATTCTTTTTTGTACTGATGGTGAACTTATGTTGCACAAGTAATTGAACTTCACATCTAGTAGTATGGCTATCTAAGAATGTCACATGCATTTTTTTTCTTACAGCAGTGTTGCTGAACTTCTGTGGTACCAGTGCTTGAACTTCACAGTTAGTAGTAGGACAAACTGGTAGTGTCACACTCAAAATTTTTCTTACAGCAGTGTTGTTGAACTTCTGTGGTAGCAGTGATTGAACGTCACATAAATAACTATGTTTTCCAGAACATGCTACATATTTTTATCTAACAGATTCATGTACTTGAACTTCACATTCATAAGTAATTTTTGCCTAAACATGTGACAGATAATTTTGCTTTCTTGTATTTGCTAGTTGGACTTCTGTGCTAACAGTGGTTGAACTGCATTCTTTACATATTTTTCAGAAAAAACAAATGTACCCAACCAACAGAGACCCATACATAGACTGAAAAGATGATGAAACTTGAGGAGTTTTTTTGAACTCACCTGTGAGAATGCAAGTTGGGTTCTTGTTGTTCATGCACCGTAGAAATGTATCGAACAGCCACTTGAATGACTTTGCATCTTCGTCCCTTATCAGGGCAACGACAAATATCGTTGACTGCAAGTGATGGTTTGTTCCAACAAACACTCCCAGGGGCATATGAAATCTGTTGGTCTTGTAAGTCGTGTCGAATGTTACGCAATCACCGAAGTCTTGGTAGGCTCCTCGGCAGCTTGCATTGGACCAGAAAATGTTTTTAATTGACTTGTCCTTGTCCACTTGGATGTCATAGAAGAACTCATCATTTATTGCCTTCATGTCTTTGAAGAATGAAACAAGTTTTAATACATCATCTAGATCTTCTTTCCTTGCATTCATGGCTTTCCTGCAAATCACACGCCAACATGCATTTGTTATTTTTGCTATCAAATTGGTTGTGAGCTAGGATGCTTTTTTACATTGCAGCATGTGGGTGTTTGAATACTTACTGGTTTAGCAGGTCTCGTCCGGTCATGCTTAGGAAGTAGCTTCCATCTTCATTTTCAGATAGCATGGACATGATTGTTGTGTGCTTGACATCATGGTACTGCAGGAGCTTTACATACTCTAGAATAGTGGGGTCATAATTCTTGTGTGAGTGCAAGAATACCAGCATGTCATCAGTTTGCATGAGCTGGTGATTATGATTGTACTCAATGTCCACTGCCACGCATGTGCCATCCTCCTGCACCTTCACCCTCATTCTTGCATTGCAGCCAGTCCTCTGCGATGTTTTGTTTCGCTTCCTGTTGGCCTATGAAACAGAAGATGTGTGTATCCCTTGGAAGGTGCAAACAAAATACTTGTGGTTGTCATTTCCACCCGTCTTCCTGATTCCAAAACCAGCATGCCTGGCGTATCTGTTATAAAATTCCCTTACTTTCTCTACATCTTTGAATCGCATCTTAAGTCTTGGTATTAGATAATCTGGTAGATCCGGCATCTGCAGAAAAAGAAAAAAAAATTAATCCAAACAGCACGTTAAAATGCAGTTTATGAACTTGTTATTCAGAAGGGAGCAGAAAATGTGCAGATAATACAAGATGCGTATATAAATATTTTTTGTTTCACTTACGTGCGTGTATGATCGCAACTCCGCCGGTGTCGGCTGCTGTCCCTCTAGGATGGGGCATGGCGGAGTAATCATAGCAGGATGCAACAGTGGATCACGAGGAGGAAGGAGGGCTGAAGATGGCCTCTCTCTTGTTTGCGTCCTTTTTGCTTGAGGTGGTTGTGGAGGTATTGCGATCCTAGTCTTGGTTTGCTCTATTGTTTTGTGAAGCAATCCATCTACCTTATGCCCCATAGAATTTTGACCTGTAGCAGCAGCAGGAGGATCAAACGGTGGTAGTGTGCATATCACTCTCCTCCTCGTGTGTGTTGCTGTTGGATTTGTCCTGGGATCCGGTTTAGTTGCTTCGCTTTGGCATTGATGAGGCACACCAGGATAACCTCCAGAGTTAGACGCAGGACTTGAGCTAACCCCCTCCTCCATCGGCGTGCTTGGGAGTCTGCTGGTGGATACAAAGAATCCGCGGGGGATTTCCAGCGTCACCCAATTAGGTGGAGGCGCAAACCTGTGCGGATAGGGCTGTGACCCAGCATCTTGGAAGTATCCGTGTGTTTCGGGTGTCATCCATTTTTGGTCTGGGGCAGGTTGGTAATGCTGTTGGTGCGTTTGAGGCGTGACCCATTGAGTGGGTGGTGCAACGCGTACAGGCTTTGGATTGTGCACTTGCTGCTGGGAACTTCTAAGCTTCTTCATGCGTCTATCGTCTTCCTGTCATAAAAGAAAAAAATGTGTATTAGCACACAAGCTATATCTGCATATACATTTGTAACTGAACTTAGCATTATTCACAGCCTAAACTTCTCATATAAAAGTGGTGAGAGCCATCACACTATGCACTGAGCTGAGCATCTGCCAATGCCGCCTTCGTACCTGAACTGAGCACCCTTCACAGAATGAACTTCACATCCTGTTTTTTAATTCTACAATATTTGATTACTTATATGTACCTGGACTGAGCACTCTCCACAACCTGAACTTCTTGTTTTTAAAGGGGAAATACTGTCTACAATTAAAAACCTGAACCTTCATGAGTTTTTGAATGGTTGGACTGCTAGTGCATACCAACCTGACCTTCATGTCATATCACATGCGTGTTCTATTTTCCTTTTATTTTTTTGCACAGAACCAGACACATACCAACCTGAACTCTAGCACACTTTCTAGTTGAACTTCACATGTGAATGTGAATGCAGGCATATTTTATAGTGTTTGTAGCCTGGACTGAGGCTCACATACTACCTGAACTTCACATGGCTGTAAGCAGGCAGATTTTTACAATGATGTTTTTTTGTAGCCTGGACTGAGGCTCACACACCATCTGAACTTCACATGGTCGTAGGCAAATAAGAAACCGAAGGAAGGAAGAAGTTCAACCATACCCTGGCTAGAAGTCCAGCCAATCTTTTTCCAGCAGCTGATTGGCCACCTTGAGAAAAATTCGTCGTGAAGGTAGTAGAGGAATTCCATGGCAATCCATGTCTTGCAGGGGGCGCGAACTTCATCTGCACACAACGCAAGAAGGTTAGAGAAGGCAAGATTGAAGAACAAGGCAAAATTGGGGGGAAGTTCATGTACTTCTGCCACTGAATTTGAGGGCGCAGCCGATTCCGCCTCCGCAGAGGAGTTGCTCCGTTGGTCATGCCGCTCGCCGTTGCTTGCGTCGGGGCCGTCATCTGGTCTGCCAAGGCTTCGGGCGGTGACGATGGGACGAGGATGCGGCTTCCTGAAGTTCATGGCGGCTTCGCCGCGTCCAGGCGACGCGGGCTCCCTCGCGCCGGCGTCCGCCGTCGCTCGCTCGCCGCGTCGGTGGCCGGCCAGGAGCTGGGGAAGGAGGGGTGGCCGGACAGGAGCTGGGGAAGGAGGGGAGGCGGCGGATCCGGCCGGCCAGGAGCTGTAGACGGGGAGGAGGCGGCGGATCCGACGAAGATCGGCGACCAGGAGGGGAGGAGCGGCGAGGAGGGGGGCTCGGGATCAAGAGGATCAGGTGGATCCTGTCGAGGCGTCTCGGATCGGGTGGATCCTGTCGGGGCGACTCGGGTCGGGCCGGGCAGTTCAGGGAAGTTCAGGAGGGTCCTATATAGGGCTGCTGTGATCCAAATAGTTATTCTAATCCCGTGATCATAATAGTGCCACTCTATATATATATACTAGCACAAATGCCCGTGCGTTGCAACGGGAGACATTGTTACCTCCCTGATATGTCAGCAAGTTTCTTCGGTTTCATCAATGCAGTCTTCCCTCCATCCTTATAATTGTTCACCACTTAATTAGCGCTTATAGGGCAACATATTCCTTCATTCCTTTTTTTAACGGGACTCATTCTCTTCTTCTCAAGTCATCATCCTCATTCTCTACTTATTGATTTACAAGCCGATTTATTGAGTCTATCGATAACTGAATAACGCCAGGACATATATAAATTGATGGTTTTGGTTCTAAGGAGGCGAGGTGATATTATTTATTTAATGATAATAGGAAGAGCCGACTTAATGAGTTGTATTATTCTCCAGACACAACACAACATACGTTATGTAATTGCAATCGACCTACTCGGATCATATGTTACAAAGAAAACACTAATTGTTTTGTGCTTTTTTTTTCTACTGGCCAATCAAAAAAATAAATTGTGACGAGCCAAGGCCGAAAGCATGCCACCCGTCCTCACGTGCTCCCGCAGCCGACGCCTGTGGCGGCTCGCTTGCCTGCCCGCACGTGCTCCTGTACGTGACGGTATCAGCGACTCGCCTTCCCGCCCGCACGCAGGTGGCCCTCTTGCGCACGAACTCCTATCGACATCTAGCACGCGACGGCGGCCCGCACGCTCGCCTGCAGTGCATGCCGCCCACATGCTCGCCTGCTCTTCTGCACCCACACGCAGCCCGCCCTCCTACACGGAAAGCATGCGGCAGCTCGCCTGCCACGCATGCAGTCCGCCCTCCTGCGCACGAACGCCCCCCAGCATCCATCACGGGGCGGCAGCCGGGCGAGCGCGAGCTCTGCGGTGGCGCGGGCACAATGACCATGGCATGGCGCGAGCTAAGGGTCCGACATGGCGCAGACGACGACTCCCGTGCGGTGTGCACGAATTCCTTCCCGCGGTCTTCTGGTCAAGATGAGGTAGATGCTCTAATGAGGCTTCATGGATGGTACACGCGTTTGACTTATTTCCAATATATAAGTTCAAAAAAGAAAGACTTATTTCCAATATACGTGAAGCACCTTTCGATAATTAGTCCACCACAGCAAAACACCATCGACAAACTCGGATCTCCCTCTCGCTCCCGTTAATCCCTCTAGTCGAATCCTGTTTAGCCGTGATGCATGTGAGCCCATTTAGCTATGTGAGTTGGACACGCGCCTGAAAATTTAGAAAACGATTCCACCAGCCCGTCTACGCCTCTCGCGCGGGTGCGACGGGTGTCATCTGGCCTGACGCACTCTGCTGCCCATCCGACCTTATCTTCTCAGTCGGCCGCCTCATCCTCGTCTCTCCCCACGCGTTCTTCACCATATATGTGCAGAACTCCCACAACGCCCCCTCCAGCTCTGGATCCAGATGGCATCGAGGCCACCATCGAGCCTCCCGAGCGCCTCCTCTTTCCTCCACGGGCTCAGCGCACGGCGACCTGCACCGGAGCTCCAGCGCCTCTCCTCATTCTTCATTCATGTCTCCTCCTCACCTGCATCTTAGCCTTTTCTTTTTCCCTTCATGCAGGGAGCACGCAAGGAGCCTCGCCGCTGCCGCCCGCACCCGGATGTCGTGGGGCCACCGCCACCTCCGAGTTCGCCGGACGCTGAGGCCCATCATCCCTGCGTCCGGCACCGCCACTCTCTGGCTTGCCTCCAAGCGGATCCGGCTGCCCTCGACCGTCCCCGACCTCGTCTACTCGTTCCGTCGCCGGATTTGACGCGCCGCCGCCAGATCCGTCTCTGTCGGACCGGATCCGGCTACCTTCGACCGTCCCGGCCTTGTCTGCTCCTCCCTTCGCTGGATTTGATGTGGCGCCGCTGGATCTGCCGATAACGGACCGGATCTGTTCTGATCCGGCTGCCCTCAACCGTCCCCGGCCTCGTCTGCTCCTGATCCGTCCGGATTCGGCTGCCCTCCACCGTCCCCGTTCCCCTTCTGATTCGGCTGCACATGAGGCCCAGTACGGACGCGGCACGAATCTGAAATATGGAATGTTTTTTTCACAGATATACTGGACCGCGGGTTCATTACTTAAAACCACAGGGGGCTTTTTGCGAAAAGTGCATGATGACGGACGACAGAAACCCAATTCTCTTTATTATTAGGTAAAG
The DNA here is from genome assembly GCA_034509565.1 of Triticum monococcum. Lineage (NCBI taxonomy): Eukaryota > Viridiplantae > Streptophyta > Magnoliopsida > Poales > Poaceae > Triticum > Triticum monococcum. The sequence goes on along the minus strand of CM067843.1, from coordinate 92,960,093 downwards.
ATATATATATATATATATATATACACAACACTATTCTAATCCTAGGATTAGAATAGTTATTTGGATCACATCCAGCCCTATAAGGGCCCAACAGCTCCCTCCCGAACTTCCTGAACTTGCAGATAAAAAAAAGCAATGCCCCACGCCCACCACTTCCCCTCCCCGATCCAGCGCCTCCCCCCACCCCCCGGGGCAACCTCCACTGCCCCTGGCTCCGGCACGAGGCCACCCTGGCCCCCACGGCTGTCCTCCGCCACCGGCGAGCCCCCACGGATGTGCTCCACCACGGCCACCACGCACCTTCGCCAGCCGCCGCGCTCCAGCCACCTTCTCCCACCAATGCAGCCTCCCACCATCTTCCACGACCATCGCGCCTCCCCAGGACCTCCACCCGCCGCTGATGTAGTTCCTCGTCACCTCCGTCCAGTGCCACCGCCGTGGATCCCCGTCTTCACCGCGGCTCCCCAACACCACCACCTGAACAACCGGTGCGGTCTAGGATCCCGCGCCGCCGCCGCCCTCCATGGACGCGGATCCGGTAACCAAGGCCGTACACGGGCACGGATCCGCCCAGGGCCGGCGAGCCCCACCCTCCCAATCCTCCTATCTACCTCCCCCTGCAGCGTGCTCTCCTTCCCAGGCGTGCGTCTGGCGTGAACTTCCTGCTACACCGCCGCGACCTTCCCTCCCTTCCGGCGCGGCCTGCCCTTTGGTCCGGCGTCGCCCTCCTACTCCTCCTCCACAGCTCCATCCCCACCCTCCCTCCCCGAGCAACTTCCTCCTGCCTACTCACTCCATCTTCCTCCTTCTCTCTTCTCTGCACTTCCTCCTCCCATCTCGTCTGATGGTCAATTTTTTTTCCAGAAAAATTGATCCTGTTGCTCCCTGTAATGTTCAAAGCTTCGTGATTTCTTTGGGATTTGCTACACTATAATTTGACCAGAGGTTTGCATATGTTCAGATGAGAGGTTGCCCACACAAAAAGGGAAAATTTTGGGCGTAGATATTGACACTAGTTTTACCCTGACTTGTGTTTCTTATTTTGTTTATGTGAGAAAACAAAATTGTGTTTTAGAAGTTCATTTATTATTTCCCCAAAAGTTCATATATTACTACCTGTATGTATTTTGACATTTCACAACACCACCATTAGAATTTTGAACAAAAAACCATGTAGAAGTTCATGTACAAAAATTAATGAACCTCCCTATGCCGATGGGACGTGACTCACACCCACAACTCCGTCTGCACTGCTCCTAAGCGCCTCCACCAGCGTAATGTGTGTACTAGAGTGTTGTGCATACTATGAATTGGTGTACTGTGTACGTGTATTCTTGTGTGTATTTTTTTTATTTTCAAAAGCATGTGAAGTTCATGTTTCAGGAAAATTCGAAGTTCGGAGGTATAACATATAGATGAATTTCATCCAAAAAAAAGAATTGCCTAGGCAATTTCACGGAGAACAAAAAATGCATAAAAAGTGTCACGCGAAAAATAAAAAAGTCACAATAATATACAATATATTAAGTTCTTAGAAAGTAGAGAATTCTTTTTCTAGTAACTTTAGTTGTTTCTTAAAAAAGGGACTCTAAGAAGTTCAGATTTAGAAAACTAAGCAGTTTAAGGTGAAAACAGCGGGAAGTTCAACTAGTACAGGAAATGCGTTTTAGATAGGAATATAAGAATAGAAAATAAAAAGCTTAGAAAGTTTGTTGCAAGAAGTTCACGTGCTCCTCATGGTGAAGTTCAAGATCTCTAGTGCGGGACGTCCAACCTTCAATTACATGTAAAAAACAGGCAAAAAATGACGTTGTTTTTTCCATTTTTAAAACTACTCTCAAATGACAAAAAATTGTAATGTCTGTCTATATGAAAAAGATGCTCCTATTCATAAGCTTTCCAACGGTATATTATATGTTACATTCCGATGTACAGTTTAAAAGTTTCATGTATACCAATTAAAACACGTTTTTGTGTAATGAAAAAATTATTTTGAACCGTCACAAGTATGAAAAAATGATAAACGCGGGAAAGTTGCGTGTTTTCAACAGCTTTTCATTGATATATCATTTGCTCAATTCTGGTAGGTGGTTGGGGAGTTACGGGTAAAAAATAACACGTGAAAAATAGAGTGAAGTTCAAAAAGAACTGATACAGAAGTTCAATCTCTTCACGAAGTGCTTTTTCAGAGACTCTGTTATTTCGATGAAGGCAGAACGCATGATCTCAGAAGTTCAGATCGATAACTGCCAGAAGTTCATGTAGTACACGGTGTGCATTTTGTATCAAAAAAGAATGAAAATGCAAAGCCTAAAGTTTTCTTGCTAGAAGTTCAAGTGCTCGGCCAGAGAAAGTTCAAAAATTCTTGTGATAGAGGTGAAAACAACACAGAAGTTCAACTACTGCAAACGAAAATACGTCACAGAAGTTCAACGTGAAAACAGCAGGAAGTTCACCTACTACACTGAATGAATTTCAGATGAAAAACTTTCAAAATCGCCGCGAGTATGAAAAAATGATCAACACGGGAAAGTTGCGTGTTTACAGCAGCTTTCCATCGGTATATCACCCGCTCAATTCCTGTGAGTGAGATGGAGAGCTACAAGCAGTGGATGAAGATCTACGAGCAAAAAAATCACGTGAAAAACAGAGTGAAGTTCAGGTACACACGCCGAGAAGTTCAGGTTCTTCACGCGGTGCATTTTCGAAGAATCTGTTTCGCGATAAAGGCAGAACGCATGATCCCGCAGTTTTTGAAATTACTTGAAAACGGCTAGCAATCAGAGAAAACCATCAACATGAAAAAGTTTCGAATTTTCCGTAGCTTTTCAGCGGTATATTATTTGCCCCATTCCGATAAAGTTTGTAGAAATTACAGCAAAAATACGTTTTTAGCCATTTTCAAAACTGATATAAAACCGTAATGAATTAGGAGAAACAATACATACCAAAAAGTTTCACATTTGTTCAAGCTTTCCAACGCCATATCATTTACTGCATTCGGACACACGGTTAAAAAATTAGCTTGAAAATACAAACTCGGTAGGACTTGGACCATTTTCTAAATTACTCTTAAACCATTCAAAATTAGAAAAAACTTACAAGATGAAAAAGTAGCACATTTTCATAAGCTTTCCATCACCGTATCATATGCCTCCATTGTATAGCCGTTTAGAAATGACATCGAAAAAACGAACCCAGCTGTTCGGTTTATGAAAATTTACATTTCTTCAAATTACTCTTTAACCATAGGAAATTAGAGAAAACTTTCCACATGTGGAAGGAGCGGTTTTGTAGCAGCTTTCCAACGCCATATTATATGCCTCATTCCGATAAACGGTTTAGAAATGCGATCGAAAATACGATTCATGTTTTTTGTGCGAAGAAAAAACGGTTTTCAAAACTGCTCTTAAACCGCTTATATTTTGTAAAAAATTTAAGTTGGGTCATGATACTGATGTCCATAGCTTTCCAACCGTATATGGCAAGCCCCATTTGGGCAATGTTGGCGGAAGTTCAACCTAGTTCACAAGGAAGTTCAACGTACTACTAGCGGGGCAGGTCAGGTTGTGATGAGAATATTATTCTGATCCCGTGATCAGAATAGTGTTTATGTATATATATATATATATATATATATAATCTTAATACTCAAAACATTTTCTTCTAGACTCAACAACGTCAGCGATTCGATCAAGCAGGGGGCTCCTAAGTCGGGGAAGGCTCTGATACCAACTTGTAACACCCATGATGCGGCTATATCTCCCACCTGTCGAGGCACGACTTAGAGGCATAACCGCATGGTAGGCATGTTGCAAGAGGGGTAATCTTTACACATCCCATGTACTGAATAAGAAAGGGATAAATAGTCGGCTTACAATCGCCACTTCACACAATACATAAATATATCATACATCATCCAGAATACAAACAACGTCCGACTATGGAACCAAAATAAAGAAAGAACACCCCAAATGCTAGATCCCCGATCGCCCCAACTGGGCTCCTCTACTAATCATTCGGAAAAGAAACATAGTAACGGCCCGAATCCTCGTCGAACTCCCACTTGAGTTCGGTAGCATCCCCTGCACTGGCATCATTGGCACCTGCATCTGTTGGGAAGTATCTGTAAGTCACGGGGACTCAGCAATCTCACATCCTCGCGATCAAGACTATTTAAGCTTAAGGTAAGAAAGGGGTAGTGAGGTGGAGCTGCAACAAGCACTAGCATATATGGTGGCTAACTTACGCAAAAGAGAGCGAGAAGAGAAGCAAAGCACGGTCGAGAAGCTAATGATGATCAAGAAGTGATCCTGAAGCTACTTACGTTCAAGCATAACACGAGACCGTGTTCTCTTCCCGGACTCCACCGAAAAGAGACCATCATGGCTACACACTCAGTTGATTCATTTTAATTAAGGTAAGTGTCAAGTTTTCTACAACCGGACATTAACAAATTCCCATCTTCCCATAACCGCGGGCATGGCTTTCGAAAGTTCAAAACCCTGCAGGGTGTCCCAACTTAGCCCATCACAAGCTCTCACGGTCAACGAAGGATATCCCTTCCCCAGGAAGACCCGATCAGACTCGGAATCCCGGTTATTTCGACAATGATAAAAAAAGACCGGCAAAGCCGCCCAAATGTGCTGACAAATCCCGATAGGAGCTGCACATATCTTGTTCTTAGGGCACACTGGATTGTCCAAGATTACGATAGGCCAACCCAGAGTTGCCCCTGGTGGCCACCGGCGGCTGACAGGTTGGACCAACACTCAGAGGAGCACTGGCCCGGGGGTTTAAATAAAGATGACCCTTGAGTCTGCGGAACCCAAGGGAAAAGGCTTAGGTGGCAAATGGTAAAACCAAGGTTGGGCCTTGCTGGAGTAGTTTTATTCAAAGCAAACTGTCAAGGGGTTCCCATAACACCCAACCACGCAAGGAACGCAAAATCAAGGAACATAACACCGGTATGACGGAAACTAGGGTGGCAAGAGTGGAACAAAACACCAGGCATATGGCCGAGCCTTCCACCCTTTACCAAGTATATAGATGAATTAAAGTAAACAAGATATAATAATGATATCCTAACAAATATCCATGTTCCAACAAGGAACAAACTTCAACTTCACCTGCAACTAGCAACACTATAAGAGGAGCTGAGCAAAGCGGTAACATAGCCAAACAACGGGTTGCTAGGAAAGGTGGGTTAGAGGCTTGGCATGGCAATATGGGAGGCATGATATAGCAAGTGGTAGGCATCGCAGCATGGCAATAGAGCGAACAACTAGCAAGCAAAGATAGAAGTGATTTCGAGGGTATGGTCATCTTGCTTGCAAAGTTCTCAGAGTTGCCGAAAGCTTGATCCTCGTAAGCGTACTCAATAGGTTCCTTGATCACGTACTCGTCTCCCGGCTCTACCGAAAGCAAGAACAGAAGCAAAGGAAACAACAATCAACCACGATGCAATGCACAAGCAACATGATGCAAAACATGACATGATATGCCCGATGTGATATGCAATGCATATGCGTGCTCTGGAAGGAAAAAGGATGAACAAGGAATTAACTTGGCAAACCTAGTGCTCCGCTGGAAATATGAGTTGATTTCGGTCGAAATCAATATAAAGATCACCGGAATCGGATGCACGGTTTGCAAATGGCAAGCAAAACAAGAATGGAAAAATTCTACGATTAACAGCACGATGCCATCTAGAATGCAACAAGAAACTAAGGTACTACACTCCAACATAACAACAAAGCACATGGCAGTGATCTACTCAAGATGCTTGATAAAAGTTGAACACCAAGCTATGGCTAAATCACAAAAGAGCAGGGTCAAACAAGCATGGCAAAAGTACAAAAGATATCAGCTTCACAGACTTGGTGAAATAGACTAACATGCCAGGAATAACATCAGGAAGCAATGTTTAGAGCAATCTAACAACATGCTATAGGAACAGATCATAACAAACAAAGGCATGGCATGGAACTAATAAATGCATAAAACAAATGTCCCTTACTGACCATGAGCCAAAAAGGCACAGAAGATATGATGGCACCCATGTAAACATAGCAAGTTTTATTAATAGCTTCAGACTTTGCAGAAAACTGAGCATGGCATAAACAGAATTATGAAGGCATCTTTGCGAGCTCGATTCACTCATCACAATGCATTGCATGACAAGATAAGCATAGAATAAGCAAGAATACATGTTCATGAAGCTAACCATGGCAAGAGCAAGTTCATAGCATGCATGGATCAACTATAAGAACCATGGAAAAATTGATTAACATGTAAACAATCTGCCAGGAACATTTTATAGCTAAAGTAGAGCAAGATTAAGACATGCTAAAGCACTCCATAATTGCAAAAAGGGACATGGATGGATAGAGCACAACCATATGTCAAAATCATCCTTATTGAAGCAACTTAAAACTATCATGTATCTCACATTAGCATCATGGTTACATGGCATAAAAATAACAACAGAACAAGGAGTTAGTAAAATCCTAAGTCCCTGAAATCAGCAATATCGCGAAGGCTACTTTGCATGCTTGTGCTAGTCACCACAAGGATCAAAAAAATACATGGCAAGCACCCCTGTAAAGATGGCATGGCATAGATCAAAACACATGTAGAGCTCATGCCCATATGCAGCACACAACAAATGTGACAAAAATGACAAATCTTCATACTCTTATAAGAATCAGCTCCTAACAATTTATAGCACTCTAGCATCAGTGATTAGGGCATCAAGATGGACTCAAACAAGCATGCCACAATGTAACAAAATGAAGAGCACATCATGATGAACATTTTGATATATTACACGCACAAAACAGAGCAGCACACATGAAGTTATAGCATGATGAGCAGAGGCATAAAAAGTTGCACAGAGAAGACTTGGAGAAAAAGGGGGGTCAACCTCTCAGATCTAGGGTTCGGAACGCATCCCAAGATTCACTGGATCGAGGCTCGCCGGTGTGCTTGTCGAAGACGGACGCTAGAGCTTGAGAGGACGACGACCGGAAGGTGCAGGGAGGCAGGTCCGGGCAAGAGGAGGTGCGGGCGACGGAGGAGACCGGTGGCGGGGCGGCGCGTCCCGCGAGGTCAGTGGCGGTGGCCGCCGTCGGAGATGGCGGCCGGAGGAGCTGGTGCGGGACTCCGGGCGGCAGCGGCGGCGATGCGGCCGCACGGCGGCGGCGCTCGAGCGCAGGGGGCGCGCGGGGGAGCGTGAGGCGGCGAACGGGCCGGGCGGGCCCGCTGCGGGCTTGCCGGGCCGGCGGCGGAGGTTGGCAGCGGACACGTGGCGAGGCACGACTGGCCGCGGGCGTGTCCGGCGGGAGCGGACACGTCCGACGGCGGAGAGGACGAAAAATTAGAGTTTTGAACCCGGATTTGGACGAGGAGCACATATTTATATGTATTAGGAGGTAGGAGTGTCCAAATGAGGTGTAGTTTTCGACCACGCGATCGTGATCCGACAACGGAGGACATGGGAGTGGTTTGGATGGGTTATTGGGCCGTTTTGGAGGGGTGTTGGGCTGCAACACACACGAGGCCTTTACGGCTCCCCGGTTAACCGTTGGAGTATCAAAAAGACTCCAAATGGCACGAAATTTGACAGGCGGTCTACCAGTAGTGTACCAAGGCCGCTTGGCAAATCTCGGTCCATTCCGAGAATGTTTAACACCCGCTCATGAAAAGAGACAAAAGGGGACGCCGGTGCACGTAGGAGTGTCAGATTGCAAAATGGACAACGGGGAAAAAGCTCAGATGCATGAGACGAACACGTATGCAAATATGATGCACATGATGACATGATATGAAATGCATGACATGGAAAAATGCAAAACAAAGACAAAAACCCAACCACGAAGGGAATCTCATAACTTATAGCCGAAATGGCAAGAGTCGGAGTACAAATATGGCAAGTTACATCCGGGGTGTTACAAGTTGAGCCCTACGCTGCCGTCGATGAGGGTCTTGGTGACTTGCACGTTGCTGATGACGGGTGAATGATGACCCACAAGTATAGGGGATCTATCGTAGTCCTTTCAATAAGTAAGAGTGTCGAACCCAACAAGGAGCAGAAGGAAATGATAAGCGGTTTCCAACAAGGTATTCTCTGCAAGCACTGAAATTATAGGTAACATATAGTTTTGTGATAAGATAATTGGTAACGAGCAACAAGTAACAAAAGTAAATAAAGTGCTGCAAGGTGGCCCAATCCTTTTTGTAGCAAAGGACAAGCCTGGACAAACTCTTATATAGAGAAAAGCGCTCGCGAGGACACATGGGAATATCGTCAAGCTAGGTTTCATCACATTCATATGATTCGCGTTCGGTACTTTGATAATTTGGTATGTGGGTGGACCGGTGCTTGGGTACTGCCCTTACTTGGAAAAGTATCCCACTTATGATTAACCTCTATTGCAAGCATCCGTAACTACAGCAAAAGTATTAAGGCAAACCTAACCATAGCATGGAACATATGGATCCAAATCAGCCCCTTACGAAACAATGCATACACCAGGGTTTAAGCTTCTGTCACTCTAGCAACCCATCATCTACTTATTACTTCCCAATGCCTTGCTCTAGGCCCAAATAATGGTGAAGTGTCATGTAGTTGACGTTCACATAACACCACTAGAGGAGAGACAACATACATCTCATCAAAATATCGAACGAATACAAAATTCACATGACTACTAATAGCAAGACTTCTCCCATGTCCTCAGGAACAAACGTAACTACTCACAAAGCATATTCATGTTCATAATTAGATGGGTATTAATGTGCATATAGGATCTAAACATATGATCTTCCACCAAATAAACCAACTAGCATCAACTACAAGGAGTAATTAACACTACTAGCAACCCACAGGTACCCATCCCGGACATGGAGGCAAGAATTGGATACAAGAGATGAACTAGGGTTTGAGAGGAGATGGTGCTAGTGAAGATGTTGATGGAGATTGACCCCCTCCCGATGAGAGGATCGTTGGTGGCGATGATGGCGATGATTTCCCCCTCCCGGAGGGAAGTTTCCCCGGCAGAACAGCTCCGCCGGAGCCCTAGATTGGTTCCGCCAAGGTTCCACCTCGTGGCGGCGGAGTCTCATCTGGAAAGATGGCTTATGATTTTTTCCTCATTGAAAGACTCCATATAGCAGAAGATGGGCATCGGAGGGCCACCAGGGGGCCCACGAGGTAGGGGGGCGCGCCCAGGGGGTAGGGTGCGCCCCCACTCTCGTGGGCAGGGCGTGGCCCCCCTCTGGAACGTTGCAGAATAGGTCTCTAATATTTGCTCCTTTTCCAGCCCAGAATCCCAGCTGCCGGCATTCTCCCTCTTTATGTAAACCTTGTAAAATAAGAGAGAATAGGCATAAGTATTGTGACATAATGTGTAATAACAACCCATAATGCAATAAATATCGATATAAAAGCATGATGCAAAATGGACGTATCAACTCCCCCAAGCTTAGACCTCGCTTGTCCTCAAGCGAAAGCCGCAATCGAAAATATGTCCACATGTTTAGAGATAGAGGTGTCGATAAAAATAAAATACGGACATGAGGGCATCATGATCATTCTTAGAGCAGCAACTTATATAATTCTTGTCATAAGATCTCTTATGCTAGAGTAACAATTAAATCTCAATTTCAAGTATGAATCATAAACTTCATTGAAAACTAACAAACTATAATCTCAGTCATTGGAGCAATTGCAATTTATCATAACATAGGAAAGAGTCAATATAAGAGCTTTTCAGCAAGTCCACATACTCAACTATCATATAGTCTTTCACAATTGCTAACACTCATGCAATACTTATGGGTATGGAGCTTTAATCGGACACAGAGAAATATAGGGGCTTATAGTTTTGCCTCCCAACGTTTTACCTCAAGGGTAATGTCAACAATAATAGTTCATGAAAACTCACATCCAATTAGCCATACATACCAGGATCTTTCCAACATGTTGTGCTTGCCAAAAGTTAAAATTTAAAAGGGAAGGGTGAATATCACCATGACTCTTATGTAAGGTAGGAGATAAAAGTAAAAGATAGGCCCTTCGCAGAGGGAAGCAGAGGTTGTCATGCGCTTTTATGGTTGGATGCACAAAATATTAATGCAAAAGAACGTCACTTTATATTGCCACTTGTGATATGGACCTTTATTATGTAGTCTATCGCTTTTATTTCTTCCATATCACATGATCATATAAAGCTTATTTTCACCCACACTAATAAGTCATACATATTTAGAGAGCAAATTTTTTTATTGCTTGCACCGATGATAACTTACTTGAAGGATCTTACTCAATCCAGAGGTAGATATGGGGACTCTCATGGCGAAACTGGGTTTAGGGATATTTGGAAGCACAAGTAGTATCTCTACTTGGTGCAAGGAGTTTGGCTAGCATGAGGGGGAAAGGCAAGCTCAATCATGTTAGATGATCCAAGACAATATAATTTATCTCAGATGCAAGAAAACATAACCCATTACGTTGTCTTCCTTGTCCAACATCAACTCTTTAGCATGTCATATTTTAATGAGTGCTCACAATCATAAAAGATGTCCAAGATAGTATATTTATATGTGAAGACCTCTCTTTCTTTATTACTTCCTATTAATTGCAACGATGACCAAAACTATGTTTGTCAACTCTCAACAACTTTTATTCATCGTACTCTTTCTATGTGAGCTCATTACTCTCCATAAGATCCATATGATCTCTTTTATTCTTTTTATTCTTTCTCTTTTCTTTTATTCACTCAAGATCATGGAAAAATAATCAAGCCCTTGACTCAACACTAATCTTTATTATATAGCTCACGGACTCTATTACATAGAAGGATCATAAAGCAAAACTCACAACTAGATCATACTAAAAAGCTTTTATTCTACTAGATCAAGATATTATCAAGAGGATCAAACTAAGAAAAAAGGAAAAAAATAAAGTGATGGTGATGGTGATACGATACCGGGGCACTCCCCCAAGCTTGGCGGTTGCCAAGGGGAGTGCCCATACCCACGTGGTTATGTCTCCTTTGTTGGTGAAGAAGATGGTGGTTTTGTTGATGGCGTAGGCTTTGATCAAGTGTAATATAGCAGGGGTTTTGTGCCCAAACTATGGATGTCGTGTTCTCCACAAGGATCTAGAACTTCTAAGCACACATTTGATACATTCAGAACCATGGAACAGATGAATCAAACTGTAGTGACAACAAGCAGCTACTAGAGCTAGGTAAAACAAAATAATATGCAGTAAAGGTAAAGGGTTCAGACAAAGGACTGTCTCTTTTTTAGTGGTTTTCTTGCAATCAAACAGACAAGTAAACTAGCACATGGAAGATGGTTCAGACATCACACACAACTTATGCAACTAATTAAAGTGACATCAGCTCACAGGAGAATAACTAGTAACTTGATATCCAACAAGTGTCACAACAATTCAGCAGGAATACATGAGATTTTAGCAAGGGTACACAGGTAACAGAGTAATTTTCAGATCCAACAGTGCATATATTCAGAGAACAGGAACAAGAGAAAAGATAGGTTCAAAGCCTATGTGTCTTGATGATCTTCGATTCGAAGCTGTAGAAGTTGCAGTCGAAGAAGAGTAGCAGCAGAGGATCCTTGGGGTAGAGCTGCAGCACGGTGAAGAAGACTCGATGAAGATCAGCAGCAGAGAACCCGGCCTTGGGAAGGAGTCATGGTGGCCTTCGCGGGAGGTCACCCGACCACCGGGAGCAGAAGACCACTAGGAGTCCGGCGTCCCGCTGTTGGTGTCGAGGAGATGTAGCGGCGACGATTGTCAGAGTTGGAGATGAACAACAGCGAGCATCGGGGTTGGAGAGCAGCAGGTCGGCGTTGTCATTTGAGGGGAGAGCAGCAGGTCGGCGGTCAGGGGTGGCAGCAAGGTGGAGCGGCCTGTGATCTCCTCTTCTTCTCCCTTCCCTAGATCCCCCTTTTCTTCCCTGGTTCGATCTAGTGGTGGGTCAGTCTCCTGGAGGGCAACAAGGAGAAGGGGAGAAAAAGGAAGTCGACCCTGGTGGTTTTCTTTCCTTCGACCCCCTCTACTCCTCTGCTTTCTCGTGGCCTCGCGCGTGGGATCAGACATGCGTCTCGCTGGTCGCACCAGACCATCCCCTTCTCACGCTCACAAACAGACATCTGCTCTTCTCTGTTTGACTAGGTTCGTAAGTCCCTAGTTCTTTTCGGCTCGCCCCTTCTAGTTCTATCTTTTTGCACAAGATGATCCCTAGCTTGAAGGTAGTAAACACTTTCGATGAAGTTTGGGTGCCTAAACGCACCAGTCCTGCAAGATATGAATAAATGTTGTAAAATATCATAATAGGGATATTTCTATAAGAATGAATACTTTATAAGTAAAAACTGTGGTCATAGGTTTAATTTGTTATACAAAAAGGCTTGAAATACTATATGAATGAATGTGCTATCAATTTACCCCACACCCAGATCTCTGCTTGTCCTCAAGTAAAGGAAAATGATGGTGACACAAACCACACTACCTAGTAAAGATGCACTTTTGGATAGATAGTGATTCCGACAATACTAGAACTAGGCAACTGTACTCTACTGAAGCTAAATTGTGATAAGCAATAATTTATAACACACTGTAAATGTTCCAAGTCAATAGTCTTGAGTGAAAGTGAATCCTATTAATCAAGAGCTGGCTGTGTCTTCAGCCCTAAGATAAGCTGGGACCCCAAAATCAATTAGAAAAACAAGTTACTAATTGAATCTAAAGCACAAGTGATGATAATATATCAGTCTCACCAAAGGAACATACCACCGATCCCGAGAACATGGTATACACCTGGCTTGGCCAATTATTAGAATTTTTTGTTATTGTCTCCCCAAAGGAACATACCACCGATCCAGAGAACATGGTATACACCTGGTTCGACAATTATAGCATTTTTAGTTATTGTCTCCCCAAAGGAATATACCACCGATCCAGAGAACATGGCATACACCTGGTTCGACAATTATAGCATTTTTATATAAAATTTTATAGTCCAATCTACCAGATTTCACAAGCCACCGATCTAGGGAACATGACATGCTACTGTAGGTCGATCAGACTAAAACTATTATAAACATATTTTTATATATATTTAAAAATTACTTAGCTTAAGTAAGACAGGAGTAATTCAAAGAGAGATCCATAGATAATGGCACTGTTTTTCACAGACTACAGATCCAGAGATCATAGTTACTACTCAAGTGCCACCAGTTACTTAGCTTAACTTGGGACAGTTAGACACATCACATCAATTCATCAATAGGTTTCACTTAGACTCAAGGCATTCCCATTGAACATTTACACGGAGGTACAAAGTATTCATTATCACAATTTACCATAATAAGAATACATCTGCATAGTTTTAATATTAAGAGAATCAACAATCTTTCTTGGGGTGAATCCTACTTTGCAGTGATGAGTAATGTGTCACAATGCAGAAAAAGAAATATTTTCAATGTGATTAAATGCCACATCTGAAACTGAATTTTCTAAAGGTTGCTTCTAGTGGAACAGAATCACCTAGTGTTTGTATAATCTTCTCCCCTAGTTTCTTATCTCCACTCTTCTCTGTTTGTGTGCCTTGTTTGTGCTCCCCTTGCCTTTATTCGCTGAAAAAGAAAGACATAAGCACATAAATTTTTTTCTATGAAAACTAAATAAGGAAAAGAACTTATTAAAAATTCAGGTTGCCCCCTGAAAAGCGCTTGTTTTAGGTCTTTAGCTCGACCATGTCTCTTCCGTGGGGTCAGGGTCCTGCAGGGATTGACACCACCTCTTGGCTCCCCTCGCCTTCTTGAATTTCCTTCTCCAGGTCTTGATCTTCGCTTACCTTCTCATCTTCAGAAATCAAAGGTGTGTCTCCAGGGATATAGGGCTTCAGTCTTTGACCATTTACAAGGAAGAGACCTCCAGAAGTACTTTACACTTGGATATCACCACTTTTCAGAATCTTCTTCACCTTGCAAGGGCCATACCATCTTGACTTGAATTTACCGGGAAATAAATGAAAACTTGTATCATAGACCAACACCAACTGTCCAAGATGAAATTCTTTCCTCAATATATGCTTGTCATGCCAGATCTTGGTCTTTTCTTTGTAGATTCTTGCACTCTCGTAAGAGTCAGCTCTCAGTTCTTCCATTTCACAGAGTTGAAGTTTTCTATGTTTTCCTGCTGCATCAAGGTCCATATTGAGTTTCTTTAGTGCCCATTCAGCTTTGTGTTCAAGTTCAACAGGTAGATGGGATGCTTTTCCATATATTAACCTGAATGGTGACATTCCAATTGGTGTTTTATAAGCTGTTCTATATGCCCACAGTGTGTCTGGTAATTTCAGTACCCAGTCAGACCTTGACTTTGATACTACCTTCTCGAGGATAGCCTTTATTTCTCTATTATACATCTCCACTTGTCCATTTGCTTGTGGGTGATATGGAGTTGTAATTATGTGATTATGAACTCCATATTTTGCTAAGAGAGATTCTAGTTGGGAGTTGTTGAAATGCGTTCCTCCATCACTGATAACAATCCGTGGCACACCAAATCTTGGAAAGATCACTTGCTTGAATAAATTGCAAACTGACTTGGAATCAGCATTGACGGTTGGCACAGCCTCAACCCATTTTGACACATAGTCGACTGCCACCAATATGTATTTGTACCCTTTTGATGATGGCAAGGGTCCAACATAATCAATTCCCCATACATCAAAGAGCTCTACTTCAAGAATTCCTTTTTGGGGCATCTCTTGCCTTTTTGAAATCTTTCCAGTTCTTTGACAAGGATCACAAGCTTCAATATAGGAGTGTACCTACTTGAATAAAGTTGGCCAATAAAATCCTGCTTGCAAATTTTTTGCTTGAGTCTTTCGAGTACTCGCATGACCTCCATAAGGGGATGAATGGCAATGATAGATCACACTTTTAGTTTCACTTTCCGGCTAGCATCTTCGAACAATACCATCAGCACAAATGCTTGAATAAGTAAGGTTCATCCCAAAAGAAGTGCTTCATATCAGATAGGAATTTCTTCTTCTTTTGATACCCAAAATCTGTTGGAACTTTGTTACAAACCATATAATTAACTATATCTGCATACCATAGTGTATAGTTTTGTATACTAGTCACTTGCATAAGATTTGTCCCTGGTGAAACATCATTGATGGGTAAGAAGTCTACCGCATTGTTTTACAATCTCGACAAGTGATCTGCCACAACATTTTCAGCTCCTTTCCTGTCCTTGATTTTCACATCAAATTCTTAAAGCAAGAGTATCCATCTAATTAACCTTGGCTTAGCTCCTTTCTTGCTGAGTAAATATCTGATTGCAGCGTGGTCTGTGTAAACTATACAATGAGATCCCACAAGATATTGCCTGAATTTGTCAAAGGCATACACTACTGCCAACAACTCCTTTTCGGTGGTTGTGTAATTAGCTTGAGCATCATCAAGTGTTTTGCTAGCATAGTATATTACATGCAAATATTTTCCTTTTCTTTGTCCAAGTACTGCACCTACAGCAAAGTCGCTTGCATCACACATTATCTCAAATGGTAATTCCCAGTCAGGGGGTTGCACTACTGGAGCAGTGACCAATGCTTCCTTGAGCAGGTTGAAGGAATTTTCACATTCTGCATCAAAGTTGAACTTGACATCATTGTTTAGGAGATTAGTGAGGGGTTTGGCTATCTTGGAGAAATCCTTTATGAATCTTCTATAGAACCCAGCATGTCCCAAAAAGTCCTCACTCCCTTCACATTTACAGGTGGTGGAAGTTTTGATATTACTTCGACTTTTGCTTGATCAACCTCAATTCCTCTTTTAGATACCAAATGTCCCAAAATAATTCCTTCCCTTACAAGAAACTGACACTTCTCCCAGTTTAGGACTAGATTGTGTTGTGAGCACCTCTAAAGAACTACTGCCAGATTTTTCAAGCAATCTTCATAACTTTTTCCAACGACTGTAATATCATCTATGAACACCTCCACTTTTATTCCTATCATATCAAAGAATATAGAAAGTATAACCCTTTGAAATGTTGGGGTGCATTACAAAGTCCATAAGCTAGTCTTTTGTAAGCAAATGTTCCGTATGGGCAAGTGAAAGTTGTTTTATCTTGATCATCCGTGTGAATTGGGATTTGCGAGAATCCTGAATACCCATCTAAGCAGCAGAAATATTCATGCCCAGCAAGCCTTTCTAGCATTTGGTCAATAAATGGTAAAGGAAAATGGTCCTTCCTTGTTACTTCATTTAACTTTCTGAAGTCATTGACCATTGTCCACCCTGTGACAGTCCTACTAGGAATTGTTTGCCCTTGTTCATTTTCAATAACAGTTATTCCTCCATTTTTGGGCACCATGTGAATGGGGCTCACCCACTCGCTGTCCGAAATTGGGTATCTGATATCAGCAGAGAGCAATTTAAGAATATCCTTTTTGACAACCTCTTGCAAATGGGGATTTAACCTTGTTTGACTTTCTCTAATTGGCACACTACTTTCTTTCAAGTAAATCATGTGAGAACAGACAGCAGGATTTATCCCTTTCATATCATTTATCGAATATCCAATAACATCCTTGTACTTTTGCAAAACTGCTTGAAGCCCTTTTATTTGCATTTTCGTCAACTCACTATTTACGATAATTGGCCACTGGTTTTCATTGTCTAAGAATGCATACTTCAGACTTTGTAGAAGTTGTTTCGTTTCTATTTGCCTTGGTTGCATCTTCTCTAATGACCTTGCACTACTTTCCAACATGCTCACAGGTCTGATTTCGTCGTATCTAATTTCACTATTGTCCTCCTCAACTACCACACAACAATTACTTCCATCCTCTCTTCATAACCTTCTTCCACACATTTCTGTAATGTATCAATTCTGTAGCAGTGTTCTTCTCTTTGCGGAACATGTGTTGCATGCTTCATGTCAAACTCCACCTTTTCATTTCTGAACCTCAAGCTCAATTTAGCTTCTTGGACATCAATAAGTGCACCAGCTGTGGCCAAAAATGGTCTTCCAAGAATCACGGCCTCACTCTTGTCCTCCATATCTAGTACTACAAAGTCAACCGGATAAGCAAACTTACCAACTTTGATTGGAACATCCTCAAGAATTCCAACATGTCTCCTATATGTTCTGTCAGCCAACTGGGAGTTATGGATGTTGGATTTAATTCTCCCAAGAACATCCTTTTGCTAACTGAATGTGGTAACACACTAACACTTCAGCCCAAGTCACATAGAGCACTGTAAGTTTTGTTTCCAATCACACATGGCACACAAAAATTTCCTAGATCATCCAATTTTTCAGGCATGGAATTCTGAATTATTGTTGCATTCCTTTGATAGAGTTACAACTTCTAGCTTAGACATGCTTCTTTCCTTTGTTAATAATTCCATGAAATATTTGGCATACATAGGAACATGCAAAACAATTTCAAGAATAGGAATAGTAATCTGAACTCCTTTCATAGTTTCCAAAAATTTGGCAAATTGCTTGTCATCTTTGGATTTGTTGAACCTCTCAGGAAAGGGAATGCTGTTGGTTGTTATTGCTTCCTCTAGCAAAGGCTCAGTTCTTTTTTGAAAACCAGGAAATTTGACTTCAGTTTCAATTCGGTTATCAACTCCTTTCTCCTTTATTTTCTATGATGATGTTGAAGGTGGAGTTCCGGTTGAACTTGGCCTCATAGCAGGAGGCACATATGCCTTTGGAATAGGAAGTAATGGTCCTGTCATAACTCCACTCCTTATAGTCACTACATCAACTGAACATATTGCCCCACAGTGAGCTTTCGGGTTTGGAATTGGTTGAGCAGGCAGCCTTGCTTCATTTTCTCCCACCATACTATCCATTTTGCTCACAAGCATCTTAACATAATCTTTTAAGCCATTAACTTCATTTGTCATCTTGTTCATTAATTCCAACTGCATCTTCATGATTTCCTCCATTCCATTTGACTGAACATTTTGTTATTCATCCTGCCTCGGCACTTGAAATTGACTTGGATGATTTGGTGGTTGATTTCCTTGTACTGTCGGTCCACTTGCATATGACTGATTGTTCTTGTACGACAAGTTTGGGTGGTTCCTCCAAGAAGGATTATAGCTGTTTGAGAATGGACCTTGACCTTGGGCATAACTTACTTCTGAAACCGATGATCCAATTGCTGAATAAAAGGTACATTTTGTTGAAGGATGACCTGCTTGGCCACATACATCACACATTTGAGGCACACTTACTAAAGCTACAGATGTACCAATGCAATTTGACATGATACTATCCATCTTCTTGTTCAAGATGTCAATCTGAGCTGCCATGCTATCATTTGCAGACACATTATACACACCAGGATGTGGTGGTGCTATTGCTCTTTCACTTGACCATTGGAAATGATGAGACACCATACTTTCAATCAATGCAAATGCTTCATCAAGGGTTTTGTTCATGATTCCTCCTCCAGTAGCAGAATCGACAAAAGCTCTAGTCTGAGTAGACAGTCCTTTGTAAAAGGTTTGTAACACCAGCCATGTTTCTAAACCATGATGAGGACACATTCTGATTAAAGAGTTGAATCTTTGCCATGCGTCATACAAACTTTATCCATCATATTGAGTAAACCTTGTTAACTTGTCCCTGTATTCGGCAGCTTTTGTGGGTGGAAAGTATCTCTCAAGAAATGTCTGCAATAAATTCTCCCAAGTATCTTTCAGATGTTCAGGCAATGAGTGAAGCCATACTCTTGCTCCATCTCTCAAGGACAATGGGAATAGTGATAATCTGATAGCACTCGGTGAAACTCCATTTTGCTTGAGAGTGCTACAATACTCCAAGAAAGTCCTTATATGCTCATGTGGGTCTTCTAAAGCCGTTCCATCAAATCTGGATTGTTATACCATGTTAATCAGAGTAGGCTTCAATCCAAAATTGTTCGCCTGAATAATTGGTTGCGCCATTTCTCCTGGTATCCCATGATCTGTTGGGATCCACAAGTCCCTGAGCAAAGGTACTGGATCAGGAATCTTTTCTTCTTCTTGATCTTGCAAAGTTTTGGCAACTTGAAACCGTGTTTGATTCTCTCTTCTTCTTCTCAATAAAGTCCTTTCAATTTCTGGATCAAATAGCTCTAGTGAATATTCACGTTGAAGCATAAGACAATTTCCTGTAAAGTTCCTGAAATTGACACATGTTAGTTTCTCTCAAAACTATAGCCAATGTTAGGAAATGGTTAGTTGCCAGAAATACTACATAATCGACCTAAAATAAATTCTGATCTACTTCTACTAATGTGCTAAAGAAATTTAGATCCCCGGCAACGGCTCCAAAATGATCAAGTGTAATATAGCAGGGTTTCTGCGCCAAACTACGGATGCCGTGTTCTCCACAAGGATCTAGAACTTCTAAGCACACATTTGAAACATTCAGAACCACGAAACAGATGAATCAAACTGTAGTGACAACAAGCAGCTACTAGAGATAGGTAAAACAAAATAATATACAGTAAAGGTAAAGGGTTCAGAAAAAGGACTATCTCTTTTTAGTGGTTTTCTTGCAATCAAACAGACAAGTAAACTAGCACATGGAAGATGGTTAAGACATCACACACAACTTATGCAACCAATTAAAGTGACAGTAGCTCACATGAGAATAACTACTAACTTGATATCCAACAAGTGTCACAACAATTCAGCAGGAATACATGAGATTTCAGTAAGGGTACACATGTAACAAAGTAATTTTCAGATCCAACAGTGCATATATTCAGAGAACCGGAACAAGAGAAAAGAGAGGTCTAGAGCCTATGGGTCTTGATGATCTTCTATTCGAAGCTGTAGAAGTTGCAGTCGAAGAAGAGTAGTAGCAGAGGATCCTTGGGGTAGAGCTGCAGCGAGGTAAAGAAGACTCGGTGAAGATCAGTAGCAAAGAACCCGGCCTTGGGAAGGAGTCGTGGCAGCCTTCGCGGGAGTTCAACCGACCACCCGGAGCAGAGCACCACCAGGAGTCCGGCGTCCCGCTGTTGGTGTCGAGGAGATGTAGCGACGGTGATCGTCGGAGTTGGAGGCGAACAACAGCGAGCGTCGGGGTTGGAGAGCAGCAGGTCGGCGTTGTCGTTGGAGGGGAGAGCAGCAGGTCGACAATCAAGGGCGGTAATAGGTCGGCGGTAAGGGGCGGAAGCAAGGTGGAGCGGCCTCCGATCTCCTCTTCTTCTCCCTTCCCTCGATCCCCCTTTTCTTCCCTGGTTCGATCTAGTGGTGGGCCAGTCTCCTGGAGGGCAGCAAGGAGAAGGGGAGAAAAAGGCAGTCAGCCCTGGTGGTTTTCTTTCCTTCGACCCCCTCTACTCCTCTGCTTTCTCGTGGCCTCACGCGTGGGATCAGACATGCGCCTCGCCGGTCGCGCCAGACCACCCCCTTCTCATGCTCACAAACAGACATCTGCTCTTCTCTGTCTGACTAGGTGCGTAAGTCCCTGTTTCTTTTCAGCTCGCCCTTCTAGTTCTATCTTTTCGCACAAGATGATCCCCAGCTTGAAGGTAGGAAACACTTTCGATGAAGTTTGGGTGCCTAAACGCACCAGTCCTGCAAGATATGAATAAATGTTGTAAAAATATCATAATAGGGATATTTCTATAAGAATGAATACTTTATAAGTAAAAACTTTGGTCATAGGTTTGATTTGTTATGCAAAAAGGCTTGAAATACTATATGAACGAATGTGCTATCAGGCTTGTCAACCTTCTTCCAAGGCATAGGCTCACCATCATAGAAGGATGATCGAGTCTCCTGAAACCTCAAATCTGCAGCCAAACTCATCCTCTTGAATCTATATTCATACTCACAGTTTTTATTTTGCAGGTCATAGATCTGGGCTTGGAGGTGCTCGATTTTCTCATGAAGCTTGAAGATGGCCTCCCCAATGTCCTTGACGTCCAGCTTGTGGTTATTGGTGAACTCCATGATCATAATGTGATTGGAATCGAGTCCACGCTCCACCATCTCTTGACACTTGAAAATTTCTTGCTCCAATGCCTCGAGACTTGACTTCGTGCTTCCGGTCTTCCTTGGTCCCTCAACATCGCGGATGTGCAACAACCCCTCATGCATCTAAATGGTTTGAGGGTGTTGCAACACTTCCGCGAGGTAGGGGTTGATGACCTTCTCGAAGAACTAGTCCTTGGGGGCACTTGAAGACGGCATGACGACCTGGATCTGTCAGAAAAACAGCTCGAAACAAAGACATGAGATTTTTGCGTGATACGGTGGTCAAAACCTTCGGGAGGTTATATAATGAATTTTTACCGACCAAAATACGTGTCATGTAAGAAAACGGAGTCCGGCGAGTACACGAGGTGCCCACGAGGTAGGGTGCGCGCCCAGGGGGGTAGGGCGCGCCCTCCTCCCTCGTGGAGCCCTCGTGTCCTTCACGGACTGCTTCTTATTTTTCTATTTTTCTAAATATTCCAAAACGGAAGAAAATTGCCATTAGAACTGTTTTGGAGTCGGTTTACTTACCGTACCACATACCTATTCCTTTTTGGAGTCTGAAATGTTCCGAAAAGTGTCGCTTATGTATTCCTCCGGGGTTACGGTTTCAATAACATTGATTTCAACATTTATAGGATTACCAGAGATATAATGTTTAATTCTTTGACCGTTCACCACCTTCGGATTTGTGTGTTCGAAATTGTTGATTTTTATGGCACCGGAACAATAGACCTCCTCGATAACATAAGGACCTTCCCATTTAGAGAGAAGTTTTCCTATAAAAAATCTTAAACGAGAGTTGTATAGCAATACATAATCACCTACATTAAACTCACCCTTTTGTATTCTTTTGTCATGCCATCTTTTAATTTTTTCTTTAAATAATTTGGCATTCTCATAGGCTTGGGTTCTCCATTCATCGAGTGAGCTAATGTCAAATAACCTCTTCTCACCAGCAAGATCGAAATGATAATTGAGCTCTTTAATAGCCCAATAAGCCTTATGTTGTAGTTCGAGAGGTAAGTGACATGCTTTTCCATAAACCATTTTATACGGAAACATACCCATAGGATTTTTATATGCAGTTCTATAGGCCCATAAAGCACCATCATGTTTCTTGGACCAATTCTTTCTAGATCTATTAATAGTCTTTTGCAAAATTAATTTAAGTTCTCTGTTACTCAATTCTACTTGACCACTACACTGTGGGTGATAAGGAGATGCGATTCTATGATTAACATCATATTTAGCAAGCATTTTACGGAAAGCACCATGAATAAAATGTGAACCACCATCAGTCATTAAGTATCTAGGGACTCCAAACCTTGGAAAAATAACTTCTTTAAGGATCTTAATAGAGGTGTTATGATCAGCACTACTAGTTGGAATAGCTTCTACCCACTTAGTAACATAATCAACAGCAACTAAAATATGTGTATACCCATTGGAGGAAGGAAAAGGTCCCATATATTCAAAGCCCCAAACATCAAATGGTTCAACAACAAGTGAATAATTCGTAGGCATTTCTTGATGTCTACTAATATTACCAATCCTTTGACATTCATCACAAGATACAACAAACTTACGGGCATCCTTGAAGAGAGTAGGCCAATAAAAACCGGATTGCAATACCTTATGTGTAGTTCTATCTCCAGCGTGGTGTCCTCCATAAGCTTCAGAGTGACACTTGCGTAGGATCTGTTCTTGTTCATGCTCAGGTACACAATGTCTAATAACACCATTTACTCCTGTTTTATAAATATGTGGGTCATCCCAAAAGTAATGTCTCAAATCATAGAAGAACTTTTTCTTTTGCTAGTATGTGAAACTAGGTGGTATAAATTGAGCAACAATGTAATTAGCATAATCAGCATACCATGGAGCAGTATGAGAAGCATTTATGACACTTAATTGTTCATTAGGAAAGCTATCATCAATAGGTAGTGGGTCATCAAGAACATTCTCTAGCCTAGACAAGTTGTCTGCAACGGGGTTCTCAGCTCCCTTTCTATCAATAATATGCAAATCAAATTCTTGTAGCAAGAGAACCCATCTAATAAGTCTAGGTTTAGCAACTTTCCTTTCCATAAGATATTTAATAGCAGCATGATCCGTGTGAATAGTTACTTTAGAATCAACAATATAAGGTCTGAACTTTTCACAAGCAAATACAACTGCTAAGAATTCTTTTTCAGTTGTAACATAATTTCTCTGGGCATTGTCTAGAGTTTTACTAGCATATTGAATAACATTTAATTTCTTATCAACTCTTTTTCCAAGAACATCACCTACAGCATAATCACGGGCATCACACATAATTTCAAAGGGTAAATTCCAATCAGGTGGCTAAACAATAGGTGCAGAGATCAATGCTTTCTTAAGTATTTCAAATGCTTGTACGCAATCATCATCAAAAACAAATGGTATATCTTTTTGCAATAAATTAGTTAGAGGCCGAGAGATTTTTGAGAAGTACTTAATGAACCTCCTATAAAAACCGGCGTGCCCAAGGAAACTTCTTATACCTTTGATGTCCTTGGGACATGGCATCTTTTCAATAGCATCAACCTTAGCTTTATCAACTTCAATACCTCTTTCAGAAACTTTATGCCCCAAGACAATACCTTCATTGACCATAAAGTGGCACTTCTCCCAATTCGAGACAAGGTTAGTTTCTTCACATCTCTGCAAACCTCGATCAAGGTTGCTTAAGCAATCATCAAAAGAGGATCCATAGATAGAGAAATCGTCCATGTAAACCTCACAAATCTTTTCACAAAAGTCAGAGAATATAGCCATCATGCATCTTTTGAAGGTAGCAGGTGCATTACATAAACCAAAAGGCATACGTCTATAAGCAAAAGTACCGAACGGGCAAGTAAAAGTGGTCTTAGATTGATCATCAGCTGACACAGGTATTTGAGAGAAACCAGAATAACCATCTAGAAAGCAAAAATGTGTATGTTTGGATAATATTTCTAGCATTTGATCAATAAAAGGTAAGGGGTAATGATCTTTTTTAGTAGCCTTATTTAATTTGTGGAAATCAATTACCACCCTATAACCTGTAATAATTCTTTGCGGAATCAATTCATCTTTATCATTAGGAACGATTGTCGGTGTACAAAAAGAGGGGTACACTTTTTGTACCCCTATAACTGTGCACGGGCAGTCTGAGCCACAGGCACCACCACACCAAGCAAGGCAAGGGAGGTGAGCCAGGGTAAGACTGAAGCTCAAGAGAACTAGAACGACGCCAAGGCCAAGACCACGAAGAGCAAAGGGGACGAAGCGGACTCCCCCGGCAAGATCCTTGCCGGGAGACAGTTCTGGCAGCCCCGGCAAGACCCTTGCCATGGCAACTCGGCCCGTGCCTATGGAGCAAATCACCCTTGAGTCCACTGCCCCCAAAGGGCAAGGATTCGGGAGACATCCCCGTGGCAACATGCAGATCTTCATGAAGACATTCAAGATCAGATACGCACTAAGGAGACGACAACCCTTGGCGGGATCCCAGCCGAGGAAGACCACAAGGCCCCCGGCAAGCGCCTTGCCGGGGATGACAGCAGGCGCCTCGGCAAGACCCTTGCCGGGGCCCCGGCAAGGCCCTTACCGAGGACACCCGCAGGGCCACCATCAGGCCCACACCGACTAAACCTCCACCACCGCATGCATGCAGCTGCCGACCCAACCAGCTGAGCAGGCACCTATGTGGCGGCATGCAGATCTTCGTGAAGACCCACCACTAAGCCACCTCAGCTGCCTGCCTACCTATGTGGCATCGCAGGCATCGCTGGCCAGGGCGCGTGTCGACACAAGAAGGAGCAGCGACGAACGAGACAGGTTTCTCCCTCGTCCCCGATAAATCAAGGACACCTAAGCAAGACGCATTAAATGCGCCTTTTCATGTAATGCAAGGGATAACCTCGCATCACTGTACCCTTTCCACCTCCTGTGTGCCACTATGGCAACCCTTTTTTCTATAAAAGGTGGCCCGAGGCGACCAAGAGAAGGATTCGGCTTTTTGGAGCTCCTCACGCCCCATAGCTAGCTCAAGAACACATATATACAATCCACCAAAGCAGGAGTAGGGTTTTACGCATCCTTGCGGCCCGAACCTGGATAAACGAACCGTGGGCTACTTGCTAGATCCGCTCTTCCCACGACCCCGCGCCTCGCTAACCGTAGTAGAGATGCTTGTGATCCCATAGGTGTCGTTCCGCACTGACATCTTTGGCGCGCCAGGTAGGGGGCGCAGTTGTGAGAATCGGCTCTAGCAATCAGCCCAACACTCCTTCGTCTTCGTGGCTCTTGGAGAGGGAAGGAGGCCGGAAGAACAGTGCTCGAGCGACTACAAACAGAAGCTAAGTTAAACTGAACCCTTATTTGTTCTGTCCTTCTTATATGAGGTTATTCCCCCCGGAGATGTCACGCCTTTGTATGAGAAACCTGCACACCAGGGTGCTCTCCCACGATCGGCAGCACCCTTGCCCTGTTTCGAGTCCGCTCAACAGCTCAAGCGGCTTCGTCTAGAATGGCAGAGTGGCCTTCTGTGATCAACAACACCCTCGATTTTGACTCGAGTCAAGCTCGACAGTTCAAGCGGCCGCATTCAGAACGGAAAGGTGGCTTGTCCGGCAGCACGCGTACCCAGCAGGCCCATGGGGATCCGTCCCCAAAACGCCGCTAGGGGCTTCTGCGCCGGCGAGCTTACCCAATCGATGTAGGGCGCGCATACAAAGAGGAATTGAACGGGGAAATAACGTGCATGAAATTAAAAGTACTGCAAAGTTATATTACATCACATCATTGATGCGGTTCTAACTAAAGATGAATTTTATCTTGGCCGTGAACCTACAGCAGCGGTGAAGAACGGGATGCCTAATCCCGGCGCTGGCCTTCCACCCTCGTGATTTCGTCGATGCTGCTGATGACGGGCTTGATGCGCTCCTTGAGCACCGTGAGGTCAGTACCCTTCGGCAAGCTATCCATCGCGGCATCGAAGGCGAGGTCAGGATTCCAGTATGCCATATTGGTGAGGACCTTGGTCATGACCCCCTGGCAAAGTCGTCGGGCTTCCTCGGCCAATGTGGCCGCTCGGTTGGAGTGAAGATAAGCCAAGGCTCCAAGGACGCCCTCGAAGAACAGGGTCAGCTTGGTGTTGACGGTCCCGCTGCGCTCAGGGGCGTACCTCACGTTTGGCATCCCCATGGTGGCCAACTGCGAGGTGACCCTGCCGGCGACATCCTCCAGACGGCTGATCCATGTATTCTCACCTGCCACATATTCCTGGTGGGAGGCGGCCTCGTTCGCCCGCAGCTGCTTCTCCTCCTCCAGGCTCCTGGTCAAGATCACCGCCCGAGCCCTGCTCTCCGACAACATCTTCTCGAGATCCTCCAGCTTCAGCTTGAGATCTCTGACGGAGTTTTGTGCTTCGGAGAGCTCCCCAGTCCTGCTGATGACCGCTCCTTGTGCCTCCACCAAGGCGCTATTGAGCGTGCTCTTCTCGTTGGACAGCTTGAGGGCCTGTTCCTTTAGCTTGTCCCTCTCCGCCTCCAACTCCCTGACATCGCCGGCATGGGCCAGAGCCTGGGCATCGAGTGCCTCCTTGTGCCTCTGCTCCAGCTCGCGAGTATGCCACGCGACAAGGGCCTCGAGCTCCTCATCCTTGCCACGGAGCGCTACGACAAGCTTCGCCTCACGCACGGTGAGGTCCTCTTCCTGGGAATCCAGTGCGGCTTGATGCTGGTTCCGGATGGCCTCGGCCGCGGCAGCCAAGTTCGTCGCCTTTTCCTGGGCCTTCTGAATGTCAGCCATCTTCATGGTGAGCTCAACATTGCGCTTGGCCAATTCCTCTTGAAAGGCCCTCTGCTCCTCGCGAGTCTGGTGGAACCAGGTCTGCGTGTCAGCAATGCGCGCCTTGAAATCCACCTCCGCCTGGTCCACCATTGCCGTCCTAGACTTAACCTTGTCCAGGCAGACACGGTAGAGCGCCTGGAGTTTTCGGAAGTTGGCCCCCATAGCACGGAAAAGCTGCTCTTCTGGAGAACCATCACCGCCAACGCCCGCCTCATCGACAACCTCGAGCCCGGTGGCGGCAAGCACCTCGCCGTCAAAGACTTCCCCTTCAACGGGCGCCCGGGAACTTGACGCCCCTGGGAGATGGACGAAAAGATCGTCGCCCACCTTCAGATATCTACCGGGGCCCGAGGTTGAGGAGGAGGGAGGCTGATCATCAACCACCTCTTCCTCGGCGGTGGGCCTGCCGGCTTCTCTGGCAGGCCCACCATTGGCGCCCTGGGCAGAAGCCTCGCCGGACGCCTTGGCGGCCCCCGCAACGGTGTCCTCGGCAGCATCCCTGGCGGCCTCCTCGGCGGGAATCCTGTCGGCCTCCGCCGCGGCCTCCTCAGCAATATCCCCAACAACAGTATCCACATCATCCATACCTATTGAAGGAGGGCCTGGGTAGTAATGGGAGCATTGAAGCCAAGAAAAAGAATAAGGGAAAAACAGAGACGGAGGACAGGCGACTCACCAGTGCCAGGCTGTGAAGCAGAAGCCCCCTCCGTGCCAGCATTTGGCGCCGTGGCAGAGTCACCAGCGCCCAAGTTCCCCTCTTCCTCCATGGGTGTGGGAATCATGCTTGATGCCCTTGCCGGGGACGCCCCTCGCGGCGGTGTAGTCGATGGGGGGTGGTGCGTTGGGGTTAGCCCTCTGCGGCCCCTCCTGCTGCCGCTCCCCTCCTGCAAACCCGACAAGGTCAACACCATAGCATCGAATGCCTACCACGTGTCGAATAAGAGGAGGGTGACGAACTTACGCTGGGGGCTGTGCCGGGGGCTGCTGTCCGTGCTGCTCAGCACCACCAGTGGCGACTCTGAAGCACTGGCCGGGGGCTGGCCGCCTGCCAAGGCTTTGGCCCTCTTCACCCTCTGGGCCAACGTCTCTGCATCCCTGCAAAAGCAAAAACGGATCAAGATAAGTGACTTGATTCAGGGGAATGGAAATGGCAGTAAGGGACGGTGTACTTACTCGTCATCTATCTCCTCTTCCTCCGCCACTTTCCTTTTCCTCTTCGGGCTGAGAGGCCCGAGATCAAAAGTGAACTCCGCGTCAACATCCGAGTCGACATCTACCAGAGGAGGCAAAGACGGCGGGGTTTGTGCACGCCCAGATGAAGAAGGGGCTGTTGTCTTCTTCTTCTCAGCGGCCTTCGTCAGCCTCTGGGCTGCCGTGGCCCTCGTGTGACGCCCAGACCCCTCCAGGGTCAATTGAGGCCGTGTAGCCCTGCCGGGCCGGACCGGCTCACCGGAGCCAGACCGCCGCAGGACTCGCCCTCTTCTCCTGGTTGGCGTCGAACCCGCCGCCACATCCTCCTCCTCTGACGACTCGTCGGCCGCGTCTTCGACAAGCGGAGCTCCAGTGTCGGTGCTGCTGACCTCCTCGTTGGCCGCCGCCCACCGGGTGAGCTGCTCTTCCTCCACAGCCATTGCGGCCTTGTCCTCCACACCCCCGGCGCTGCCGGCCTCCATGGCAAGCTGTGCCTCCCTCGCCCTAGTGGCGATGTAGTCCAGCTCTGCCTGGGTGGTGTCCATGATAAGCCACCACTCGGCGTTAGCATTGACATACACCTCGATCAGGGTGTCAAAGAATTGCTGCACATCCGTGTCCTTCGGCTCCTTCCAGCTCGGGATAGGGCCATGCGCATTACAGTCCGGCATCATGGCGATGATCTCAAACCGACGTGAATTGTTGCACAACGGGACCACCCCCGCTGTCAGCTTGAAAAACAGCCCCTTGAGGGCCTTGCCAACTTTTGTGGCAGCCCTTGCGGCCTTGCCGGTCCGTTCGACCTCGCCATCGCAACCCACATCAAGCTGGAAAAGCCGCTGGCAGAAGTGGGCATGCGCCAACACCGTGAAATTGTGGTCGAGGCCAGGGCGGAGTCGCATAATGTCAGCCGGATTCGTAAAAAGCCAGGCTGGCCTCCCCCTGTTGTGCAACGGGGCGATCCGGTGACGAATGAAGTCCGCCCCGATCATCTCAAGGGTGAGTCCAGCCCGGGTGAGCCGGAGAATCTTGGTGGTGGCGACAGTGAGCCTCCCGTCGGTGATGTCGACATCGCTCTAATCGCTGCCGCAGACCGGCGGCACTCGACGGACCTTGCAGAATTCCGACGGGTCTTCATCCTCAATCCAGCATGACCGGCCACGCCATTCCTCCCACCTCTCCTTCACGGCACCGTCCGGGTACGCCCCCTTGGATCTTGGGATCCAGGTGACGCAACCAGAGACGGCACCTCCCGGCTGGATCCGAGGGAAGAAATAATGGCGGAAGAGCGCCGTGTTGGGCTGCACCCCGGCAAAGCCTTCGCAAAGATGCGCGAAGAAAGCCATGCACGCCACCGCATTCGGAGTAAAATTGAAGAGGCAAAAGATGAAGGTGTGCATAATGTCGCAGAAGAAATCGGAGAAAGGGGGGAATAACCCGCAAGAAAGATAATCGACGAAAAAGGGATACCGGTTTGGAGCAGGATTGGCGCAAGCAGCAGGAGTGACACGCGTCGCCGGGTGTCCCGAATTCTCTCCCCCCATCTTCGCTCCCCATAGGGGCCTGAAGGAGGCCCGGAGCTCATGAACATCACCCGTCAAGGGGAAGAAAAAGGCGGACTTCGTCCGGTCCCCCGACAGCGTGCTCTATGGCGGCTCCACAGTCCCAGCGAGTTTAGCCACCCCCTTGCCCTTGACGGATTTGGGCGCCATGGCGGCCAAGAAGTTTAGAGGGCTGAGGAAGGAGGATGGTGAAGCAACGACGGTGGAAGCTCAGGAAGGAAGGAAGAGAGGAAACGGCGGTTCTGAGATTGGAAAAGCCATGAGGAAAGAGGAGAAAGTGAGCAGTGCGCCCGCAATTATTCCTTTTTATGGGGGAAAACACGGGCCACCTCCTTTCACATTAACTGCGATGTGACGCATGCCCGCAGGAACCAACCCCATGCATGCCGCCCACATCACACGCACCTCCCCACACCGCACCACGCACAGGAATCGTGGGAAGCGCAGCGCGCGAAGAACCTTGCCATGGTAAAAACCGCCCCGCCTGCCCGCGCACCATTTTTGGGCCTAGCCCAACAACGTGTTTCGCTTATGTGTAGCCCAGGCCCGGGGGCTCCTGTCGGTGTACAAAAAGAGGGGTACACTTTTTGTACCCCTATAACTGTGCATGGGCAGTCTGAGCCACGGGCACCACCACACCAAGCAAGGCAAGGGAGGTGAGCCAGGGTAAGACCAAAGCTCAAGAGAACTAGAACGACGCCAAGGCCAAGATCACGAAGAGCAAAGGGGACGACATGGACTCCCCCGGCAAGATCCTCGTCGGGAGACAGTTCTGGAAGCCCCGGCAAGACCCTTGCCGCGTCAACTCGCCCCGCGCCTACGGAGCAAATCACCCTTGAGTCCACTGCCCCCAAAGGGCAAGGATTCGGGAGACATCCCCGTGGCGACATGCAGATCTTCATGAAGACATTCAAGATCATATACGCACTAAGGAGACGACAACCCTTGGCGGGATCCCAGCCTAGGAAGACCATAAGGCCCCCGGCAAGCGCCTTGCCGGGGATGACAGTAGGCGCCTCGGCAAGACCCTTGTCGGGGCCCCGGCAAGGCCCTTACCGAGGACACCCGCAGGGCCACCATCAGGCCCACGCCGACTAAACCTCCACCACCGCATGCATGCAGCTGCCGACCCAACCAGCTGGGCAGGCACCTGCATGGCGGCATGCGGATCTTCGTGAAGACCCACCACAGCGCCACCTCAGCTGCCTGCCTACCTACATGGCATCGCAGGCGTCGCTGGCCAGGGCGCGTGTCGACACAAGAAGGAGCGGCAACGAACGAGACAGGTTTCTCCCGTGTCCCCGATAAAGAAAGGACACCTAAGCAAGACGCATTAAATGCGCCTTGTCATGTAATGCGAGGGATAACCTTGCATCACTGTACCCTTTCCACCTCCTGTGTGCCACTGTGGCAACCCCTTTTTCTATAAAAGGAGGCCCAAGGCGACCAAGAGAAGGATTCGGCTTTTTGGAGCTCCTCACGCCCCATAGCTAGCTCAAGAACACAGATATACAATCCACCAAAGCAGGAATAGGGTTTTACGTATCCTTGCGGCCCGAACCTGGATAAACGAACCGTGGGATACTTGCTACATCTGCTCTTCCCACGACCCCACGCCCCGCGAACTTTAGTAGGGATTCTTGTGATCCCATTGGTGTCGTTCCGCACCGACAATGATAGTAATACCTCCCTTTTTAGGGACACAATGGACAGGACTTACCCACTTACTATCAGCAACGGGATAAATTATACCTGCCTCAAGGAGCTTTACTATTTCCTTTCTTACCACTTCTTTCATCTTAGGATTCAGCCGTCGTTGGTGATCACAAACTGGTTTGGCATCTTTCTCCAAATTTATTTTGTGTTGACATAGTGTGGGACTAATGCCCTTAAGATCATCGAGAGTATATCCAATAGCAGCATGGTGCTTCTTTAGAGTTTTCAACAATCTCTCTTCTTCATGCTCTGAAAGGTTAGCACTAATAATAACAAGATATATCTTTTTCTCATCAAGATAAGCATATTTAAGAGTATCAGGTAATTGTTTGAGCTCAAACACGGGATCACCCTTGGGCGGAGGAGGATCCCATAGGATTTCGACAGACAAATTGTGTTTCAGTATGGGTTCCTGTTTAAAGAATACTTCATCTATTTCCCTTCTTTCATTCATAAAGATATCATTTTCATGGTCTAATAGATATTGTTCTAAAGGATCACTAGGAGGTACGGCAATAGAAGCAAGACCAATAATTTCATCTTTACTAGGTAATTCCTCTTCACGGTGTTGTCTATGAAATTTAGAGAACTTAAATTCATGAGACATATCACCTAAACCAATAGTAACAACATCCTTTTCGCAATCTATCTTAGCATTAGCTGTGTTCAAGAAGGGTCTATCAAATATAATGGCACAAAAGCTATCTTGTGGGGAACCAAGAACAAGAAAATCAGCAGGATATTTAGTTTTCCCACACAAGACTTCAACATCTCTAACAATTCCAATTGGTGAAATAGTATCTCTATTGGCAAGTTTAATTGTTACATCAATATCTTCTATCTCAGCAGGTGCAATATCATGCATAATTTCTTTGTATAAGTCATGAGGTATAACACTAGCACTGGCACCCATATCACATAAGCCATGATAACAACGATCTCCTATTTTAACAGAAGTAACAGACATTCCTACGAAAGATCTAGATTTATATTTAGCACAAAGTTTATCAAATCTAGTAGTCTCATCACGGAAATGAATAACATGCCCATCAATATTATCAGACAAGAGATCTTTAACAATAGCAATATTAGGTTCAACTTTAATTTTCTCAGGAGGTGTATAGGTTCTAATATTGCTTTTACGAACCACAGTTGAAGCTTTAGCATGATCTTTTATCCTAACAGGAAAAGGTGGTTTCTCAACATAAGCAGTAGGAACAATAGGATCATTATAAGTGACAATCTTTTCTTCAACTTTAATAGGTGCAACTACTTTTACTTCAATGAGAGGATGATATTTAAACCACTTCTCCCTAGGGAGATCAACATGAGTAGCAAAAGATTCACAGAAAGAAGCTACTATTTTAGAGTCAAGTCCATATTTAGTGCTAAATTTACGGAAAACATCGATATCCATAAAATATTTAACACAATCAAACTTAGGTGTCATACCTGACTCCTTACCTTCATCGAGGTCCCAATCTTCAGAGTTGCTTTTAATTCTTTCCAATAAATCCCATTTGAATTCAATAGTCTTCATCATAAAAGAGCCCACACAAGAAGTATCGAGCATGGTGCGATTGCTATCAGAAAGCTGAGCATATAAATTTTGAATAATTATTTCTCTTGAGAGCTCATGATTGGGGCATGAATATAACATTGATTTAAGACTCCCCAAGCTTGAGCGATGCTTTCTCCTTCGCGAGGCCAAAAATTGTATATATAATTGCGATCACGATGAACAAGATGCATAGGATAAAACTTATGATGAAATTCCAATTTCAATCGTTTGTAGTTCCATGATCCCATATCATCACATAGCCTATACCATGTCAATGCATCTCCCTACAAAGATAAAGGGAATACCTTCTTCTTAATAACATCATCGGGCACACCTGCAAGCTTAAATAATCCACAAAGTTCATCCACATATATTAGGTGCTCATCAGGATGCATTGTTCTGTCTCCTGCAAAAGGATTAGCTAGTAGTTTTTCTATCATACCCGAAGGAATTTCAAGGTAGACATTTTCATTTTTGTTTTCATTTTTAGTAGGTTTAGTAGGTTGAGGAGCAACTCATTGCTCTACTGGTCGAGGTGAAGATACCCCGAACAAGCCCCTCAGAGGATTACTTTCCATAGGAACAAGTGACAGTAAATTTCAGCACACTATATAAGTTTTTCCTTACCAAATTCCACCTACAAAAGGCGCTTCACTCCCCGGCAGCGGCGCTAGAAAAGAGTCTTGATGACCCACAAGTATACGGGATCTATTGTAGTCCTCTCGATAAGTTAGAGTGTCGAACCCAACGAGGACCAGAAGGAAATGATAAGCGGTTTTCAACAAGGTATTCTCTGCAAGCACTCAAATTATAGGTAACATATAGTTTTGTGATAAGATAATTGGTAACGAGCAACAAGTAAAAAAAGTAAATAAAGTGCAGCAAGGTGTCCCAATCCTTTTTGTAGCAAAGGACAAGCCTGGACAAACTCTTATATAGAGAAAAGCGCTCCCGAGGACACCAGGGAATATCGTCAATCTAGGTTTCATCACGTTCATATGATTCGCGTTCGATACTTTGATAATTTGGTTTGCGGGTGGACCGGTGCTTGGGTACTGCCCTTACTTGGACAAGTATCCCACTTATGATTGACCTCTATTACAAGCATCCGTAACTACAACAAAAGTATTAAGGGAAACCTAACCATAGCATGAAACATATGGATCCAAATCAGCCCCTTACGAAGCAACGCATAAACTAGGGCTTAATCTTCTATCACTCTAGCAACCCATCATCTACTTATTACTTCCCAATGCCTTCCTCTAGGCCCAATTAATGGTGAAGTGTCATGTAGTCGACGTTCACATAACACCACTAGAGGAGAGACAACATACATCTCATCAAAATATCGAATGAATACCAAATTCACATGACTACTAATAGCAAGACTTCTCCCATGTCCTCAGGAACAAACGTAACTACTCACAAAGCATATTCATGTTCATAATCAGAGGGGTATTAATGTGCATATAGGATCTGAACATATGATCTTCCACCAAATAAACCAACTAGCATCAACTACAAGGAGTAATTAACACTACTAGCAACCCACAGGTACCAATCCCGGACTTGGCGGCAAGAATTGGATACAAGAAATGAACTAGGGTTCGAGAGGAGATGGTGCCGGTGAAGATGTTGATGGAGATTAACCCCCTCCCGATGAGAGGATCGTTGGTGATGATGATGGCAATGATTTCCCCCTCCCGGAGGGAAGTTTCCTCGGCAAAACAGTTCCGCCGGAGCCCTAGATTGGTTCCGCCAAGGTTACGCCTCGTGGCGGTGGAGTCTCGTCTGGAAATATGGCTTATGATTTTTTTCCTTATCGAAAGACTCCATATAGCAGAAGATGGGCATCGGAGGACCACCAGGGGGCCCACGAGGTAGGGGGCGCGCCCCCTCCCTCGTGGGCAGGGTGTGGCCCCCTCTGGAACTTCTTGTGCTCATTATTTATTATATATTCTGAAAATAACTTCTATGAAGTTTCAGAACTTTTGGAGCTATGCTGAATAGGTCTCTAATATTCGCTCCTTTTCCAGCCCAGAAGCCCAGAAGCCCAGCTGCCGGCATTCTCCCTCTTGATGTAAACCTTGTAAAATAAGAGAGAATAGGCATAAGTATTGTGACATAATGTGTAATAACAGCCGATAATGCAATAAATATCGATATAAAAGCATGATGCAAAATGGATGTATCAGTGAACAAAGCATTGGGAGAGCGCCAGCAGTGGCTGCGCACTTGAGCTGATCTGCTGAGCTGAAGGTAATAACGCACTTGGACGACCTGAGCGGGCGTGTGGCCTCGAGCTTGGGGAAGACCGTGTTCACCTCGCGAGCAAACTGCTTGAAGATACACTGTGAGGCTGGGGCTTGAGCTCCGCCCAAGATGCAGGCGATAGCACACAGCTCCTAGAAGCCCCTAGCCCCCTCGTCTTGGTGATGGTCATCGTTCCTTCTTGGTGGCAGCAGTGGAGGAAGCCCAACATTGCTGTGAGGACGGTCCTCGCAAGGCTGATCCCTCCAGGGACCTTCGCGAGGCTGATCTTGCCAGCGGTCCTCACGAGGCCGGTCGCGCCACTCCTGGCGTGGGCCCCGGTCGTCCCAGCGTCCTCGACCGTGTCCTCCTCCTCGGCCGTAGCCTCGGTCGTTGCGCTCGGGGCATCGACCGAAGCATCCGTCGCGCATGGCTCTGAGCTCTTGGCAATCGTTGGTGTTGTGGCTATGTATGTTGTGGAAGGCGCAGAACGGTCGGCTGCCCTTGGATGACTCAGGCTGGTCCCTACCGCGCTTTGTGTCCGGCTCTGCCGCGAGCACGGCGACTCCCTTGCGCCTCACGTCCTTGGCCTTGGATTTCTTCTCCTCTGGGTCGGCAGCCGGGAGCTCGAGAAGGGAAATGCGCCCTTCCTCAGCCCTTGCGCACTTGGTCGCTAGGTTGAACAGCTCCAGGGATGTTGAGGGAGTCCCGAATTAGGGCGTCTCCGGACAACCGGACTATATCCTTTGGCTGGACTGTTGGACTATGAAGATACAAGATTGAAGACATCGTCTCATGTCCAGGTAGGACTCTACTTGGCATGGAAGGCAAGCTAGGCAATACGGATATGTATGTCTCCTCCTTTGTAACCGACCTTGTGTAACCCTAGCCCCTCCGGTGTCTATATAAATCGAGGGGTTTTAGTCCGTAGGACAACATACAATCATACCATAGGCTAGCTTCTAGGGTTTAGCCTCTCTGATCTCGTGGTAGATCAACTCTTGTAATACTCATACCATGAAGAACAATCAAGTAGGACATAGGGTATTACCTCTATCAAGAGGGCCCGAACCTGGATAAACATCGTGTCCCCTACCTCCTGTTACCATCCGCCTTAGACGCACAGTTCGAGACCCCCTACCCGAGATCCGCCGGTTTTGACACCGACATTGGTGCTTTCATTGAGAGTTCCACTGTGTCGTCACCATAAGGCTCGATGGCTCCCTCGATCATCGCCAGCGATGCGGTCCAGGGTGAGGCTTTCCTGCCCGGACAGATCTTCATATTCGGCGGCTTTGCACTGCGGGCCAATTCGCTTGGCCATCTGGAGCAGATTGAGAGCTACACCCCTGGCCATCAGGTCAGATTTGGAAACTTGAACTACACGGCCGATATTCACGGAGACTTGATCTTCGACGGATTTGAGCCCATGCCGGATGCGCCGCACAGTCATGATGAGCAGGACGTAACTCTACCGTCGGACAGTGTCACTGCGGGCCAATTCGCTTGGCCATCTGGAGCAGATTGAGAGCTACACCCCTGGCCATCAGGTCAGATTTGGAAACTTGAACTACACGGCCGATATTCACGGAGACTTGATCTTCGACGGATTTGAGCCCATGCCGGATGCGCCGCACAGTCATGATGAGCAGGACGTAACTCTACCGTTTGGGAGATCGCATCCATAGCTACTCCGGCTTTTAATCTGGAGCAAGTCGCGCCATCCGAGAGCGGATGGATGGACCCCACCATGGAGGCCGCACTCTCAGCGACGATAGAGCCGGATACTGACTTTGCCCCTTACGAGAGCCGTGTTGCCGCACCACTGGATTCATCGCCGGCCACGGACTCCGAGCTGCTCGTATCCGTGCCCGTCGAGTCCGACTAGGCACCGATAATGGACTTCACCTCCTCGTATATCTTTCAGCACTCACCTTTTGGAGATGTGCTAAATTCATTAAGGTCTCTCTCCCTGTCAGGAGAACCTTGGCCGAACTATGTCCGGCTAGAATGGGATGCGGACGATGAAGAAATTCGCTCCCACCCACCACCCACTTAGTAGCCACTGTCGACGACTTAACCGACATGCTCGACTTCGGCTCCGAAGACTTCAACGGTATGGACGACGAAGCCGGAGACGAACAGGATCCACCGCCCTCGGGGCACTGGACCGCCACCTCATCTATATATATGGTGGACACCCCCAAAGAAGACAATGGCGAGGAGAAAGCGGAGGATGACCGCTCCAAGAAGCAACCCAAGCGCCGACGTCAGCGGCGCCGCTCTAAGTCCTGCCAAAGTAAGAGCAGCGATACCGACACAGGAGATAATAACACTCCGGATAGCGCCGAAGACAACAACAATCCCCTCTAGCACGGCGAAGAGCTGGAGGACGAACAAGCTAGCCCTCCAGAGCAGGCAGCAGATGGAGAACCAGAGGAGGACAATTACATGCCTCTCTCCGAAGACGAGGCGAGCCTCGGCGATGACAAATTTATCGTGCCTGCGGACCCCGTCGAGCAAGAGCGCTTCAAGCGCTGACTTATGGCCACGACGAATAGCCTAAAGAAGAAACAACAACAGCTTCAAGCTGATCAAGACTTGCTAGCAGATAGATGGACCGAAGTCCTTGCGGCCAAGGAGCATGAACTCGAGCGCCCGTCCAAGAGTTACCCACAACGCAGGTTGCTACCTCACCTCGAGGAGGAAGAATTCAAACCTCATTCACCAATGTACAATGCGGCTGACCGGCCACTACGCGTCCGAGCCAGAGAGGCGTTTTAGCCCAAAGTCCAGCCCGCACCCCGTCACCACTCAGTCAAAGATACTAAGGCCTGGGGCACACAAAGGACCTGCAAGACATCTTGGACAACAAGGCAAAAATCGCAAGGTCAATATACGGGACACGAACACGTGTGCCCAAACGGGATGATGATCGTCGCGTCGGATACACCAAGAGTAAATCCGGCCGGGCCGAATACAGCAGACAAGAATCATAGGAACTATGTCGGGATATAGCCTGGCATAGAGGTGCCACACACCCCCTATGCTTCACTGATGAAGTTATGAATCACGAATTCCCGGAGGGTTTCAAACCCGTAAATATCGAATCATACGATGGCACAACAGATCCCGCGGTATGGATTGAGGATTTCCTCCTTCACATCCACATGGCTCGCGGTGACGATCTACATGCCATCAAGTACCTCCCACTAAAACTGAAAGGACCAGCTCAGCATTGGCTGAATAGCTTGCCAGCAGATTCCATCGACAGTTGGGGATTTGGAAGATGCATTTCTTGACAACTTCCAGGGCACTTATGTGCGGCCACCGGATGCTGATGACTTGAGCCACATAGCCCAGCAGCCAGGGGAATCGGCCAGACAATTCTGGACACGGTTCCTGACTAAGAAAAATAAAATTGTAGACTGTCCGGATGCAGAAGCCCTAGCGGCATTCAAGCATAACATCCGCGACGAGTGGCTCGGACACCACCTCGGCCAGGAGAAACCGAAATCTATGACAGCCCTCACAACACTCATGACCCGCTTTTGCGCGGGCGAGGATAGCTGGCTGGCTCGCAGCAACAACACATCAAGGAATCCGGATACCTCGGATACCAAAGACGTTAATGGTAGGCAGCATCGTAATAGACCAAAGTGTCACAATAATGGCGATAACACCAAAGATATGACAGTCAATGCCGGATTCAAAGGCTCTAGATCCGGTCAGCGGAAAAAGCCATTCAAAAGAAATACTCCGGCTCTGTCCAGACTGGATCGCATACTGGATCGCTCGTGTCAAATCCACGGCACCCCTGACAAGCGAGCCAATCACACCAACAGAGAATGCTCGGTGTTCAAGAAGGCCGGCAAATTAAATGCCGAAAACAAGGACAAGGGGCTACATAGCGATGATGATGAGGAGCCCCGGCCGCCAAACCCAGGAGGACAGAAGGGGTTTCCCCCACAAGTGAAGACAGTGAACATGATATACACAACCCACATTCCCAAGAGGGAGTGGAAGAGTGCACTAAGGGACGTCTATGCGATGGAGCCCGTCGCCCTGAAGTTCAACCCATGGTCTGCTTGTCCGATCACCTTCGATCACAGGGACCACCCCACTAGCATCCGTCATGGCGGATCCACCGCATTGGTCCTAGACCCCATCATTGACGGATTTCACCTCACTCGAGTCCTTATGGACGGCGGCAGTAGCCTGAACCTGCTTTATCAGGATACAGTGTGAAAATGGGTATCGATCCCTCAAGGATCAAACCCAGCAAAACCACCTTTAAAGGCGTCATCGCAGGTGTAGAGGCCCATTGCACAGGCTCAATCACACTGGAAGTGGTCTTCGGATCACCGGACAACTTTCAAAGCGAAGAGTTAATCTTCGACATCGTTCCATTTCGCAGTGGCTATCACGCACTGCTCGGACGGACAGCATTACGCATACCTCAAGCTCAAGATGCCAGGACCTCGTGGGGTCATAACAGTAAATGGAAACACAGAACGCTCGCTCTGTACGGAAGAGCACACTGCGGACCTTGCAGCAGAGGCACAAAGCAGCATGTTTAGGCAGGCCACTCATTCAGTGTTACAGCCCCCAGACACCTTCAAGCGAGTCCGGAACAATCTGCAACAGGATCGCCTGGCGCGATCAGCGTTCGCCTAGCAATCCGGCCCCCGTCCCAGTCCCAGTGCAGCGACGAAATTCGTGCCGTGCGTACATAACTACGCGTTGAAAATACCATGGACATAGGAAGGGGCACAATTAGGACACGCCCCACATTGTGGCTTAACCACACCAGGGGTGATATACCTGTGACATTCTTTTTCTCTTTCAGGGCCTAAGTTTTCGGAAGCCCTTTCTGGCAGTCCGATTGCCGGACACATTCCGGAAGCAACAACCAAGGCTGCAAGAAGCTAAGACAAACACGGGAACCGCCAGCTGGTCTCTAGTACTACTTGATATACCCACTTTTTACTATTTATGCCTAGCTTGCCTTGGGATAGGGCATTTTGAATTGTCCTACTTCATGCTTATTGCATACTTGTACCAGTACGCTTCGACGTATTATTCAAATAAATGCATATTATTAATCTGT
This sequence comes from Triticum monococcum, assembly GCA_034509565.1. Lineage (NCBI taxonomy): Eukaryota > Viridiplantae > Streptophyta > Magnoliopsida > Poales > Poaceae > Triticum > Triticum monococcum. The sequence goes on along the minus strand of CM067843.1, from coordinate 92,919,799 downwards.
CATTACATTATTGAAGTTTTTCTCTTTCTCTTATATGTCCATTTACGACATTCCACACCTGCCCGTTCGGGTACGGTCAGTACGCCAGGGGCTCTCGTTTACCCCGTAGTACGGCTCAAGAAGTCCGAACACTTTCGACAGTGCGGCACCCTGAACTTATAGCATTATATGCATCAACTCCGAATCATGTCTTGGGTCAAATGTTGGGTTGCCCGGCTCCCATGCTTTGGTACCTTACGTTCCGCTATATCGGCTAAGGTAGCGGTGGGAGAACTACTGCGATTGTGTCCCGGTTCTTCCGGACGAGCACCTCAGTAGAGAAAGCCAAAAACTGACTGTCATGATAAGGCGAGAGACTGGTCGCTGTTCGAGAGGTCTGAAGTCCTTAAAGACTTTTTCCGCTTCGGGCGAATAGTCGGCCTTGTCCGGCTTAGGCGTGTATAGCGCCCCAAATTCGGCCTTCCGAATACCGGGGGCTTCGCCAAAAATTTAAAATCATAGACTTCTATGGCTAAGTGAGAGTGTTCAAGCATTATAGTCCGATTCCCTGGTTCGTTGCGCTGAGCACCTCCCTCGAAGGACCCAAAATTTGGGTATAGAGTGTTCAGATTTACCCCGAACACCACAGTACTAGTTACATGGGGGCAGAAGCCGATGATTGGCCAACTCTCGGATTTTATAAACGGCCGCACAGAAGGTAATATTTTAAATTAAGAAAGTCTTGCATGGTGCAAAAGAACTCGTTTCATATTACAGGATCACATGTGCATGTTCACTCAAAAATTACATCCTTGGCACACTCATCTGCCACTAAGCGGGACCCCTTCAGGACGCTCTCACAGTAATTCTCGGGGCGGCGATGCTCCTTGCCCTCCAGCGGCCCCTCCTTCACAAGCTTCACGGCATCCAGCTTCGCCCAGTGCACCTTCGCCCGGGCAAAAGCTCGGCGTGCACCTTCGATGCATATGAATCGCTTGATGACTTGAAGATGTGGGCAGGTTTCCACCAGCCGCCTCACCAGACCGAAGTAGCTGCCGGACAGGGGCTCGCCAGGCCACATCCGGACTATAAGGCCCCTCATGGCCTGTTCGGCCGCCTTGTGAAGTTCGACCAACTGCTTCAGCTGGTCGCTCAAGGACACGGGGTGTTCGGTCCCAGTATACTAAGACCAGAAAAACTTCTCCACTGAGCTCCCCTCCTTAGCCCGGTAAAACTCCGCGGCATCCAGCACACTGCGGGGAAGATCTGCAAACGCTCCTGGAGAGCTCTGAACTCGGGTAAGAAAAAGGAAAGTCTCCTTCACATGCTTGCTATGCATATTGAATGCCTTACCCGCTGCTATCTTCTTTGCCGCATCAATCTCCTGGAGGGGCTTGTGGGCTTCGGCCTTGGCGCTCCAGACGCTTTCAAGCACCTGCGTGAGCTCGGACTCCCGCGTCTTGGTGTCAAGCTCAAACGACTCATGCTTTTTGGCGAGAGCCTCAAGCTCTTGCTGCACCTCGCCCACTCGGGCTTCTTGTTTCTCCCATTCAGCAGGTTCTTTGGCCGCTTAGTCTTCGGCCACGGACAATGCCTTCCTCAGGGTCTCCACCTCGGTCATGGCCCCTGACAAATTCTTGATGATCCTATTACTTTACACCGATCTTCTTTTTACCTATATAAATTGGGGTATATCTTACCTTTGCTCCCTTCGAGATGCCCCTTGGTAAGGCCGAGCTCGTCCTCGGTCCGCTTCAAGGCCTACTTCAGCGCAGAGACCTCCGTAGTACGTGCGGCAGCGGCCAGCAGGGAAGCCTGCACATACACATAGACATAGTCTAATTGGACTCCTGAGTTATTATTTGATACTCTATTCGGCTTTTCTTCGCGAACGCCGAACAGAGCATCAGGGGCTACTATCTATGCGGTAATATTTTTATATTTTGAATGCTTACCTCAAAGCCTGTTAGGATGCTGGCACAAGCTTCGGTCAGTCCATTCTTGGCGGACTGAACCTTCTTAACCACCGCACTCATGATAGTGCGGTGTTCTTCATCGATGGAAGCGTTGTGAAGTGCTTCCAGCAAGTTGTCCGGTGCCTCTGGTTGGACAGAGGACACCGGCACGAATGGTTGGCCCCCCTTAATGGGGGACCGCCTGCCGGAGTCCGGAACCATTGAAGGTTCCGGCGCAGTGTCCGGCTGGGGCCCAAACTCGAAGCCTGTAGGAGCCTCGCTCCCTTGGTACCCAGGGTCTGGGAGGTCGCCGTGAGGCGCCCCAAGGACTGCCTCCCCTTGGGTCGATGCCTTTTGAGACACCACCTCGGCGTTGTCCGTAGGGCGAGGGGTGGAAGCCGTCGAAGGAGAACCGCTGTTCATATCCGACGACCCCAAAGAGCCGCTCGACGAGGGTACATCGAGACAAGCTCGGGCCGGACTGCATAATCAGGTTCGGCATGAGCAAAGGCAGTACAATAAAACATACCATGAAGTACTATGGTGTCCGGACACTTACGATTTCGCCAGGGGCTTGTCCCTGGGTAGCCACTCGTCGCCGCTGTCGGTGGCTGTCGTGGCACAGTCCGAAGGGAGGGTCTTTCCCTTCTTGGACCCTTCGGCCTCCCCAGATGGGTCAGCCTTCCTTTTCTTGTCTCCCTCGGCTGGGGGGGGGGGGAGAATTTTTCTCCTCCTCCTCCTCGTTTCCGTGGGAGGAGTGCGCGTCGGACTCATCGGATGATGAGTCCGACAGAACCATCTTGCGCCGGAGACCCTTTCGGGTCCCGGCGGCCTTCTTCTTGGCCGTCTTTTCCGGCACCTTGTAAGGTGCCGGGGTCAGCATCTTCGTTAGAAGAGCGTTTTCTGGATCTTCGGGCAGGGGGCTGGGCAATCAAGCTGCTCCGCTGTCTTTATCCAGTCCTGTTAATGACATAAAACCTTAGATCCAGCACATAACTAAGCCGGGGCACATAAATACCGTGAGTGATGTAAAATCCTACCGGATGGGCGCGGCGCTTTGCGCTGAGTCCGCGGTCCTCGGTGAGGGAGGGAGGCATCTCGGCGCCCTTGAACATCACCTTCTAAAAGTCCTCGTGCGTCGTGCCGTAGAGCTCTCGCAGCGTCTGGTGTTGGGCCGAGTGGAAGTCCCACAAAACAAATGCCCGTTGTTGGCACGGAAGGATCCGGCGGAAGAGCATAACCTGGACCACGTTGACGAGCTTGATTTTCTTGTTCGTCATGTTCTGGATGCAGGTCTGGAGTCCGGTCAGCTCTACCAAAGAACCCCAGGACAGACCCTTCGTTTTCCAGGAGGTGAGCTGCGTGGGGATTCTGGATCGAAATTTGGGGGCTGCCACCCAGTTGGAGTCGCGCTGCTCGGTGATGTAGAACCACCCCGATTGCCACCCCTTTATGGTATCCACGTAGGTGCCCTCGAGCCAGGTGACATTAGGCATCTTGCCCACAATGGCGCCTCCGCATTCTGCTTGCTGACCACCCACCACCTTCGGTTTGACATTGAAGGTTTTCAGCCATAGGCCGAAGTGGGGCCTGATGCGGAGGAAGGCCTCGCACACGGTGATAAACGCTGAGATGTTGAGGATGAAGTTGGGGGCCAGATCATGGAAATCCAGCCCGTAGTAGAACATGAGCTCACGGACAAACGGGTGGAGAGGAAATCCCAGTCGGCGGATGAAATGGGTAAGGAAGACTACCCTCTCATGGGGTTCGGGCATTGGGACGATCTGTCCCGCATTCGGCAGCTGGTGCGCGATATTCACGGGAACGTATCCGGCTTCCCGTAACTTTTTGATGTTCTCCACCGTGACGGAGGAGACCATCCACTTACATCCTGCTCCAGACATGCTTGGAGTGGTTGGAGAAGAAGAACGCAAGCTTGGGCGCTAGAGCTCGAGTGTGCGGGAATTGGTAAGCGAGAAGGAAGAAGGCGTGGGTGAAAAAGTAGATCTTTGTCCCTTTATATGGGCGGAGGAGGCGATGAGTCTCCCTACTTGCCTGGCAAAACTGCTTATTCCCCAAAAGCCGTAATTGATGGCACGGTTGGGTTACCCATGTCCGTATTAATGAGAATCCCATGATAAGGGGAACACGATCTCTGCTTTGACAAGACGTATCAAGAAAACCGCCTCGCGATATGTGCAGAGATGGTTGAGAAAAGCGGTTCGAATAATAACCGGGCCATGGAGTGATGTCATAGTATCGAAACATGTCAGCAGATTAGATTTGTGGAAGTATTGTTCTCTCTACGGTGGTATGTGGAACTTATTTTGCAGGGTCGGACACTATCCTTGTATTCAAACTCTTCCATGATGTATTCGGAGGAGGAACCCGCCTTGCAATGCCGAAGACAACACTGCGTGCCGGACTCATCATCATTGAAGCCAGGTTCAGGGGCTACTGAGGGAGTCCCGGATTAGGGGGTCTCCGAAGAACCGGACTATATCCTTTGGCCGGACTGTTGGACTATGAAGATACAAGATTGAAGCCTTCGTCTCTTGTCCGGGTAGGACTCTACTTGGCGTGGAAGGCAAGCTAGGAAATACGGATATGTATGTCTCCTCCTTTGTAACCGACCTTGTGTAACCCTAGCCCCCTCCGTTGTCTATATAAATCGGAGGGTTTTAGTCCATAGGACAACATACAATCATACCATAGGCTAGCTTCTAGGGTTTAGCCTCTCTAATCTCGTGGTAGATCAACTCTTGTAATCTTCCTCTTCCTCGTCTTCAGGGGAAGAGTGCGCCGCAGAGTCATCGGACGGTGAGTCCGACAACGCCTGGCGTCGGGAACTCTTTTAGGTTCCCTTGGCCTTCTTGGTCTTCTCCGGCACCTTATAAGGGGCCGGAGTCAGCATCTTTGCCATAAGAGCGTCTGCGGGGCCTTCGGGCAAAGGAGCCGGACAGTCGATCTGTCCGGCCGTCTTCTGCCAGTCCTGTCGATGGTATGGGAGTTTAGACCCCGCATAGAGTCAATCTATATGAAAAAATAAGTATCCTGTGAAAGGTAAAGCAGCTTACCGCACTAGCTTGGCGCTTCGCGCTGAATCCGCGATCCTCAGTAATAGGGGGGTGGGACCTCCGCGCTTTTGAACAGCACCCTCCAGGCGTCTTCATGAGTCGTGTCAAAAAGCCTGTTCAGAGTTCGGTGCTGCGCCGGATTGAACTCCCACAAGTTGAACTCCCATTGTTGGCACGGGAGTATCCGGCGGATGAGCATAACTTGGAGTATGTTGACAAGCTTGAGCTTCTTGTCCACCATGTTTTGAATACATGTTTGGAGTCAGGTCAGCTCTTTCGAATTACCCCAGGACAGGCCTTTCTCTTTCTAGGAGGTGATCCGCGTGGGGATGCGAGATCAGAACTCGGGGGCTGCTGCCCATGCAGGGTCGAGCCACCCCTTTATGGTTTCCACAAAGGAGCCCTCGAGCCATGTTATGTTGGGCATCTTGCCCACCATGGCGCCTCCGCACTCCGCCTGGCAGTCGCCCAGCACCTTCGGCTTGACATTGAAGGTCTTCAGCCATAAGCCGAAGTGGGGCTTGTTGCGGAGGAAGGCCTCGCACACGATGATAAACGCCATGATGTTGAGGATGAAGTACGGGGCCAGATCGTGGAAATCCAGGCCGTAATAGAACATGAGCCCCCGGATGAATGGATGGAGAGGGAATCCCAGTCCACGGAGGAAGTGGGTGAGGAATACTACCCTCTCATGGGGCCCGGGGGTGGGGACGAGCTGCCCCTCATCTGGGAGCCGGTGCGTGATGTCGTCAGGCAGGTATCCGGCTCTCCTCAGTTTCTTGATGTCACCCTCCATGACAGAGGAGACCATCCACTTGCCTCCCGCTCCGGACATGATTGGAGAAGGTCGAGGTGGGAAGTGCAGACTTGGGCACTAGAGCTCGAGTGTGCGAAAACGGATGAGCAAAGGAGGAAGAAGGCGTGGATAGAAAGGTGAATCCTTATCCCTTTATATGGGCTGACGAAACTAAGCGTCCCCACTTGCCTGTTAAAACTTGCTTATCCCCCAAGCGCCACAATTGATGGCGCGGTTGGGTTACCCACACCCGTATTGATGAGAATACCGTAATAAGGGGACACGATCTTTGCTTTGACAAGACGTGTCGAAAAAACTGCCTCGCATTATGTGCGGGGCTGGTTAAAAGAAACGGTTCGAATAATCACCGGGCCATGACATAACATCATGCTGCCAAAACAAGCCATCAAATTAGATCTGCGAAAATATTATTCTCTCTACGGTGGAATGTGGAACTTATTTTGCAGGGTCGGACACTATCCTCGTATTCAAATTCTTCTGATGTATTCGGAGAAGGAACCCGCCTTGCAATGCCGAAGACAATACCGCGCGCCGGACTCATCATCATTGAAGCCTGGTTCAGGGGCTACTGAGGGATTCCTGCATTAGGGGGTCTCCGGACAGCCGAACTATCTCCATTGGCCGGACTGTTAGACTATGAAGATACAAGATTGAAGACTTCGTCTCGTGTCCGGATGGGACTCTACTTGGCGTGGAAGGCAAGCTAGACAATACGTATATGGATATATCCTCCTTTGTAACTGACCTTGTGTAACCCTAACCCTCTCTGGTGTCTATATAAATCGAAGGGTTTTAGTCCGTATGACAACAACCATAACATACAATCATACCATAGGCTAGCTTCTAGGGTTTAGCCTCTCTGATCTCATGGTAGATCTACTCTTGTACTACCCATATCATCAATATTAATCAAGCAGGACGTAGGGTTTTACCTCCATCAAGAGGGCCCGAACCTGGGTAAAACATCGTGTCCCCTGCCTCCTGTTACCATCCGGCCTAGACCCACAGTTTGGGAAACCCTACCCGAGATCCGCTGGTTTTGACACCGACACCCCCTTTCCCACAGATCCCCATCCCCATCCCCCACTCCAAAGCGTCGCAGCCTAAGCCCAGCTACACTTCCCGTGGAGCTCGAGGAGCGACTGGCCCAAAAGATGTGTATAGCGGTCTCTTCACCCGACGTCGCCGAGGAAGCTGACGACCATTACTAGCGGCGGGCAATCAAGCAGCGGGCTAGAGTATGCGGTCATGTCTTGTCCGCCGGCTACGACATCGAGGTCATCGATAGGGATGACCTTAGGCGGGCTATGACACAAGTTAAGTGGCCCACACCCAACCCCTCAGGTTCAACCGCCGTTGATCTCATCCATGGCCCCGCCGCTGATCTCCTCTCGCTCGTTGTCAACAATTTTCCATTCTACATCGCCATCGAGCCCCTTTTATCATTTCTGAAGGACACGTTATGCGACGTTGGCTTGGGATCCATAGCTTCCAAGTCAGACCACATCGATGGCGACCAAGAGGAGGGCACCCTCTCCGGCTCTTCCAAGGGGAAAGAGCCCATCTGCTCTTCCAAGGGGAAAGCGCCCGTCTGCGATATTAGGGAGGGCACCCTACAGTCGTGCTCTTCCAAGGGGAAGGAGCCCATCTACGACAACATGGAGCGCATCCAAGGTCTGTGCTCTTCCCATAGGAACGAGCGCATCTATGACAAGTGAGTAAACCCAAGATTTGTTTTGTCGTGCCTCTTCACAGGGGGGAACCCATGATTTGTTTTACCGAGTGCCTTTTGTAGTGTAGTGAGAATATGTCTAGTTTTAATTGCTATATCTGGTTGTTTGCAGTATGCCTTGTTTATTTCAATAGTTCACAATGTGATGCTCTATATGTGCAATTATTTACTGTGTAGTACATTTCATCAATCCAGTTTTAAACATATCGATAGGAATGTGTCGGGGGATGTACCTCGCGCAGGCAACAGAACCCGGATCCTTTTTAAAAACGACGGGGCCGTCATCGCCCCTCAAGCCGGCTCGCACTTGGCCGGGTTGCTCGAACTGGTCAAGCCCCTCGACCCGGCCTAATCCTCAACTCGACCCCAACAACCAGCTCAAGACATCCGAGCCCGGCATACCAAGACTTCTCCGACAAGCCAGCTCCTCCCTTGGCGTGTTCTCCAATGATGACCCACAAGTGTAGGGGATCTATCGTACCTTTTCGATAAGTAAGAGTGTGGAACCCAACGAGGAGTTGAAGGAAATGAGAAGAAGTTTTCAGTAAGGTGTTCTCTGCAAGCACTGAAATTATCGATAACAAGTAGTTTTGTGATAAGGTAATTTGTAACGAGTAGCAAATAATAAAGGTAAATGAGGTGCAGGAAGATGGCCCAATCCTTTTTGTAGCAAAGGACAATCCTGGACAAACTCTTATATGAATTAAAGTACTCCCGAGGACACATGGGAATTATTGTCAAGCTAGTTTTCATCACGATCATACGATTCGCGTTTGGTACTTTGATAATTTGATATGTGGGTGGACCGGTGCTTGGGTGCTGTCCTTACTTGGACAAGCATCCCACTTATGATTAACTCCTATTGCAAGCATCCGCAAATACAAAAAAAGTATTGAGGTAAACCTAACCATAACATGAAACATATGGATCCAAATAAGCCCCTTACGAAGCAACGCATAAACTAGGGTTTAAGCTTCAGTCACTCTAGCAACCCATCATCTACTTATTACTTCCCAATGCCTCCCTCTAGGCCCAAACAATGGTGAAGTGTCATTTAGTCGACGTTCACATGACACCACTAGAGGGATCACAACATACATCTCATCAAAATATCGAACGAATACCAAATTCACATGACTACTAATAGCAAGACTTCTCCCATGTCCTCGGGAACAAACGTAACTACTCACAAAGCATATTCATGTTCATAATCATAGGGGTATTAATATGCATAATGGATCTGAACATATGATCTTCCACCAAGTAAACCAAGTAGCATCAACTACAAGGAGTAATCAACACTACTAGCAACCCATAGGTACCAATCTGAGGTTTGGATACAAAGATTGCATACAAGAGATGAACTAGGGTTTGAGAGGAGATGGTGCTAGTGAAGATGTTGATGGATATTGACCCCCTCCCGATGAGAGGATCGTTGGTGATGACGATGGTGATGATTTCCCCCTCCCGGAGGGAAGTTTCCCCGGCAGAACAGCTCCGCCAGAGCCCTAGATTGGTTCCGCCAAGGTTCTGCCTCGTGGCAGCAGAGTCTCATCCCGAAAGCTTGCTTATGATTCTTTTTTCCTCAACGAAAGACTCCATATAGCAGAAGATGGGCATCAGGGAGCCACCAGTGGGCCCACGAGGCAAGGGGGCGCCCCCCCACCCTCGTGGCCTGGGTGTGGCCCCCCTCTGGTATTTCTTGCACTCAATATTTTTTATATATTCTAAAAAGTGCTCCTGTGGAGTTTTAGGACTTTTGGAGATATGCAGAATAGGTCTCTAATATTTGCTCCTTTTATAGCCCAGAATCCCAGCTGCTGGCATTCTCCCTCTTTATGTAAACCTTGTAAAATAAGAGAGAATAGGCATAAGTATTGTGACATAATGTGTAATAACAGCCCATAATGCAATAAATATCGATATAAAAGCATGATGCAAAATGGACGTATCAACTCCGCAAGCTTAGACCTTGCTTGTCCTCAAGCGAAAGCCGAAATCGAAGAATATGTCCACACGTTTAGAGATATAGGTGTCGATAAAAATAAAATATGGACATGAGGGCATCATGATCATTCTTAGAACACCAACACATATTTATATTGTCATATGATATCTTATGGTAAAGTAACAATTCAATCACACTTTCAAGTATGAATGATAAACTTCATTGAGAACCAACAAACTCTAATCTCAGTTATTAAGGCAATTGCAATTTATCATACATAGGAAAGAGTCAATATAAGAGCTTTACAGCAAGTCCACATACTCAACCATCTTTTAGTCTTTTACAATTGCTAACACTCACGCAATATTTATGGGTATGAAGTTTTAATCGGACATAGAGAAAGATAGGGGCTTATAGTTTTGCCTCCCAACATCTTACCTCAAGGGTAATGTCAACAATAATAGTTCATGAAAACTCACATCCAATTAGCTATATATATCAGGATCTTTCCAACGCATTGTGTTTGCCAAAGGATAAAATGTAAAAAGGAAATGTGAAGATCACCATGACTCTAATGTAAGGTAGAAGGTAAAAGTGAAAGATACGCCCTTCACAGAGGGAAGCAGAGGTTGTCATGAGCTTTTATGGATGGATGCACAAAATCTTAATGCAAAAGAACATCACTTTATATTGCCACTTGTGATATGGACCTTTATTATGCAGTCCATCGCTTTTATTTCTTCCATATCACAAGATCGTATAAAGCTTATTTTCTCCGCACTAATAAGTCATACATTTTTAGAGAGCAATTTTTATTGCTTGCACCAAGGACAACTTACTCGAAGGATATTACTCAATCCATAGGTAGATATGGTGGACTCTCATGGCAAAACTGGGTTTAGGGACATTTGGAAGCACAAGTAGTATCTCTACTTGGTGCAAAGGAATTGGCTAGCCAGAGAGGGAAAGGCAAGCTCAACATGTTGGATGATCCATGACAATATAACTTATCTCAGATATAAGAAAACATAACCCATTACATTGTCTTCCTTGTCCAACGTCAACTCTTAGCATGTCATACTTTAATGAGTGCTCTCAATCATAAAAGATGTCCAAGATAATATATTTATATGTGAACCTCTCTTTCTTTATTACTTCCTATTCATTGCAACAATGACCAAAACTATCTTTGTCAACCCTCAACAACTTTTATTCATCATACTCTTTATATGTGAGCTCATTACTCTCCATAAGATCCATATGATCTCTTTATTTCTTTTTATTCTTTCTCTTTTTATTTTATTCCCTCAAGATCATAGCAAAATAATCAAGCCCTTGACTCAACACTAATCTTTATTATATAGCTCACGGACTCGACTACATAGAAGGATCATAAAGAAAAACTCACAACTAGATCATACTAATACTTTATTCTACTCAATCAAGACATTATCAAAAGGATCGAACTAAGAAAAATGGTAAAGATAAAAGTGATGGTGATACGATACTAGGGCACTCCCCCAAGCTTGGCAGTTGCCAAGGGGAGTGTCCATACCCATGTGATTATATCTCTTTTGGTGGTGAAGAAGGTGGGGTTGTTGATGATGGATAGTCGCACATTGAGCGTAAGAGGTCCTCCAACTTGCGGATAATGCCCTTGAGTGCGAAGATATGCTCCTTCAACAAAATATTTTCACGTGCGAGATACTTGTTTTGTATACGAGCTAACTCAATCATCTTGAAAGCTTCGATCTCAGTTGGGGTAAGAAGATTGTGATCAAGTTGAAGGATGTCTTCTGCTGTCGGAACTTGGTCCTCCTTGGCCTTCTTGATCCCTTCATCCTTGTTGATCTCCATAGGTTCTTCCCTCTTCAGTTCTATCTTCATTATCCAAGCATCGTTGTCACCATTGTTGGAGGAGGGGGACGACATGATGCCTGGCCTTGACAACCCTGACAGAAAACAACTCAAAACAAAGACAAGAGATATTTGCGAGATACGGTGGTTAAAACTTTCGGGAGATTATATAATGAATTTTTACCGACCAAAAGAAGTATCGTGCAAGAAAACAGAGTCCGGAGAGCACACGAGGTGCCCACGAGGCAGGGGCGCGCCCAGGGGGGTAGGGCGCGCCTTCCACCCTCGTGTGGGCCTCGTGTCCTTTCCGATCTGCTTCTTATTTTCCTATTTTATTAAATATTCCAAATCAAAGAAATATTGCCATTAGAACTATTTTGGAGTCGGTCTACTTACCGTACCACATACCTATTCCTTTTCGGAGTCTGAAATGTTCTGTAAAGTGTCCCTTATGTATTCCTCCGGGGTTACAGTTTCAATAAGATTGGTTTCAATATTTATGGGATTACCTGAGATATAATGTTTGATGCTTTGACCATTCACCACCTTCAGATTTGTGCCTTGGAAGTTGTTGATTTTTATGGCACCAGAACGATAGACCTCCTTGATAATGTAAGGACCTTCCCATTTAGAGAGAAGTTTGCCTGCAAAAAATCTTAAACGAGAGTTGTATAGCAATACATAATCACCTACATTGAACTCACGCTTTTGTATCCTTTTATCATGCCATCTTTTAACTTTTTCTTTAAACAGCTTGGCATTTTCATAAGCCTGGGTTCTCCATTCATCAAGTGAGCTAATGTCAAAAAGCCTCTTCTCACCAGCAAGTTTGAAGTCATAGTTGATCTCTTTAATAGCCCAATATGCCTTATGTTCTAATTCAAGAGGTAAGTGACATGCTTTACCATAAACCATTTTATACGGAGGCGTACCCATAGGATTCTTATATGCAATTCCGTAGGCCCATAATGCATCATCAAGTTTCCTGGACCAATTCTTTCTAGATCTATTAACAATCTTTTGCAAAATTAATTTGAGTTCTGTATTACTCAATTCTAATTGACCACTAGACTGTGGGTGATAAGGAGATGCAATTCTATGATTAACATCATACTTAGCAAGGATTTTACGAAAAGTACCATGAATAAAGTGTGAACCACCATCAGTCATTAATTATCTAGGGACTCCAAACCTCGGAAAAATAACTTCTTTAAGCATCTTAATAGAGGTGTTATGATCAGCACTACTAGTTAGAATAGCTTCTACCCACTTAGTAACATTATCAACAACAACTAAAATATGTGTAAACCCATTAGAGGAAGGAAAAGTTCCCATATAATCAAAGCCCCAAACATCAAATGGTTCAATAACAAGTTAATAATTCATAGGCATTTCTTGATGTCTACTAATATTACCAATTCTTTGGCATTCATCACAAGACAAGACAAACTTACGGGCATCCTTGAAGAGAGTAGGCCAATAAAAACCGAATTTCAATACCATATGTGCAGTTCTATCTCCAGCATGGTGTCCTCCATAAGCCTCGGAGTGACACTTGCATAGGATTTGTTCATGTTCATGCTCAGGTACACAACGTCTAATAACACCATGTACTCCTTTATAAAGATGTGGGTCATCCCAAAAGTAATGTCTTATCATAGAAGAACCTTTTCTTTTGCTGGTATGTGAAACTAGGTGGTATAAATTTAGCAACATTATAATTAGCATAATCAACATACCATGGAGCAGTTCGAGAAGCATTTATGACATTTAATTGTTCATCAGGAAAGCTATCATCAATAGGTGTGGGTCATGAAGAACATTCTCTAACCTAGACATGTTGTCTGCAACGGGGTTCTCAGCTCCCTTTCTATCAATAATATGAAAATCAAATACTTGTAGTAGGAGGACCCATCTAATAAGTCTTGGTTTAGCATCTTCCTTTTCCATAAGGTATTTAATGGCAGCATGATCAATGTGAATAGTTACTTTAGAATCAACAATATAAGGTCTGAACTTATCACAAGCAAATACAACTGCTAAAAACTATTTTTCAGTAGTAGCATAATTTCTCTTGGCATTGTCTAGAGTTGTACTATAATATTGAATAACATTTAATTTCTTATCAACTCTTTGCCCTAGAACAACACCTATAGCATAATCACTAGCATCACACATAATTTCAAAGGGTAAATTCCAATCAGGTGGCTGAACAATAGGTGTAGAAATCAATGTGTCGGTGTCAAGACCGGCAGATCTAGGGTAGGGGGTCCCAAACTGTGCGTCTAAGGCGAATGGTAACAGGAGGCGTGGGACACAATGTTTACCCAGGTTCGGGCCCTCTTGATGGAGGTAATACCCTACGTCCTCCTTGATTGTTCCTAATAATATGAGTAGTACAAGAGTTGATCTACCACGAGATCGAAGAGGCTAAACCCTAAAAGCTAGCCTATGGTATGATTGTTGTTGTTCGTCCTACGGACTAAACCTCCGGTTTATATAGACACCAGAGGGGGCTAGGGTTACACACAGTCGGTTACGAGGAAGGAGATCTACATATCCGTATTGCCAAGCTTGCCTTCCACGCCAAGGAGAGTCCCATCCAGACAAGGGACGAAGTCTTCAATCTTGTATCTTCATAGTCCAACAGTCCGGCCAAAGGATATAATCCGGCTGTCCGGATACCCCCTAATCCAGGACTCCCTCAGTAGCCCCTGAACCAGGCTTCAAGGACGATGAGTCTGGCGTGCAGATTGTCTTCGACATTGCAAGGCGGGTTCCTCCTCCGAATACTTCATAGAAGATTTTGAACACGAGGATCGTTCCGGCTCTACAAAACAAGTTCCACATACCAGTATAGAGAGAATAATATTTTCATAAATCTAATCTGCTGACGTACCCCGTAGTGTGACATCACACCACAGCCAGGTCTTTATTCGAATCATTTTTCATAACCAATCTCAGCGTGTTTCACGAGGCGGTTTCCTTGGCACGTCTTGTCGAAGCAGAGATCGTGTCCCCTTTATTACGGGATTCTCATCAATACGGACATGGTTAACCCAACCGTGCCTATTGGTAGGACTCCTAGATCTTTGGCAAGTCCCAAACGACCACGAGGAGGACGCTTGATATTCACCCTCTTTATAAAGGGGACAAGGCCTTTTCCTCTCGATCTTAATCGAATCCGCCTCCCGCCTCGAGTTCCAACACCCAAAGCTCAGGTTTAGGCACTTCAGACCTTCAACTATGTCCGGATCCAACCTTTAAGGTCGGTGGATGCCTTCCTCCGTCACGGGGGTGGACATCAAGAAGTTGAGAGAGGCCAGATATCTGACCGCCGAAATGTCGCATCGGCTGCCTGCCCGAGGGCAAGTTGCCCTACTCCCGAACCCAACGAGAGCGTCGTGTTCATCTCCCACTTCCTTCGAGGACTAGGTCTTGCTCTGGATCCGTTTGTTAGGGGTCTTATGTTCTATTATGGGCTAGATTTTCATGATCTGGCCCCGGATTCCCTTCTTCACATCTCGACATTTATTGTCGTTTGTGAGGCCTTCCTCCGCATTACCCCTCACTTCGGCCTGTGGCTCAAGACCTTCGATGTGAAGCCGAAGAAGATCGAGGGGCAGCACGAAGCGTGCGGAGGCGCTTCAATAAGAAAAATTCCTGACACTCCATGGCCTGAGGGTTACTTCCCAGAGGTGTCTGGATTGTGGCAGTGGGAGTGGTTCTATATCACAGCTCCCCGAAGTGCCAAGTGGGTAGCTGCCCTCACCTTTCGCTCAGGCCCCCCACCACAACTGATGTCACGGATCAGCAGGGGGCTGAGCTGGGGTCCAGCCGAGGACGTGCCAATACTGCAAAGCCGTATCCGAGATCT
Organism: Triticum monococcum; assembly: GCA_034509565.1. Classification (NCBI taxonomy): domain Eukaryota; kingdom Viridiplantae; phylum Streptophyta; class Magnoliopsida; order Poales; family Poaceae; genus Triticum; species Triticum monococcum. Next base: position 92,904,557 of record CM067843.1, on the reverse strand, counting down.
CTTTGAGAGAGATTTCAGTCTGGTTATGGTAGTGCAAGTCATGCTAGTTCGTCAAGTCCAGCCTTGCAAACGCCGACCCCTTCACATGTGGGAATTCAACCCGGAAGGACCGCGAGCTATTCAACATTTCCTTGGCATGAAGAGATGTACAAATTGTTCTTCGGACCACAAATAATGTGTCCGGACATCACTAAGGATGCAGGTCTGAGCTGCAATCGCCCGGATACCCAAGTAAGTAGCCCCGCATCCGAACACACTGTCCGTTTATTTATCGCAACATTGCCCTAAAAAAGCCGCTCTTTGACCCATGATTGGATAGCGAAGGCAAAGTTGATCAGGTGTTCAGCCCCCCTCCCTGAGACCTCACCAAATCCCGTGCTAACCAGGATGCTGGAGATCGCGCCTTATCAAGCGCACTCAGGAGAAGATAAAGGGGGGAACAAGGAGGCTAGCGCCTCATTGAAGGAGGTTAGCGCCTCACTGAAGGAGGTTAGCTGGGGGGAGGGGAGGAACTGAAACTTCCTCTCCCCAGTGACGGAAGAGAACCGCCTCTGAGGACCCGGAGACAACGGTCTCCAAATGGAGGAAGAAATCTCCGCCGGAGGGTCCTGCCCTAGGGGATACCCTAGCCGCACTATGCCCTCAAGGGGATCGGTCCTCCACCGATCTGTAAGTAAAAGGGTAAATGAAAATATCTCGGTTTACCTCTGAGGAAAATAACCGAGGCATTTATCTTGCAGTTCGGATCTTAGCCCTTCTCAACAGAGCTCGTCTTAAGGGGATCTTCTTCCAGAGATGGTGGAGAGCGAAACGCCTCCCCCTGCCACACCGCCTCACGAGGCGGGCGACCCCGAGGTGTCGTCGCGGAGGGTTTCTCCTGATCCGGCAAGGCTAGAAGGTTATCCTACAGCTACCTGAAGTCCTCAGTATCCGGCTATCAAAGAGAGCAATCGAAAGAGTCCAGCACCGTCTGGTGGGTGGTCGGACGTACTGAGGGATCTGGTGGAGCAAGCGGCTATCTCAGAAGAGCACCGCACATTGATGGGTATGGTGATTGAAAGGATTTCGTCTACCGAAAGCGGGTTGCATGAAGCCTTTATGAGTCTACTGACGGGTTTTGAGGTACGTGAAATGATGTACATTTTTGACAGTACCGCACATTTTTAGATGTGCCCTGTGTAGATAGTAGCCCCTGAGACTCTGGTTGTCGTCGAAAACGGGGCCAAACAAAGGATCATAGTCCCAGGTAATAATCAGACTGCCCTTATGCGCAGGTGGTTGAAGCTCCGGTGGCTAGCCAGACTAATGGGTTTGCCGAACTAAAGCGGCAGTTGGATGCGGCAGATGCCGACATCGTGCTTGTCAACAAGCGGCTTGACGAGGCACATGGTCAGTGATTTTTCTGGTGATTGTCACATAATAAGAGCAGCATGATGCCAGTATATTTAATATGTTGTGACTGTAGATGGGTCTGCCACCGTGGAGACCCTTTGGGCGAAGCTTTCCCGAGACAAGGAGCAAGCAAGGAGTAGCAATGTGGCCGCTTTAAAGGCGGCCGAAGAGTTAAGGGCCGAACAGGCCGCGCATTGCGAGAGCAAATAAAAAATAGCCAAGATGGCTGTAGAGTTAAAAGATGCTGCTGACCGTTACTAGCTTCTTGAAGGAGAAAACCGGGCGAAGGCGACGGACCTGGAAAAGGCCCGGGTGGCTGCCAAGGAAGCCCGCTCCAAAATTAGAGCGACGAAGGAGGAGCTGCATCAAGATGCGGATATTGTATCTAGGAAGCCCTTCTTGTTGCGGACTAAGTTCGAGGATCCGAAGTATGCACCTCTGGACCGGCTATGGAGTTCTGCGGACGCCTACATGGATTTGGCTGCAAGTGCTGCTGATGCGGCCGAGTTCTTCAAGGATCGGAAAGATCACGAAGTGGAAAAACTGTTTTGGTCACAGTTTCATGCTCTAGCCCGTCCGCTGCTGTTGAATGAGAAAATGGCCGAGTGGGCCGAGCTCCATAGATTATCCGGACTTGCCATGAGGTCCATTGTGGATCATCTGTGGCCGAGAGGGCCAAGGTCGAATATCTACTATAGCTTAGTGCAACAATTCCTTGGTGCTGTGCCACACATCGATGCTGTAAAGAGGTCGGCGTGCATAGAAGGCTCGCGGATGGCCCTTGCCCGTGTCAAAACATACTGGGCGGAGATAGATGCCACCACTATTGCGGCACAGGGTTCGGCCATAGGCCGAGTGGCTGTCGAGCACTACTTTGAAGAAGTTCTTGAAGGCGCTCGTTCAATAGAGGCTCAGTGCTTGAAGAATATTATGTTTGAGTGACATGTATTCCCATTGTAAAAACAATGTTTTATTGAGTTTATCAAGGCTGTATTTATACTTTTGCCCGAAAGTACTATGATACCTCCTGTGCGGCCGTTTATGTATATATGTATATAACCTGAAAGATGGCAGTCGTCGGCTTCAGCCCCCACGCATATAATGCGGGGGTGTTCGCAGAAGATGCATGTTCACACTTGATCCAACGTCTTGGTCCATTAAGGAGGTGATAGCGCAGTGAACTAGGCAATCGGACTATAATGCTTTAACACTTTCACTTAGCCAGAGGAGTTTGACAGTGGGGCTACTATATAACCCCTGGTCGCTCCGCGCTCATCCGAATTCGGGGCACGTACATGGCTGGCCGGGAAATGGCCCTTTGTTAAGGCAGAGGAATCCCGAAGATTCCTCTAGGTCATCGAGTGGTTGACCAGTCTCACGCTATATCATGACAGTCAGTTTTCGGCTTTCTCTACTGAGGTGCTCGTCCGGATGAACCAGGGTACAATCACAGTAGTTCTCCTGGTGCCGCCTTAGCCGATAGAGCGGAACGTAACGCAGCAAAACACAGGAGCCGGGCAAACACAACATTTGACAAAAGACATGATTCGGAGCTGATGCATATAAGGCCGAACTCGCGACGTCAAACACTCCCTAAGGTATTTGGTCTTTATGATGTAAACCAGGCTTAAACAGTGCCCTTTGTAATAAGTCCCTGGTGTCCAGGTACGTGCAATATTTTGATGTGGCCACATGCCAATACGTCAGCATCCTTCTCAATTGTACTGAGAATCCGGGGGATGTGTATCAACAAGAGACAGTAAAAAAGGTTTACGCAGGGTCTTAATCTAAAAAGAATCCTTGAAAAGGGTCCCTGCTGCACGTCTATGCCTATGTCTCCGTTGTGCCGTATCCTGGGCGGGTGTAGCACGATGGTCATCTGTAAAAGAGAGGAACTTAGTTGAAAAGTTGTCGTGCAAAAAGGTAGGTTATACTAAATAAACCATGTACAGTTCAAGATGAGTAAAGTTGAGCCTCATTGTCACTTGTTTACACGCGTTGAACCCCTTGTATTGTTATAGGGGTATAGCCATCAAACCTATATTAGTTATATATATAGCTGCACTGGACTCGTCTAACCGTGTCCGTGGTCTTAACGACCTGTCAGATGCTCTAGTTGGTGAGGCCGTCTAGTGTGCGGCTGCCAAGGCGGCCGCACGGTCTTCCGCGCGCAAGTAGCGCTCAATATTTCCATTTACTGTAATGATCCCATGTGGACCGGGCATCTTGAGCATGAGAGAAGCGTAATGCAGTATTGTGTTAAAGCGAGCGAAAGCTCCGCATCTGAGTAGTGCTTGATAGCCACTTTGGAATGGAGCGATGTGGAAGGTTAAATTTTCGCTGCGGAAGTTATCGGGAAAGCCGAATATAACCTGTTGTAGTAGGGAGCCCGTGCAATGGGCTTCTGGGCTTGGCGTTACTCCTTTAAAGGTAGTATTGCTATGGCTGATTTTTGTTGGGTCTATCCCCATTTTGCGGACTGTGTCCGGATATATCAGGTTTAAACTACTGTCGCCATGCATCAGGACTCGTGTGAAGTGGTATCCATCAATTATTGGGTGTAACACCAAGGCAGCCCATCCTGCATGTCGAATACTTGCTGAGTAATCCCGATGGTCAAAGGTGATCGGTTAGGATGACCAGTGGCAGAACTCAACGATGATAGGCCCTGGGGCCTGTTTCTCTATGGGTGCCGCTTTGTTTCTCCCCTTTGTCACGTGTAACACGTTTACTGTTTTGACTTTTGGTGGGAATTTCTTCTGTTCCCCAGTGCTTTGCTTGTGAGGCTCGTCCTCGTCTTCGCTTGGTGTATCCTGCCCCTTGTGTTCGGCATTGAGCTTGCCGGACTTCTTGAAGACCCAACATTCTCTATGGGTATGATTTGCAGGTTTATCGGGGGTGCTGTGGATCCGACATGTTTTGTCCAAAATCTTGTTTAGGCTGGACAGTTCGCCTCTGTTGCCTTTGGAGGGAAACTTTTGCTGACCTGGCCGAGAGCTTCTGAATCCGGCGTTTACTACCGTGCTCTTCGGGCTGCCTTCTTTATTCCGGCACTTGTTTTTGCTGCGTCTTGGCTTCCTGTTTTCGTCCCTGACTTCGGATGTACTTGGGTCGCTGGTGCTACATCGGGCTAACCAGCTGTCCTCGGCCGCGCAAAAGCAGGTCATGAGGCTTGTTCATGCTGCCATTGTTCTCGGCTTTTCTTGGCCAAGGTGTCTGGCAAGCCATTCCTCCCGAACGCTGTGCTTGAAAGTTGCTAAGGCTTCGGTGTCCGGACAGTCGACTATTTGGTTCTTTTTAGTGCGAAACATGTTCCAAAGCTTTCGGGCTGACTCTCCGGGCTGTTGAGTTATATGACTTAAATCGTCTGCATCCGGTGGTCGGACATAGGTCCCTTGAAAATTGCCTGAAAAGCGACCTCGAGCTCTTCCCAGCTTCCAATGGAGTTTTCGGGGAGGCTTTTAAGCCAGTGCCGAGCTAACCCTTTGAGCTTGAGGGGTAAGTACTTGATGGCATGGAGATCTTCTCCTCGAGCCATGTGGATATGGAGGATGTAGTCCTCATTCTAGACCCCAGGGTCTGTCATTCCATCGTACGCCTCTATGTTTACGGGTTTGAATCCCTCTAGAAATTCATGGTCCAGCACCTCATCGGTGAAACATAGGGGGTGCGCGGCACCCCTGTATTTGGGTGTACCGTGGTCTTCGAATTTTTGTTGTGTTGCATTGCGTGTTGGAGCGCGCTTGCTTGTCCTGTAGATGGATCTGGTTGCACCGTCCTTTTGATGCGAGCCCTCATGTGGACCGTGTACTGGCTTGTGTGCGGCGTTGTTTGCCGCTCTATGTTGGCCACGAGGTCATCTATCCGACCGGATGGCTGTTTTGTTTTTTGATTGCGGGGGATTTAAGGCCTCCTCATCGAATTTAGGTAGCAGCTTTCGCTTCGGGTAGCTCTTTGTGTGGCGACTACCGCCGTATTTTGCTGCAGTGTTGAGTACTTCACTCCATCTGATTCTGAGTGTGTCTTGTGCAACCCTGAGCCTTTGCTTTTGCTTTTTCAGACTCCTCGCAGTGGCAACAAGCCTTTGATGGGTATTCTATTGCTCCGGGTGCCCGTCCGGTGTGATGTCATCCGGACTGTTATCTTCGGCTGAGTCGGGTTGTTCGGTTTGATTCTCTATGTTTCCGTGGTCGGACGGTGGTTCAATAACATGTTTGTCGTCCGCTGGCTCACCCTGCTCTATCGCTGGGTCTATATGATCGTTGTTTCTGCCGAGGCGGGATTTGGAGCGACGCTTATGTTGCCACTTTGACTGCTTCTCGAGGGAACGATCCTTCGCTGTGTCCTTCAGTTCCTCGTCGTCATTTTCTTTGGGTGTGTCCACCATGTATACATCATATGATGGAGTGGGCGTCCAGTTGTGCATCGTACGGTGACGGCACAGTGGAAGTCTCAATGAACTCCCACAGGGCAGTGGCTCTTGTTCGTCTCCTGCATCGTCGTCCATACCGTCGATGTCTTCGGAGTCGAAGTCGAGCATGTCGGTCAAATCGTCGATAGTGGCTACGAAGTGGGTGGTGGGTGGGCGGCGAATTTCTTCGTCATCCGCATCCCAATCCTACCGGACATAGTTCGGCCAGGACTCTCCTGACAAGGAGAGAGACCTTAATGAGTTCAGTATGTCGCCAAAGGGTGAGTGCTGAAAGATATCCGCGGAGGTGAACTCCATGATCGGCGCCTAGTCAGATTCGATAGGCACAAGAACAGGCGGTTCGGAGTCCGTGGGCGGGGAAGAATCCGTCAGTTCAGCGTCACGGCTCCCGTGAAGGGTAAGGTCGATACTCGGCTCGATCGCCGCTGAGAATGCGGCCTCCGTGGCAGGGTCTATCCACCCGTCCATGGATGGCGCAATCACTACAAGAAATATGTCAAATTGTGACCACCACTATTGGTCACTGAATGGTGACAAATTTCCATTTGTGACCTTTTTGTGACCAAAAACATAAGGTCAAAAGCTGGCCGTCATAAACTGACTATAGTGACCTTTCTTCTGGAATGGTTGAAGATGTTTATAACCAAAATACGTCTACTATGGCGTTTTGGTCACTAGCAACCTCCCCAGGCCACGTAGGCATCCAGCGTGGCAATCTGACGTGGCACAAGATTCAGCCCGGTCCAATTCGATTTTCTACATGGGCCTAGCCCAACAATTCGGCCTTTTTGATGTATTTTTTCCCTGTGCTTTTATTAGCTACATGGGTCTGACCCAGTAATTCGGCCCATGTATTTTTTTAGGCAAGCCCTTTTAATATATGTATTTTATGTTAATTTTGGTTAGCTACATGGGCCTGGCTTACAATTTGGCCTTTTTATTTTCTAGCGCACAACATTTTGCAGTCAATTTATTTTTTATTTCCAGCTTTTTTTCCAACTCCAGTTTACAGATGGGTCCCAAATGTCAGATTTTTCACAGCTTATTAATAAGCAACACATATGTATATATCAAACAGACAGAAGAGAGAAAGGATATGAAAATCTTCAAATAACAGCTAAAATAAGTTTATTACAATATGCTATACAGAACAGAACACGTGAAACTACATACACTCATTCACATCACACAACCAGTTTCCATACACTCATTCACATCACATCAACTAGTTTAACCATCGAATCTTGTATACCCAGGAACTTCCGCTTATGTGCAAACCTACAGGAAGGGCATCTCTCCAGCATCATCTCTCTCCAGCATTGACTGCTTCGCACTTGGCTTCACAGCTTCACACTCAGAAAATTAGGCCTGGAGCTCCTGTAAAAGAGTGAACATAAAGGAAAAAAATTATGCTTGGAGCTCTTGAAAAAGGGTGAACGCATAAAGGAAAACAAGTAAGAAAACTATACAGGAAAACAAGTAGAGTGTATTGAGCATATATATGTTGTCCCTGGAAGGCGATGAAACCAGATTATCATAAGTCACGATTTAAACATCAAACCAGATTTACAAGTGAGCATGGCTAGAGTTCACAGAAACGATCCAAATCCAAAACTTAGGGGTGGCTGGGAGAACAGAGAGGGGACACAGCGCTCTAGCAGAGGGCGGCGCTGAGGACTGAGTCATTGTCAATGCTTTTGGTGCGCTCCAGTCGCCTACATGTCAGGAGTTTTGTGACTCGTGAAGATACATCTATGCACCAAAGCAGCAGTTCATTTACCAAAAGAAAATAACAATTCAAGCATCATGGTACCAACACCAATTTATCGACAGCTCAACACCAAAAAAGTAAGTTAAATTGAAAATGCCATACTCTGACCATTTCATCCTCAATACACGTAATGTGTTGTGCACTCTACACATAACAAGCAGGCTACTAGAAATTACTACAAGGAGAACACACCTCATATACAGAATTCACACTTGACAATTACAATAGGCACTGCACATATATGGAGAGGTGTTTAAAAATAAAACTCAGGATTTAGGCATGCACTGGGCATGTATGGATACTAATTGCTCAACTACACGAGGGTAGCCAGTTCGCTGTCACATACAGAAAAGCATGATTCAGATCAACACCATAACAGAGATTGCTAAACCTCAACAGTGGCGTACTTAGATACAAACAGAGATGATAGCGACACCATACTACTACTACTTGAAAGATTGGCAGTGAGGCTTACCCATTGGCGAAATATTCAGATGAGGACACCTCATTGTACTTCATGAGCATGCCTGGGGGCCAAACAGGAATATCAAAGCAATTGCATCCAGATTCTATCTTCCGCAAATCACAATAAACTCCAGTCACATCGTGTAGTATCAAATATAAGCAACAATGCAGCAGCTGAAACCACTACCTTACTAATTTGTAGAAAACCTCATGATGTAATATAAACATCTAGATACAAACATGTATATAACTGCATATTGATGGATCTTGAAAGAAATAGTCCATATACACCAATAGATATCCATATACAAGCATGCATGTAACAGCAGAATATTTGCATATTGATGAATCATGCAAGAAATAGTCCATCTACACCTAAATTAGTAGTACTTGATAAAAAGGTATGCTAATAAGCTAGTTCTTAGATCCAAAACACACAGGGATATGATCCACACATGCATCGGTCCTCATCGGACAGACCACAAAAGAAACATTTCGATTCACAAGCTTCTGTCATGTATAAGACATACGGATAAAAAACATGTAAACAACTATATATCGATAAAATCGTGAAAGAAACAGTCCATCTACATCTCAACTAATACTAGTATTTGATGAAAAGTAAGATAATAAGCTAGTGTTGTTCCCTCGGTCCAAACACACAGAGATATGACCTACATGTGCATCAATCCCCATCAAACAGATCACAACAGAAAAACATTGCATTTCACAAACTTCTGTCATGCATAAGACATCTAGATACAAACTTGCATATAAGAGCAGCATATATAGATGAATCATGAAAGAAATAGTCTATCTACTCTCGATGGACACACTACACAAGTCCATATACTTTAGGAATGTTATATATTGCAACTACACTTTGAATTCTATAACATAAATCCTAGTCATTCTCAAGACGCAGGAAAAAATGCAACACACATGCTAGAGTAAAATCACACAAAGCAAAGCAACAGCCTTAAACAAACATCATCGGCGATAGTGTAGCAGATGCTAACTTTAGATGCTGCTCGGGTACATGAGCACTCTGACCTTGCGCCCCTGCACACAATGCAAAGCAACAAACAGCCTCAGCAAAAAAGCACCATCAAGAAAACTAAGGGCGGGCAGGCACTGACCATGGACCCGGCGGGGAGGTTGGACTTGAACTGGGCGCGGACGACGCCGGAGTTGCCGTGCGGGCGGGTGATCTTGCCCCAGAGGCAGCGCTAGTGGGTGCCGTCCCTCTGTGAACGAATATAAGACGTTTTAGAACATCAGTGCTAACCAGGAAACACTAGTAATCAATTAGGAGGCACAAATGAAACATTTTAAGATAAGATATCAAAGTGGTTCATAGTTCTATTCCATGGCGAGAAACATTGAATCTAACTAGTAATCACAACTAATTCCTAAATACAACAGAGTCTACTGTCCAACAACTACAAGTAGCTTCTGTGCGTCTAGAGGACTTGGCAGAAAAATACAAGCAGCACTCGCGGCCGGGAAATTGGATCGACAACGCAGAGGAACGTGCAGTTCCATCCATCGACTACAAGTACTAGTACCAGTAGTAGTATTAAAATTAGTGACAAGAGCATCTAGGACACGCCATCTAACAGAGACATAAAATGTATCCTTCAGCATATTGCTTCTGAGTTCTGACATTGCTAGAACTAACAGCCAGGCATGCTAAAGGATATCATCACAGATCAAAGGTGCATTTCTCTGTCAGAAGCGATTAAAAACCCTGGGAACATGACTAGTATGCAAATATGATATGTACAAACACGGAGTAGCAATTCCCACTCATGTACTACATGATTTTTCTAGTTACCAACGGGGACTACATATACTGGAGCCAAAAAGGTACAACAATTTAACGTGAGAAGGCGACACTGAATTTCAATATGCTAAATATAACACATGGATTGCGGTCTGCCATCAGAAGCAGCTTAGCACCCACTGCCTGGGGAACATTCGACATTCCGAAATAAACAGATGGAATACATAAGCAGCAAACTGCAACCACACTATCATAAACTACGTTGGCACTCGGGATCTAAAAGCAGAACCCTGGACACAAACCCCTGTCTGGTTCCCCGGCTCAGCCACTAAAATTATCGGGGTTTGGGGTGGTTAGCACGAATGTGCAGTGCAGTTGGTACTCCCTGTCGACATTGAATAACAACCCAGGTTTTCCCCAATTTCAACCACTGCAATTGGGGGAAGGAAGAACTAGTAGCATGAATGCGCACTGTTGCTGCGCCCAATCAGTAGCAATCCAACCACCCTAAGCAAAGCTACCACCACCAAGTACGAACTACGCGCGGTTTCGAGCTCGCAAACCAAACAAACTCCTAGGAGAGCGTGTCGGAGACCGGTAGCTGTCCCTAGCCCCCGTCGCATCTACGTGAAGCTCTGGAGCAGTTACTACCACCGAATCGAGAAGCGAAGCAAGATACAACAGCTATGGGGGAGCGTCCTCCTCACCTTCTTCTCACAGGGGAACGGCTGCTCCCAGTAGATCCACGGCCACGGGCCCTCCCGCCCCTTCCATGGCCTCGGAGATGGAGGAGCGTGGCGGCGGCGGGGGCCTTCCTCTATCCTCCTGAGAGGCAGGGGCGGCGTCGATGCTTGGAGAATATGAGGAAGAGGGGCGGTGGTGGGAGGCGAGGACGGGTCCTGCGGTTATGGGGTAAGGGAGGTCGCCGGTGGGGGTGCGGGTGGGTGTCGGCGGCGAGATTGGAGATGAATCGAGGGTGGGGAGGGCACGGATCCGGAAGCAACGCGGCGGATCTGGCTGCCGCCTCCACCTGACCTACTGCTGCTCGACCGGGGAGAGAAGGTGAGGATGGGGTTTCACGGCGGCGGTGCGGGGGGAGGGCGTAGGCCGGTGGTAGTGGCGGCGATGTGGGTGGGAAGAAGGTGTGGTGGAGGTGGGTGGCGGCTGCGCGAGGGGAGGGGAGGGGAGAGGTAGATTGCTAGGGTTAGCTGTGCGAGAGAGAGAGGGGGGTTTGCTGTGTGAGAGAGAGAGAGCGGAGGGGTGGACGGACAGATGTTTGCCATGTCATTGATCGATGCCATAGCTGGTTCCACCAATCAGAATTAAGCTTTTTTGTTTTTTCTCTTATAGTTTTACCCTCTTATTCAGGCAAACATTTAACCTCTTATAGTTAGTTCAAATAAAACAATATTTTGTACATGTGTGTATTTAGGGATGACAAACAATGTTAATTTGTGAGGTTTTCATTTTCTTTGCTCAAAAGAACCATTTTCCATTTTCTGAGTGACCAAAATGTGTTTTTTTGTGAAGGAACTACCATACATTTGTTGCAAAATGGCACAAAATCATTTTTCTAAAATATTAGGTCATATTTAATGCACAATTGATAAAATGGTTGGGTGTCAAAAGCTTTGGTCCACCTCTGGTGAAAAAGACAAATTCCCGCCGATTCAGTAGGAAGCAGGTCAAATTTGAACTGCGGCTGCCTCATAGTTTGCTTTTTATTTTTTCCAAAAATCATTTCTAGGTACATAAGTATCTATTTAATCAGAAAAAGACCAAAAAAATTCCAAGATTCAACCACTTGCTAGGAACGGTCATTCCCGCCGTTTTGATCGTATTTTGAAACGGGCATAAAAAATTCAAAAAAATCAAAAAATTAGGAAACTTTCGCATTGTGTCATTATATGTGGCCAAGTTCCCAGGAAAAATAACAAACTTGTAATAAGGCAATTATTTTAAAAAAGTGTGTTAGAAACGAGCTATCATGTGTGAAGATTCATGGCTTTCAAGCCAAATGATCAATCTTATGGCCACATTCATGGCATAGTTTGTTCAAATGATCTCATATTGTGCACGAGGATGCATATTGGAATGGTAAACAATGTTGCCTAAGGAAGTTTTCATTTTCTTTGGACGAGAAAACCATTTTCCATTTTTTGAGTGCCCAAAAGGAGGTATTTTTGTGAAGGACCTCCCAAATAATTGTTGCAAAATTGGACCAAATCATTTTTCTAAAATACTAGGCCATATTTAATGCACAATTGACAAAATGGTTGGGTGTAAAAAGTTTTGATCCACCTCTGGTGAAAAAGACAAATTTCCGCCGATTCAGTTGGAAGCGGGTCAAATTTGAACTGCAGCTGTCTCATAGTTTGCTATTTATTTTTTCCAAAAATCATTTCTAGGTACATAAGTATCTATTTAATCAGAGAAACACCAATAAAATTCCAAGATTCAACCACTAGCTAGGAACGGTCATTACCGCCGTTTTGACCACATTTTGAAACGGGCATAAAAAATTCAAAAAAAAATCAAAAAATTGGGAAACCTTCGCATTATGTCATCATATGTGGCCAAGTTCCCAGGAAAAATAACAAACTTGTAATACGGCAATTATTATAAAAAAGTTTTCTCAGAAACGAGCTATCACGTGTGGAGATCAATGACTTTCAAGCCAAATGATCAATCTTATGGCCACATTCGTGGCATAGTTTGTTCAAATGATCTCATATTGTGCACAAGGGTGCGTCTTGGAATTCCAAACAATGTTGCCTAAGGAAGTTTTCATTTTCTTTGCACGAAAAATTCTTTTTCCATTTTTCCGAGTGCCCAAAATGAGTTTTTTTATGAAGGACCTACCATATATTTGTTGCAAAATTGGACCTAATCAATTTTACAAAATACTAGGCCATATTTAATGCACAATTGACAAAATGGTTGGGTGTCAAAAGTTTTGATCCACTTCTGGTGAAAAAGACAAATTCCCACCGATTCAGCAGGAAGCGGGTCAAATTTGAACTGCAGCTGCCTCATAGTTTGCTATTTATTTTTCCAAAAATAATTTCTAGTTACATAAGTACCTATTTAATCATCAATACATGGTTTGGTGGTGATACGTCGAGGTTTGGGCGGTGGCCGAGGCCCCAAACTCTAGAGCGTGTAAACTCGCATGCCCGCCGCATGGTCACCGCGTGGCCGTGGCGTTGCATTGTGTTCTGGGCGGCCTAGGATTGTCTAGTGGGTTGGGCACTCCCTAGGTAGGTGCTAGGAAGAAAATCACAACATAAGATTCTCACGAGGAGACCGATCGATGCTCAAACATGAATACGTAGCCAAGAGTTTGATTAGCGGTACGGGAAATGCACATGGCCAATGGGCGTGCGTTTTGGCCGAGGATGATCATCTACTAAGGAGAATGTATTCAAAAAATTTCAGCTCAAAAGGAGGATCCTAGGTGGTACTTGCTTTGCATAGTACCACACTGGACAAAAATATGAATGTTGAAGCTGGGCTCAAAATAATGAATGGATTGAGCTGAAATTTGGTGGAGGATGGTTATTTCGGCATAGGAAAGCATTGTAGAAAATTGATATCATTTTGACATGCCAAAGTAGTACTTCCTTCACAATGCTCTTCTATGGACAAAAACTTGGGAAAACTAGTGAGAGAGATTCGATGAATGAAATGAGCTAAAAATTGGCGTAGGTAAGTTACTTAGGTATGGTCATGCGCTGGTAAATTTTCAGATCATTTGGGTAAGCCTAGCTAGTACTTACTTCACAAAGCTTCTCTCGAGGTATAAACTTTGGAAATTTCCTGAGAAAGATTTACTAGGAAAATTGAGCTGAATCTTATCATGTGGTAATGATTTGGGTATGGAAGAGTGCCCGAAAAGTTTGAGGGTAATAGGAGGGGTCTATATAACACTTACTTTGCAACGTGCTAATTTGGCCATAAAATATAAATTGAACCTGGGCTCACATAGATGATTTGACTGAGCTGCAATTTGGAGGAGGGTGATAATTAGGGCATATGAAGGAACTGTATAAATTTCATGTCATTTAGAGATATAAAAAAGGTACTTCCTTCACAATGCTTCTAGGTGGACAAAAACTTTGAAAATTTGCCGAGGAAGATTTGCCTGGCAAATGGAGCTGAATTTTGTCATGCGGTAATGATTTGGATAGGAAAGAGTGACCAAAAATTCCGAGGGCAATCAAGAATATATAAATAGCACTTCCTTCATAAAGTGTTGTTGTGAATAGAATAGGAAAATGAATATTGTTGAATTAGTTTTGAACTAGGCAAGGAAGGATTTTTACATATTTTATGAAGATATGCCCCAAAGAATTTATGACATTTTTTTTGGGAATTTTGGGAATGATAGAAATATAGGTTGCTTCACAACCTAGGGCAAAAACTGCCACATGGACATGACACATAGGCAAAACTGATGAGATGGCGCCTAGTCATCACAACCCACCACAATCTACAAGGCTATGACCATCTATATTGGTCATTAACAACTAGAAATAAGGCAGTGGACTAGCACTGTTTGCTTTGTGACCATTTCGTGTAAGGAAATTACGACCTTTCTGACCAAAATGGTCGCAACGGTTTAGGGTTTGGAGCCCCCTGAATAGATTTTGACCAATTGATCTAAAATTGTCATAAATTTATGACCAATTCTTCGAGTGTCACTGACAGAAGGTCATAAGTTGACATATTTCTTGTAGTGAATTGGCTCCGAATTGAGGGTCAGATCAGTTGCTGGTGGGATCTCCTGAACACCGTCTGATGGTAGAGCTAAATCATGCTCATCGTGACCGTGCGGCGCACTTGGCAGGGGCTCAAATCCATCGAAGATCAAGTCTCCGCGGATGTCGGCCGTGTAATTTAAGCTTCCAAACTTGACCTGGTGGCCAGGGGCGTAACTCTCGATCTGCTCCAGATGGCCAAGTGAGTTGGCCCGCAGTGCGAAGCCGCCGAATACAAAGATCTATCCGGGGAGAAAAGTCTCACCCAGGACTACATCACTATCGATGATTGAAGGAGCCATCAAGCCTAATGATGACGACACAGAGGAACTCTCAATGAAAGCACCAATGTCGGTGTCAAAACCGGCAGATCTCGGGTTGGGGGTCCCGAACTATGCGTCTAAGGTGGATGGTAACAAGAGGTAGGGGACACGATGTTTACCCAGGTTCGGGCCCTCTTGATGGAGGTAATACCCTACGTCCTGCTTGATTGTTCTTGATAATATGACTAGTACAAGAGTTGATCTACCACGAGATCGAAGAGGCTAAACCCTAAAAGCTAGCCTATGGTATGATTGTTGTTGTTCATCCTACGGACTAAACCCTCCGGTTTATATAGACATCGGAGGGGGCTAGGGTTACACAGAGTCGGTTACAAGGAAGGAGATCTACATATCCGTATTGCCAAGCTTGCCTTCCATGCCAAGGAGAGTCCCATCTAGACACGGGACGAAGTCTTCAATCTTGTATCTTCATAGTCCAACAGTCCGGCCAAAGGATATAATCCGGCTGTCCGGATACCCCCTAATCCAGGACTCCCTCACAATGCTTTCTTAAGTATTTCAAATGCTTCTATGCAATCATCATCAAAGACAAAAGGAATATCTTTTCGTAATAGATTAGTCAGAGGCCGAGAAATTTTTGAGAAGTCCTTAATGAACCTCCTATAAAAACTGGCGTGACCGAGGAAGCTTCTTATAACTTTAATGTCCTTGGGGCATGGCATCTTTTCAATAGCATCAACTTTAGCTTTGTCAACTTCAATACCTCTTTCAGAAATTTTATGTCCCAAGACAATACCTTCATTAACCATAAAGTGGCATTTCTCCCAATTCAAGACAAGATTAGTTTCTTCACATCTCTGCAAAACTCGATCAAGGTTTCTTGAGCAATCATCAAAAGAGGATCCATAAACGGAGAAATCGTCCATGAAAACCTCACATATCTTTTCACAAAAGTCATAGAATATAGCCATCATGCATCTTTGAATGGTAGCAGGTGCATTACATAAACCAAAAGGCATACGTCTATAAGCAAAAGTACCAAAAGGGAAAGTAAAAGTGGTCTTTGATTGATCATCAGCTGACACAGGTATTTGAGAGAAGCCAGAGTAACCATCTAGAAAGCAAAAATGTGTATGTTTGGATAATATTTCTAGCATTTGATCAATAAAAGGCAAAGGGTAATGATCTTTTTTAGTAGCCTTATTTAATTTGCGGAAATCAATTACCATCCTATAACCTGTAATAATTCTTTGTGGGATCAATTCATCTTTATCATTATGAACAACATTAATATCTCCCTTCTTAGGGACACGATGGACAGGACTTACCCACTGACAATCAGCAACATGATAAATTATACCTGCCTCACGGAGCTTTAATATTTCCTTTCTTACCACTTCTTTCATCTTAGGATTCAGCAGTCGTTGATGATCAATAACTGGTTTGGCGTCTTCCTCCAAATTTATTTTGTGTCGACATAGAGTGGGACTAATGCCCTTAAGATCATCAAGAGTATACCCAATAGCAGCACGGTGCTTCTTTAGAGTTTTCAATAATTTCTCTTCCTCTTTCTCTGAAATGTTAGCACTAATAATAACAAGATATATTTTCTTTCCATCAAGATAAGCATATTTAAGAGTATCACGTAATGGTCTAAGATCAAATACGGGATCACCCTTGGGTGGAGGAGGATCCCCTAGGATTTCAACAGGCAAGTTGTGTTTCAGAATAGGCCCCTATTTAAAGAATACTTCATCTATTTCCCTTCTTTCATTCACGAACATATCATTTTCATGGTCTAGCAAATATTGTTTTAATGGATTAGTAGGAGGCACGACAATAGAAGCAAGACCAATAATTTCATCTTTACTAGGCAATTCTTTATCATGGGGTTGTCTATGAAATTTAGCAAAATTAAACTCATGAGACATATCCCCTAAACCAACAGAAACAATATCCTTATTGCAGTCTATCTTAGCATTGACAGTATTCAAGAAGGGTCTACCAAATATAATGGGACAAAAGCTATCTTGTGGGGAACCAAGAACAAGAACATCAGAAGGATATTTAGCCTTCCCACACAAGACTTCAACGTCTCTAACAATCCCAATTGGTGATATAGTATCTCTATTGGCAAGCTTAATGGTAAGACCAATATCTTCTATCTTAGCTGGTGCAATATCATGCATAATTTCTTTGTATAAGGAAATAGGTATTGCACTAGCACTAGCACCCATATCACATAAACCATGATAACAATGATCTCCTATTTTAACAGAAATAATAGGCATACCTATAACAGGTCTATGTTTATCTTTAGCACCAGGTTTAGCAATTCTAGCAGTCTCATCACAGAAGTAAATAACCTGCCCATCAATATTATCGACCAAGAGATCTTTAACCATAGCAACATTAGGTTCAACTTTAATTTGCTCAGGGGGTTTAGGTGTCTTAATATTACTTTTGTTGACCACAGTTGAAGCTTTAGCATGATTCTTTATTCTAATAGGGAAAGGTGGTTTCTCAACATAAGCAGTAGGAACAATAGGATCATTATAAGTGATAGTCTTTTCTTCAACTTTAATAGGTGCAACTACTTTTAGTTCAATGGGAGGATTATAATTAAACCACTTCTCCTTAGGGATATCAACATGAGTAGCAAAGGATTCATAGAAAGAAGCTACTATCTCAGAGTCGAGTCCATATTTAGTGCTAAATTTACGGAAAACATCGGTATCCATACAAGATTTAACACAATCAAACTTAGGTGTTATACCTTACTCTTTACCTTCGTCGAGATCCTAATATTCATAGTTGCGTTCCATTCTCTCCAATAAATTCCATTTGTATTCAATAGTGTTCATCATAAAGGAACCAATACAAGAAGTATCGAGCATGGAGCGATTGTTGTCAGAAAGCCGAACATAATTTTTTTGAATAATCATTTCTCTTGAGAGCTCATGATTGGGGCATGAATATAACATTGACTTAAGCCTCCCCCAAGCTTAAGCGATGCTTTCTCCTTCGCGAGGCCAAGAATTACATATATAATTACAATCATGATGAACAAGATGCATGATCCCATAGGATAAAACTTCTGATGGAATTCCAATTTCAACCATTTGTAGTCCCATGATCCCATATCATCACATAGCCTATACCATGTCAATGCATCTCCCTTCAAAGATAATGGGAAGACCCTATTCTTGATAACATCATCGGGCATACCTGCAAGCTTAAATAATCCACAAACTTCATCCACATAGATTAAGTGTAAGTCGGGATGCAATGTTCCATCTCCTGCAAAAGGATTAGCTACTAGTTTCTCTATCATACCCGAAGTATTTTCAAAGTAAACATTTTAATTTTCAATAGGTTGAGGAGTAACTATTTGCTCTACCGGTCGAGGTGAAGATACCCCGAACAAACCCCTGAAAGGATTACTTTCCATAGTAACAAGTGACAGTAAATTTCAGCACACTATATAAATTTTTTGCTTACCAAATTCCACATACCAAAGGAGCTTCACTCCCTGGCAAGGGCGCCAGAAAATAGTCTTGATGACCCACAAGTGTAGGGGATCTATCATAGCTTTTCGATAAGTAAGAGTATCGAACCCAATGAGGAGCAGAAGGAAATGATAAGCAGTTTTCAGTAAGGTGTTCTCTGCAAGCACTGAAATTATCGGTAACAGATAGTTTTGTGATAAGGTAATTTGTAACGAGTAGCAAGTAATAAAGGTAAATAAGGTGCAGCAAGATGGCCCAATCCTTATTGTAGCAAAGGACAAGCCTGGACAAACTCTTATATGAAGTAAAGCGCTCCCGAGGACACATGGGAATTATCGTCAAGCTAGTTTTCATCACGACCATATGATTCGCGTTCGGTACTTCGATAATTTGATATGTGGGTGGACCGGTGCTTGGGTGTTGTCCTTACTTGGACAAGCATCCCACTTATGATTAACTCCTATTGAAAGCATCCGATACTACAATAAAAGTATTAAGGTAAACCTAACCATAGCATGAAACATATGGATCCAAATCAGCCCCTTACGAAGCAACGCATAAACTAGGGTTTAAGCTTCTTTCACTCTAGCAACCCATCATCTACTTATTACTTCCCAATGACTCCCTCTAGGCCCAAACAATGGTGAAGTGTCATGTAGTCGACGTTCACATGATACCACTAGAGGGATGACAACATACATCTCATCAAAATATCGAACGAATACCAAATTCACATGACTACTAATAGCAAGACTTATCCCATATCCTCAGGAACAAACATAACTACTCACAAAGCATATCCATGTTCATAATCAGAGGGGTATTAATATGCATAATGGATCTGAACATATGATCTTCCACCAAGTAAACCAACTAGCATCAACTACAAGGAGTAATCAACACTACTAGTAACCCACAGCTACCAATCTGAGGTTGGGTACAAAGATTGGATACAAGAGATGAACTAGGGTTCGAGAGGAGATGGTGCTGGTGAAGATGTTGATGGAGATTGACCCCCTCCCAGTGAGAGGATCGTTGATGATGACGATGGTGATGATTTCGCCCTCCCTGAGAGAAGTTTCCCCAGCAGAATAGCTCCGCTAGAGCCCTAGATTGGTTCCGCGAAGGTTCCGGCTCGTGACGGCGGAGTCTCGTCCCGAAAGCTTGCTTATGATTTTTTTTCCTTAATGAAAGACTCCATATATCAGAAGATGGGCATCGGAGGGCCACTAGGGGGCCCACGAGGCAGGGGGGCGCGCCTAGGGGGTAGGGCGCGCCCCCACTCTCGTGCCCAGGGTGTGGCCCCCTCTGGTATTTCTTGTGCTTAATATTTTTTTTATTCTGAAAAGTGCTCCCATGGAGTTTCAGGACTTTTGGAGATGTGCAGAATAGGTCTCTAATATTTGCTCCTTTTCCAGCCCAGAATCCCAGCTGCCGGCATTCTCCCTCTTTAGGTAAACCTTGTAAAAAAGAGAGAATAGGCATAAGTATTGTGACATAATGTGCAATAACAGCCCATAATGCAATCAATATCGATATAAAAGAATGATGCAAAATGGACGTATCATCCAACCCGGCCGACGGTCAGCTCCTGTCCCATCCCAGCCATACAATGGGACGAGTCTCCACCAACTGATGACCAAAGCCACGGTACCCCGCCCATAACTCTGGTCAGCCGGGCGAGGCAACAGTGCCCCCACCTACCCGCTGACCAGGGCCGTCGTGGCAACAATGCACCAATCTACATCGTTGACGCCAGCAAGCGGCGACCTGACAGAGCACCACTGTAGCCGACTCAACCCGGCAATTCCCTGACGATCGACAAGACGGCCGACAGTGCCCCCATACCCGGCGGGTCCCATGCCCGGGGAACCCGGCGAGGCCTGGTACCCAGCGGGCCCCAGCATCGGGTTCCTGGACACTGATGACCTGGCCCTACGGCCTTGTAACATTAACGTTGTACCCCTGAGGGGTTGACCTATAAAACCCCCCAGGAGCCCTCATGCATACGGGCAGATCATCTCTTTCCACTCACACAGGCGATCACTCACACACCTAGCTAGCAACACTCGAGGAGAGGGAGCTGCCTAAGCCTTGGCCAGCCTTCCTTGTTCCTCCATATAGCTCTAGGAGCAACCCTGTACTGTTACATATAGACCGCACTTGGCAGGACTAGGGGTGTTATCTCTCCGGAGAGCCCCGAACCTGGGTATGTCTTGCGTCCCGCGCTCGCTCATGCCGACCTCGCCTCTGGAGCCCATCAGTGCCCCCGAGCCTCCTCCTCTCTTTAGCCATCCCTTGGCATCTTCCGTGCACCCACCATGATAGTTGGCGCCCACCGTGGGGCGACTCGAGGTCCTGGCCAGGATCATGCTTCAGACGGGGCTCCACTCCGACTCCGACGAGCCCGTCACGCTGGCGGACGACGTCATCGACGCACTCGCCACCTCCTTCGCCGCACTGCGCATCTCCGACGTGCCTGTGGCCGGCGAGTACCCCAGCGAGGTACTTGACTTTTCCGACTCCCCCCTTTCCCTCAGCGGCGGCGCTCCCACCGGGGCGATGTACCTCTGCATGGAGGTTTTTGTCACCGACACCGGCGCCACTTCCTTGTCTAGCGCGGCGAGGAAGGTGATAACCCACAAGTATAGGGGATCAATTGTAGCCTCTTTTGATAAGTAAGAGTGTCAAACCCGACGAGGAGCTAATGGTAGAACACATATCCCTCATGTTCTATCGACCACCGATACAACTCTACGCACGCTTGATGTTCGCTTTACCTAGAACAAGTATGAAACTAGAAGTACTTTGTAGGTTTTGCGGGGTAGGTTTGCAAGGATATAAAGAGCACGTAAATAAAAACTAGGGGTTGTTTCAGGTAAAGAAGCAATAAAGTTAGTATAGCGAGTGTGGAAAAGTGGTGGTAGGAGTTGCAAAATTGTCCCTAAGCAATTGACTAATTTACTAGACCGATAGCAAGTTTTATGTGGGAGAGCCCACTGCTAGCATGTCATCCCTGACTTGGAATTCTATGCACTTATGATTGGAACTATTAGCAAGCATCCACAACTACTAATGTTCATTAAGGTAAAATCCAACCATAGCATTAAGATATATTGGTCCCCCTTCAATCCCGTATGCCTCAATTTCTATGCTAGGTTGAAGCTTCTGTCACTCTTGCCCTCCAATACATAGTCCTATCAACATACTACTAACCCTATGGTGTGATCCACGTGCACGCTCATATGATGGGCACCAAAGGAAAGCAACATAACCACAAGCAAATTAAACCAATCATAGCAATTCACCAATTACCGATAGGACAACGAAAATGTACTCAGACATTATAGGATGGCAACACATCATTGTATAATAATATGAAGCATAAAGCACCATGTTCAAGTAGAGGGTACAACCAGCTGTGGGAGAGTGGACCGCTATAGATAGATGGGGGAAGGTGATGAAGATGTTGGTGAAGATGACGTAGGCATTGGTGTAGATCGCTGTTACACGATGATGGCCCCGGCGGCGTTCCGGCGCCACCGGGAGAGAGGGAAGAGGGCCTTCCCTCTGCTTCTTCCTTGACCTGCTCCCTAGATGGGAGAAGGGTTTCCCCCCTGGTCCATGGCCTCCATGGCGGCGGAGGGGCGAGAGCCCCTCCGACATTGGATCTGTCTCTCTCTGTTTCTGCGTTCCTGATTCCGCCCTTTCACCGTTTCTTAAATACCCAGAGATCCGTAACTCCGATTGGGCTGAAATTTTAACACGATTTCCATCCGGATATTGGCTTTCTTGTGGCAGAAGAAGGGCACAAACCTCCTTACGGGGTGGCCATGAGGGCCCAGGGCGCGCCTGACCCCCTGGGGCACATCCCCCTTCCTCGTGGCCCCCTCGGGCATCGTCTCGCGTTGATTCTTCTTCCCAAAAATCACATATATTCCAAAAAAATCTCCGTCGGTTTTTATCCCGTTTGGACTCCGTTTCATATGGATTTTCTGTGAAACAAAAAACATGCAACAAACAGGAACTTGCACTCGGCATTGAATCAATATGTTAGTCCCAAAAATAGTATAAAAAGTTGCCAAAAGTATATGAAAGTTATATAATATTGGCATGGAACAATAAAAAATTATAGATACGAAGGAGACGTATCAGAAGGCCGTCGAAGCCAGGATCGCAGCAGAGTGGGCCAGCCCGCCCGACCCGCTGCGCGCCACGATGCAGAGCCTTCCCATACCCATCGGCACCGACATCAACGCCTCCGACATTGCCGAGGCCCGGACTCGCCTCGACGAGGACCGCCAGCGCCTGTTGGACCTCACCGAGACGCTCGCTGCCACGCAGCGCCGCCTCGACTCCGTTCAGCTGGAGCGCAACACCGCCTACGGCTTTACGCCGGACGCGCTTGAGCCAAGTCGGGTCGCTGACGTGCGGGCCGGGGGCGGCGCGATCGGATGTGCCTTCGGCGCCGTCCCTTCGTCTACGAGACTCCCGTGAAGAACATCCATGCTGCCCAGGCATCCGCGGTCGGCCTGGACCAGCTCGCAAGCGAAGAGCTATAGGTCCGCCTCAAGAGGGTGAACGACCTCCTCGCTGCGGCCAACGCGTAGCAGAACCTCCTCGACCAACTCGCCAAGCTAGCCGGATCCGGCTCCACTCGCGTCACTGGACCCGACGACTTCCAGCACACGGCATCCTCGCGACCCGACGAGGCGCACTGCGGTCACTACCGAACCCGGCGCAACCCTGCCCCGACGACCGCCGGCGGCTTGGGCGATGAGCCGGCCTCAGAGGCCCGACACCGAATCGACCGTCTGCTCCTACCCAGCTGATGCCTGACTGGAGGCGACCCGGCCCCCCGCGGCGCAGTCACCGACCGGCTGGGCCCGCGTGCCATCGACGACACAGACGCATGTCACTGCCTCGACTGACTCACCCTCTCCCAAGAGCTGGAGGAGACCGGCCCCGTCGGACCGGCGTGCTTCGGGCCACACATCGGGGTGAGCTCTTTACTAAAGAGTTCACACTGCCCTGTGACGCCCCCAAGTACAACGGCACCGTGAAGCCGGAGGACTGGCTCACCGACTACACCACAGCCATCAGCATCGCCGGCGGCAACCGCTACCTTGCCATGCGCTACGCGCCTCTCATGCTCTAGGGGTCGGCCCGCACCTGGTTGAACAGTCTGTCGGAGGGCAGCATCAACGTGTGGGTCGACTTCGAGCAAGCCTTTGTGCGCAACTTCACCGGCACGTACAAGTGACCCGGCCGCCCCAGTCAGCTCACCATGTGCGTGCAGGGGCCAGCGGAGACCAGCCGTGAGTACCTCGCACGCTGGACTGAGCGATGGAATAGCTGTGAGGGCATCCACAAAGTCCAAGCAAGCCAATACTTCGTCAATGGGTGCTGGGACATCACCCTCCCCAAGCACAAGGTCTTGCGCTCCGAGCCGGCCACCATGGCCGCACTCATGGTGACGGCGGACAAACACGCCAACACCGACTCTGCCATGAAGATCCAGGTGGCGCTAGACGAAGCCGACAAAGCTAAGCCGCCCCCCCCCCCCCGAAGCCGGACGGCGAAGGCAGCCGGCAACAGCACAACCAAGAAAACAACAAGCGCAAGGCCGATCAGCTGGCCCAGCACTACAACAACCGGCTGGTCTTGGCCGCCGAGCAGGCGCCCGCGGCCGACCCGGCCGGCAAGCACCGGCAGACTAGCAAGACGAAGTGGCAACCCGCCATGAGTTTCGAGGAGATGCTCAATGCTCCCTGCAAGCACCACAGCAACGCAAGGCCATCCACGCACATGCTTCGGCAGTGTGCCATCACCGAGCGCATCATGAGTGGCGACATCCCGCCGCCTCCTCCGGCCGCGGCTCCAGGAGCGGGGCAGCCGCCTCTGCATCCACCGCCACCGCCAGCTGGCGGTGTGATGCGCGACGACGCCTACTCGGCCCAGAACGCGACCTACGTCGTCTTCACCAGACTCGGCGAAGACAAGCACAGCGAGCGCCTCCTTCGGCAAGAGGTGAACACCGTCATCCCGGCCAAGACGGAATACATGCACTGGTCGGAGCGCCTGGTCACCTGGACTCGGGAGGACCACTAGGCCGTCATGCTGAACCCAGGTGGTTACACCCTCGTCCTCGACCCCACAATCGTCGCGCCTCAATGCACGTGCAAGATTTCCCGTGTTCTCATCGACGGCGGCAGCAACATCAACATCCTATACTACGACACCATGACCAAGCTCGGCCTCGAGGCCAAGGACCTGTAGCCGACCCGGATGGTCTTCCACGTCATCGTTCCCGGCCTCTCCTGCTCCCCGATTGGTCGGATCTGGCTCGATGTCCTGTTCGGTGACAACAACCACTTCTGACGTGAGCCGGTCTGGTTCGAGGTGGTGGACCTGTCCAGCGCGTATCATGCGCTGCTCGGCCGGCCCGCGCTCGCCAAATTCATGGCAGTTCCCCACTACGCCTACCTGAAGATAAAGCTGCCGGGTTCGAAGGGCCTCATCACCATCATCGGCGACTACCGCAAGTCCATATTGTGCGCCCAAGATGGCGCCAAGCTGGCCGAGTCGCTGGTCGTAGCCGAGGAGCGGCGCCAGCTCGACCGGATAATTGCCTTGGCCTAAGAACCGTCGGCCGCCCCAGTCCCGGCAGAGGACCTGGCCGACGAGGCCTCATTCAAGCCATCCAAGGAGACCAAGAAAGTGAAGCTGAACCCAGAGGACCCCAGTTGCAGCAAGCATGTTGTCGTGGGCACCCGCCTCGACAGCAAATAGGAAGGGGAGCTCGTCGACTTCCTCCGTGTGAATCGGGATATTTTCGCATGGACCCCAAAGGACATGCCGGGTATCTCGAGGAAGTAAGCCAAGCACAAACTCCACGTCCGCAAGGATGCCAAGCTTGTGTGTCAACCCCTGCGACGTTTTTTTCCGAAGAGAAGAGAAGGACCATCGGTGAAGAGGTCGCCAAGCTTTTGGCGGCCGGCTTCATCATGGAAGTGTTCCACCTCGAGTGGCTGGCCAACCCAGTCCTCGTCCTGAAGAAGAACAAGACCTGGCGCATGTGTATCGACTACACCAGCCAGAACAAGGCCTTCCCCAAAGACCCGTTCACCCTCCCGCGGATCGACCAAGTCATCGACTCCATTGCCGGGTGTGAGCTCCTGTCCTTCCTAGATGTTTACTTGGGCAATCATCAGATCAAGCTGGACCCGGTTGACGCTCTGAAGACGTCCTTCATCAGGCCCTTTGGGGCGTATTGCTACATCACCATGTCGTTCGGCTTCAAGAACGCCAGCGCCACCTTCTAGCGCTGCAGGCAGAAGTGCCTGCTGCCGCACCTCGGCCGCAATATCCACGTCTACGTGGACGACATCGTGGTGAATACCAAGAAGCACCTCATGCTCCTCAATGACCTAAAGGAGACCTTCGCCAACCTGCGTGAGTACAAGGTCAAGCTCATCCCGGAAAAGTGCGTTTTCGGCGTCCCGGCCGGAAAGCTACTTGGCTTCCTCGTCTCGGAGCGCGGCATTGAGGCGAACCCGGAGAAAATCAAGGCCATCGAGCACATGCACAAACCGGCCCGGCTACGCAATGTCCAGAAGTTCACCGGCTGCTAGGCCTCGGTCAGTTGGTTTCTCAACCGGCTGGGTGAGAGGGCCTTGCCCCTATAGCAGCTGATGAAGAAGACGACGCCGTTTGAATGGAACGACCAGGCGGATGAGGCTTTCCGGGATCTCAAGCGCATTCTCTCCACTGCACCAGTCCTGGCCGCACCAGCCGAGAAGGAGCCGCTGTTGCTCTACATCGCCGCAACCTCATGGTCGGTCAGCACGATGATGGTGGTCGAGCGACCAGAGAAGGACAAGGTCCAAGCCGTCCAGCGTCCCATCTACTACCTGAGCGCGGTGCTCTCCGCCTTGAAGCAGAACTACCCGCACTACCAGAAGATGTGTTATGGTGTGTACTTCACCGCCAAGAAACTGAAGCAGTACTTCCAAGAGCACGTCATTACAATGGTCAGCACAGCCCCTCTTAGCGAAATCATCGTGTGCTGGGATGCCTCTGGCCGGGTCACCAGGTGGGCGCTCGAGGTAGCCGGCCACACCATCCTCTACGATCCCCGCACTACGATCAAGTCCCAAGCTTTGGCCGACTTCCTCGTCGACTGGACCGAGACCCAGTACCTGCCGCCGCCACCAGATTCAATGCACTAGCGCATGCACTTCGATGGCTCGAAGATGCGACTCGGCCTAGGGGCCAGCATCATGCTGTCCTTCCCCAAGGGCGACCAGCTCAAGTACGCACTGCAGATCCACTTCGCCGCCTCCAACAACGTCGCCGAATAGGAAGCCCTTGTGCATGGCCTCCGTCTTGCCAAGGAACTCGGCATCCGGCACATCCTGTGCTATGGTGACTTGGACCTGGTGGTGCAGCAGTGCTCCGGCGAGTGGGACACCCACGACTCCAACATGGCAAGCTACTGTTTCCTCATCCAGAAGCTTCCGGATTCTTCGTGGGCTGTGAGTTCCTCCATGTC
Organism: Triticum monococcum; assembly: GCA_034509565.1. NCBI lineage: Eukaryota > Viridiplantae > Streptophyta > Magnoliopsida > Poales > Poaceae > Triticum > Triticum monococcum. The sequence continues at coordinate 92,877,604 of CM067843.1, read as the reverse complement.
CCGTGCGCAGAGAATGAGGCGGCCGACACGCTCGCCAAGATCGCCTAGTCTCGGCAGTTCATTCCGTCCGGTGCCTTCCTCGAGCATCTGCACAAGCTATCCGTCAAGCCATCTCCGGACTCCGAGTCTATCCACGTCCCAGCCGACCCGGCCATGCCTCAACCCGGTCCGGGGGCTGCTCTTCCCGACCAGGTCGCGCCTCAACACGGCCCGGGGACTGCTCCACCTGACCCGGGGACTGTTGAACCCGGCTCAGGGACACCCGAACCCGACCCGGGGGCTGCTCAACCGGCTCAGGGGCTGCCACCCAGAACCCGAAATAGTGGTCGTCTTCGACGTGGTGACGGCGCCATCCTTGGACCTGCCCATCACGGAGTTCCTGGAGAACGGGGTCCTCCCCATGGACGAGATCGAAGCTCGACAAGTGCAGCGCTGAGCGTCTGCCTGCAACATCATCAACAATGAGCTCATCAAGCGCAGCTCCACCGGCGTATTCCAACGCTGCGTTGAGAAAGACAAGGGCATTGAGATCCTCCTCGACAAATACAAACAACGATGATATGTTTATTTTGACTCCATTACGACCATTTATCATTTGAAAGTGGCCCATCGTCGGCTTCCACCCCCTTGTAGATGATACGCAGGGTGTTTTCGCAATAACAAAACAACCCTTAGCCGACATCTCGGTGCCCGAAGGCAGTTGTGATAGCGGAAATGAGGCAATCAGATATGCGGGCTTTATAACTTTCACTTAGTCATAGGAGCTTAAAGTTGGGAGGCCAATTACTAGCCCCCAGTTAGTGTTCGGCGATAGTTGAGGTCAAGCCGTAAATACTTCAGCCAATGTTATGAACGACCCATCATTTAACATAGTCATCAGATTGATGACCAGTTTACGCTTATTGTGATAGTCAATTTTCGGCTTTCTCCACTGAGGTGCTTAACCATCCGAGCTGGAAGCACAATCGCAGTGGTTCTCCCTTCGCACACCTAGCCGAACAAAGCGGAACGTAGAAGGCAAGCACAGGAGTCAGGCAACCAAACTATTGACCAAAGACACAATTCGAAACTGATGCATATTTAGCAATATCCGAGAATGTTTTTGCCGAATCTCTAAAGGTGTCCGGCGTTGCACTGCGAGACTTGTGCTGAAAACACACAAATAGTTTAAAAGTTCTATCAGCTTGGAAAACCAAAAAGTGTCAGTAAAAACTTGACGTCCGAACAAGATCAACTGTTCGGTGCCAATCCGAAAATTGGAAAAAAGAAAAAAATTATGCTTCTGTCATGCTTTAACATGACACACCCGATCTCAACACTTCAAGCAGGCCAGCCTATGGCTTCGAGCTCCTTATGCCAAAGGCGGAGTACTTCTTCAAGGCCTGTTTAGCTAACTGAACTCGAGCGGTAGAAAAATACTTTGCAACGACCAAGGAGAAAACACATTTACTATAAAACAACTCATATAAATTTTAAGAGCCCCCAAGTGACTTGGGTAAAAGAAGTTTATACTTATATCATATCTGTGTTCACCCAAACTTTAAACGCATCTTAACCAGCCGTCGGCTTCTCCCACTTTGGTTAAGGACCGAAAAGTGTCATGTACTCCACCTGTCGAAAGTATGGACTATGTTCCGATAACTAGCCAATCAGGCCATAAGGCTGTAACAGACAAAGCGCGCTGAGGGAACTTATGCTATATTACTGACAAAGTGTAAGAAGCATCTTCGAAGAAAATAGTACCTCCACCGATACCTTTCTTCGGTTGCTCATTGTTACTATGAGACTTGTGTAATAGATTTTTTGTACTCATGAGTTCCGTTGTGTGTCGACCATGATTGAAAACAATAAGAGCGCTAGCTTTCGGCTTCACCTAGTCTGAGGTACTAACTCGGATGACCCGGTAGTAGCAATCACAGAGGTGCTCCCTTTACCGCCTAGCCGAACAATCGCAAATGTAGGAGTAAGCACAGGCAACCCAGCTTGCGAAACACTTGAGTCAAGATAGTGCATATTGTGCCTAATACACGAACAAGGAACGAAGCCATACAAGTATAATCATATGCAAGAGGAAAGGCTTCATAAAGGAAGCCCCAAAATAAACGGGGTATTTGAATTTGTGTGTCACAAACAAAGTTTTAACAAGGAATTTTGTCACAAACAACTTTTTTGCCTAAAAGGTATAATGCTTGGTCAAACTGAACAAAATTTAAAACTGAAAGTTTTTGAGCATGAAAGCGACTTAGCTGGTTAATGTCTTTGGCATTTATGACGCGGTCCGAGCTTGATGTGGGACGAGGTTCCATTCCCCAAGGCGGCCCCGAGGTGGCGGAGCAAAGAGCTCGCCACTCCGAAGTGGTGACATAGCACGACCAATGCAGGCTGGCAGAGTCACGCCGAAGTCCCCAGGGTGGGTTAACTAAGTGTTGACGAAGCCCCACGTCCAACCGAGGTGACAACACTGCCTGACCTGGATCATTTACCTGTGCACAAAAAATAGTGCAAACCGGAGATAATAGTAAAAATGTTGCGTAATTAATAATTTACGCAAAGTGAGTAATAAAAAAATATGGCCCATGTGACGAACACTCGATGAGGTAGAGCTCTCTCAGCGATGCCGAAGTCCCGAGGCAACAGAACATGTCGGTATGGCGATTCGACCAACAAGGTGATCACGCGAGCCGACTGGGACAACGACGTCGGCTTGCCAAAGTGACCGCGTGACGCAGTCGAAGTCGATCACCTACACACATAAAATAGTGCGGTCCAAAAAGGATAATTGCTTTTCGCAAAAATAATTTATTGAAAGAGATGTGGCCTGGCACTGAAGTCATGTCGTTGCAGGGCGTCGGCGTGGCGCGATGAAGGCGTGGCCAAGCCTGAATTCGCAGGTCGGTCTGAGTTTCGGATGCGGCATTCGCCGAACTGTATACGAAAACTGACCGAACCACCACGCGACCGTTGTTAATGCGGCCACCATTTGATAGACCTGTGTACAGATGATGAAACAAAACAGAGTAATAATTTTTTGGGAGAAATAAACCCAAACAAAAAAACTAGGATTAATATCACCTGGTTTATGTGTTGTAGCAATATGAAGAAAGGTTACTCCCAAAATTGGGACTCGATCCGCAAACCTATTGCCTGATGGGTGATAAAGCGACGGCATGGCGGTGCCGGCAAAGGTGGGCTCGCCGAGGCAAAGCCCCCGGTCCAGCTAACATGACGAAGCTGGTCGACTGGTGACGGTGAAGTCACCGGAGTATTTTGATGAAGAAATAGCGAAGTCCCGGGTCTAGCCGAGATGATGGAGCGGGTCAGTAAAGAGACGTTGCAGCTACCATGTCAGCCGAGGTGTTGAAGTAGTTCGGCGTGATGGAGATCGACTTGAAAAAGCAACAGTGCGGCCATGCCGATGTTGGTCATAACTTGTGACGCGATCAATGCCGGATTGATGAAGTGACCGAGCAGCAATGTCGGCGCGCCTGACCCGTGCAATCCGTGGGGCGATGGTGTTGGTGATGATTTATCCTTCGCGGTGCCGAACTCTTGTTCGGCTTGCCGAGATAATGATCCGATAAGGTTAGGCTCGGCTCGATGAAGCGACGATCTGTCTAGCGCAGTTCTGCAGACATGGAGCAATGTTACTGGAATGGTGTGACACCAGCGCGATGGTGAAGAGTGTCTCAAAGAATGCTTAAAATTTTATAGGCACATGTTAAAAATAACGCACAATACCACAGAAGAAAATTTCCTTTAAAAAGGTTGTCCAATATCACGTTCATAAAGAAACATGAATTCTTGTCGGATCTGTATTCGTGCAGAAAACAAATCTGATAGGTGATGCACTAATCGGAAGGTTCCCGGAATTTTGACGGTCGGATCGAGCTGAAATTTTGTGGGGTGGTAGATATAGGAATTCCGCAGCCGATCCACGGTTGGATCTTTCAAAAGACGTCCGAGCTAGGTGCTGGAGACCATGCCCTAAACTCGTCCAAATTTTCGTCCAGATTTGACAGGGCTCCGGTATATCGTAGATTGCCGGAGATTCCTCCATCGCAACTCGACAAAATTTTGGATGATTGTTGTAGACTCAATTATGCACAATTCCAATAAAGGAATCATCAAAGCAATGCTCGAGGAGGTGGTGGGAGTGAATACAATTTCGCTGTTCGGAAAAACAGCACGGTCGCCCGTGAGCAATGTTCACATTGAGCCCCCGAGCTCCATGGATGATTCCTCCATAATCTTGATAGAGATCGGAGTTGATGTTGGTGAAGGCCCCCGTGCGAACATGGCGATCGGAGATGAAGCGCGGTCCTCGGTCGAGCCGAGGTGACCAGTCAAGCCGGCGACGAAGATGCCGACGTCGCAGTTGATCTTCGGGCGAGCCATTGATCCTTTGCCGATCACAGAGCGGAACTCTCAATGAAAGCACCATTGTTGGTGTCAAAACCGGCAGATCTCTGGTAGGGGGTCCCAAACTATGCATCTAAGGATTGATGGTAATAGGAGACAGGGGACACGATGTTTACCCAGGTTCGAGCCCTCTTGATGGAGGTAATACCCTACTTCATGCTTGATTGATTTTCATGAGTATAGGGGTTACAAGAGTTGGTCTACCTCGAGATCATATGTTGTGGTCTAAACCCTACAGGTATGATAAGTAATGTCATAATAATCTACTGACTAGCCTGGCCTCGGCTTATATAATGTACCAGAGGCCTAGGATAACAAGTGTCCTAGTCGAATACGCCGGTGGACAGGAGTCTTTGTCTTGATCACCAAGTCTTGTGGAATTTTCCTCGTGTATACATCGGCTGTCGGAATTGGCCCATGAGCATACGGCCATGGGGGTCCTCGGCCCAATCCAACTGATTGGGAGACGACGTGGTGAGTACCCCCTAGTCCAGGACACCGTCACCCTTGTCACGGACCGGAGCCTCAGCCATCAGACTTGCGGGGGAGAAGCCCAAGAGGGGAGAGTGCAAGAAAATGGCTCGAAAAAACGAAAAGCAAAAGCGCAAACATTCACAAAGCTCACACATCATAAATTCAGAAATAGGCCCAAGGCTAGAGTTCATTCCACCTAGTTAATCCTCAGTGGGTGGGTGGACCTGCTACCTAACAGAAATTTTTACTAAGTTAAAAATTAGGCATTCCTGCCGCTGGATCGCGCAGCTCCCGGGTCCGCTGGGGTGCTGGTATCCTCCTCCCCGTCTTCCGCGTCGCGGTAGACGTCCGTCTCCTCGGAACTGCCCTCCGAGTCGTCCAGAAGTAGGAAGTAGTCGTCAGCAGGCACGACTCCTCCATCCTTTGCCTGCTTCGGCTAGAACTCGTCATGGAAGGCGAACCCGACAATGTAGCTGGCTTGGGCGGCGATCCGTCTGGCCTCCGCTTGCGGCTGGCTCTCTGAGCCGGCCCACTGGCCCATCAACGCATCCAGCGCCCCATCCGGATGCCAAGACACCGCGAACCTGAGCGCCATCTCGGCGCCGGCACGGGCGGCGGAAACCGGCCACTCATGAAGATGGTCCGGGCCCGCCTCCAACCACCGCGCCAACCGCGTGAAGCTGGTCAGCGTGATGGCACCCGGCCAGAGGGCCGCCGTCATCACCGTGCCGGCCTCAAAGAGCAGCCCCATTTCCTCACTCAAGACTCACAGACGGGCCTCGGCAGCAGCCACAATCTCCGGGAAGGTCCAGGCCACCCGCAGGTCAGTCCCGAAGCCGAAGATCCCCTGTGGGTCGCGCTGAAAGCGGACCGCCTCCTCCGCCAGCCGGCGCATCTCCGGGAAGGCCCTTGTCGAAAAGAAAAGCAAGTCAGAAGAAAAGTCACCAAAAACAAGAAGCCGGAGTCCCAACCCGGCAAAAACAAAACCAAAGGAAAGCACTTACTAGAAAAGGACTCTTCCAGGTGTTGCGCTTCGAGCAACGTACTGTGCCCCTCCCGGGCAATGGTGCGGTCACGCTCCTAGAGCGTCTTCTCCAGATCGGCAACCTTGGCAAGGGCCGCCTTCAGCTCGTCGTCCTTGTCCTCGGCCACCTTCATGGCCTCCTCGCGGTGCCGGTTCTCTTCCTGCCAGGTCTCCTCCACTATGGCCGGTTCACTTCACGCGCTCCACCTCGGCCTAGAACTGCCCCTTGTCGTCGGATAGCTTGCCGCGTTGCTGGTCCGCCTCAGCAAGGGCCTGTTGTGCCTCCACAACCTTGGAGGCCTCCGCCTTGAGGTGCTCCACCTTGGCCTCAAGACGGTCCTTGTCGCCCGCCAGCTGCTCTTGCAACTGGCTGGCTTCATCGACCGCTCGCCGGGCTCCCGTCGCCTCCACCCTCGCCCTCTCCACCTTGGCTCCAAGACGACCGACATCAGCAACGAGCCGGCCGTAGTGGAAACCGGCCGGAATCAGCTGGGTCCTCCAAGATAGCACCTCGGCTGCAGAAGTGAGACTCAGAAACAAAGTACTACTTTAAGATTCGACACAACTGCTACGCAGTTGGCCCGAATCTCGGGGGCTACACCCAGTGGGTGCGCTAGCGCGCCCCCACTAAAAAAGAGCATGCAAGCAAAGTACCTACCGTGGCGCGGAGCTCCTCCTCCTTGGCGGCGAGCCTTTCCTTGAGACGGGGGTGCTTCTGAAGGAGTCGGTTGAAGACGCCGACCCAGTAGGCGTCCAGTTACTACAGAAAGCAACGATCAATACAAGACATCAAGATAAGATCCGACCCAACTACTACGCAGTTGGCCTGAATCTCGGGGGCTACACATAGTGGGTGCGCTGGCACGCCCCCACAAGGAAGAAGTAATGAAAAAAGAAAAAGTAGAAGACAATGAAAAAATTACGAACACGGCGCTCTCCAGCTCATGTGTTGCCTCGACCTCGACCGGGGCGAGGGCTTGGATCCAGTCTGCCCGCCCTCGCAGGCGCCTGGTCACAGTGGCCATCGCCGCTTCCTCCTGGGTTGGAGGCCCGAAGAAGACCTCGCCGGTCCCGCCTGCATCGGCTGCGACCCGGCGACCCTCGGGCCTGAGCACCAGGGCGTGCTCCCCGCTGGCCGCCTCCCCTGAGGCCGGCACCCCCTTCGGCGCCCTCTCCGGCACCGACGCCGACTCGATGGGCCGAGTGGCTTGCGCCTCCACCTCGGGTGGCGCCTCGCTCATTGGCGTCCGAGCCGCCCCCACCGTCTCCGTCCGCGATGCCTCCCCCAAGACGACGTCACCGCCGCCTCCGTTAGCCCCCGCCCGCTCGGCCATGTCGCTTCGCGGCGGGGTGTCATCCCCAACGACCACGACCTCCTATTTGAGGTCCACCACGTCCACACAGCCACCCTGGCCGTGCTCCCCCTCAGACGACGGCACGAAGACCATCGCTGCCGCAACCGTCCCAGCCGACATCTTCGGCCACGCTGGCTCCTCGCCGGCTCGCGTCCATGTCGCCACAACGCTAACTAGGCCTGGGTGGACTCCGCCTCGGCCCGGTTCTGGTCCCGCCAGGCCAGGCCTTCGGCATCAGCCGGATCCAGACCGAAGTCCGGATCCGCCTGCTCCTCCTCCTCCTCGTCGTCCCGTTCGACGGTGCTGGACCGGCTCCTCCGGAACGCGGTGCCCTCAACGGACGTTGCATCCGCCACCGCCAGCGCCAGCGAGATCGGCGACCTAAGACGCAAGACAAACTAAATACAGGCCAAGCAGAGCCGCTCGACAACTCGGTTGAAGACAAAACAGAAACTCACCCCGGCAGCAACGAAATGATGGGCCTCGCTGCCGTCTCTTGCGGTGCGGCGCGCCTCCTCTTGGCGGGTGGCTTCGCCACCCCGTCCGGGTCCGCCGCGCGCTTCGCGGTCGGGGCCCGCGGCGCGACGCTGTCCTCTCTGTGCGGCCTGCACACCGCCGGTGCCCCCCCGACATGACCCGGCCCCGGCCGCGCAGCCGTCTCCTCCACCCGGCGCTGCTACATCAATGGCTCGCGTCAGCCCCTCAAGGCCGTCCCACGCCCGGTGACTCAAGAAATAAACACAAGACTTACCGGCTCGGCGCCCTGTGCCCGCGTTGGCGGTCGCCTCCTCCTCTCCGCCGTAAGCCTCGGGCTCCTCCGAGCCGACACGCACCACCTGCGCCCGCGCCCGGTCGTAAGGATGCCGAATGTCGTTCAGAAGCATCTCCCGCGTTGCGTCGGGCGGACAAGAAGACAGGCAGCAGTGAGATATGGAGACCAAGGACTCACCGATGGTGCCGGGTTCCGTGGCTATACGGGGCTTTCCCGAACTCCCAGTCACCCTGCAGGTTCGCCTTGGAGATGTCGTTGACCCGGCGTGCAACCTAGTTCGCGCCCAGCCGCGTGTTCGCCATGCGGTTGGGGTTCTGGAGGCCGGTCATCTGACCGAGGTGGCTACGCTGCTACAGCGGCAGCACCTGGCATACGATGAAGGCGGTGCTGAAGTCGATGTTGGTGAGCCCCCCCCCCCCCCCCCCGCTTCTTCATCACCTACACCCGCTCGCACAGGTTGAGCACCTCCTGCGACGAATTCTTGGGGTAGTACCCCCAATTCTGCTTCTCCCTCGGCGGTGAGTTGATGAAGGGCGGCAAGTTGATGCAGTCTGCGCCAAGGTTGCGGACTTAGAAGAAAGAATTCTGCCACTTCTTGGCAGAATCCTCCACTGGCATCTTCGGGCAGTCAGCGCCCGACCATTTGGAGATGACGGCGGCCCCGCACTTGGACATCTCTCCGCTCATCGGCCCCTGTTGCTTCAGGGAGAACAAACGCACCCAGAGGTTGATCGAAGGCTCGACCCCCAGGTACCCCTTGTAGAGGGTGACGAAGCCCGACAACTGCACAATGGCGCCGGCGCCTAGATTATGGGGCTGGAGCCTGTATAACTCCAGGAAGTCACATAAGAAGCCACTCGCGGGAAGCCCAACCCACGCTTGAAGTGCGGGCAGAAGACGACGCGCTCCATGCCCACGAGCCGCGGCTCCCGCACGCCCCGCGGGAGGCACGCGGTGACCTTCGTCTCCCCCGGCAGGCGCCTAGTGGTGCGGAGATAGGTAATGTCTTCGAGGGTGACGGTCGAGCCCATCCATGAGCCCGATGGCAGTGCCATCGACAAAGATGCGAGAGAAAGAAGAAGAAGGTGGCTACAAAGCTCCACTCAAAGCAAGGGGCGTCGTGGTGTAGCGGTTGCAAGAAGCATAGGAAGGAAGACGAAGGCAGGGGCGCGAGCGAGAATGATTTCCGCTGACCCCTACTCGCCTCAATTTATAAGCCACAGTTTGAAACGTGGGGGACTGGGATCGTTTGCCCTCGCCTTTCCCGCTTCCCCTCAACAAATGCGTACGTACGAGCGCAATAACTGCCTTGAGAATGGCAACCAACTCGCGGACGTTGCAATAAATCCACGTGCGTGGGCCGAGGGCGCGCGGCCACGGTCCCCAGCGCGTCACCCCATCCCGTCACGCGCGTGGCCTGTCAGGCCCCTCCGGCTCCCAACGCCACATGGTGCCCGCGCGAACCCCAAAAGATTGCCTCAGAGATTCAGTGAACTCCTCGGTTTCCCGCTACTGCCGGGATGCCGCGATCCGGCTTCCGGAAGCCGGAACACAATGGTTGTTGCCGGGTCAGGCGGTCTCAAAATTTGCCTCCTTCAAAGGGGGAAACTGCGAAGGCCCTCCCATCCAAAGACAGGGGACCTTCACAGCTTCTAGGACTACTGTTGGGGGAATGAACCCCGGGCAGGCAACGGAACCCGGATCCTTTTTAAAAACAACGGGGCTAGCATCGCCCCTCAAGCCGGCTTGCGCTTGGCCTGGTCGCTCGACCCGGCCAAGCCCCTCGACCTAGCCTGATCCTAGGCTACATAGCAACAAGGAAGAGTGTTACATTAATGTTATAATGATGTCTAGATATACGTAGAAGAGCAGTAGCAACAACACAACCCTGTTTGGATACTCAACTTAGCTAGAGGTTACAGTTAGTTTCTAGCTCATTACTAACCCTGAACTAACTCCATCCAAAGAGTTGTTTCGATTGCAGGGTTAGATTTACAATAAATGCACTAGGAGAACTAGCTCCTTAGCACCTCTTGGGTTGGATAGTTTTTCTGGGTGAGTTATAGATGCAACTAGCACAAGCTAGCCCTCATGTTTAGATATACTTTTGGCCTATTTGAGCCCGAACTAGCTCAAACTAACTATAACCCCTGGATACAGCAGCAGTTAATCAGCCGATAATTTGTAAGAATGCACTAAGCTCCTTCCGGCCCATAATATAAGATGTTAATTCATCTAATATGTGAGTATATTGGATGTTATAAGATACTCCCTCTGTTCCTAGATATTTGTCTTTTTAGAGATTTCAAATGGACTACCACATACAGATGTATATAGACATATTATAAAAGAGTGTTGTGCTACACCATTGGGCAATTGTTGTTTAGCTTCTAATATTAACTTGGTACATTTAGGTACATATGTGAAAGATCCGCGCTTCGACCCTTCCTGTGTATGGGTGATACGTCCATTTTGCATCATGCTTTTGTGTCGATATTTATTGCATTATGGGTTGTTAGTACACATTATGTCACAATACTTATGCCTATTCTCTCTTATTTTACAAGGTTTACATAAAGAGGGAGAATGTCGCCAGCTGGGATTCTGGGCTGGAAAAGGAGCAAATATTACAAACCTATTCTGCACAGCTCCAAAAGTCCTAAAACTTCACGGAAGACGTTTTCAGAATATATAAAAAATACACAGTGGAAGAAGTTCACCAGGGGGCCCACACCCTGCCCACGAGGGTGGGGGCGCGCCCTATCCCCTGGGCGCGCCCCCCTACCTCGTGGGCCCCCTGGTGGCCCTCCGATGGCCATCTTCGGCTATATGAGGTCTTTTGATGAGAAAAGCATGAGCCATCTTCTTGGACGAAACTCCGCCGCCCCGAGGCGGAACCTTGGCAGAACCAATCTAGGGCTCTGGCGGAGCTGTTCTACTGGGGAAACTTCCCTTCAGGAGGGGGAAATCATCATCACCAACGCTCCTCTCATCAGGAGATGGCAATCTCCATCAACATCTTCATCAGCACTATCTCCTCTCAAAACCCTAGTTCATCTCTTGTATCCAAGTCCGGGATTGGTACTTGTGGGTTGCTAGTAGTGTTAATTACTCCTTGTAGTTGATCCTAGTTGGTTTATTTGGTGGAAGATCATATGTTCAGATCCTATATGCATATTAATACCCCTCTCATTATGAACATGCATATGCTTTGTGAGTAGTTACGTTTGTTCCTCAGGACATGGGAGCAGTCTTGCTATTAGTAGTCATGTGAATTTGGTCTTCATTCGATATTTTGATGAGATGTATGTTGTCACACCTCTAGTGGTGTCATGTGAACATCGACTACATGACACTTCACCATTGTTTAGGCCTAGAGGAAGGCATTTGGGAGTAATAAGTAGATGATGGGTTGGTAGAGAGACAGAAGCTTAAACCCTAGTTTATGCGTTGCTTCGTAAGGGGCTGATTTGCATCCATATGTTTCATGATATGGTTAGGTTTACCTTAATACTTTTGTTGTAGTTGCGGATGCTTGCATTAGAGGTTAATGATAAGTGAGATGCGTGTCCAAGTAAGGACAGTACCCAAGCACCGGTCCACCCACATATCAGGTTATCAAAGTACTGAACGCGAATCTTATGAACGTGACGAAAACTAGCTTGACGATATTCCCATGCGTCCTCGGGAGCGCTTTTCTCTATATAAGAGTTTGTCCAGGCTTGTCCTTTGCTACAAAAAGGATTGGGCCACCTTGCTGCACTTTATTTACATTTGTAACTTGTTGCTCGTTACAAATTATCCTATCACAAAACTATCTGTTACCACTTGTTTCAGTACTTGCAGAGAAAACCTTGCTGGAAACCGCTTATCATTTCCTTCTGCTCCTCATTGTGTTTGACACTCTTACTTATTGAAAGGACTACGATAGATCCCCTATTCTTATGCGTCATCAAGACACTTTTCTGGTGCCGTTGTCAGGGAGTGAAGCGCCTTTGGTAGGTGGAATTTGGTAAGGAAAATTTATATAGTGTGCTGAGATTTACTATCACTTGTTACTATGGAAAGTAATCCTCTGAGGGGCTTGTTCGGGGTATCTTCACCCCGACTAGTAGAGCAAAGAGTTGCTCCTCAACCTACAGAACCTACTGGAAATGAAAATGTCTGCTTTGAAATTCCTTTGGGTATGATAGAAAAACTGCTAGCTAATCCATTTGTAGGAGATGGAACAAAGCATCCTGTTGAACACTTAATATATGTGGATGAAGTTTGTGGATTATTTAAGCTTGCAGGTGTACCCGGAGATGTTGTTAAGAAGAAGGTCTTCCCTTTATCTTTGAAGGGAGATGCATCGACATGGTATAGGCTATGTGATGATATGGAGTCTTGGAATTACAAACGATTGAAATTGGAATTTCATCAGTAGTTTTATCCTATGCATCTTGTTCATGGTGATCGCAATTATATATATAATTTTGGCCTCGCGAAGGAGAAAGCATCGCTCAAGCTTGGGGGAGGCTTAAATCAATGTTATATTGATGCCCCAATCATGAGCTCTCAAGAGAAATGATTATTCAAAATTTATATGCTCGGCGAGGGAGTCTTGGATTAGGGGGTATCCGGACAGCCGGATTATATCCTTTGGCCGGACTGTTGGACTATGAAGATACAAGATTGAAGACTTTGTCCCGTGTCCGGATGGGACTCTCTTTGGCGTGGGAGGCAAGATTGGCAATACGGATATGTAGATCTCCTTCCTTGTAACCGACTCTGTGTAACCCTAGCCCCCTCCGGTGTCTATATAAATCGGAGGGTTTTAGTCCGTAGGACAACATACAATCATACCATAGGCTAGTTTCTAGGGTTTAGCCTCTCTGATCTCGTGGTAGATCAACTCTTGTACTACCCATATTATCAAGAATAATCAAGCAGGATGTAGGGTTTTACCTCCATCAAGAGGGCCCGCACCTGGGTAAAACATCGTGTCCCTTGCCTCCTGTTACCATCCGCCTTAGACGCACAGTTCGGGACCCCCTACCCGAGATCCGCCGGTTTTGACACCGACATTGGTGCTTTCATTGAGAGTTCCTCTTTTTCGTCATCATTAGGCTTGATGGCTCCTTCGATCATCGATAGCAATGCAGTCCAAGGTGAGACTTTTCTCCCCAGACAGATCTTTGTGTCGGGTGGTAGGATCGACATATGCCAACGGGTGGCTTATCATTGCGGGGGCCAAAAGAACGTCGCCGGTGCCTGGAAACGGGATGAGGCGTAGATATGCACGCCGGCGGATCTTACCCAGCTTCAGGGCTCTCTGGGGAGATAACACCCCTACTGCTGCTCCGCGGGGTCTCCGCATGGTTACTAAGTTCACAGGTGGCTACAATGCTCCTTGAGCTGCGTGGGATGGAAGGAGGAAGAAGGGCTTAGCACAGCCTGCCTTTTCTCCTTGTAAGTGTCTATAACCAGAAAAAGAGTTCCCCCCCCCCCTTGCATGGGTGCACCGGGGGGTTTATATAGGCCTACCCCCCGGGGGTACAATGGTAATCCGACTGGGCGCGGGGCCCAGCTGTCGGTGACTATGCTCGCCGGCTTCTCCGCCGGCTTCTGGGGAACACCGGCTGGTGGGTCCCGCCGACTGCCGGCCCCTGGGCCGACAAGCCGGCCCCACCGGCCAGGGTCTTGTCGGCGGCCGGTTACTGTTGCTCCGTGTTTGTTGGCGCAGGCTTGGTCGGGGTAAGCGTGGCTACAGTAACGCCGCCTTGGCGGGCTATTACCGTAGCCCCGCCGCACCTTGTCTCCTTAATGGGCGTCTCCTTCGAGGAAGGCGGCAGGCCGGCTACGCGAAGCTGGCCCTCTATCTCGCCGGCTTGAGAGGGGGTGCGGCCGCCTTCGGCATCTCTCTGGCCGAAGGGGCCCACCGCCTCGGGGGCCACGCTGGCGGCCCGTCGAGGACAGCGTCGGAGCCGCCGAGGCTACAGTGCCGCGCCGGGCGGGCCGCAGTTGCCTGCACGGCGTGCTGTACCAGGCGTGCTCCGGGTTTTGGGGGTGGCAGGCTCCACTGTAGCCACGCCCCGCTTCATCATCGCAGAGTGGACGCATACATCGCGGGTACGGCGTTGACTGTTTTATCGGAGCCGGCCCGGCGGTAGCCGGCCGTGCCATAGCCGGCCTTGCCGCAGCCGGCCAAGTCGTAGCCGGCCAAGTCGTAGCCGGCTCTCCATAGATTTCTTCATGGGGGTAGAAAGGGCGGGCCGCCCCCCAAGCCGGCTAGGAAGGTAGCCGGCTAGGGGGGAGGCGGCCTAAGTATTGAGTCTTCTTATGAGCTGGACGAGCTCACAATTTTTTCTGAGGGTCCAGGGGAAGCCGGCTGGGCTACCCATGGCTATTTACCCCGACACTTTGTATTCCGCGGCTCCGCACTGCGGGCCAACTCGCTTGGCCATCTGGAGCAGATCGAGAGCTACGCCCCTGGCTATCAGGTCAGATTTGGAACTTGAACTACACAACCGACATCCACGGAGACTTGATCTTCGACGGATTTGAGCCCTTGCTGAGTGCGCCACACGGTCATGATGAGCATGACTTAGCTCCACCATCGGACAGTGTTCGGGAGATCGCCCCAGCGACCGCTCCAACCCTCAAATCGGAGCCAATCCTGCCATACAGTGACGGGTGGATAGACCCCGCCGCGGAGGCTGCACTCTCATCGGCGATTGAGCCGAGTATCGACCTTACCCTTCACAAGAGCCGTGACGCCAAACTGCCGGATTCTTCCCCGGCCACGGACTCCGAACCGCATGCGCCCGTGCCCATCGAATCCGACAGGGCACCGATCATGGAGTTCACCTCTGCGGATATCTTTTAGCACTCGCCTTTCGGCGACATACTGAACTCATTAAGGTCTCTCTCTCTCTCTGTCAGGAGAGCCCTGGCCGAACTATGTCCGACAGAATTGGGATGCGGATGACAAAGAAATTCGCCGCCCACCCACCACCCACTTAGTAGCCACTATCGACAATTTGACCGACATGCTAGACATCGACTCCGAAGGCATCGATGGTATGCACGACGATGCAGAAGATGAATAGGAACCACTGCCCACAGGGCACTGGACGCCCACTTCATCATATGATGTATACATGGTGGACACATCGAAAGAAAACGACGATGAAGAATGGAAGGACACAGCAAAGGGTTGTTCCCTCGAGAAGCAGTCAAAGCGGCGGCATAAGCGTCGCTCCAAATCCCACCTCGGCAGAACCAACAATCATATAAACCCAGCGATAGAGCAAGGGGAGTCAGCGGACAACAAACACGGCATTGAACCATCATCCGACCATGGCAACACGGATAATCAAACCGAACAACCCGACTCCGTCGAAGATAACGATCCGGATGACATCACACCGGACAGGCACCCGGAGCAACAGAATAACCATCAAAGGCTTGTTGCCACTGCGAGGAGTCTGAAAAAGCAGAAGCAAAGGCTCAGGGCTGCACAAGACGCACTCAGAATCAGATGGAGTGAAGTACTCAACACTGCAGCGAAGTACGCCGGTAATCGCCACACCAAGAGCTACCCGAAGCGAAAGTTGCGACCTGAATTCGATGAGGAGGCCTTAGATCCCCCACAATCAAAAAACAAAACGGCCATCCGGTCGGATAGACGACCTCGTGCCCAACATAGAGCGGCAAACGATGCCACACATAAGCCAGTACGTGACCCACGTGAGGGCTCGCATCAAAAGGACGACGCAACCAGATCCATCTACGGGCCATGCAAGCGCGCTCCAGCATGCAATGCAACACAACACCACAGTACACCCAAATACCGGGGTGTCGCACACCCCCTATGTTTCACCGATGAGGTGCTGGACCATGAATTTCCAGAGGGATTCAAACCCGTAAACATAGAGGCATACGACGGAATGACAGACCCTGGGGTCTGGATTGAGGACTACATCCTCCATATCCATATGGCTCGAGGAGACGATCTCCATGCCATCAACTACTTACCCCTCAAGCTCAAAGTGCCAGCTCGGCACTGGCTTAAAAGCCTCCCCGAAAACTCCATTGGAAGCTGGGAAGAGCTCGAAGACGCTCTTCGGGCAAATTTTCAAGGGACCTATGTCCGACCACCGGATGCGGATGATTTGAGTCATATAACTCAGCAGCCCGGAGAGTCAGCCCAAAAGCTTTGGAACGGGTTTCTCACTAAAAAGAACCAAATAGTCGACTGCCCGGACGCCGAAGCCTTAGCAGCTTTTAAGCACAACATTCGAGATGAATGGCTTGCCACACACCTCGGCCAAGAAAAGCCGAGAACAATGGCAGCCTTAACAAGCCTCATGACCCGCTTTTGCGCGGGCGAGGACAGCTGCTTAGCCCGATGCAACACCAGCAACCAAAGTACATCCAAAGTTAGGGACGGAAATGGGAGACCACGACGCAACAAAAACAAGCGCCGGAATAAAGAAGACAGCCCGAAGAGCACGGTGGTAAATGCCGGATTTAGAAGCTCTCGGCCATGTCAACAAAAGCTGCCCTCCAAAGGCAACAGAGATGAACTTTCCAGCCTAAACAAGATTCTGGATAAAATATGTCAGATCGACAGCACCCCTGATAAACCTGCAAATCATACCCATAGAGGATGTTGGGTCTTCAAGCAGTCCAGCAAGCTCAACGCCGAACATAAGGGGCAGGATACAACAAGCGAAGACGAGGACGAGCCTCGCAAGCAAAGTACTGGGGAACAGAAGAAATTCCCACAAGAAGTCAAAACAGTAAACGTCTTACACGTGACAAAGGGGAGAAACAAAGCGGCACTCTTAGAGACACATGCCCCAGGGCCTCTCACCATGGAGTTTTGCCACAAGTCATCCCAACCGATCACCTTTGACCATCAGGATTACTCGGCAAGTATCCGGCGTGCAGGATGGGCTGCGTTGGTATTAGAACCAATAATTCATGGATACCACTTCACACGAGTCCTGATGGACGGCGGCAGTAGAGTAAACCTGATATATCAGGACACAGTCCGCAAAATGGGGATAGACCCAACAAAAATTAGCTGCAGCAATACTACCTTTAAAGGAATAACGCCAGGCCCAGAGGCCCATTGCACGGGCTCCCTGCTACTAGAGGTTATATTTGGCTTTCCCGATAACTTCCGCAGCAAAAATTTAACGTTCCACATCGCTCCATTCCAAAGTGGTTATCAAGCACTACTCGGACGCGAAGCTTTCGCTCGCTTTAACGCAATACCGTATTACGCTTCTCTCATGCTTAAGTTGCCCGGTCCACGTGGCATCATTACAGTAAATGGAAATATTGACCGCTCCTTGCGCAGAAGACCTTGCAGCTGCCTTGGCAGCCGCACACTAAACGGCCTCACCAACTAAAACATCTGACAGGTCGTTAAGACCATGGACGTGGTTGGACGAGCCCAGTGCAGCTATATGTAATTGATACAGGTTTGATGGCTATACCCCTATTACAATACAAGGGGCTCAACGCACGCAAACAAGTGGCAATTAGGCTCAACTTTACTCATTTTGAACTATACATGGTTTATTTAGTATAACCTACCTTTTGCACGACAACTTTTCAATTAAGTTCCTTTCTTTTTCAGATGACCATCGTGCTACACCCGTCTAGAATACGGCACAACGGAGACACAGGCGCAGACATGCAGTAGGGACCCGTTCTGAGGATTCTTTTTAGATTAAGACCCTGCGTAAACCTTTTTTACTGTCTCTTGTTGATACACACCGCTCGGATTCTCAGTACAATCGAGAAGGATGCTGACGTATTGGCATGTCGCCACGTCAGAATATTGCACGTACCTGGACACCAGGGGCTCATTACAAAGGGCACTGTTTCGACCCGGTTTACATCATAAAGACCGAATACCCTAGGGAGTGTTCGGCGCCGTGAGTTTGGCCTTATATGCATCAGCTCCGAATCATGTCTTTGGTCAAATGTTGGGTTTGCCCGGCTCCTATGTTTTGCTGCCTTACGTTCTGCTCTATCGGCTAAGGCAGCACCAGGAGAACTATTGCGATTGTGCCTTGGTTCATTCGGACGAGCACCTCAGTAGAGAAAGCCGAAAACTGACTGTGATGATATAGCGTGAGACTGGTCAACCACTCAATGACCTAGCGGAATCTTCAGGATTCCTCCGCCTTAACGAAGGGCCGTTTCTCGGCCAGGCATGTACGCGCCCCGAATCCGGATGAGCGCGGAGCCACCAGGGGCTATATAGTAGCCCCACTGTTTAAACTCCTCTGGCTAAGTGAAAGTGTTAAAGCATTATAGTACGATTGCCTAGTTCGCTGCGTTATCACCTCCTTAATTGACCAAGACGTTGGATCAAGTGTGAACATGCGTCTTCTGCGAACACCCCCGCATTATATGTGTGGGGGCTGAAGCCGACGACTACCATCTTTCAGGTTATATACATATATACATAAACGGCCGCACAGGAGGCATCATAGCACTTTCGGGCAAAAGTATAAATACAGCCTTGATAAATTCAATAAAACATTGTTCTTACAATGGAAATACATGTCACTTAAACATAATATTCTTCGAGCACTGATCCTCTATCAAACGAGCGCCTTTAAGAACTTCTTCAAAGTAGTGCTCAGCAGCCACTCGTCCTATGGTCGAACCCTGTGCCGCAACAGTGCTGGCATCCATCTCCGCCCAATATGTTTTGGCATGGGCAAGAGCCATCCGCGAGCCCTCTATGCATCCCGACCTCTTTACATCATCGATGCGTGGCACAGCACCAAGGAATTGTTGCACCAAGCTAAAGTAGCTATTCGGCCTTGGCCCTCCTGGCCATAGATGATCCACTACGGACCTCATGGCAAGTCCGGATAATCTATGGAGCTCGGCCCAACCGGTCAATCGATCATTCAGCAACAGCGGACAGACTGGAGCATGAAACTGTGACCAGAACAGCTTCTCCACTTGAGGACCCTTCTAATCCTTGAAGTACTCGGCCGCATCAGCAGCACTTGCAGCCAAATCCATGTACTCGTCCGAAGAACTCCATAGCCGGTCTAGAGGAGCATATTTTGGATCTTCGAACTTAGTCCGTAACAAGAAGGGCTTCCCAGAAACGATATCCGCAGCTTGATTCAACTCCTCCTTCGTCGCTCTAATTTTGGAGCGGGCTTCCTTGGCAGCTAACCGAGCCTTCTCCAGGTCCATCGCCTTCGCCCGATTTTCCTCTTCAAGAAGCCGGTAACGGTCAGCAGCATCTTTTAACTCTACGACCATCTTGGCAATTTTTTCTTTGCTCTCGCAATGTGTGGCCTGTTCGGCCTTTAAACCCTCGGCCGCCTTTAAAGCGGCTGCATTGCCGCTCCTTGCGTGCTCCTTGGCTTGGGCAAGTTCCGCCCGAAGGGTCTCCACAGCGGTAGCTCCATATGCAGTCACAACACATTAAAGATACTGGCATCATGCTGCTCTTACTATGTGACGATCACCAGAAAAATCACTGACCCTGTGCCTCGTCAAGCCGCTTGTTGACAAGCACGATGTCGGCATCTGCTGCATCCAGCTGCCGCCTTAGTTCGGCAAACCCATCAGTCCGGCTAACCACCTGAGCTTCAACCACCTGCACATAAAGGCGGTCTAGTTATTACCTGGGACTATGATCCTCTGTTTGCCGCCATTTACGACGACAACCGGAGTCTCAGGGGCTACTATCTACACAGGTGAGGGAGTCCTGGATTAGGGGGTCTCCAGACAGCCGGACTATCTCCATTGACCGGACTGTTAGACTATGAAGATACAAGATTGAAGACTTCGTCTCGTGTCTGGATGGGACTCGACTTGCCATGGAAGGCAAGCTAGGCAACACGTATATGGATATCTCCTCCTTTGTAACCGACCTTGTGTAACCCTAACCCTCTCCGGTGTCTATATAAACCGGAGGGTTTTAGTCCGTAGGACGAACAATCACAACATACAATCATACCATAGGCTAGCTTCTAGGGTTTAGCCTCTCTGATCTCGTGGTAGATCTACTCTTGTAACACCCATATCATCAATATTAGTCAAGCAGGACGTAGGGTTTTACCTCCATCAAGAGGTCCCGAACCTGGGTAAAACTTCATGTCCCTTGTCTCCTGTTACCATCCGGCCTAAATGCATAGTTCGGGACCCCCTACCCGAGATCCGCCGGTTTTGACACCGACATTGGTGCTTTCATTGAGAGTTCCTCTGTGTCGTCTCCGTTTGGCTCGATGGCTCCTACTATCATCGATAGCGATGCCGTCCAGGGTGAGACTTTTCTCCCCGGACAGATCTTCGTATTCGGCGGCTTTGCACTGCGGGCTAATTCGCTTGGCCATCTGGAGTAGATTGAAAGCTACGCCCCTGGCCATCAGGTCAGATTTGGAAGTTTGAATTATGCGGCCAATATCTATGGGGACTTGATCTTCAACCGATTCGAGCCACAGCCGGGCACGCCGTACGGTCGTCATGGGTATGACCTAGCTCTGCCACCGGACGGTACTCCAGAGGCCGCGCCCGCATCAGCTTCGACCCTTAGCTCAGAGCCAACCGCGCCAATCGAGGACGGGTGGCTAGACACTGCCTCAGGGGCTGTAGTCTGGACGGTGATCGAGCCAAACACCAAC
Source organism: Triticum monococcum (assembly GCA_034509565.1). Classification (NCBI taxonomy): domain Eukaryota; kingdom Viridiplantae; phylum Streptophyta; class Magnoliopsida; order Poales; family Poaceae; genus Triticum; species Triticum monococcum. The sequence continues at coordinate 92,856,901 of CM067843.1, read as the reverse complement.
ATAATCCTCTGCACAACCCGTGACTCCAAGGTGCCGGACTCACTTCCGGACCCCGAACCATCCGCGCCCCTGCCAATCGAATCTGAGTGGGCACCGATCATGGAATTCACCGCCGCGGATATCTTTCAGCACTCGCCCTTCGGCGACATTCTGAATTCACTAAGGTCTCTCTCTTTGTCAGGAGAGCCATGGCCGGATTATGGCCAACAGGATTGGGATGCGGACGATGAAGAAATTCGACGCCCACCCACCACCCACTTTGTAGCCACTGTCGATGACTTAACTGACATGCTCGACTTCGACTCCGAAGACATCGACGGTATGGATGACGATGTAGGAGACGAACATGAACCAGCACCTACAGGGCACTGGAAAGCCACCTCGTCGTATGACATATACATGGTGGATACACCCAATGAAGGCAACGGCGATGAGATAATGGAGGATGACCCCTCCAAGAAGCAACCCAAGCGCGGACGTCAGCGGCGGCGCTCTAAGTCCTGCCAAAGCAAAAGTGGTGATACCGGCACAGGAGATAATAACACTCCGAATAGCGCCGAAGACAACAACAATCCCCTCCAGCAAGAGCAGGAGGATGAATTAGCCAGCTCTCTAGAGAGAGCGGCCGGCGGAGAGGAGGAGGATGACAACTACATGCCCCCCTCCAAAGACGAGGCAAGCCCCGGCGACGATTAATTCGCCGTACCAGAGGATCCCGTCGAACAAGAGCGCTTCAAGCGCAGGCTTATGGCCACGGCAAATAGGCTGAAGAAAAAGCAGGAGCAGCTTCAAGCTGACCAAGATCTGCTAGCTGACAAATGGACTGAAGTCCTCGCGGCCGAGCAATATAAACTTGAGCGTCCCTCCAAGAGTTATCCAAGGCGCAGGTTGCTTCCCCGACTGGAGGAAGAAGCGTACGAAACGGCTGACCGGCCACCTCGTGGCCGCGATAGAGAGGCATTCCAGCCAAAAGCTCAGCCTCCACCCCAATGCCATTCAAATAAAAAGGCATGGGAAGATACGCCAGACCTACGAGACATATTGGAGGACAAAGCAAAGCATTCAAGATCGATCTACGGATCACGAGGGCGCACCACTCTACGAGACGATAAACGTCACGCCGGATACAGTAAAAGCCAATCCGGCCGGGCTGAACACAGTGGGCAGGACCCATTCGAGCTGCGTCGTGATATAGCCCAATAGAGAGGCACCGCACACCCCGTACGCTTCACAAATGAAATAATGGAACATCAATTCCCAGAAGGTTTCAAACCTGTAAACATTGAATCGTATGATGGCACTACAGACCCCACGGTATGGATTGAGGACTTCCTCCTCCACATCCACATGGCCCGCGGTGATGACTTACATGCCATCAAGTACCTCCCACTAAAACTCAAAGGACCAGCGCGGCATTGGCTTAATAGCTTGCCAGCGGACTCCATTATCTGTTGGGCAGATCTGGAAGCCGCATTCCTCGACAACTTTCAAGGCACTTATGTGCGACCACCAGACGCCGTTGACGTGAACCACATAATTCAACAGCCAGAAGAGTCGTCCAGGCAATTCTGGACTCGGTTCCTTACAAAGAAAAATCAAATCATCGACTGTCCGGATGTGGAGGCCTTAGCGGCATTCAAGAACAATATCCGAGACGAGTGGCTAGCCCGGCACCTTGGTCAGGAAAAGCCGAAATCTATGGCAGCCCTCACGGCGCTCATGACCCGCTTTTGTGCGGGAGAAGACAGTTGGTTGCCTCGCAGTAATAACATATCAAAGAACCATGGTACCTCAGATACCACGGATGGCAATAGCAGGTCACGTCGCAACAAGCATAAGCACCGCATTAATGGCGAAAGTACCGAGGATACGGCAGTCAATGCCGGATTCAATGGCTCTAAACCCGGTGAGCGGAAAAAGCCATTCAAACAAAGTACGCCGGGTCCGTCCAGCTTGGACCGTATACTCGATCGCTCGTGTCAAATACACGACACCCCAGACAAGCCAGCCAATCACACCAACAGGGATTGTTGGGTGTTCAAGCAGGCCGGCAAGTTAATTGCCGAAAACAAGGACAAGGGGTCGCATAGCGATGACGAGGAAGAACCCCGGCAGCTGCACACTGGAGGACAGAACAGGTTTCCCCCGCAAGTGCGGACGGTGAAGATGATATACACAACCCACATTCCCAAGAGGGAGCGGAAGCGTGCGCTCAGGGACGTATATGCATTGGAGCCAGTTGCCCCAAAGTTCAACTCTTGGTCCTCCTGTCCGATCACCTTCGATCGCAGGGGCCATCCCACTAGTATCCGTCACGGCGGATTCGCCACACTGGTCCTAGACCCAATCATCGACGGATTTCACCTCACTCGAGTCCTTATGGACGGCGGCGGCAGCCTAAACCTGCTTTATGAGGACACAGTGCGCAAAATGGGTATGGAACCCTCAAGGATCAAACCCACAAAGACGACCTTTAAGGGCGTCATTCCAGGCATAGAGGCCCACTGCACAGGCTCAATTACACTGGAAGTGGTCTTCGGATCCCCGGATAACTTCCGAAGCGAAGAGTTAATCTTCGATATAGTCCCATTCCGCAGTGGTTATCACGAACCGCATTTGCTAGATTCAATGCGGTACCACATCATCCATACCTCAAGCTCAAGATGCCAGGACCTCGCGGAGTTATTATAGTCAATGGAAACACAGAGCGCTCTCTCCGAACAGAGGAGCACACCGTGGCCCTCGCAGCGGAAGTGCAAAGCAGCCTCTCAAGGCAATCTACCAGTTCGGCGTTTCAAAGCCCAGACACCTTCAAGCATGCTCGGGGCAATCGGCAAACAGACCGCCTGGCGTGATCTGAGCTCGCATAGCAATACGGCGGCCACCCCAATCCCAGCCTAATGGCGTTGTTCGTGCCGCGCGTACATAATTACACATTAAAAATACCATGGGCACAGGTGGGGAGGGGGGCACAACTATGGCACGCCCCAAAACGCGGCCTAAACCGCACGAGGGGCTTCCTGTTTAGTTATTTTTCTTTTTCTTTCATGACTTCAATCTCTGGACACACTGTCCGGCAGCTCTATTATCGAACACATGATACAACAACCAAGGATGCCGACAACTACGGAATTCCCAGGTGGATTACAGATTTCATATAATTCCTCAGCTTGCCCTTGGAAGGGACATAGTCCTACTCTTTTGCTTATTACACTATCTGTATCACTCTGCTTTAATTCAATTTTTTAATATACAATGCATGACATTACGACTATTATCGCATTTTTGTTATATATATACATATCTATGTGTTCATTAATGACGCCTAGCAACTGTACACTTTGGTACGGCCAATGCACCAGGGGCTTACGTACCCACAATATGGTGTGAAAAGTCTGAACACTTTCACAAGTGCGGTGCCATGAACTTATAGCATTATATGCATCAGCTCCGAATCATGTCTTTGGTCAAATGTTGGGTTTGCCCGGCTCCTATGTTTTGGTACCTTACGTTCCGCTCTATCGGCTAAGGTAGCGCTAGGAGAACTACTGCGATTGTGCCCCGGTTCTGTCGGGCCGAGCACCTCAGTAGAGAAAGCTAAAACTGACTGTCATGATAAGGCAAGAGACTGGTCGCTGTTCGGCGAGGTTTTTCGAGCCCCTAAAGACTTATGCCGCTTAGGGCGACGGGCCGGCTCCGTCCGGCCTACAGGCATGTATTGCGCCCCGAATTCGGCCTTCCGAATACTAGGGGCTTCACCGAAATTTAAAATTATAGAATTCTATGGCTAAGTGAGAGTGATAAAGCATTATTAGTCCGGTTGCCTTGTTCATTGTGCTGAGCACCTTCCTCGAAGGACCCAAACATGGGAACAAGAGTGCTCAGGTTTATCCCAAATACCTCGGTACTCGTGGCATGGGGGCAGAAGCCGAGGACTAGCCATCTCTCAGATTGGATAAAACAGCCAAACAGAAGGTAATATTTTAAATTCACACAAGCGTTGCATAGCGAATACGATACAAGTTTTTATACATACAGGACAAAACGAGCAAGTCTCATTCAAATATTACATTTTGCGAACACTCATCCGTGATAAGACGGGCGCCCGGCAGAACACCCTCGTAGTACATCTCAGGGTGGCGGTGCTCCTTGCCCTCCGGCGGCCCCTCCTTGATCAGCTTCACGGCGTCTAGCTTGACCCACTGCGTTTTTACATGGGCGAAGGCCCGGCGTGCACCTTCAATGTAGACGGATCGCTTGACGGCCTCCAGCCGTGGGCAGGCATCCACAAGCCGCCTCACCAGGCCAAAGAAGCTGTTCGGAAGGGCATCGCCAGGCCACAACCGGACTACGAAGCTCCTCATGGCCTGATCGGCCGCCTAATGTAGATCAGCCATCTTCTTCAGCTGGTCGCTCATTGGCACCGGATGTTCGGCCTCGGCATACTGAGAACAGAACAGCTTCACCGTCGAGCTTCCATCCTCGGCCTGGTAGAATTGTGCAGCATCGCACACACCGCGGGGCAAATCTGCAAATGCTCCTGAAGAGCTCCGGATTCGGGTAAGTAATCAATAATTCACCTTTACATGCTTGCTTTGCATATAGAAAGCCTTACCCGCTGCTATCTTCTTCATCATGTCGATCTCCTGAAGGGCCTTCTGGGCCTCGGCCTTGGCACTCTTCGCACTCTCACGGGTCGCGGCAAGCTCAGACTCTCGCATCTCCAAGTCAAGCTCCAACGCCTCGTGCTTCGTCACGAGAGCCTGGAGCTCTTGCTGCACCTCGCCCACCTAAGCCTCGTGCCTCTCTCGCTCGGTGCGCTCCTTGCCCGCTGTTTCTTTGGCCTTGGTCAGAGCTTGCTTCAGGGTCGCCACCTCAGTCGTGGCCCCTGGCAAAACATACAATGATCCTGTCATTTTGCAATCGCGTCATTTTTTATATACATATATCTATAGACGGGGTATTACTTACCTTCGTTCTCCTCGAGCTGCCTCTTGACAAGGCTGAGCTCTTTCTGGGACCCCTCGAGGGCCTCCTTCAGTACAGCGACCTCCGCAGTTAGTGCAGCGGATGCCAGCAGCGAAGCATGCATATGCATATTGACATACTTATATTAGACTCCTGCGATATTATTTGATCCTCTGTTCGGCTTTTCTTTCCGAACACCGAACAAAGCATCAGGGGCTACTGTCTATGCGGTAATACTTCTACTACATTTTAAAACACTTACCTCCAAGCCTATTTGAAGGCTAGTACAGGCTTCAGTCAATCCGCTCTTGGCGGACTGAACCTTCTGGATCACCGCACTCATGATAGTGCGGTGCTCCTCCTTGATGGAAGCGCTGCGAAGCGCTTCCAACATAGTGTCCGGTGCCTCTGGATGGACAGAGGTCAGCGGCACGCGCGTCTTGCCCCCCTTAGAAGGGGACCGCCTGCCCAAGCTCGAAACCCTTGGAGGGTCCGGCGCGGTGTTCGGCTGAGGGCCGAACTCGGAGCTCTTGGGGACCCCGTCCCCTCGGCTCCTGGAGTACGGAAGGTCGCCTTGAGGCGCCTCCTAGACTGTCCCCCTCGATCCGGTGCCTCCTGAGACAACACCTCGGCATCGTCGGCTGGATGAGGGGAGGTGGCGGTCGGGACTGGATCGCTATCCATGTCCGACGAGCTCAGGGAGCCGCCCGAGGATACGTCGATATTGGCTCGGGGCGGCCTGCACAATTGAGTTCGGCGTTAGGGAAAGCAATGCAACAAAGGAATCCTATGGGTTACTTTGGTACCCGAATACTTACGATATCCCCTGGGGCTTCGCCATGGGCAACCACTCGTCTTCACTTTCATCGGCGGCGGTGGAGCTGTCCGAAAGGAGAGTCCTTCCCTTCTTGGACCCTCCGGCCTCGCCAGTTGGGGCAGCCTTCCTTTTCTTGCCTCCCCCAGTCGGTGGGGGAGCCTCTCCTTCCTCTTTCTCGTCTTCGGGGGAAGAGTGCGCCGCACAGTCATCGAACGGTGAGTCCGACGATGCCTGGCATCGGGAACTCTTTCGAGCTCCCTTGGCCTTCTTGGTCTTCCCCGGCACCTTATAAGGGCCGGAGTCAGCATCTTCGTCAAAAGAGCGTCTGCAGGGCCTTCGGGCAAGTGAGCCGGACAGTCGATCTATCCGGCCATCTTCTGCCAGTCCTGTCAAAATTACGGGAGTTTAGATCCCGCATAGATTCAATCTATATAAAAATAAGTATCCTGTGAAAGGTAAAACAATTTACCGCACTGGCGTGGCACTTCGCGCTGAATCCGCGATCCTCAGTAATGTGGGGAGGGACCTCGACGCTCTTGAACAGCACCCTCCAGGCATCTTCATGAGTCGTATCGAAGAGCCTGTTCAGAGTTCGGTGCTGCGCCGGATTGAACTCCCACAAGGTAAACTCCCGTTGTTGGCACGGGAGTATCCGGTAGACGAGCATAACCTGGACTATGTTGACAAGCTTGAGCTTCTTGTCCACCATTTTGGGAATACATGACTGGAGTCCGGTCAGCTCTTTTGAATTACCCCAGGACAGGCCCTTCTCTTTCCAGGAGGTAAGCCGCATGGGGATGCCAGATCATAACTCGGGGGCCGCTACCCATGCGGGGACGCGTGGCTCGGTGATATAGAACCACCCCGATTGCCACCCCTTTATGGTATCCACGAAGGTGCCCTCGAGCCATGTGATGTTGGGCATCTTGCGCTCCATGGCGCCTCCGCACTCCGCCTGGCGGCCGCTCACTACCTTCGGCTTGACATTGAAGGTCTTCAGCCATAAGCCGAAGTGGGGCTTGATGCGGAGGAAGGCCTCGCACATGACGATAAACGCCGAGATGTTGAGGATGAAGTTCGGGGCCAGATCATGGAAATCCAGGCCGTGGTAAAACATGAGCCCCCGGACGAAGGGATAGAGAGGGAATCCCAGTCCGCGGAGGAAATGGGTGAGGAATACCACCCTCTCATGAGGCTTGGGGGTGGGGATGAGTTGTCCCTCATCTGGGAGCCGGTGCGCGATGTCGTCATGCAGGTATCCGGCTCTCCTCAGTTTCTTGACGTCTCCCTTCATGACGGAGGAGACCATCCACTTGCCTCCCGCTCCGGACATGGTTGGAGAAGGTTGAGATGGCAGTGAGAGCTTGGCCGCTAGAGCTCGAGTGTGCGGGAGCGGATGAGCAGAGGAGGAAGAAGGCATGGATAGAAAGGTGAATCCTTATCCCTTTATATGGGCGGACAAAATTAAGCGTCCCTACTTGCCTGGTAAAACTCGCTTATCCACCAAGCGCCGCAATTGATGGCGCGGTTGGGTTACCCACACCTGTATTGATGAGAATCCCGTAATAAGGGGACATGATCTCTGCTTTGACAAGACGTGTCAAAAAATTGCCTCGCGTTATGTGCGGAGCTGGTTAAAAGAAACGGTTCAAATAGTCACCGGGCCATGACGTAACGTCATGTTGCCAAAACAAGCTAGCGGATTAGATCTGTGAAAACATTATTCTCTCTACGGTGAAATGTGGAACTTACTTTTCAGGGTCGGACACTATCCTCGTATTCAAATTCTTCCGTGATGTATTCGGGGAAGGAACCCGCCTTGCAATGTCGAAGACAACTACGCGCCGGATTCATCGTCATTGAAGCCTGGTTCAGGGGCTACTGAGGGAGTCTTGGATTAGGGGGTCTCTGGACAGCCGGACTATCTCCATTGGCCGGATTGTTAGACTATGAAGATACAAGATTGAAGACTTCGTCTCGTGTCCGGATGGGCCTCTACCTGGCATGGAAGGCAAGCTAGGAAACATGTATATGGATATCTCCTCCTTTGTAACCGACCTTGTGTAACCCTAACCCTCTCCGGTGTCTATATAAGCCGGAGGGTTTTAGTCCGTAGGACGAACAATCACAACATACAATCATACCATAGGCTAGCTTCTAGGGTTTAGCCTCTCTGATCTCGTGGTAGATCTACTCTTGTACCACCCATATCATCAATATTAGTCAAGCAGGACGTAGGGTTTTACCTCCATCAAGAGGACCCGAACCTGGGTAAAACTTCGTGTCCCTTGTATCCTGTTACCATCCGGCTTAGACGCATAGTTCAGGACCCCCTACCCGAGATCCTCCGGTTTTGACACCGACAACAGGGCACATCTAAAAATGTGGGATACTGTCAAAATTGTACATCATTTCACGTACCTCAAAACCCGCCAGTAGACTCATAAAGGCTTCATGCAACCCGCTTTCGGCGGACGAAATCCTTTCAATCACCGTACCCATCAACTTGCGGTGCTCTTCTGAGATAGCCGCTTGCTCTAGCAGATCCCTCAGTACGTCCGATCGCACACCAGACGGTGCCGGAATCTATTGATTGCTCTCTTCAAGAGCCGGATACTGAGGACTTTGGGTGGCCATAGGATTACCTTCTGGCCTTGCCAGATCAGGAGAAACCCTCCGCGACGACACCTCGGGGTCGCCCGCCTCGTGAGGCGGTGTGGCAGGGGGAGGCATTTCGCTCTCCATCATCTCTGGAAGAAGATCCCCTGAAGACGAGCTCTGCTGAGAAGGGCTAAGATCCGAACTGCAAGATAAATGCTTCGGTTATTTTCCTCAGAAGTAAAGCGAGATATTTTCATTATTAAGTACCCTTTTACTTACAACTTGGTGGAGGGTTGATCCCCTTGAGGGTATAGTGCCGCCAGGGCAGCCCCCGAGGCAGGACCCTCCGACGAAGATTTCTTCCCCCGTTTGGAGACCATTGTCTCCGGGTCCTCGAAGGCGGTCCTCTTCCTTCCCTGGGGAGAGGAAGTTCCAGTCCCTCCTCCCCGGCTAACCTCCTTCGTGGAGGCGCTAACCTCCTTGTTCCCCCTTTATCTTCTCCCAAGGGCGCTTGATAAGGCGCGCTCTCCAGCATCCTGGTTAGCATGGGATTTGGTGAGGTCTCAGGGAGGGGGGCCGGACACCTGATCAACTTTGCCTTCACTATCCAATCCTGGACCAAGAGCAGTTTTTCTTTTTTTAGGGCAACATTTCTATAAATAAAACGGATAGTGTGTTCGGATGTGGGGCTACTTACTTGGGTATCCAAGTGATTGCAGCTCATACCTCCATCCTCGATGATGTCCGAACACATTATTTGTGGTCTGAAGAACAATTTGTACATCTCTTCGTGTGTCATGCCGAGGAAATGTTGGGTAGCTCGTGGTAATCCGGGTTGAATTCCCACATGTGGAGGGGCCGGCGTTTGCAGGTCTAGACTTGACGGACTAGCATAACTTGCACCACCATAACCAGACTGATATCTCTCTCGAAGAGATCTCGGATACGGCTTTGCAGCATTGGCATGTCCTTGGCTGGACCCCAGCTCAGCCCCCTGCTGATCCACGACATCAGTTGTGGTGGGGGGCTTGAGCGGAAGGCGGGGGCAGCTACCCACTTGGCACTTCGGGGAGCTGTGATGTAGAACCACTCCCGTTGCCACAATCCAGACACCTCTCGGAAGTAACCCTCATGCCATGGAGCGTCAGCAATTTTGCTTATTGAAGTGCCTCCGCACGCCGCGTGCTGCCCCTCGATCATCTTCGGCTTCACATCAAAGGTCTTGAGCCACAGGCCGAAGTGAGGGGTAATGCGGAGGAAGGCCTCACATACGACAATAAATGTCGAGATGTGAAGAAGGGAATCCGGGGCCAGATCATGAAAATCTAGCCCGTAATAGAACATAAGACCCCTAACAAAGGGATCCAGAGCGAGGCCTAGTCCTCGGAGGAAGTGGGAGATGAACACGACGCTCTCATTGGGTTCGGGAGTAGGGACGACCTGCCCTCGGGCAGGCAGCCGATGCGAAATTTCGGCGGTCAGATATCTGGCCTCTCTCAACTTCTTGATGTCCTCCTCTGTGACGGAGGAAGGCATCCACCGACCTTGAAGGTTGGACCCGGACATAGTTGAAGGTCCGAATTGCCTAAACCTGAGCTTTGTGTGTTGGAACTCAATGCGAGAGGCGGATTCAATTAAGACCGAGAGGAAAAGGCCTTGTCCCCTTTATAAAGAGGGTGAATATCAAGCGTCCTGCTCGTGGCCGTTTGGGACTTGCCTAAGATTTAGGAGTCCTACAAATAGGCACAATTGGGTTACCCACGTCCATATTAATGGGAATCCCGTAATAAGGGGACACGATCTCTGCTTCGACAAGACATTGCAAGGAAACCGCCTCGCGAAACACCTTAAGATAGGTTAGGAAAAACGATTTGAATAAAGAGCTGGCTGTGGTGTGATGTCACACTACGGGGTACTTCAGCAGATTAGATTTGTGTAAATATTATTCCCTCTATGGTGGTATGTGGAACTTATTTTGTAGAGCCGGACACGATCCTCGTGTTCAAAATCTTCTATGAAGTATTCGGAGGAGGAGCCCGCCTTGCAATGCCGAAGACAATCTGCGCGCTGGACTCATCGTCATTGAAGCCCGGTTCAGGGGCTACTGAGGGAGTCCTGGATTAGGGGGTATCCGGACAGCCAGATTATATCCTTTGGCCGAACTGTTGGACTATGAAGATACAAGATTGAAGACTTCGTCCCGTGTCTGGATGGGACTCTCCTTGGCGTGGGAGGCAAGCTTGGAAATACGGATATGTAGATCTCCTTCCTTGTAACCGACTCTGTGTAACCCTAGCCCCCTCCGGTGTCTATATAAACCGGAGGGTTTTAGTCCGTAGGACAACAGACAATCATACCATAGGCTAGCTTCTAGGGTTTAGCCTCTCTGATCTCATGGTAGATCAACTCTTGTACTACTCATATCATCAAGAATAATCAAGCAGGACGTAGGGTTTTACCTCCATCAAGAGGGCCCGAACCTGAGTAAAACATCATGTCCCCTGCCTCCTGTTACCATCCGCCTTAGATGCATAGTTCGGGACCCCCTACCCGAGATCCGCCGGTTTTGACACCGACACTCGGCTTTCTAATAACAATCGCACCATGCTCGATACTTCTTGTGCTGGCTCTTTTATGATGAAGACTATTGAATTCAAATGGGATTTATTGGAAAGAATTAAATGCAACTCCGAAGATTGGGACCTCGACGAAGGTAAGGAGTCAGGTATGACACCTAAGTTTGATTGTGTTAAATCTTTTATGGATACTGATGTTTTCCGTAATTAGCACAAAATATGGACTTGACTCTCAGATAGTAGCTTCTTTCTGTGAATCTATTGCTACTTATGTTGATCTCCCCTAGGAGAAGTGGTTTAAATATCATCCTCCCATAGAAGCAAAAGTAGCTGCACCTATTAAAGTTGAAGAAAATATTATCACTTATACTAATCCTATTGTTCCTACTGCTTATGTTGAGAAACCACATTTCCCAGTTAGGATAAAGGATCATGCTAAAGCTTCAACTGTGGTTAATGCAATATTAAAACATATACACCTCCTGAGCAAATTAAAGTTGAACCTAATATTGCTATTGTTAAAGATCTCTTATCTGATAATATTGATGGGCATGTTATTTATTTCTGTGATGAAACTGCTAGAATTGCTAAACCTTGTGCTAAAGATAAACCGAGACCCGTGGTAGGCATGCCTGTTATTTTTGTTAAAATAGGAGATCATTGTTATCATGGCTTATGTGATATGGGTACCAGTGCTAGTGCAATACCTATTAGCCTTTATAGAGAAATTATGCATGATATTGCACCTGTTGAGTTAGAAGATATTGATGTCACAATTAAACTTGCCTATAGAGATACTATTTCACCAATGGGAATTGTTAGAGATGTTGAAGTCTTGTGTGGGAAAACTAAATATCCTACTGATTTTCTTGTTCTTGGTTCCCCACAAGATAGATTTTGTCCCATTATCTATGGTAGACCCTTCTTGAACACTGTTAATGCTACCATAGATTGCAAAAGGGATGTTGTTACTGTCGGTTTAGATGATATGTCTCATGAATTTAATTTCTCTAAATTTAGTAGACAACACCGTGAAGAAGAATTGCCTACTAAGGATGAAATTATTGGTCTTGCTTCTATTGCTGTACCTCCTAGTGATCCTTTAGAACAACATTTGCTAGACCATGAAAATGATATGTTTATGAATGAAAGAAGGGAAATAGATGAAGTATTGTTTAAACAGGAACCTATTCTGAAAAACAATTTACCTGTTTAAATGTTAGGGGATCCTCCTCAACCCAAGGGTGATCCCGTGTTTGAGCTTAAACCGTTGCCTAATACTGTTAAATATGCTTATCTTGATGAGAAAAAGATATATCATGTTATTATTAGTGCTAACCTTTCACAGCATGAGGAAGAGAGATTATTGAAAACTTTGAAGAAGCTTCGTGCTGCTATTGGGTATACTCTTGATGATCTTAAGGGTATTAGTCCCACTCTATGTCAACATAAAATAAATTTGGAAGAAAATGCTAAACCGCTGAATCCTAAAATGAAAGAAGTGGTAAGAAAGGAAAAACTAAAGCTCCTTGAGGCATATATAATTTATCCTGTTGCTGATAGTAAGTGGGTAAGTCATGTCCATTGTGTCCCCAAGAAGGGAGGTATTACTATTGTTCCTAATGATAAAGATGAATTGATCCCTCAAAGAACTATTACAGGTTATAGGATGGCAATTGATTTCCGCAAATTAAATAAGGCCACTAAAAAGGATCATTACCCAGTACCTTTTGTCGATCAAATGCTAGAAATACTATCCAAACATACACATTTTTTCTTTCTAGATGGTTATTCTGGTTTCTCTGAAATACCTGTGTCAGCCAAAGATCAATCAAAGACTACTTTTACTTGCCCTTTTGGTAATTTTGCTTATAGGCGTATGCCTTTTGGTTTATGTAATGCACCTGCTACCTTTCAAAGATGCATGGTGGCTATATTCTCTGACTTTTGTGAAACGATTTCTGAGGTTTTCGTGGATGACTTCTTTGTCTATGGATCTTCTTTTGATGACTGCTTAAGCAACCTTGATCAAGTTTTGCAGAGATGTGAAGAAACTAATCTTGTCTTGAATTGGGAAAAGTGCCACTTTATGGTCAATGAAGGTATTGTCCTGGGGCATAAAGTTTCTGAAATAGGTATTGAGGTTGATAAAGCCAAAGTTGATTTTATTGAAAAGATGCCATGTCCCAAGGACATCAAAGGTATAAGAAGTTTTCTTGGTCACGCCAGATTTTATAGGAGGTTCATTAAGGACTTATCCAAAATTTCTTGGCCCCTGACTAATTTATTACAAAAAGATATACCATTTTTCTTTGATGATGATTGTGTAGAAGCATTTGAAATACGTAAGAAATCATTGATCTCTGGACCTATTGTTCAGCCACCTGATTGAAATTTACCTTTTCAAATTATGTGTGATGCTAGTGATTATGCTGTAGGCGCAGTTCTAGGACAAAGAGTTGATAAGAAATTAAACGTTATTCGATATGCTAGTAAAACCCTAGACAATGCTCAAAGAAATTATGCTACTACTGAAAAAGAATTCTTAGCAGTTGTATTTGCTTGTGATAAGTTCAGACCTTATATTGTTGATTCTAAAGTAACTATTCACACTGATCATGCTGCTATTAAATATCGTATGGAAAAGAAAGATGCTAAACCTAGACTTATTAGATGGGTTCTGTTGCTACAAGAATTTGACTTACATATTGTTGATAGAAAGGGAGCTGAGAACCCCGTTGTAGACAACTGGTCTAGGTTAGAAAATGTGCTTGATGACCCACTACCTATTGATGATAGTTTTCCTGATGAGCAATTAAATGTCATAAATACTTCTCATACTGCTCCATGGTATGCTGATCATGCTAATTATATTGTTGCTAAATTCATTCCACCTAGTTTCACATACCAACAAAAGAAAAAGTTCTTCTATGATTTGAGGCATTACTTTTGGGATGACCCACATATTTATAAAGAAGGAGTAGATGGTGTTATTAAACGTTGTGTGCCTGAGCATGAACAGGAACAGATCCTACGCAAGTGTCACTCTGAAGCTTATGGAGGACACCATGCTGGAGATAGAACTGCACCTAAGGTATTGCAATCTGGTTTTTATTGGCATACTCTCTTCAAGGATGCCCGTAAGTTTGTTTTATCTTGTGATGAATGTCAAAGAATTGGTAATATTAGTAGACGTCAAGAAATGCCTATGAATTATTCACTTGTTATTGAACCATTTGATGTTTGGGGCTTTGATTATATGGGACAATTTCCTTCCTCTAATGGATATACACATATTTTAGTTGTTGTTGATTATGTTACTAAGTGGGTAGAAGCTATTCCAACTAGTAGTGCTGATCATAACACTTCTATTAAAATGCTTAAAGAAGTTATTTTTCCAAGATTTGGAGTCCCTAGATATTTAATGGCTGATCGTGGTTCACATTTTATTCATGGTGCTTTCCGTAAAATGCTTGCTAAGTATGATGTTAATCATAGAATTGCATCTCCTTATCACCCTCAGTCTAGTGGTCAAGTAGAATTGAGTAATAGAGAACTCAAATTAATTTTGCAAAAGACTGTTAATAGATCTCGAAAGAATTGGTCCAAGAAACTTGATGATGCATTATGGGCCTACAGAACTGCATATAAAAATCCTATGGGTATGTCTCCGTATAAAATGGTTTATGGAAAAGCATGTCACTTACCTCTCGAACTAGAACACAAGGCATATTGGGATATTAAAGAGCTCAATTATGATTTTAAATTTGCCGGTGAGAAGAGGTTATTTGATATTAGCTCACTCGATGAATGGATAACTCAAGCCTACGAAAATGCCAAGTTGTTTAAAGAAAAAGTTAAACGATGGCATGATAAAAGGATACAAAAGCGTGAGTTTAATGTAGGTGATTATGTATTGCTATACAACTCTCGTTTAAGATTTTTTGAAGGAAAACTTCTCTCTAAACGGGAAGGTCCTTACATTATCGAGGAGGTCTATCATGGTGAACGGTCAAAGAATCAGACATTATATCTTAGGTAATCCCATAAATGTTGAAACCAATGTTATTGAAACCATAACCACGGAGGAATACATAAGGGACACTTCCCGAAATGTCTCAGACTCCGAAAAGGAATAGGTATGTGGTACGGTAAGTAAACTGACTCCAAAACAATTTTTAAGGCAATATTTCTTTGTTTTGGAATATTTAGAAAAATAGAAAAATAAGAAGCAGTCCGGGAAGGACACGAGGGTGGAGGGCGCGCCCTACCCCCTGGGCACGCCACCCTAACTCGTGGGCACCTCGTGCGCTTTCTGGACTCCGTTTTCTTACACGAGACGTATTTTGGTCGGTAAAAATCCATTATATAATCTCCCGGAGGTTTTGACTCCCGTATCACGCAAAAATCTCATGTATTTGTTTCGAGCTGTTTTTTGTCAGGGTTTTCAAGGCCAGGCACTATGTCGTCTCCCTCCTCCCCCAACCATGAGGGCAACGATGCTTGGCTAATGAAGATAGATCTGAAGAGAGAAGAACCCATGGAGATCAACAATGATGAAGGGATCAAGAAGGCTATGGAGGACCAAGTTCCGGCAACAGAAGACACCCTTCAACTTGATCACAATCTTCGTACCCCAATAGAGATCGAAGCTTGCAACATGACTGAGTTAGCTCGTATACAAAATAAGTATCTCACACATGAAAATATTTTGTTGAAGGAGCATATCATCGCACTCAAGGGCATTATCCGCAAGTTAGAAGACCTCCTACGCTCAATGTGTGACTATCCATCATCAACAACTCCACCTTCTTCACCAACAAAGGAGACATAACCACATGGGTATGGGCACTCCCCTTGGCAACTGCCAAGCTTGGGGGAGTGCCCCGGTATCGTATCACCATCACTTTTATCTTTACCGTTTTTCTTAGTTTGATCCTTTTGGTAATATCTTGATCTAGTAGAATAAAAGTTCTTAGTATGATCTAGTTGTGAGTTTCGCTTTATAATTCCTCTATGTAATCGAGTCCGTGAGCTATATATAATAAAGATTAGTGTTCAGTCAAGGGCTTGATTCTTTTGCCATGATCTTAAGCGAATAAAATAAAAAGAGAAAGAAATAAATAGAAACAAAGAGGGCATATGGATCTAATGGAAAGTAATGAGCTCACATTGAAAAAGTATGATGAATAAAAGTTGTTGAGAGTTGACAAACATAGTTTTGGTCATCGTTGCAATTAATAGGAAGTAATAAAGAAAGAGAGGTCTTCACATATAGATATACTATCTTGGACATCTTTTATGATTGTGAGCACTCGTTAAAATATGACATGCTAAAGATTTTACGTTGGACAAGGAAGACAACGTAATGGGTTATGTTTTCTTACATCTGAGATAAATTCTATTGTCATGGATCATCCAACATGGTTGAGCTTGCCTTTCCCTCTCATGCTAGCCAAATTCATCGCACCAAGTAGAGATACTACTTGTGCTTCCAAATACCCCTAAACCAGTTTTGCCATAAGAGTCCACCATACCTACCTATGGATTGAATAAGACCCCCCAAGTAAGTTGTCATCAGTGCAAAGCAATAAAAATTGCTCTCTAAATATGTATGACTTATTAGTGGGGGAGAAATAAGCTTTATACGATCATGTCATATGGAAGAAATAAAAGCGATAGACTGCATAATAAAGGTCCATGTTACAAGTGGCAATATAAAGTGATGCTCTTTCGGATTAATATTTTGTGCATCCAACTATAAAAGCGCATGACAACCTTTGCTTCCCTTTGCAAAGGTCCTATCTTTTACTTTTATCTAATATCCTGCATAAGTGTCATGGTGATCTTCACCCTTCCTTTTGCATTTTATCCTTTGGCAAGCATAGTATGTTGGAAGGATCCTGGTATATATGGCTAATTAGATGTGAGTTTTCATGAACTATTATTGTTGACTTTACCCATGAGCTAAAACGTTGGGAGGCAAAACTATAAGCCCCTATCTTTCTCTGTGTCCGATTTAAAACTCAATACCCCTAAGTATTGCATGAGTGTCAACAATGGTGAAAGACTATATGATAGTTGAGTATGTGGACTTGCTGAAAAGCTCTTATACATTGACTCTTTCCTATGTTATGATAAATTGCAATTGCTCCAATGACTGAGATTATAGTTTGTTAGTTGTCAATGAAGTTTACGATTCATACTTTAAATTGTGATTGAATTATTATACTACCATAAGAAATTATATGACAAGAATTATATAATTTGTTGTTCTAAGAATGATCATGATGCCCTCATGTCCGTATTTTATTTTTGTCGACACCTCTATCTCTAAACATGTGGATATATTTTTCAATTTCGGCTTTCGCTAGAAGACAAGCGAGGTCTAAGCTTGGGGGAGTTGATACGTCTATTTTGTATCATGCTTTTATGTCGATATTTATTATATTATGGGCTGTTATTACACATTATGTCACAATACTTATGCCTATTCTCTCTTATTTTACAAGGTTTACATAAAGAGGGAGAATGCCGGCAGCTGGGATTCCGGGCTGGAAAAGGAGCAAATATTATAGACCTATTCTGCACAGCTCCAAAAATCCTGAAACTTCATGGAAGACGTTTTCAGAATATATAAAAAATACTCAGCGGTAGAAGTTCACCAGGGGGGCCACATCCTGCCCACGAGGGTGGGGGTGCGCCCCCCTACCTCGTGGACCCCTGGTGGCCCTCCGATGGCCATCTTCTGCTATATGAGGTCTTTCGATGAGAAAAAATCATAAGCCATCTTCTCAAACAAAACTCCGCCGCCACGAGGCGGAACCTTGGCGGAACCAATCTAGGGCTCTGGCGGATCTATTCAGTCGGGGAAACTTCCCTCCGAGAGGGGGAAATCATCGCCATCGTTATCACCAATGCTCCTCTCATCGGGAGAGGGAAATCTCCATCAACATCTTCATCAGACCATCTCCTCTCAAAACCCTAGTTCATCTCTTGTATCCAATTCTTGTCTCCAAGTCCGGGATTGGTACCTGTGGGTTGCTAGTAGTGTTAATTACTCCTTGTAGTTGATGCTACTTGGTCTATTTGGTGGAAGATCCTATGTTCAGATCCTATATGCATATTAATACCCCTCTGATTATGAACATGAATATGCTTTGTGAGTAGTTATGTTTGTTCCTAAGGACATGGGAGAAGTCTTCCTATTAGTAGTCATGTGAATTTGGTCTTCGTTCGATATTTTGATGAGATGTATGTTGTCACCCCTCTAGTGGTGTCATGTGAACGTCGACTACATGACACTTCACCATTGTTTGGCCCTAGAGGAAGGCATTGGGGAGTAATAAGTAGATGATGGGTTGCTAGAGTGACAGAAGCTTAAACCCTACTTTATGCGTTGCTTCATAAGGGGCTGATTTGGACCCATATTTTTCATGCTATGGTTAAGTTTACTTTAATACTTTTGTTGTAGTTGCGGGTGCTTGCAATAGAGGTTAATCATAAGTGGGAAGCTTGTCCAAGTAAGGACAGTACCCAAGCACCTGTCTACCCACATATCAGATTATCAAAGTACCAAATGCCAATCTTATGAACGTGATGAAAACTAGCTTGACGATATTCCCATGCATCCTCGGGAGCGCTTTTCTCTATATAAGAGTTTGTCCAGGCTTGTCCTTTGCTACAAAAAGGATTGGGCCACCTTGCTGCACTTTATTTACATTTGTTACTTGTTGCTCGTTACAAATTATCCTATCACAAAACTATCTGTTACCACTTGTTTCAGTACTTATAGAGAAAACCTTGCTGGAAACCACTTATCATTTCCTTCTGCTCCTTGTTGGGTTCGACACTCTTACTTATCGAAAGGACTACGATAGATCTCCTATACTTGTGGGTCATCAATGGGGCAATGAGATATCGATGAACTAGCATCAAGTGAGGAAGCTGATAAAGATTGTTAGTAAAATGGGTCCAAAGATGGCAATTAAACAATTTGTTTGCACTCTATTGAAGACAACAGTGAACTGCAGGATGGTAAGTAAGAACTCTGCAGCCTTCTTTTTACTGCCCATAATGAGTTGTGTTACATAACAATGTCTGAATCTTTTTCCTTTGCAGTGGTTGCCAAAGAAGTTTACTCAAGATTACCTCTCAAACTACATGATTGGTGGGCATGCAAAGGTTAAAATATTTCTACCAGAACATGATGATTATCTAGGTGTTTTCATGAAGACCGTGAAGGATGGGCGGTCGGCCGTCACAAGGGGTTGGACTAGAGTCGTGCGTCCCTTCTGCATGGAGGAGGGCACAATATGGGCATTCCGCTTCACCTTGTTCAGCAACCAGAATATATTTTGCCTCTTTCTTTACCGTCTTTAATAGTACAAGTATACAACTGTGGTTCATCATTCTTTATTTGATTCTTATGTAATTCTTGAACATATGTACCTATGAATCGAATAATGCATTGGTTGTTTGAACCTGATGGATATGAATAAAGCTGTAGCATACATTCAAATTCGAATCCATATCCGGTACAATTTGGAAAAGAAGCAATTAAATTAGGGTGAAATTATGCTCTCCAGGTTCTTACGGCACACACGGTTGGTAAAACACAAACGTTTGCGATATGCACCATAATCCGAGATGGTTCACATAGAGGAAACGTGTGCAAGCATGCACACAGTTACCGTTTGCAAACCGTGTGCGATGTCAAACAATATCACAAATGGTGCGGGCAAACTAAACGTTTGTGTTAGTTGCCTTATCGTACATGATTCACAACCACGAACTGTTTCTGATGAAGTATGCATCATAAACATTGCACCACAGGATAGCGTGTGCGATAGTTGTCGTGTACGATGATGTTACGACGGTCCGATGTTTCGTAATCCCGTCTGACACTCGTACGATGATTAGCTAATCTTCTTAAAGGTGAACCGTTTGTGATGGGCCGCGCATCATAAACGTTCTATAATAGTGAACCGTTTGTGATGGGCCACGCATCATAAACGTAGCACAACAAAATACCGACTGTGATGGCAATGCGAGTAGAAACGAGTACGAGTACTGTAGGGGCCCTATCCCCGACGGTTTCTGGGTCGTGTGGGAAGGACTATCGCCCACACTCACTTCGCCGCGGTTCCAAATGTCGTCGCGGAAAGGGGTTAAAAACCATTTGTTTAGGACCGACGTGCACCAGTGGTTCTGAGGGGGATTCAGAAGGAGAAGACCACTCCTATTTACCCCCTGAGGTCTTCGCTCTAACTTGGCATGCTGATGTTGGTCATATCATGCATATGGTGCCTTGCATTGCTTACTTTATACATCAAATATGCCATCTACTTAGTTTAGACATGCTTTGTGTGAATGCCATATGTTTAGTTTATCCATTGTTTATGTCAATTATGCAACACCATCTTGTTTAGCCAGGCATCATATATGTGAATTTTGCAATGCCATCCTTCTTATCCAGTCATCTTATGTCATCTTATATGTGAATTATATCAGGCATCCTTTTTTCATTATGTATTACATTTGTCTACAATGTTAGTACATTCAACTACTCTTCGTGTGCATCAGCCATTTGACACGGTGATGGAAAATTCTGGAGTAAAATAAGGTCTTCAGAGCAGACTATTCTATCTGACGAAGCGCATATCTCGCTGGTTACGAATAGCTCCTCGGAGGAGGATTTAGAGACAGATGACTAGTCCTATTCCCCCCCAAGCTGTATGCTCTAACTTGGCAGGGTTATGTTGCTCATATCGTGCGTATGGTGTCTTTCAATGCTATGTCATTTGATTAGTTTAGACATGCTTTGTGTGAATGCCACCTGTTTAGTGTCTAAATACCATATATGTGAATTATGCATTGCCATCTTGTTGCAAGACATTATATATGTGAATTATGCAATGCTATCTTGTTGCAAAGGCATTATATATGTGAATTATCCAATGCCATTGCCATCATCATGTATGTGAATTATATCATGCTATCATTTTTTTGTATTACATGTTCCATTTATCGACAACATTTGTATATTCAACTACTCTTCATGTGCATCAGCCATTTGAAGCGGTGATGGAAGTATCTGGAGTGAAAACAAGGTATTCAGAGAAGACAATGCTACCTACTGAAGCAGACATCTTGCTGGTTACAGAGAGCTGCTCAGAGGAGGATTCAGAGACTGATGACCAGTCCTATTTCCCCCATGAGGTCTATGCTCAAACTTGGCAGGGTTATATTACCCATGTCATGCATGTTGTCTTGCATTGCTTAGTTTTTACATCATATATGGATTGCCATCTACTTACTTGCTTACTATATAAATCGTATATTTGAATTATATCATGCCATCATGTTTACATACATAGCATGTATCTGAATTATGGCATGGCAACCCATTTAATAAAGACATCATATAGTTATATCATCTCATCCTGTTTAGTGTTTACAGTCATCATATTTTGAATTATGTCATTCTATCCTGAATTATATCATGCTGTCATGTTTCCATAGGCGGCATGTATGTGAATTATGGCATGCCAACCAATTTAATAAACACATTATATAGTTATATCATGTCATCTTGTTTACATAGTCATCATATTTTGAACTATGTCTTTACATCTTTTTTAGTTAGCCATCATAATGTGAAATTGTGTCATGCTATCCTATTTAGTTAGCCATCATATATGTGAAATTGTGTCATGCTATCCTGTTTGGTTAGACAACATAAATGTGAACTATTTCATGCCCTCTTTTATTTCCCACTATCCATTGCACCTGTCTTATCGTACAATGTCTGTACATTCAATTACTTTTCTTGTTTATCAGCCATTTGAATTGGAGAGGGTGATGGCAGTATCTATGGGAGTAACAACATGGTCTTCAGAAAAGATAGTGCTACCAGTTGATGAAGATAGAACCACGGTTGTACTTGCCCAAGAACCAGCCCCACCACGCATAACCCAGACTCTCGCAGATTGTACCCCTACCTAGTTGGACAGAGAACCAGCTACTCCCCTTCTAACCCCAACCCAGCTGATAGTAACCCAGTTCCAGTTGACACAGCACCGTCTCCACCATAGAGCACCCAAACACGATCAGTTAGTAAGGGAACTGTAGTGCTCAAAGCACAAGGACCACCACTTTGAATCCTAACTCAACGCTTAAAGGAGAAGAATAGTTCTCAGGTCAGGTTCTGTAGCTATGGTTCATACTCCTTTGCTCTTGCATCACTGTATTTACTCATACCAACTATTTTCAAATTTGAAGGATGGAATTGATACTCCAATAGCGCAACAGGTATGTTTTAAACCTGTTTCTTTAACTGGTTTGTTGTTGTAAATTGCTCTATGTTGATTTCAGTTTCAATTGAATAAACAGTTATGTTCTCATGTCATGCACATTACAAGTGTTCTTATTGCTCTATAGTTTCTCACACTTATATTTTGTCTATTCTGCTTTGTCTTGAACAAATATTATTTGAACTGTGTCTCTATCTTGATTTGGCAACAAAAACTAAAATGATATAGACCATAAAGTGACCATGGTACATAGATATATGTTTGTTTCATGTTGTTACCATATACAACAAGGTAAAATTGTGATGTGTCTGCTTTTTTCTCTTTTATAATACGGAAAAAATATTGGAGAACAGTACCCCATTATGCAATGGTAAAGGAGGTAATGCAGATAAGGTTCAAGATAGTGAGACGTCCCTGTTGGTCTCCAAGAAAGCTGATAAAAACTATCTTGACAACAGTGAACGAACCCAAAAGTCATGTCTTGATGTAGTGTACGAGTTACTGGCCACTACTACTGGCACAAGCTCTTCGAACTCACTGCCTGAATTAGTTCATCTTCTTGAGTCTCAACTTCAAGTTGAAAGACATCGATCAGATGTGTTGTGACAGGAAGCTGAAGGACTGAGGAAGTCCCTGCAGAATTCAGATGCATACTTTCTAGTGCAACAACAAGCGCTGGAGGATTTAAGCGCCAAACAAGAGAAAGTTAATAAGCTTGCTAAGCATCTTGCCAGCATTATGGGTACCCAGGATATTGTTTCTTGAGATCTTCTGAAGTGGTTTCAGTTCTGGACTTGTTTTGCTGCGGGTTTATTTGCACTGGTCGCCAACTTTGACAACCAGTGTATATGATATGCTGCTTTGTTCCCTATATTTGCACTGGTGGCGAACTTTGATGCCAAGTGGATGTAATATGTGTAATAGACGTGATAGCCTAGCATAACTTGCTTGCTTATTTATTTACTTGTTGTCTTGTTTATTTGTTTGCTTGTAGTCAGTGTAGTTCTTTTTCCGCGGTTTGGCCACAATAACCTATTTTTAAAACTAGGCCACAATAACCATGGGCTACATATTTACTGTAGTTATAATGGGCCTCCTATGGGCTGTAGAAACAATGGGCCTTGTAAGGGTCGTAGAAATAATGGGCCTTATACGGGCTGTAGCATCAATGTGCCTTATACGGGCCGTATGATCGATCGGCCAAGCATGGGACAATAACAGACCACATTATGCGCTGTAAACGGGCTAGATTTGGAATCGTCCGTTCATGGGCCGACAATAACGGGCTATTGTTAATTGGATGTATTTGATGACGCTATGAAAACGGCCCAACGGATTAACGGGCCGCAAATGGGCCGATTGTAACCACGGGCTGAATTTGGCCCACAAGCAGAAAAGGCCAGTAACGGGCTGTAAGTAACCGAATGCTGGAAATAAGCCCAAGAATAAATGGGCCCTGGGAAGGCCGAAAGATAACACGGGTTGGAAACGGGCCAATGGAATAATGGGTCATTGGTGGGTATG
The DNA here is from genome assembly GCA_034509565.1 of Triticum monococcum. Lineage (NCBI taxonomy): Eukaryota > Viridiplantae > Streptophyta > Magnoliopsida > Poales > Poaceae > Triticum > Triticum monococcum. The sequence goes on along the minus strand of CM067843.1, from coordinate 92,833,100 downwards.
AAACGATACATTGTTCATTGCGGGCCAGATTCACTACGGGTCGTTAATGGGGTAAGAGTTACAAGCGGCCTCGTACGCACCAAAAGACATCATGGGCCATACATGGGCCGGAAGTTACAACGGGTTGGAATCATATTGGACAGCCCAGGTGAAGCTATTGGGCTTAATTCTAATAGGCCATAACGGGCCGTGAGTTAGCGGGCTGTAGATGGGCTATATAGGAACAGGCTTTCTGTGGGCTAGCCCGTTACCTTTTGACCAAATCAAACGAGCCGGCCTTTTCACCTGAATGGGCCTCTGCTGGGCCATGCCACGTGTCGACCTATCATAGGCGCCTCCTGGCCAATGAATGGATGACATCTGTCCCAATGGTGAGCCAACACGTGTTTCCTTCGGCGAATGACAATTTTACACGTGGAAAATCCTCATTGGTCCGGGCTGTTAATGGGTTATCGGATCCACAACCGGACCTGATAGCTTGATGGCGACTCGTTACGGTGGATGCCACGTGTCGGTCACCCTTGACGAAAGCATTTCCATGACGCGCGATTTATCATCATGGAAGTGGACACTTCCATGATGATAATTTTGGTAATGTCATGGAACACTTCTACGACAGCACAGGTATGCCTATCTTGATTCAGTTATAAATTTGTCATGGATGTACATGCATGACGGAAAAATGTGACCTACTGTGACAAACACGTATCATCGCGGAAGTGTATTTTTTTTAGTGCATATAGTAGATATGATCAACATAGTGATGTTCACCATTGAAAACTACTCCATCTCACGTGATGATCGAACATGGTTTAATTGACATGGATCACATGATCACTTAGATGATTAGAGGGATGTCTATCTAAGTGGGAGTTCTTAAGTAATATGATTAATTGAACTTTAATTTGTCATGAACTTAGTACCTGATAGTGTTTTACATGTCTATGTTGTTGTAGATTAATGGCCCGTGCTGTTGTTCCGTTGAATTTTAATGCGTTCCTAGAGAAAGCTAAGTTGAAAGATGATGGTAGCAACTGCAAGGACTAGGTCCGTAACTTGAGGATCATCCTCATTGTTGCACAGAAGAATTACGTCCTATAAGCAACGCTAGGTGCCAAACCCACTACAGGAGCAACTCCAAATGTTATGAACACCTGGTAGAGCAAAGCTGATGACAACTCGATAGTTCAGTGTGCCATGCTTTACGGCTTAGAACCGGGACTTCAACAATGTTTTGAACGTAAATGGAGCATATGAGATGTTCCAGGAGTTGAAGTTAATATTTCAAGCAAATGCTCGGATTGAGAGATATGAAGTCTCCAATAAGTTCTACAGCTGCAAAATGGAGGAGAATAGTTCTGTCATTGAGCACATACTCAGAATATCTTGGTACTACAATCACTTGACTTAGCTGGGAGTTAATCTTCCAGTTGATAGTGTCATTGACAGAGTTCTTCAAGCACTGCCACCAAGCTACAAAAGCTTCGTGATGAACTATAATATGCAAGGGATGGATAATACAATTCCCGAGCTCTTCGCGATGCTAAAGGCTACAGAGGTAGATATCAAGAAGGAGCATCAAGTGTTGATGGTCAACAAGACCACCAGTTTCAAGAAGAAGGGCAAAGGGAAGGAGTGGAACTTCAAGAAGAACGAGAAGCAAGTTGCTGCTCAAGTGAAGAAGCCCAGGACTGGACCTAAGCCTGAGACTGAGTGCTTCTACTGCAAAGGGACTGGTCATTGGAAGCGGAACTGCCCCAAGTATTTGGCGGATAAGAAGGATGGCAAAGTGAAAGGTATATTTGATATACATGTTATTGATGTGTAGCTTACTAATGCTCGTAGTAGCGCATGGGTATATGATACTGGTTCTGTTGCTAATATTTCAACTCAAAACAGGGGCTACGGATTAAGCGAAGATTGGCTAAGGACGAGGTGACGATGCGCGTGGGAAATGGTTCCAAATTCGATGTGATCGCCGTCGAAACGCTACCTCTACATGTAACTTCGGGATTAGTTTTAGATATGAATAATAGCTATTTGGTGCCCGTGTTAAGCAAGAACATTATATCTGGATCTTGTTTGATGCAAGACGGTTATTCATTTAAATCAGAGAATAATGGTTGTTCTATTTATATGACTAATATCTCTAATGGTCACCCTTGATGAGTGGTCAATTTTTACTAAATCTTGATAGTAGTGATACACATATTCATAGTAATGAAGCCAAAAGATATAAGTTTAATAACGATAGTGCAACTTATTTGTGGCACTACCGTTTAGGTCATATTGGTGTAAAGCGCATGAAGAAACTCCATGTTGATGGGATTTTGGAATCACTTGATTATGAATCACTTGATGCTTGCGAACCATGCCTCATGGTCAAGATCACTAAAACTCCGTTGTCCGGAACAATGGAGCAAACAACAGAGCTTCTACAATCGGATCATGGACGTGAATATTTGACTTATGAGTTTGGTCATCATTTGAAACAATGCGGAATAGTTTCGCAACTCACACCACCTGGAACACCACAACGTAATGGTGTGTCCGAACGTTGTAACCGCACTTTATTTGATATGGTGTGATCTATGATGTCTCTTACTGATTTACCGCTATTGTTTTGGGTTTATGCTTTAGAGACGATTGCATTCACGTTAAATAGGGACCATTGAAATCCGTTGAGACAACACCTTATGAATTGTGGTTTGGCAAGAAACCCAAGTTGTCGTTTCTTAAAGTTTGGGGCTGCTATGCTTATGTGAAAAAGCTTCAACCTGATAAGCTCGAACCCAAATCGGAGAAATGTGTCTTCATAGGATACCCAAAGCAGACTGTTGGGTACACCTTATATCATAGATCCGAGGGCAAGATATTCGTTGCTAAGAATGGATCCTTTATAGAGAAGGAGTTTCTCTCGAAAGAAGTGAGTAGGGGGAAAGTAGAACTTGATGAGGTAATTGCACCTGCTCCCTTATTGGAAAGTAGTTCATCACATAAATCAGTTCTAGTGATTCCTACACCAATTAGTGAGGAAGCTAATGATGATGATCACAAAACTTCTGATCAAGTTACTACCGAACCTCATAGGTCTACCAGAGTAAGATCTGCACCAGAGTGGTACGGTAATCTTGTTCTGGAGGTCATGTTACTTGACCATGACGAACCTACAAACTATGAGGAAGCGATGATGAGCCCAGATTCCGCAAAATGGCTTGAGGCCATGAAATCTGAGATGGGATCCACGTATGAGAACAAAGTGTGGACTTTGGTTGACTTGCCCGATGATCGGCAAGCCATAGAGAATAAATGGATCTTCAAGAAGAAGACTGACACGGACAGTAATGTTACTATCTACAAAGATCAACTTGTTGCGAAAGGTTTTCGGAAAGTTCAAGGAGTTGACTAAAATGAGACCTTCTGACCCGTAGCGAAACTTAAGTCCGTCCGAATCATGTTAGCAATTGCCGCATTTTATGATTATGAAATTTGGCAACTGGATGTCAAAACTGCATTCCTTAGTAGATATCTTAAGGAAGAGTTGTATATGATGCAACTAGAAGGTTTTGTCGATCCAAAAGGTGCTAACAAAGGATTTGTCGGAGTTGGAATATACGCTTTGATAGTGTGATCAAAGCATATGGTTTTATACAGACTTTTGGAGAAGCTTGTATTTACAAGAAAGTGAGTGGGAGCTCTGTAGCATTTCTAATATTATATGTGGATGACTTATTGTTGATCGGAAATGATACTAGATTTCTGAATAGCATAAAAGGATACTTGAATAAGAATTTTTCAATGAAAGACATCGGTGAAGCTGCATATATATTGGGTATCAAGATCTATAGAGGTAGATCAAGACGCTTAATTGGACTTTCACAAAGCACATACCATGATAAAGTTTGGAAGAAGTTCAAAATGGATCAAGCAAAGAAAGGGTTCTTGCCTGTGTTACAAGGTGTGAAGTTGAGTCAGACTCAATGCCCGACCACTACAGAAGATAGAGAGAAAATGAAAGTCATTCCCTATGCTTCAGCCATAGGTTCTATCATGTATGCAATGCTGTGTACCAGACCTGATGTGTGTGTTGCTATTAGTTTAGCAGGGAGGTACCAAAGTAATCCATGAGTGGATCAATGGACAGCGGTCAAGAATATCCTGAAATACCTGAAAAGGACTAAGGATATGTTTCTCGTTTATGGAGGTGACAAAGAGCTCGTCTTAAACGGTTACGTCAATGCAAGCTTTGACACTGATCCAGATGACTCTAAGTTACAAAGCGGATACGTATTTTTATTGAATGGTGGAGCTGTCAGTTGGTGCAGTTATAAGCAAAGCTTCATCGCAGGATCTACGTGCGAAGCGGAATACATAGCTGCTTTGGAAGCAGCAAGTGAAGGATTCTGGATGAAGGAGTTCATATCCGATCTAGGTGTCATACCTAGTGCATCGGGTCCAATCAAAATATTTTGTGACAATACTGGTGCAATTGTCTTGGCAAAGGAATCCATATTTCACAAGAGAACCAAGCACATCAAGAGACGCTTGAATTCCATCCGTGATCAAGTCCAAGAGGGAGACATAGAGATTTGCAAGATACATACAGATCTGAATGTTGCAGACCTGTTGACTAAGCCTCTCTCACGAGCAAAACATGATCAACACCAAGACTCCCTGGGTGTTAGAATCATTACAATGTAATCTAGATTATTGACTCTAGTGCAAGTGGTAGACTAAAGGAAATATTCCCTGGAGGCAATAATAAAGTTGTTATTTATATTTCCTTATATCATGATAAATGTTTATTATTCATGCTAGAATTGTATTAACCGTAAACTTAGTACATGTGTGAATACATAGACAAACAGATTGTCACTAGTATGACTCTACTTGACTAGCTCGTTAATCAATAATGGTTAAGTTTCCTAGCCATTGACATGAGTTGTCATTTGATGAACGGGATCACATCATTAGAGAATGATGTGATTGACTTGACCCATCCGTTAGCTTAGCACTATGATCGTTTAGTTTATTGCTATTGCTTTCTTCATAACTTATACATGTTCCTATGGCTATGAGATTATGCAACTCCCGAATACCGGAGGAACACTTAGTGTGCTATCAAATGTCACAACGTAACTAGGTGATTATAAAGATGCTCTACAGGTGTCTCCGATGGTGTTTGTTGAGTTGGCATAGATCGAGTTTAGGATTTGTCACTTCGATTGTCGGAGAGGTATATCTGGGCCCTCTCGGTAATGCACATCACTATAAGTCGTGCAAACAATGTGAATAGTAAGTTAGTTGCCGGATGTTGCATTACGGAATGAGTAAAGAGACTTGCGGTAACTAGATTGAACTAGGTATGATGATATCGACCATCGAATCTCGGGAAAGTAACATACCGATGACAAAGGGAACAAGGATGTTGTTATGCGGTTTGACCGATAAAGATCTCCATAGAATATGTAGGAACCAATATGAGCATCCAGCTTCCGCTGTTGGTTATTGACCGGAGATGAGTTTGTGTAGTCCTCGAACCCATAGGGTCTGCACATTTAACGTTCGATGACGATCGGTATTATGAGTTTGTGTGATTTGATCTACCGAAGGTTGTTCGGAGTCCTAAATATGAGCACAGACATGACGTGGAGTCTCGAAATGGTCGAGACATAAATGTTGATATATTAGATGACTATATCCAGACACTGGAATAGTTTCGAGGGTCACCGGATATATATTAGAGTGCCGGACGGGTTATTGGAACCACTGGAGAAGTAATGGGCTTTTATTGGGCCTAGGGGAGAGAGAGAGGGGCAGCCAAGGGCTAGCTGCGTGGCCCCCATGGGCCTAATCCGAATTGGACTAGGGGGAGGGGCGGCGCCCCCTCCTTCCTTCTCTTTCCCCTCTCCTTCCTTCTTCTCCTAGTAGTACTAGGAAAGGGGGGATCCAACTCCTACTTGGAGTAGGATTGCCCCCCTTGGGCGCGCCCTATGAGGGCCGGCCGGTCTCCCCCTCGTTTCTTTATATACAGGGGCAGAGGGGCACCCTAGAACACACAAGTTGACAATTGTTTTAGACGTGTGCGGTGCCCCCCTCCACAAAAACACACCTCGATCATATTGGCTTAGTGCTTAGGCGAAGCCCTACGTCGGTAACTTCATCATCACCGTCAACACGCCATCGTGCTAATGAAAATCTCCCTCGGCCTCAGCTGGATCTAGAGTTCAAGGAACGTCACCGAGCTGAATGTGTGCAGATCGCGGAGGTGCCGTGTGTTCGGTACTTGATCGGTTGGATCGCGAAGATGTTTGACTACATCAACCGCGTTGCTCAACGCTTCCACTTTCGGTCTACGAGGGTATGTGGACACACTCTCCCCTCTCGCTTCTATGCATCCCTAGATAGATCTTGCGTGATCATAGGAAAAAAAATCAAATAATGTGTTCCCCAATAGCTTGCAACCACTGTTACATGTCCATAGGTCGTACTCCCTCTATAAAGAAATATAGGAGCAGTTAAATCACTAAACGTTCTTATATTTCTTTACAAAGGGAGTAATTAACTACAGTTAAAGACCGCCACACTGGATCCAAGCGTGCACCACGCTATCATTGAGGATGGCCACCCTGGATCCGTTTGATCAGCGCTCACTTCACCAATGTCGTCGTTGGGCACCGCTGCCCTAGATCCCTCCGTCCTTCGTCATCGTTGCCCAACCCGCCATCAGAGTTTTCGGAGTCAGGCTTGGGACGGAGGAAGGTGGTGGCATCACGACAGGGCTTCTCGGCGGCCGCCTGACGCTTGCAGATGATATTCTCCGCCTCCGCTTGCGCCGTGTGCAGTGCGGCCGTGGCCACCGAGGACGTGGGCTAGGGGAGAGGATGGCGGTCATTGGCGGTGGCGGCGATCTCGGTGAGGGACCATTCCTCACCATACCTAGCCATCTCCCCATCGAGGCGGCGGAGACGACGCTTGGATCCCGCCCCAAAATCTCATGTCAGCGCCGACATCCAGGACTTGCCCATCATCAAAGATGTAGAGAGAGCTTGGCGAGGATGTGATGTGAATGGCGCTGGAGCGCGACTTAAATAGCCGCAGCCAGGCCATGCGAAGGGTTGGTCAACTGCTTCAATATGGTGCAGCTAAAGGAGTTGGTTCCTTGGGAACATGCGTCCGCATTGAAGCGGCGACCGCCGAGAGGTTGCGTCGGTCAGCGTCGCCCTCCCTCCCTCTGCTCACATCGCGGCATCAAATGCCGGCCTCCGCGTGCTCTCGGTCAACATGAATGCGCGCGGTAAGCAATGGGTGCATTAGAAGAAAAGCGCGGGAGGGGCGGGTGTCGGGTTTTTCGTGGACCAGGGCAGTTAGAAGCGGGCTTGGGATCGGTCTAGACTCCCGGAAACCTCCCCACTTTTGTCTCCGGTTTGTAGGAGAAATCGCGTCTGAACCACCTCGCAGACTGATACAGGTCGGCCAAAGATGGCTTTCGCGGTCTGAACAGCACGGTCCGGACGGTTGGTTTACGGGTCGGCGTTGTAGATGCCCTAACTATAGTTGTGTGTGATCGACGAATGTGCTAGTTACATATACTATGGAATAAAGACAAAAAAAGGTGCCAATCAAATTGATTAAAACCAGCTCTGTGTAAAATATGACCTATACTATTTAGCAAAACATATTTTCTTACATAAGTTCATTTTCATTTTATAGTGTTGGTCATGTATTGATTATACTACTTAATTATTTTTTAAAGTTAATTAGTGTTTTAGGGGTTTATAGTTGATGAGTTCTTTTTCAAGCGGGATATAGTTAATCAGTTCAGACGTGTGATACAACTAATGGATGGGCCGGGCAGATTAGCTTTTGGTAATTCTCATATTCTGACCCATGTGAGTACGTCTGCGGGCGTACGAAAGCGGCACGACATCTGTGCCATGCTAAGAGGCACGGTAGAGGAGCCGCATCTGGTGCAGGAGGGGCGGCCTCCCCGGGCCCCAGAAATACAGGGGGGCCTCCCAGGTACACGCACGCAAGCGGAGTAGCCAACAACATAGGGGAGCTCCTAACGGGCGCTTTAAGCGCCGGTTCTGCATCTTGGCGCACGTGCGCCTCAGCTTGTGGGCCAGCCCAACAACTCGACAAAAATCGCTGACCACTTATTTCCTTGATTCCATCGATCGTGTTTCCTGGTTCGGTCGATCACGGTGACTGGTCGCGGTTGACTAGTTGACTGATCAAACGTTGACTTTCAGAAAATAGTAAAAACCATGAAAATTTGAAAAAAAATCACGAATTATAAAAAGGACATGAATTTCATAAAAGTTCACAAATATGAAAAAATGTTCTCGCATTTGAAAAGAGTTCATAGCATTTGAAAAAAGTTCATTGCTTGAAAATAAGTTCATCACATTTGAAAAAAGTTCATCTGATTTGCAAAAAAATTCATCGCATTTGCAAAAGTTCATCGCGTTTGAGAAAGAGTTTGTGAAATTGGAAAATTTTCATCGAATTTGAAAAAAGTGCATTGAATTTGAATAAAAGGTTCATCAACTTTCAAAAAAATTCATGAATTTGAAATGAATAAAAAATAATTAGCAGAATAAAGTAAAATGGAAATGAATGAAATAGAAAAAAACCGTTCTAGCATAAAAAGAGAAGAAAAGAAGTTAAAAAAACTATAACTAAACACGTCAAAGACTGTTTTTAACACAGTACAGACGCAAGCGCTCATGTACACGCGCACACACTCACCCCTATGAATGAACGCACACACGAACACCCTAGTTGGTTGGTTGTGGTAGCGAGCGTTTAACCAGGAGATCCCCTGTTCCAACCACGGCACGTACATGTCTTGTTTTTTGTTTATCTAAAACAGAAAAAAGGAACATGGGCCGGCCTAGCACGGAAAAGGGGTGTGTGTCCTGTACCGCTAAGGCTATAACGGGCGCCTTGAGGGCGCCGTATAGGATTCGCCACGACATAGACGCACGTAAGGTTTTTTAACCCCAATATGTAGGACTGGAATTGGACATGGCCCAAATAGTAGGTTATAGAGTCCGATGCATCGACATAACAACACGGGTTTTGAGCCGGGCATCACGTACCTACAAGCGCCACCTTTCACCTCGTGCTCAGATCGCGGTAGATGAACTAAGGAATTTATTGAGGGGATGGCACATATTGCTAGGGATCAGGCACGACTCAACGCCGGAACCCGGTGGCGCACTGGCATTGCATGTCATTTGCGCGATACTGGCCATTCAACATCTTCAGCAGCAGTACGTACCGTTAACCTCGTAAGATATCTAGCATAATATTTCCATGGTTTGTCCTTTTTTTGATACCTCTGCTATGCTAGATCATTGCACGTCCTGGTACACTGTCAGAGGCATTCATATAGATTCATACTTTGTTCTAGGTATCGACTTGTGATATTGAGTTGTAAGTAAATAGAAGTGTGATGATCATCATTATTTATTATTAGAGCATGTCCCAGTGAGGAAAGTATGATGGAAACTATGATTCCCCAATAAGTTGGGATGAGGCTCCGGACAAATATATATAAAAGAAAAAGTGAGGCCAAAAAGAGCCCAAGAAAAAAGAAAAAAGGGGAAAAGAAAAAATGAGGGAAAAGAGAGAAGGGCCATGCAAATTCCACACTTGTGCTTCAGAGTAGCACCATGTTTTTCATATAGAGAGTCTAGAGAGTCTCCTATGTTGTCACTTTCATATACTAGTGAAAAAATTCATTATAGAGTTAGATGCACACCTACTTAGTTTCAGTTTGAGCTTTCATACACTTATAGCTCTTAGTGCATCCGTTGCATGGCAATGCCTACTCCTCGCATTGATATCAATTGATGGGGATCTCCATAGCCCGTTGATTAGCCGCGTTGATGTGAGACTTTCTTACTTTTTGTCTTCTCTATGTTTACCTCTATCAACATACTCTATTCCATCCATAGTGCTATGTCCATGGCTTGCGCTCATGTATTGTGTGTGGGTTGAAAAAGCTAAAGCGCATTAAAAAGTATGAACCAATTGCTCAGCTTGTCATCGGGGTTGTGCATTACAAATACTTTGTTTTAAGAAGATGAAGCATGACAAGACTATATGATTTTGTAGGAATAACGTTCTTTAGCATTGATATTTTGAAAGACATGATTGTTTGTTGGGATGCCTGAGTATTGATGTCTTTATGTCAAATTATAGACTATTGCTTTGAATCACTCGTGTCTTAATATTAATGCCATGATTACATTTATGATCATGATTCTGCTAGGTATCATTCCACATCAAAAATTATCTTTTTAACATTTACCTACTTGAGGACGAGCGGGAATTAAGCTTGGGATGCTGATATGTCATCGTCGTATCTATAATATTTGATTGTTTCATACCAATATTATACAACTTTCACATACTTTTGGCAACATTTTATAAGATTTATTACACTAACATATTGATTCAGTGCCCAGTGCCAGTTCCTGTTTGTTGCATGTTTTTCTGTTTCATAGAATATACATATCAAATGATGCCCAAAAGCAATAAAAATTTATGGAGAATTATTTTGGAATATTTGTGATTTATGGGAGGTGGAGTCAACACAAACCCACCAGGGCGCGCCCAGGTGTATCGTGGCCTCCCCTAAGTCGGTTGGAGCTCTTCTTTGGGTGCAAGGAAGCTTATATCCGGAAAAAATCATGTTAAAATCTCAGCACAATCAAAGTTATGGATCTTCGGGAATATAAGAAACGATTTTCGTCCAGAAAACAGGAACGCAAAACAAAAGAGAACACAAAGATAGATCCAATCTAGCATGGAGGCCATGGACTAGAGGAGGAACTCTCCTCCCATCTAGGGGGAGGCCAAGGAAGAAGAAGAAGAAGGAAGGGGCTCTCTCCCCCTCGCTCCCGATGGCACCGGAGCGCCGTCAGGGCAATCATCATGTCGGCAATCTACACCAACAACTTCACCACCGTCAACACCAACTCTCTCCTCCTCTATGCAGTGGTGTAACCTCTCTTGTACCCACTGTAATCTCTACTTAAACATGGTGATCAACGCTATATATTAGTACCCAATGATATGTGGTTATCCTATGATGTTTGAGTAGATCGGTTTTGTCCTATGGGTTGATAGATGATCGTGATTGGTGTGAGTTGTATGTTTTATTTTGGTGTTGTCCTATGGTGCCCTCCCTGTCGGGCAAACATAAGGGATCCCCATTGTAGGGTGTTGCAATGCATTCATGATTTGCTGGGGTGGCCTGAGTGACAGAAGCACAGACCCAAGTAAGTGGGTTGTTGCGTATCGGAGTAAAGAGGAATTGATACTTAATGCTATGGTTGGGCTTTACCTTAATGATCTTTAGTAGTTGCGGATTCTTGCTAGGGTTCCAATCATAAGTGCATATGATCCAAGTAGAGAAAGGATGTTAGCTCATGCCTCTCCCTCATATAAAATTGCAATAATGATTACCAGATTAGTTATCGATCATCCAGGGACAAATGACTTTCTTATGTGACAAAAGCTATCTACTTTTATTATCTTGTAATTTATTTGTAGCTTTATTCTCGCAAAGTACTTCTAATTTTATTCATCTTCTAGGGAAAGCAAACCTTAAGTGTGCGTAGAGTTGTATCTGTGGTCGATAGAACTTGAGGGAATATTTATTTTATCTTTAGCTCCTCGTTAGTTTCGACACTCTTACTTATCAAAAAAGGTTACAAACGATCCCCTATACTTGTGGGTTATCAGCTTGATCTGGGGTTTCCCCCGTATCGCCACAGAGGGCGACATAGGGGCGAGATGGGGTCAAACTGACTGGTTGAGTAGTCAAATTAACATGCAAGTTTATTCAAGAGATAAATACACCGGGAGTCATAGAACTTGCACACGACAGTCAGTTTGGTGCACAAACTTGCAAAATACATGTTTCTGGTCATTAAACTTGCACGAACATGCAAATACAATCGCATTTTGCATATACAGGCGTATTTGCAGTCTGTGTGGCATGCCAACATGGCCAAGGCCCTTGGCTTTTTTATTTACGTATTAAGACCCTAAAATAAAATGAAAAAACAAGGCAATGAGATGAGGAGAGGGAAGAGAGGTGGAGGCATGCTCAATCTGGGGTTTCCCTCGTGTCGCTAGAGAGGGTGACACTGGGGTGAGATGGAGTCCAACCGACTGGTCGAGCAGTCAAATTAGCAGGCAAGTTTATTCAAGAGATAAATACACCGGGAGTCATAGAACTTGCACGCGAGAGTCATTTTGGTGCACAAACATGCAAAATACGTGTTTGTGGTCATTAAACTTGTCGGATTCGGGGCTCTGCAGACCTAAGAAAAGTTCGAACTCTGGGGTGCGTGGGAAGAACTCGATCTCCCCAGCCTACCAAATCGTTGCTCTCACGGCCTAGCTTGATGAACGGGAAAGGAAAGAGATACGGCAGTTTACCCAGGTTAGGGCCACCTTGCGGTGTAAGACCCTACTCCTTCTTTGGAGTGGATTGGCCTCGCGAGGGGCTAGGCATGAACTAGTACATAGCAAGAACAGCCTCAGGAGGTCAGTTCTGGTGTTGGCGTGAGCTAGTGAAGGTTCGGATTGGATCCCCCTTCTATGGTGGTGGCTAACCTATATATAGAGGCCTCGGTCCTCTTCCCCCAAAATGTAAGCAGGAAGGGATCCCACAAATGGGCAAGTTTGAAGGGGCGCAAGAAAGGTGGTCTTCGCCTGCAAAGCTTCTGCTCGTGACGCCATGGTGGGCTCGGCAATGACCTCCGTCCTCCCGCCATGGCGGTCTTGGTCTTGTAGCATGAGAATGGAAACCTTTGGCTAATTCCTTGGGACTCCGCGCCTGTGCTTTCCTCCTTAAAACCAAAGAGGAAACATGTTGCTCTGCGCCCGCTGGCGCCCGCCTGGCCTTGGTCGGCATGGCTTACGTCACCTCACCCTCATGAGGTGAGCGCCTGCATAGGAATCTCCACTCCTCAGGAGCCAGTCTGGCGAGGCTGATCCCTCCGGAGTTTTGGCGTCGTCTGCCTCGCAAGGCTTGGCCCCTTGCGAGGGTCTTGTCTTGTCGATGCTGAAGATAGGCCATACCAGGCGATTGGTGGTGCCACGCCGTGGGCCGTAGGCAGGCTAGTCTGGGTACCTTGGTTCCCAGGACGCCCACAGTAGCCCTCGGGCCCAAGACGCGGTCGGACATGGCTTCGAGGCGAAGCCAAAGGTCAAGGGCGTGGCGTCGCGGGCCCCAATCGCCTGTGGATCGGGTCGACACGTGGTGCTTGATGGGACGTGGGCGCCTGCACTTCCCCATGCTGCCTCGGCAACCGCCTCGGGCTGACAAAAAGGTTGGTGCTTACCGCTGAGCCTTGCCTTATCTTCATATTGCTCCAGATCTCCTTTTTTCCCCACCAAGAGCGCCTCCAGATCCGTCAAATCTTCCCCTGAGCTCTTCGTTGATCGCGACCGAGAAGGTGAAGCCTACCACTCCGGTTGTGCACTCTGCCTCCTCGCCCGTGCTGACCCTCAGTACGTCCTCCATCACCAAGGTGGGGCACCTTGTCGCCGTGATCCCACTGACGGCGAGCAATGACAATGCAGGGACGGAGATGGAGCTTCGGGCCAGTTCCACCAAGCGGGAGACCCTGGTGGGACCTTCTATCCCTTCTTTCTCCACAGTGTCTTCATGGGGCTCGTCCCGCCCTTCTCCAGGTTCTTCCTCGCTGTCCTCGACCATTATCATATCCATGCTCTACACCTCTAGCCCAACTCCATCGTCCTTCTATCAATCTTCGCCTTCTACTGCGAGGCGTTCGTGGGCATGACGCCCTCTGTTGCGCTGCTCCGCCACTTCTTCTCCCTCCGGATGCATGACTCAACCCAGCGCTCCGGATGCATCTCCTTCATCGCGCCCCATGGCGGCAACACGCTCATGAGGCCGGGAAGAAGGTGGAGGACTTTCGGTGCAAATGGATTTACATGGACGCCAGGGGCCTCCACGCTCGGCTGGAGCTGCCGACTAGGATGCCGGAGAAGCTGGACCAATGTGCCCATCAGAAGCTCACAGATCCTCGGGCGGTGCCCATCCTGAGGCTGATGCAGGCAGACATGGACATCGGGGCACCGACGGGGGCCATGATCTCCAAGGAGTTCCTGACGCAATGCTTGGCCCCCCTCCAAACACATTCGCGCCCCATGTGGGATCTCAAGGGCACAGAGGACAACCTCCGGCTGTGCCGGGGGAGCCTGGCGAGCGAGGAGCTAGGCAAAGCCGTTCGTACCTTGCTTGAGAAGGATCTAGACGGCCTCCCGGCAGCCTACCTTCCATTGTACCGCCGCGACAACGGGGCGGAGGTGGTTGCCGCCATGCCTATCTTCAACGAGCTGGTGCTCATGCCGCCCAAGGCCCCCAACTCACCAGTGCCGATGTCCTCCGGCAAGGGCTCCGAGGAGGATGGGGAGGAGGATTCGGAGGCTACCATGGAAGAACTGGTGGAGACTTCTCCTCCATTGCAGAGCGAGCTCCTCCGTGATCTCACTACAAGAAATATGTCAACTTATGACCTTCTATCAGTGACCCTCGAAGAATTGGTCATAAATTTATGACCATTTTAGACCAATTGGTCAAAAGCTGTTCAGGGGGCTCCAAACCCTAAACCATTGTGACCATTTTGGTCAGAAAGGCCGTAATTCCCTTACACGAAATGGTCACAAAGCAAACAGTGCTAGTCCGCTTCCTTATTTCTAGTTGTTAATGACCAATATAGATGGTCATAGCCTTGTAGATTGTGGTGGGTTGTGATGACTAGGCGCCATCTCATCAGTTTTGCCTATGTGTCATGTCCATGTGGCAGTTTTTGCCCTAGGTTGTGAAGCAACCTATATTTCTATCATTCCCAAAATTCCCAAAAAAATCTCATAAATTCTTTGGGGCATATCTTCATCAAATATGTAAAAATCCTTCCTTGCCTAGTTCAAAACTAATTCAACAATATTCATTTTCCTATTCTGTTCACAACAACACTTTATGAAGGAAGTGCTATTTATATATTCTTGATTGCCCCCGGAATTTTTGGGCACTGTTTCCTATCCAAATCATTACCGCATGACAAAATTCAGCTCCATTTTCCTAGCAAATCTTCCTCAGCAAATTTCCAAAGTTTTTGTCCACCTAGAAGCATTGTGAAGGAAGTACCTTTTTTATATCTCTAAATGACATGAAATTTATACAGTTCCTTCATATGCCCAAATTATCACCCTCCTCCAAATTGCAGCTCAGTCAAATCATCTATGTGAGCCCATGTTAAATTTATATTATATGGCCAAATTGGCACGTTGCAAAGCAAGTGTTATATAGACCCCTCCTATTACCCTAAAACTTTTCGGGCACTCTTCCATACCCTAATCATTGCCACATGATAATATTCAGCTCAATTTTCCTAGTAAATCTTTCTCGGGAAATTTCCAAAGTTTTTACCTCGAGAGAAGCTTTGTGAAGTAAGTACTAGCTAGGCTTAACCAAATGATCTGAAAATTTA
Source organism: Triticum monococcum (assembly GCA_034509565.1). Lineage (NCBI taxonomy): Eukaryota > Viridiplantae > Streptophyta > Magnoliopsida > Poales > Poaceae > Triticum > Triticum monococcum. The sequence goes on along the minus strand of CM067843.1, from coordinate 92,817,549 downwards.
CCAGCGCATGACCATACCTAAGTAACTTACCTACACCAATTTTGAGGTCATTTCATTCATCTAATCTCTCTCACTAGTTTTCCCAAGTTTGTGTCCATAGAAGAGCATTGTGAAGGAAGTACTACTTTGGCATGTCCAAATGGTATCAATTTTCTACAATGCTTTCCTATGCCCAAATAACCATACTCCACAAAATTGCTGCTCACTCAATTCATTATTTTGAGCCCAGCTTCAACTTTCATATTTTTGTCCAGCGTGGTACTTTGCAAAGCAAGTACCACCTAGGATCCTCCTTTTGAGCTAAAAATTTGTGAATACATTCTCCTTAGTAGATGATCATCCTCAGCCAAAACTCATGCCCATTGGCCATGTGCATTTCCCGTACCGCTAAACAAACACTTGGTTGCTAATTCATGTTTGAGCATCGATCGGTCTCCTCGTGAGAATCTTATGTTGTAATTTTCTTCCTAGCACCAACCTGGGGAGTGCCCAACCCACTAGACATGCCTAGGCCGCCCAGAACACATGGAAACATTACGGTCACGCGGTGACCACGCGACGGGCATGCGAGTTTACGCGCTCTACAGTTGGGGCCCTCGGCCACCGCCCAAACCTCGATGTATCGCCACCAAACCATGTATTTATGATTAAATAGGTCCTTATGTACCTACAAATGATTTTTGGAAAAAATAAATAGCAAACTATGAGGCAACTGCAGTTCAAATTTGACCCGCTTCCTACTGAATCGGCGGAAATTTGTCTTTTTCACGAGAGGTGGATCAAAAAATTTTACACCCAACAATTTTGTCAATTGTGCATTCAATATGGCCTAGTATTTTATAAAAATGATTTGGTCCAATTTTGCAACAATTATTTGGTAGTTCCTTCACAAAAAAACCTCCTTTCGGGCACTCGAAAAATGGAAAATGGTTTTTTCGTCCAACGAAAATGAAAACTTCCTTAGGCAACATTGTTTGCCATTCCAATATGCACCCTTGTGCACAATATAAGATCATTTGAACAAACTATGCCATGAATGTGGCCATAAGATTGATCATTTGGCTTGAAAGTCATTGATCTCCACACGTGATAGCTCGTTTCTGAGAACATTTTTTTAAAATAATTGCCGTATTACAAGTTTGTTATTTTTCCTGGGAACTTGGCCACATATAATGACACAATGCGAAGGTTTCCCAATTTTTTGATTTTTTTTGAATTTTTTATGCCCGTTTCAAAATGCGGTCAAAACGGCGGGTTTGACCGTTCCTAGCTAGTAGTTGAATCTTTGAAAAATTTTGATGTTTCTCTGATTAAATAGATACTTATGTATCTAGAAATGATTTTTTGAAAAAATAAAGAGCAAACTACAAGGCAGGTACAGTTGAAATTTGACCCGCTTCCTACTGAATCGGTGAGAATTTGTCTTTTTCACCAGAGGTGGATCAAGGCATTTGACAGCTAACCATTTGGTCAATTGTGAATCAAATATGGCCTAGTATTTTATAAAATTGATTTGGTCCAATTTTGCAACAAATATACTGTAGGTCCTTCACAAAAAGAACTCAATTCGGGCACTCGGAAAATGGAAAATGAATTTTCCATGTAAAGAAAATAAAAAGTCCCTTAGGCAACATTGTTTGCCATTCCAATATGCATCCTTGTGCATAATATGAGATCATTTGTACAAACTATGACATGAATGTGGCCATAAGATTGATCATTTGGCTTGAAAGCCATGAATCTTCACGCATGATAGCTCATTTCTGAGAACACTTTTTTTGAAATAATTGTCGTATTACAAGTTTATAATTTTTCCTGGAAACTTGGTCACATATAATGACGTAATGCGAAGGTTTTCCAAATTTTTGATTTTTTTGAATTTTTTGTGCCCGTTTCAAAATGCGGTCAAAACGGCGGGTTTGACCGTTCCAAGCTAGTGGTTTAATCTTGGACAACTTTTGATGTTTCTCTGATTAAATAGATACGTATGTATCTAGAAATGATATTTTGAAAAAATAAAGAGCAAACTATGAGGCAGCTGCTGTTCAAATTTGACCCACTTCCTACTGAATCGGCGGGAATTTGACTTTTTCACCAGAGGTGGATCAAGGCATTTGACACCCAACCATTTGGTCAATTTGAATCAAATATGGCCTAGTATTTTATAATATTGATTTGGTCCAATTTTGCAACAAATATATTGTAGGTCCTTCACATAAAGAACTCAATTGGGGCACTCAGAAAATGGAAAATGAATTTTCCATGGAAAGAGAATACAAAGTCCCTTAGGCAACATTGTTTGCCATTCCAATATGCACCCTTGTGCATAATATGAGATCATTTGAACAAACTATGCCATGAATGTGGCCATAAGATTGATCATTTGGCTTGAAAGCCATGAATCTTCACGCATGATAGCTCATTTCTGAGAACACTTTTTTAAAAGAATTGTCGTATTACAAGTTTATTAATTTTCCTGGTAACTTGATCACATATAATGACACAATGCGAAGGTTTTCCATTTTTTATTATTTTTTGAATTTTTTATGCCCGTTTCAAAATGCGGTCAAAACGGCGGGAATGACCATTCCTAGCTAGTGGTTGAATCTTGGAATTTTTTTGATGTTTCTCTGATTAAATAGATACTTTTGTACCTAGAAATGATTTTTGGAAAAAATAAATAGAAAACTCTGAGGCAGCTGCAGTTCAAATTTGACCTGCTTCCAATCGAAACGGCGGAATTTTGTCTTTTTCACCAAAGGTGGATCAAAACTTTTGACACCCAACCATTTTGTCAATTGTGCATTAAGTATGTTCAAATATTTTAGAAAATTGATTTCGTCCAATTTTGCAACAAATATATTGTAGGTCCTTCACAAAAAACTCATTTTCGGCACTTGAAAAATGGAAAATGTATTTTTAATCAACCATGACCAATTTTTTAGTCAACTACGACCAATTTAAATGGTCATGACATCGTACCTGTGTGCTGCATTTTGATTGGTCTATGGGCGTTTCACGTGGATCGTTGATCGAACACCGTCGGATGCTCGCGGATCCAACGGCAGTCCTCACACCAAGCCCACCTAAGCCGAAACCCTAGTCCTTGTGGACATTTTCCAGCCACCCCCGCCTGCTTTCTTTCTCCCTCCCTCCCATGACCCCAACCCCTCCCTCCCGCGACCTCCTGTCCCCCGATCCCATTGGGCAGCGCGACCTCCGCTCCACCAGCCCCGCCAGCGACCTCCTACCCCAACGCCGACGCGCGGCAGATCAACCCAGCAGCTGCCCCTTCTCCCTCGTCTCCTCCTCCCATCAGATCCATCACCGCCGCCACCTAGTCATCTCCTCCTCCGTTCAGATCCATCCACCCGCTGCCGCCCCTTCTCCCCCGTCTGCTCCTCCCATCGGATCCATCGCCGCCGCCACCTCCTCTTCTCCTCCTCCCTTTAGATCCATCAACCCACTGCCGCCCCTTCTCCCCCAGACCAAGCAACCTCCTCTTCTCACGCAACGGAGACAACAGCACTGACGCCCAACCACAACAGCGTCGCGGCTGGCTTGCTCGCCGGCGCGCGCGTGCGTGCTTTGATGCGTGGCGCTCCGTCGAGTTGGCCGGACCATGGCGCGCACATGGCTTGCTTAGGGTTTGCGGTGGCAGCGCAGCACGCCGTGTCTCCAGCCACCAGGACGGCAATGGTGCGAATCTCAGAGACCTCTCGGCCTCTCCCAGCCTCAAACGCTCACCCATAGCCCTCCCCGTGGCTAGCGCGGCGGCGCCTCAATCGTCAACACGGCTCCGGCGACATTGGCGGCTCCTCCCCGACATCTGCCGTGCCCCCACACGTGGCTCAGCCCCTGGATGGTGCTATTCCGCCCGGTGGCCATGGGGTACTCGAGCTCCATCCCCTCCTATCTCTCTCTCTCTCTCTCTCTCTCTCTCTCTCTCTCTCTCTCTCTCTCTCTCTTTCTTTCTCTCTCTCTCTCTCTCTCTCTCTCTAATTTCTGCTCTGTTCTTTGACTGTAGGTATGCAGGAGGATGTTGTAGATAGACTGGGCGGCAAGGATGGATGGCGCCTGAGGAGGGGGTGCTCGACCATGGCTGCTGCTCGGGATGCATCAGCCATGGATCTTACTCTCTGGCCGTAGGTGAGCTTGTCCCCTCCTCCACTCTACTCGATTGATTTGCTAGTACTAGGATAGGCCATTGCTTCTCGGGTGTTAGAATTTGGCAATGAACCTCGTGTGGGTTGGATTGATTTTGCACAAAGATCCTAACAGCATATTAGAATAGAATCATCTTTTTAGGTTCGCTGGAATGCATCAGTACAGCAAACCAAACACATCATGCATCACAACAAAGAGCCTAATAGAAGTTTTGCTCTACTCCTTGCTAGTTCTATAATTAGATGCATTTTGTAGATAAATTGTTGGCCATCTATGATGGATTTATAGTGCTAATTTGGTTGTATAGCCTTTCCAAGAACCGGTAAAGATACTTCAAACATTATTTCTATTACAATGGTTTCATTAATCTGGTCTCAAAATTCAGTTTAGTTGGTTTAGTGTTGTAGTTTAACTAATCTCATTTGCCCCATGCACTATCTTATAATGATTTACAATTCACCGATATGCTCACAAATGGACAGCATCAATGATATGCTCTCAAATATGTTTTCCAAAATATTGATAGGAGCATTGCTCTTTCTGTTAGTAGAAAAGAGGAAGTTTAAATACAGTTTCAGTACAGGGGCCAACCCCTAGCACCTTGGTACACAACCCAGATCATCAATGAGTATTCTGCTCACATTTTGACATGCATAAATGACCTACTCTTAAATTGATAACATAAAGTTACGATCTCAGATAAATTTGAGTTCTAGATTCCTCACAAAATACAAATTCAGTTTCTAAAACTGAAACTTCACTTCAGGTTCTTGCTGCTCAGCTACTGCCTACTGCCTCCTTCATCGGTTTAGAAATTCAGTTTCTAAAACTGAAACTTCACTTCAGTATTTCTTGCTTGCATGTTTGCTTCTTCTTTAATGGTTTGTGATTCGGATCAACTAAACTGAAAGTGAGATGCTGAGATGTGGATCACGCTAGTAATATTTCAGTATTTCTTGCTTGCATGTTTGCTTCTTCTTTGTACTGAAGTAGGCGAGTTGATTTTCTGCTCTTAGTTTCTGTAGCAATTGGAGGAGGAGTTGTGCCGAGAACTGGACCAGATGTGCTTTGATTCGTGATCTACAGCGCCCTTGATCTCAGGTGGGTGATCTGTAGTGCCCTAGCTTGTTTGTTCTGACTAAATTTAGTTAGAACAAGTTAAGCTTCACACTACATATAAGAAAAGAATAAAAACAGACTCCTAAATTCAGTAAGAACAAGTTGAGTACTTGGTGTATATTCAACGCCCTTTGCTTGTTTGTTCTGACTAAATTCTGTTGCCTCGCATGACCATGAGCGGAGGCTGGAGCAGATCCGGAGGGCGTTCCAGGGCCTCGAGGGCTCCCACGTCTATCCCTTCCAGGTCAAGCCTCGCTTTGCTATTTGTTTCTCCCGTAGTGTACATTACATTACTTGGTTTGCTGTTTGCAACGCTGCCTGCATGCTATTGTCTAGTTTCCTACTGCTTTTCGTGCTTCACTGAATTTCAGGATTGGGGTGTGTTTTCTAAATTTTCGTGCTTGTTATGGTGCAGTATGCTTCGACGGGAGCATCTGCGGAGAGGGTCAAGGAGTGGGTCTCAGAGCTGGCTCATCCACTTGGAGGTATGCACCTTGCAAAATCTTGGTGCAACTTATCATCAGATTTTCTTTGAAACTTGGCGTTGATTGGTCTGAAGATGAAACTATAGTACTATACACACGACATGCAGCAGCCACTTATATCAAACAGTGGAACAATGCTGATGTCCTGAATGGAACGACACGATATTTAGCATCGTTGATAAATCGTTTGTGTACTATCGTGTGTATAGCAGCGTTTATATACTTGGAATTAATGTCTGCGTACATATATAACCGATTGGATTCTGTATGTATGCTTAGATGATTGTTTGGCTCTATATAATTGTTGACATGAATATCTTAACTTTCCAAACAAGTATAGGACTGTGCCTATGCATATAGATTATCCAAACAAAACTTAAAGTAAAACTTGAAGTATGAAATAAGCAATAAGTGTATGATTTTTATCTACATGTTAAGCGGAAAGTTGCAGCCAAGGCTTATATATTACAAAATATTGTCTCACATTTGAGCTTCTACCGTTGTTAGGGACATTGTAGTGTGATCTTCATGATTTTTTGCTTGAACATGTACTGATTCATTAGTCAAGCAGAGGCAGAAGTCATATTTTGTGTCTATTAAGTCACGTAAAAATCACATAACTTTATCTGTGCCTAACATTATATTTAAGCTATACTTTGTTGTAAGTTCCTGCTTATATTAGTGTCATTTATTTCTGTTCTAATTAATGTGGAACCGAGAATGAACATTTTTCTCTCTTTTTAGACTCCTAGATTGTACAAGTTGAACAATCTGCTCTAGTTTAAACAAGTTGGGATCCATCAATACAATAGGACTTAGTTTACGTTTCATCTTAATTGTAATCAATATCCTCACTTCTAATTTACCTCAATTTTACCGTTTACCGAAAGTTTCAAATTAGAAGAAGTTTCAAATTCTTATGTTGGTTTATGTTCTCTTTGTAGGTTATGAGATGTGCTGCTGGAGACATGCCGTTAGCAAACTGGAAGTGATGCAACCAAATCTAATCGGAAGCATGGCCTTCTTGTAGGTTTGCACATAAGTGGAAGTTGTAGTGTATAACTAGTTGCTGGAGCTGTGATGGTGATCTTTCTTTTGACTGGCTGTCGTTTGTTATAGATGACAATCTTTTAGTTGCTGCTTCAAATGATGTAACTGCAAGAAATGATGTATGATTGTACGGTGAAACAAATGTTGCTTTGATAGCAAAATTGAAAAAAATTGAATTATTTCTCTGTTGTCCAGTCCTTTGAATTAGTGGGCTGAAAATATTGATGGGCTAGAAGAGGCCTTAGCCCAAACAATATTGGACAAAAAATGAAAGGAAAAACATCTTAAAAATTTAAAAAATTAAATGGACCGCAGAAAGGCCGAGGCCCAGAAAAATGGAAGAAGCTCAGAAAATAAAAAAGGCCAAATTGTTGGGCTAGGCCCATGTACCTAGCGAAAATTAACAATATATATATATATATATATATATATTAAAAAGTATGAATTAATGGGCTCGACCCATCTAAAGCACCGAAATGGACCGGGCTGATTCTAATTTTTGACGTTTTCAATTGGTTGCAATTGTGCCACGTCAGATTGCCACGTCGGATCCGACGTGGCCTGGGCAGATAGCCAGTGACCAAAACAAAAGGTCATGGGTTCAACGACCTTCTGTTTTGGTCGTAAACGTCTACGACCTTCTCACAGAGAAGGTCGTTAATTTCAGTTTACGACGGTCAGCTTTTGACCATCTGTTTTTGGTCACAAAAAGGTCACAAAAGGAAAACTATGACCATTCAGTGACCAATAGTGGTGGTCATAAGTTGACATATTTCTTGTAGTGTCTCTCTGGTGATGACGACATCGGCGAGTACTTGGTCGAGGGTTCCCCGTGCTCCCTTGGGCCCACCACGAGGTCTGGGGGAATCCTCTTGCGGAGGTTGAGACGAGCGACCCCTTGGAAGGGTGAGGCGGTGTCGCTTCCCCGGGGCGAGGCCCCTGCCATGTCGCCCACCACTGCCGTTCTAGAGCTAGCCATCGTGCACCCAGCTGATCCTGAGGGCGCGACAAAGCCTGTGCCCAAGAAGCCCGGGGGCGCCGCGCTCCTGGCCAAAAAGAGGCTGTATGTTGACGATGACGAGTATCTTACCTTTTTTTTTGCTTTACATCCCTGACGTCGTGCTCATGATAATTTCCTCCCGGTGGCCAGGCTAAAGTCGGCGGTGAAGAGGAGGAAGGAGGAGGCCAGGGCCTCTGAGGAACCACGACCTACCATGACCGCGGCGACCCCGGCGCAGGTGGAAGAGGTCGCCACGCGTTCACTCGTGACATAATGAGCCCCTCGAAGCTTGGTGGCAAAGCCTAGGAGGAGGCCTCTTCCGCAGCCAAGCAGAATCTGGGGGCGCCCATCCCTGACGCACCCGCGGGGGGTTTGAGGGCTCTGGAGCACCCTGCCGCCCTTGCAGTTGTAGCGGCGTCAGTCTAGGCGCCAGTGCCACCTCCTCCCCAAGCCCTCGCGCTGGTGGACCATGGCTCCTCTGCCATGCCCGGTGCTTTGGAGGAGGCCTACGCCGCGCTGGACCAGCTCTGGACTAATCTTCAAGGTGCCTACCGGTGCATGCTGACGGGGCGTCTCGGGCTGATCTCGGGGTGGCTCCAGGCCAACTCATCCATCAGGACGGCCTGGGGCGAGGCCGAGGTTGTCGTCCCGAAGGGAAAGAAGGAGGCCGGTGAAGCCACAGTGGCTCGTGACGCGGCGCTGGTCGACGCAGCGTCCGCCAAGGACTGGACTGGAATTCAGGAGCATCGGGGCGCCGGACTGGAATTCAGGAGCCGTGGCCCAGGTGGCGTGACGAGGTTCTATGACGTAGAACCACTGTTGTTGGCACCCTTTGACGGTTCCCACGAAGGTACCCTTGGGCCATGTGACATTGGGCATCATGCTCACCATGGCACCTCCACACTCTGCATGTTGGCCATCCACCACCTTCGCCTTCACGTTGAAGATCTTCAACCACAGTCCCAAGTGGGTTGGGATATGGAGGAAGGCCTCGCACATGACAACAAATGCCGAGATATTGAGGAAGGAGTTCGGGGCCAGATCATGGAAATCGAGCCCGCGGTAGTGTTGGAAATATGCCCTAGAGGCAATAATAAATTAGTTATTATTATATTTCCTTGTTCATGGTAATCGTTTATTATCCATGCTAGAATTGTATTGTTAGGAAACTCAGATACATGTGTGGATACATAGACAACGCCATGTCCCTAGTAAGCCTCTAGTTGACTAGCTCGTTGATCAATAGATGGTTACGGTTTCCTGACCATGGACATTGGATGTCATTGATAACGGGATCACATCATTAGGAGAATGATGTGATGGACAAGACCCAATCCTAAGCCTAGCACAAGATCGTGTAGTTCGTATGCTAAAGCTTTTCTAATGTCAAGTATCATTTCCTTAGACCATGAGATTGTGCAACTCCCAGATACCGTAGGAATGCTTTGGGTGTACCAAACGTCACAACGTAACTGGGTGGCTATAAAGGTGCACTGCGGGTATCTCCGAAAGTGTCTGTTGGGTTGGCACGAATCGAGACTGGGATTTGTCACTCCGTGTAACGGAGAGGTATCTCTAGGCCCACTCGGTAGGACATCATCATAATGTGCACAATGTGACCATGGAGTTGATCACGGGATGATGTATTACGGAACGAGTAAAGAGACTTGCCGGTAACGAGATTGAACGAGGTATCGGGATACCGATGATCGAATCTCGGGCAAGTATCGTACCGATAGACAAAGGGAATTGTATACGGGATTGATTGAATCCTTGACATCGTGGTTCATCCGATGAGATCATCATGGAGCATGTGGGAGCCAACATGGGTATCCAGATCCCATTTTTGGTTATTGACCGGAGAGTTGTGTCGGCCATGTCTGCATGACTCCCGAGCCCGTAGGGTCTACACACTTAAGGTTTGGTGACGCTAGGGTTATAGGGAAAGTATGTACGTGGTTACCAAATGTTGTTCGGAGTCCCGGATGAGATCCCGGACGTCACGAGGAGTTCCGGAATGGTCTGGAGGTAAAGATTTATATATGGGAAGTCCCGTTTTGGTCACCGGAAAACTTTCGGGTGCTATCGGTAACGTATCGGGACCATCGGGATGGTCCCGGGGGTCCACCGGGTGGGGCCACCAGCCCCGGAAGGCTGTGTGGGCCAAGTGTGGGAGGGGACCAGCCCCAGATGGGCTGGTGCGCCCCCCCCCCCCACCAAGGCCCAAGGCACATGGAGAGTGGGAAGGGGGCAAACCCTAGGTCCAGATGGGCCTTAAGGCCCACCCTGGGGCGCCCCCTCTCTTCCCCCCTTGGCCACACCCTAGATGGGTTTTGGGGGCTGCCGCCACCCCTAGGGATGGAACCCTAGATGGGGGCGCAGCCCCTCCCCTTCCCCTATATATACTTGAGGTATGGGGCTGCCCAACACATGATTTAGATTTCCCTCTTGGCGCAGCCCTACCTCTCTCCCTCCTCGTCTCTCGTAGTGCTTGGCGAAGCCCTGCTGTAGTCCCGCGCTCCTCCACCATCACCATGTCGTCGTGCTGCTGCTGGATGGAGTCTTCCCCAACCTCTCCCTCTCTCCTTGCTGGATCAAGGAGCGGGAGACATCACCGAGCTGTACGTGTGTTGCACGCGGAGGTGACGTTGTTCGGTGCTTAGATCGGAATCGACCGCGATCTGAATCGATGCGTGTACGACTCCACCAACCGCGTTCTTGCAACGCTACCGCTTAGCGATCTACAAGGGTATGTAGATGCACTCCCCTTCCCCTCGTTGCTAGATTACTCCATAGATTGATTTTTGTGATGCGTAGAAAATTTTAAATTTCTGCTACGATCCCCAACAGTGGCATCATGAGCTAGGTCTATGCGTAGTTTCTATGCACGAGTAGAACACAAAGTAGTTGTGGGCGATGATTTTTTCAATTTTCTTGCCGTTACTAGTATTATCTTGATTCGGCGGCATTGTGGGATGAAGTGGCACGGACCGACCTTACATGTACGCTTACGTGAGACTGGTTCCACCAACTGACATTTACTTGATGCATAAGGTGGCTGGTGGGTGTCTATCTCTCCCACTTTAGTCGGATCGGATTCGATGAAAAGTGTCACACCCTAGCTAGATCATGCATTAGAGTGTGCATCATGTTTACCTTCATCAGAAAATTGAAATGGGGAAAGCAGAACCCCCAGCACCCCCCCCTGAAATCAACTAGGGTTTACTAAAAATAAATTCAATGAACCTAAAATGCCCTTCAAAATGTTCACCCTCTTTGCCTTGCGCTAGAACCTTTGGGAAAATAGGTGCACATTTTTCTAGGTCAACAGAAGGTCACTGATTTAATTCATAAATATTTGAATTTGGGCATTTAAATGCTATTAAATAATTCAATCGCTCAAATAATTCTGAAAGTAATTGTTTGCTGTTAGGAATAATTCCAATAGGGCTCACAAATATTTTCAGGATTTTAGAAAGTGCCTAGGTATTTTAATTAAAGCCCCAAAGCTACAGAATAATAGAAAAGAAAACAAAATCAAAAAAAAGGGGAGAAGAACCTTACCTGGCGCCACCCACCAGGCCCACCTGCCGGCCCAGCCCAGCTACCGCGCACGCGAGTAGCTTGGCTTCGCCAGGCAGGCAGGCAGGTGCTCGACGGCGGCACCCGCGCGCGCCACGCAGCAGGCTGCCGTCCTGCTTCCTCCCCTCGCCGCCTCGACCCCCTGGACTGGCTCCACGTCGCCGTCTCGACCCCCTGGACACGCTCACTCGCCCCCTGCCTCTCTCTCTCTCTCACTCCCCTCCGCCATGGCCGACGCTGCTGAGCTCGCGCCACCGTGAAAACCCCGTCCACCGACGTCCCCGTGCTGCACCACCGTGTCCATCCTCTCCGCCGTCGTCAATTCCTTCGAGCAGCCAAGCCCCGAGCGCTCACACGCTCTGCAACGACTCCTTCGACCTCGTCTTCACCGAGCCTCGCCGGAGATCCCCTTCGCCGTTGCCGCCGCACCAGCTCGTCCCTGACCGTGCCGTCTAGCTCTACGAGACCGCCATGAGCTCAGCTACCTCCCCATCCTCTCCGTTTGCTTCCTCATGCACCGTAGCAACTGCACGAAGCTCACCCACACACACCGCCGTGGAGCTCGTCGCCGACGTGGCTCCGGCCAAATTCTGGCCACGCCACCCTGTTCGAACACTTCACCGCATCACCAGGAACTCAACGCACTACTCCATGCACCTCGCCGTGCCTCACAGCCACGGGTTCACTTTCGCCCGACTCCGGCGACCGCCAAAGTCGTCGCCGGCGACGTCTCCGGCCACCCCGAGCTCAACCACCACCACCAAGAGCTGCGGCTCGTTCCTAGGAGCTCGTAGACGCTCTCCGCGCACCAAATGGTGCCCCGTGGGCGATTTCCGCAGCGCGCCACCGCGTCTGGCCTCGCCGGCGGCTAAACGCCGGCAGGCTTTGACCCACTGACCGGGGAGGTTTGACCTGCTGACGTGGGTTGACTCCCCCCCCCCTCTCACTGACATGCGGGCCCTGCCCGGCTAATTACCCTGTTAGTGCTAACTAACTAGATTAGTTAATTAGGATAGTCACTGACTAGTGGGCCCCGCCTGTTAATTAGGCTAACTAAGCACGGTTAGTGCACAGAGACACTGACCAGGGGGCCCCACCAGTCAGGTTTGACCTGGCTGGCGCCTTTGACTTGCTGACGTCATGCTGACGCAAGGCTGACACAGTAACTCTTTTCTGGATTTAATTTTATATAGAAAATTCCAGAAAATTGCCTAAATTTCAAAAATTCATAGAAATTCAACCATAACTCCAAATGAGACAAATTATATATGAAAAATTATCAGAAAAATCCAAGCTATCCATTGGTACTGGTTTCATGCATGTCAGAACAAGTTAAACCTGCTGTTTATGCAATATAAGGTGATGCACTAATATGATCATGTCAAATGAGCTAACACTTGAACCTTTGGTTCAAATAAGCAATTACCCTTCTGTTTTAGCTTGCATTAGGCCAAGACACATCCATATTGCCATGTCATAGCATGCATCATATTGTTGTGTATCGTCATGTGTTGATTGTGTTCCGATGTGTTCTTCATGGTAGGTTCTGCCTCCGAGGATATTCACGAGTATCCAACTGAAGGGCAGTATCCCGTTACCACTCCATCAGGCAAGCAACCATTGATCATTCCGATACAAACCCATGTTCTCGCTCCTGCTCTTCTTTACTGCATTAAGACAACACGATTCAAACTGCTGTGTGCTACGGTAGTTGAACCCTTATCCTCTGCATGACCTGTCATTGCCACAGTAACTAGATGAAACCCACTAGCATGTGTAGGAGTTGATTGAGCCATGTTTTGTGATTCCTACCTTGCTATCCCTGCTATGCTTAGAGTTGTGTCAGGTCTGGTTCATCTGGGTGATGGGCTAGAGTGAAATGCTTGTGTCAATAATATGTGGGATGTGTTGAACATGTTTTGGTAAAGGTATCGATGAGAGGCCATGTAGGAGTACATGGTGGGTTGTTTCATTGAGGCCGTCCATAAGAACTGAGATCTGTATGTGTGATTTAAGATGCAGTTACTACCGTACATTGGGCCCGAAACAAATGGACCCTCTCGGCTTCTTAGCCACCCTAGTACTCTGTCCAGGAGTTGCAAATAGTTTTTGGTGTTTGTAGGATATGTGTTGGCGGCCGTGCGTAGCGCTGACCCTAGGGGTGGGCTATGTTGCGGTAGATACACCGTGGCACGGTGTACCGAGCCACCCGTTTGGTGTCTCGGGAACCCTGTTCACATCGTTCGGGGCCGTATGTGGAAACCTCGGCCGGACTCCCTGCGGATGGAACCTGGATAGGCGATAACCTGGACTAGGGGCTTAGGTGTTTAGGTAGGCCGTGGCCGACACCCTCGCTGGGCTTCCGCTTGAAGGTTGCCGAGTACATGTCGTGTAGACGGCGGTAAGCGGTGAAAGCGTGTATGACGAAGTACACCCCTGCAGGGTATAAAACTATTCGAATAGCCGCGTCCGCGGTAAAGGACTACTTGGTTGCCTATACAGTTCATAGACAAGTTAATGGATACTACTAAAAGACTCAAGATAAGTGTGAGTTCCGAGGATGGCCCTCTCACAGGATACGAGGGAGGATCCACGGTGGAGTATTGTGATGGTGAGTAGTGGACTCGTGTGCGAAAACTATTTTGCTAAAAGGTTCCATAGGATAGCTTAGCCAAGAGTCAAAGCTGGCTTGCTGCATAAACCCGACCACCTTCTTGAGAATGAGCATGTATAGTAGGTTCTGATGTAGGACTTGCTGAGTACCTTTGTACTCATGTTTGCTTATTTATTGTTTTCAGACGACAACACTGCCCCCTCCGATGGGTTTTACGTAGACCTTGACGTCGACGAGTGACTAGCCACCCAGGTGGTGATCCAGGCCATGGAGGGCCTATGTAGATAGACAGGCTTCGAGAAGCCTTCTTTCTTTCTAGAGTCTGTACTCAGACTAGTTGCTTCCGCATGTGCTTGTATGACTGTATGACTTGAGTGTCGGGTCATGTGACCCCTATCTGTATGAATAGGTTATGTATGGCTCCCTGGAGCCTTTAAATAAAGTACTTGAGTTGTAGAGTTTTGTTGTGATGCCATGTTGTATGTACTCATATCGGGCATATTGTGTGTATGATTGAAATGCTTGGTATGAGTGGGATCCGACAATCTAGTTGTTTGTCCTTCGCAGCCTTTCTTATGGGGAAATGTAGTCTAGTGTTCCTCGAGACATAGTAGTCCGCTACAGCCCGGTTCACCGGAGTCCTGCTAGCCCAGCACTACTGTTCAGGACACTTGACTGGCCGGCATGTGTTTCACTTCGTCCCTATGTCTGTCCCTTCGGGGAAATGTCACGCGGTGATCTCTGGAGTCCTTTCTAGCCTACTACAGCCCGGGATCCCCGGAGTCCTGTTAGCCCAGTGCTACAGCCCGGAATCACTCGTTGATGACCGACATGTTCGATGTGATTCATGTATGCCTGTCTCCATAGGTCTGTGCCGCTTTGGGTTCACGACTAGCCATGTCGGCCCGGGTTCTCGGTCATATGGATGCTAGCGACATTGTCATATACGCGAGCCAAAAGGCGCAAACGGTCCCGGGCCATGGTAAGGCGACACCCGTGGGATACCGTGCGTGAGGCCGCAAAGTGATATGAGGTGTTACCGGCTAGATCGATGTGGCTTAGAATCGGGGTCCTGACAGCGTTGGCATCAAAGCCGGACTGCCTGTAGGTTCGTTGAGCCAAACTGGTCGATGTCGAGTCTCGAAATGCTTTAGTTATATGTAAGGGAATTGATTGTGGGAGGGAACGTAAGGTTCTTTTACTCCTTTACCCTATGCTTCTGATCTGAGTCATTCTCTTCTCATTCAACGTGGGTTAAGGACTAGGCTCTCTTCTTCTATCAGGTTCACGTGTTACTAATCCGTAGTAGTTTATAGGATTATTGCTACGAGTTCCAGTCCAGTTTCTACTATTTTAGTACGTTGCTATTTGAATCAGAACCTTGATATGATGCTGTGAGCGGTATTGTGAACTGTTGTGGATGTCTCAAATCTTTTTCTGAGCATTTACAGCCGTTATGCTGTCCAATTTTCCCTAGGAATTCTGATGTCTTTGTCTTGTGGTTGTGCTTTCAGATGACCAACCGTTCTCAAAATCAAGTGGTTCGCCTGACCAGGTGCCTCGACGTGCCCGGTCATACTGCTATGTTAGTCCGGGTCATGATCGAGACAGGATACCATTGGTATCCCGAATACACTGTTGAAGAGCAGTTCCGCGACTTTAATCAAAGCTAGTATTTCTGCACCGTCAGGATATTTCCTTCCTATCCTGGATCTACCGAGCCCCTTCACTGTTCCTATGGACTCAGAGTTACCGTTGAGATGGCTGTGCAGGATGCTGCCTACTCCATGATGACCATCTTGCGAGTCCGGACTGGCCTGCTTTGGAACACTGACTTCCGTTACATGCCAGCTTCACTTCCAGGAGCGCAAGGGTATCTTCAGGCTATCTATGCTGACTCCACTCAGGAGGACTCATTAACTCGTACCACCGCTGAGATGCTCGAAGATAAGGACCGAGAGAATCGGGCCTTGAGGCTGGAGCTTTTTAATACTCGTGCTGATCATTGGGCCACATTGACTCGGTTTGCACCTGCGGTGCAAGCTGGATGTATGGATACCAGGGATCTGTATCCTGTGAGATCAGCTCTGCCAGACATGGTGGATTGGCGTGATGTGGGAGGCATCACCCCACCCCGTGGTCCCCGCAGGCCACCATTTGTTGGTCCAAGACCTCATCCTAGCCCCTATGGTCCACAGGCTGCTCAGGACCGTCTGTTTCCGGATGATCACGTTGAACTTCCAGGCTATGGAGGTGACTTCTATGAGGACTACTACGGAGCTATCTGAGTTAGTAGTAGTACCACTAGTATTGTAGTAGTTGTATCCCCACTGTCCTGCGTGACTTGTGGAATACGACTTGTTGTGTAATCGATTCCGGAGGTGTAGACAAATAATGTATAGGGACTCGGAATGCCTCCGATGAGATGTAACGTCTACCTTCATAGTTGTACTGTAGCATGGGCTTGTACTAAACTATGTATGACGAGTATGACCGTTGGTGTATATATGGCAGTTTTATATTACCATGGCATACGAATGAGCATCTCTGCATTCCGTGTTATCCTTTACATTCTGCACTTCCTTGTTAAGTTTGAGCCATCCTTGTCTAAACCGTTGTCTTGTTTCCTCCTAGGATGGTCAACACCCGCGGCAACTCTGCTGTCCCAGAGCGGGGGGAAGCCAGTGCAGCTAGAGGTGAAAATTTGCCTCACCCGCCTTCTCTGGCCGAAGTGATGCTGGAGGCGGAAAGAAACAAGCGTGAGACCAACCGCCTGCCGGAGCGGATTGATCAGAACACTGCACGCCACCCACGAAATGACTTGGTGTCAATTAACGACTTTATCAAGCTGTACCCACCAAAGTTTAACCATTCCGTCGAGCCCCTCGACGCGGATGATTGGCTTCGCAGCATCACCCATAAGCTACGTTCTGCCAACGTAGCCGAAGCCGACAAGGTTACCTATGCTGCCTATCATCTTGAGGGCCCCGCTAGCCATTGGTGGGAAAACTACAAAGCTATGCGCCCGGTCGGTCAAATCACTACCTGGGCTGAGTTCAGCGAGGCTTTCCATGAGCATCACATTCCGGAAGGTCTCATGGATCGCAAGAGGGAGGAGTTCTGCAACTTCACCCAAGGAAGGCTGACTGTGGATGCATATAGCCGAGAGTTTGGGAACCTGGCACGCTATGCTCCTGAAGAGGTTTCTACTGACGCCAAGAAGCAGGCAAGGTTCCGCAAGGGACTTAGCCCTGAGCTTCGCCGCGATCTCCGTCTGCACGAGTGCACATCCTTTCAGAAGTTGGTCAATAAAGCTATCAGTGCTGAGACAGGCCAGACTGATTATGACGCTTCACGCAAGCACTCCCATGATTTTGGGTCTTCATCCGGCTCTGGAGCTCAGAAGCGCCGGGTGTGGATTCCAAGCACCGCACTGCCACCCAGATTCACCCCGAGGCCATCCTTTGAGGCGCCTCGTCCCAACCAGCAATTTGCACCACCCAAGCCCTGTGGTCGCCCCGCTGCTAATGTTGCTCCACGCCCCACTGTGGTAACATGCTTCAAGTGTGGAGAACCGGGTCACTATAGTCGAGAGTGTCCCCAGAACAACCCCAATCAAGCTGGAAAGTCCGTTGGCCGTGGTAAGCCCGCGGGAAAGACTTTCTACGCCAAGCCGGCCACCACTGCACGTGGCCATGTCAATTATGTTTCAGCCGAAGAGGCTCATGAGGATCCCAACGTCGTCCTTGGTACGCTCCTTGTTAACTGCCATCCGGCATCTGTTCTTTTCGATACTGGAGCATCTCATTCATTTATATCCGAGAATTATGCTCGGTTGCATAACACGACATTCTGTGACATGCCCACTTCCATGGTAATTCAAACTCCGGGTTCCAAATGGCAAACTTCTAGGGTAAGCCATGGGAACGAAATTCTTGTCGATAGGCTTGTCTTCCTTGCATCTTTAATAGCTCTCAAGTCCTCCGACATAAACATCATCTTGGGTATGGACTGGATGTTGACTCATTATGCCAAGATCGATTGTGCCACTAGAACCGTTCAACTTACTTACCCCTCGGGCAAGACAGTTAATGTCTTAACTCGAGTGGCCAAGCACCAACTTTACTCCCTCAATGCCAACCCTCTTCCAGACCTTGAGGACGTTCCGATAGTCTGAGACTTCCCGGATGTGTTTCCGGAAGAACTGCCAGGTGTTCCACTTGACAGGGATGTCGAGTTTGTGATAGACCTTGTTCCAGGAACCGTTCCAATTGCTAGAAGACCCTACAAGATGGCACCCTTAGAACTAACCGAGCTTAAGAACCAACTCGATGAGTCCTTGAACAAGGGGTTCATCCGTCCTAGCTCCTCTCCTTGGGCTTGCCCCGTCCTCTTCGTCAAGAAGAAGGATGGAACGGATCGAATGGTTGTGGATTACCGACCTGTCAATCTGGTCACCATCAAGAACAAATACCCGCTTCCCAGGATCAACGACCTGTATGACCAGCTCGCTGGATCCTCAGTCTTCTCCAAGATGGATTTGAGGTTGGGCTACCATCAAATCAAAATCAGAAACGGGGACATTCCCAAAACGGCCTTTGTTACTCGTTATGGCCAATACGAGTACACCGTCATGTCCTTCGGTTTAACCAATGCTCCGGCCACCTTCTCCCGGTTAATGAACTCAGTTTTCATGGAGTACTTGGACAAATTCGTCGTAGTATACCTCGATGACATACTCATCTACTCCAAGAATGAAGAGGAACATGCCGAACATCTAAGGCTGGTATTGATGAAACTTCGAGAGCATCGCCTTTATGCCAAATTCTCCAAGTGTGAATTTTGGTTGTCAGAAGTGACCTATCTAGGCCATGTAATCTCTGGTAAGGGTATTGCTGTCAATCCCGAGCGAGTTCAAGCCGTCCTTGATTGGACTCCACCTGAAACGGTCAAGCAAGTTTGGAGTTTCCTTGGCCTAGCGAGCTATTGCCGCCGCTTCGTCGAGAATTTCTCCAAGGTTGCTAAACCTCTAACTGAACTCCTCAAGAAAGATAAAAAGTTCGAGTGGACTCCACAGTGCGAGTTCAGTTTTCAGGAACTGAAAAGACGCCTGACATCTGCTCCCGTACTGGTACCACCAGATTTCTCCAAGGACTTTATTATCTATTGCGACGCCTCGCGACAAGGACTAGGTTGCATACTCATGCAAGATCATCAGGTAATTGCCTATGCTTCACGGCAATTACACCCACATGAGGAAAATTATCCCACACATGATCTAGAGCTTGCAGCTGTAGTCCATGCACTCAAAACCTGGCGACATTACCTTCTTGGTAATCGTTGCGAGATATTCACCGATCACCAAAGCTTGAAATATATCTTCACCCAACCAGATTTGAATCTCAGGCAAAGACGTTGGGTCGAGTTGATCTCGGATTACGACTTAGGAATAACTTACACCCCTGGCAAAGCCAATGTCATGGCTGATGCACTAAGTCGTAAGTCCTACTGTAACAACCTGATGTTACAACAAAGTCAACCACTTCTCCATGAGGAATTTCGCAAGCTTAATCTTCACATTGTTCCTCAAGGATTCCTATCCACCCTGGTAGCGGAACCTATCCTTACGGATCAGGTCATCAAGGCACAGAAGGTAGATTCGGGAATTTCCCGTATCAAGAGAAACGTTAAGAAAGGAGTCGTGAATTGTTTCTCCATTGATGATCAAGGTGTTGTATACTTTGGGAATCGCCTAGTGGTTCCAAAGGCGCGAAACCTGAGGCGACTGATCCTTAAGGAAGCTCATGAATCCCCTCTCACTATTCATCCCGGTAGTACTAAAATGTATCAAGACCTACGCCAAAGGTTTTGGTGGACTAGGATGAAGAGAGAAATCGCTCAATACATTGCTAAGTGCGACGTTTGTCGTCGTGTTAAAGCAGAGCATCAACGGCCTGCCGGCACCCTTCAACCTTTGGCTATTTCTGAATGGAAATGGGACAAAATCAGTATGGATTTCATCACTGGGTTTCCCAGGACCAAGAGAGGAAATAATGCCATCTTCGTTGTGATCGACCGACTTTCCAAAGTAGCCCATTTTCTACCTGTTCGTGAGAGTATCACCGCTAGCCAGCTAGCTGACTTATACATCTCCCGAATAGTGTCTCTTCATGGTGTCCCATTGGAAATTAACTCAGACCGTGGAAGTCTCTTCACCTCTCGATTTTGGGAAAGTTTCCAAAATGCTATGGGGACTCATCTCTCCTTTAGCACCGCCTTCCATCCTCAATCAAGTGGTCAAGTAGAGCGAGTCAATCAAATTCTGGAAGATATGCTCCGAGCTTCTATTATCTCGTTCGGAATGAGTTGGGAGAAATGCCTTCCATTCGCGGAGTTTGCTTATAACAATAGTTATCAATCTAGTTTGGGCAAAGCTCCCTTCGAAGTTCTCTATGGACGAAAATGTCGAACGCCTCTTAACTGGTCAGAAACCGGGGAAAGACAACTCTTTGGCCCGGATATGATTCAGGAAGCAGAAGAGCAGGTTCGCGTTATTCGTGAGAAATTGAAAACAGCCCAATCTCGCCAAAAGAGTCAATATGATCGTAAACATAAGCCTACGACATTTGAAATTGACGAGAAGGCTTACCTTCGGGTTACCCCGTTAAAGGGAACCCATCGCTCGGTATCAAAGGCAAATTGGCTCCTCGTTACATTGGACCCTTTCGCATTCTGGGCAAACGAGGAGAAGTTGCCTACCAATTGGAACTACCTCCGCATCTTTCCAGAGTTCACGATGTCTTCCACGTTTGGCAACTCAGGCGTTGCTTCGCGGATCCTATCCGTGGAGTGGACCATGAAACGCTTGATTTACAAGATAACCTTTCTTATCGAGAATACCCCGTTCGTATCCTTGATCGAGCCGAGCGTACCACTCGACGTCATAATATCAAGTTTCTCAAGGTTCAATGGTCACACCATTCTGAGGAAGAAGCCACTTGGGAAAGGGAGGATCGTCTTCGACTCGAGTACCCCACCTTCTTTCCAGATGATCCTAAATCTCGGGACGAGATTCTATTGAGTGGGGGTGAGTTGTCACGCCCTAGCTAGATCATGCATTAGAGTGTGCATAATGTTTACCTTCATCAGAAAATTGAAATGGGGAAAGCAGAACCCCCAGCACCCCCCCTGAAATCAACTAGGGTTTACTAAAAATAAATTCAATGAACCTGAAATGCCCTTCAAAATGTTCACCCTCTTTGCCTTGGGCTAGAACCTTTGGGAAAATAGGTGCACATTTTTCTAGGTCAACAGAAGGTCACTGATTTAATTCATAAATATTTGAATTTGGGCATTTAAATGCTATTAAATAATTCAATCGCTCAAATAATTCTAAAAGTAATTGTTTGCTGTTAGGAATAATTCCAATAGGGCTCACAAATATTTTCAGGATTTTACAAAGTGCCTAGGTATTTTAATTAAAGCCCCAAAGCTATAGAATAATAGAAAAGAAAACAAAATAAAAAAAGGGGAGAAGAACCTTACCTGGCGCCACCCACCAGGCCCACCTGCCGGCCCAGCCCAGCTGCCGCGCCAGCGAGCAGCTTGGCTTCGCCAGGCAGGCAGGCAGGTGCTCGACGGTGGCACCCGCGCGCGCCACGCAGCAGGCTGCCGTCCTGCTTCCTCCCCTCGCCGCCTCGACCCCCTGGACTGGCTCCACGTCGCCGTCTCGACCCCCTGGACACGCTCACTCGCCCCCTGCCTCTCTCTCTCGCTCCCCTCCGCCATGGCCGACGCTGCTGAGCTCGCGCCACCGTGAAAACCCCGTCCACCGATGTCCCCGTGCTGCACCACCGTGTCCATCCTCTCCGCTGTCGTCAACTCCTTCGAGCAGCCAAGCCCCGAGCACTCACACGCTCTGCAACGACTCCTTCGACCTCGTCTTCACTGAGCCTCGCCGGAGATCCCCTTCGCCGTCGCCGCTGCACCAGCTCATCCCCGACCGCGCCGTCTAGCTCTACGAGACCGCCGTGAGCTCAGCTACCTCCCCATCTCTCCGTTTGCTTCCTCGTGCACCGTAGCAACTGCACGAAGCTCACCCGCACACACCGCCGCGGAGCTCGTCGCCGACGTGGCTCCGGCCAAATTCTGGCCACGCCACCCTGTTCGAACACTTCACCGCATCACCAGGAACTCAACGCACTACTCCACGCACCTCGCCGTGCCTCACAGCCACGGGTTCACTTTCGCCCGACTCCGGCGACCGCCAAAGTCGTCGCCGGCGACGTCTCCGGCCACCCCGAGCTCAACCACCACCACCAAGAGCTGCGGCTCGTTCCCAGGAGCTCGTAGACGCTCTCCGCGCACCAAATGGTGCCCCGTGGGCGATTTTCATAGCGCGCCACCGCGTCTGGCCTCGCCGGCGGCTAAACGCCGGCAGGCTTTGACCCACTGACCGGGGAGGTTTGACCTGCTGACGTGGGTTGACTCCCCCCCCCCTCTCTCACTGACATGCGGGCCCCGCCCGGCTAATTACCCTGTTAGTGCTAACTAAATAGATTAGTTAATTAGGATAGTCACTGACTAGTGGGCCCTGCCTGTTAATTAGGCTAACTAAGCGCGGTTAGTGCACAGAGACACTGACCAGGGGACCCCACCAGTCAGGCTTGACCTGGCTGGCGCCTTTGACTTGCTGACGTCATGCTGACGCAAGGCTGACGCAGTAACTCTTTTCTGGATTTAATTTTATATAGAAAATTCCAGAAAATTGCCTAAACTTCAAAAATTCATAGAAATTCAACCATAACTCCAAATGAGACAAATTATATATGAAAAATTATCAGAAAAATCCAAGCTATCCATTGGTACTGGTTTCATGCATGTCAGAACAAGTTAAACCTGCTGTTTATGCAATATAAGGTGATGCACTAATATGATCATGTCAAATGAGCTAACACGTGAACCTTTGGTTCAAATAAGAAATTACCCTTCTGTTTTAGCTTGCATTAGGCCAAGACACATCCATATTGCCATGTCATAGCATGCATCATATTGTTGCATATCGTCATGTGTTGATTGTGTTCCGATGTGTTCTTCATGGTAGGTTCTGCCTCCGAGGATATTCACGAGTATCCAACTGAAGGGTAGTATCCCGTTACCACTCCATCAGGCAAGCAACCATTGATCATTCCGATACAAACCCATGTTCTTGCTCCTGCTCTTGTTTACTGCATTAAGACAACACGATTCAAACTGCTGTGTGCTATGGTAGTTGAACCCTTATCCTCTGCATGACCTGTCATTGCCACAGTAACTAGATGAAACCCACTAGCATGTGTAGGAGTTGATTGAGCCATGTTTTGTGATTCCTACCTTGCTATGCCTGCTATGCTTAGAGTTGTGTCAGGTCTGGTTCATCTGGGTGATGGGCTAGAGTGAAATGCTTGTGTCAGTAATATGTGGAATGTGTTGAACATGTTTTGGTAAAGGTATCGATGAGAGGCCATGTAGGAGTACATGGTGGGTTGTTTCATTGAGGCCGTCCATAAGAACTGAGATATGTATGTGTGATTTAAGATGCAATTACTACCGTACATTGGGCCCGAAACAAATGGACCCTCTCGGCTTCTTAGCCACCCTAGTACTCTGTCCAGGAGTTGCAAATAGTTTCTGGTGTTTGTAGGATATGTGTTGGCGGCCGTGCGTAGCGCTGACCCAAGGGGTGGGCTATGTTGCGGTAGATACACCGTGGCACGGTGTACCGAGCCACCCGTTTGGTGTCTCGGGAACCCTGTTCACATCGTTCGGGGCCGTATGTGGAAACCTCGGCCGGACTCCCTGCGGATGGAACCTGGATAGGCGATAACCTGGACTAGGGGCTTAGGTGTTTAGGTAGGCTGTGGCCGACACCCTCGCTGGGCTTCCGCTTGAAGGTTGCCGAGTAGATGTCGTGTAGACGGTGGTAAGCGGTGAAAGCGTGTATGACGAAGTACACCCCTGCAGGGTATAAAACTATTCGAATAGCCGCGTCCGCGGTAAAGGACTACTTGGTTGCCTATACAGTTCATAGACAAGTTAATGGATACTACTAAAAGACTCAAGATAAGTGTGAGTTCCGAGGATGGCCCTCTCGCAGGATACGAGGGAGGATCCACGGTGGAGTATTGTGATGGTGAGTAGTGGACTCGTGTGCGAAAACTATTTTGCTAAAAGGTTCCGTAGGATAGCTTAGCCAAGAGTCAAAGTTGGCTTGCTGCATAAACCCCACCACCTTCTTGAGAATGAGCATGTATAGTAGGTTCTGATGTAAGACTTGCCGAGTACCTTTGTACTCATGTTTGCTTATTTATTATTTTCAGACGACAACACGCCCCCTCCGATGGGTTTTACGTAGACCTTGACGTCGACGAGTGACTAGCCACCCAGGTGGTGATCCAGGCCATGGAGGGCCTATGTAGATAGACAGGCTTCGAGAAGCCTTCTTTCTTTCTAGAGTCTGTACTCAGACTAGTTGCTTCCGCATGTGCTTGTATGACTGTATGACTTGAGTGTCGGGTCATGTGACCCCTATCTGTATGAATAGGTTATGTATGGCTCCCTGGAGCCTTTAAATAAAGTACTTGAGTTGTAGAGTTTTGTTGTGATGCCATGTTGTATGTACTCATATCGGGCATATTGTGTGTATGATTGAAATGCTTGGTATGAGTGGGATCCGACAATCTAGTTGTTTGTCCTTCGCAGCCTTTCTTATGGGGAAATGTAGTCTAGTGTTCCTCGAGCCATAGTAGTCCGCTACAGCCCGGTTCACCGGAGTCCTGCTAGCCCAGCACTACTGTTCAGGACACTTGACTGGCCGGCATGTGTTTCACTTCGTCCCTATGTCTGTCCCTTCGGGGAAATGTCACGCGGTGATCTCCGGAGTCCTGTCTAGCCTGCTACAGCCCGGGATCCCCGGAGTCCTGTTAGCCCAGTGCTACAGCCCGGAATCACTCGTTGATGACCGACATGTTCGATGTGATTCATGTATGCCTGTCTCCATAGGTCTGTGCCGCTTTGGGTTCACGACTAGCCATGTCGGCCCGGGTTCTCGGTCATATGGATGCTAGCGACATTGTCATATACGCGAGCCAAAAGGCGCAAACGGTCCCGGGCCATGGTAAGGCGACACCCGTGGGATACCGTGCGTGAGGCCGCAAAGTGATATGAGGTGTTACCGGCTAGATCGATGTGGCTTAGAATCGGGGTCCTGACAGCGTTGGCATCAAAGTCGGACTGCCTGTAGGTTCGTTGAGCCAAACTGGTCGATGTCGAGTCTCGAAATGCTTTAGTTATATGTAAGGGAATTGATTGTGGGAGGGAACGTAAGGTTCTTTTACTCCTTTACCCTATGCTTCTGATCTGAGTCATTCTCTTCTCATTCAACGTGGGTTAAGGACTAGGCTCTCTTCTTCTATCAGGTTCACGTGTTACTAATCCGTAGTAGTTTATAGGATTATTGCTACGAGTTCCAGTCC
The DNA here is from genome assembly GCA_034509565.1 of Triticum monococcum. Classification (NCBI taxonomy): domain Eukaryota; kingdom Viridiplantae; phylum Streptophyta; class Magnoliopsida; order Poales; family Poaceae; genus Triticum; species Triticum monococcum. The sequence goes on along the minus strand of CM067843.1, from coordinate 92,792,019 downwards.
AGTTTCTACTATTTTAGTACGTTGCTATTTGAATCAGAACCTTGATATGATGCTGTGAGCGGTATTGTGAACTGTTGTGGATGTCTCAAATCTTTTTCTGAGCATTTACAGCCGTTATGCTGTCCAATTTTCCCTAGGAATTCTGATGTCTTTGTCTTGTGGTTGTGCTTTCAGATGGCCAACCGTTCTCAAAATCAAGTGGTTCGCCTGACCAGGTGCCTCGACGTGCCCGGTCATACTGCTATGTTAGTCCGGGTCATGATAGAGACAGGATACCGTTGGTATCCCGAATACACTGTTGAAGAGCAGTTCCGCGACTTTAATCAAAGCCAGTATTTCTGCACCGTCAGGATATTTCCTTCCTATCCTGGATCTACCGAGCCCCTTCACTGTTCCTATGGACTCAGAGTTACCGTTGAGATGGCTGTGCAGGATGCTGCGTACTCCATGATGACCATCTTGCGAGTCCGGACTGGCCTGCTTTGGAACACTGACTTCCGTTACATGCCAGCTTCACTTCCAGGAGCGCAAGGGTATCTTCAGGCTATCTATGCTGACTCCACTCAGGAGGACTCATTAACTCGTACCACCGCTGAGATGCTCGAAGATAAGGACCGAGAGAATCGGGCCTTGAGGCTGGAGCTTTTTAATACTCGTGCTGATCATTGGGCCACATTGACTCGGTTTGCACCTGCGGTGCAAGCTGGATGTATGGATACCAGGGGTCTGTATCCTGTGAGATCAGCTCTGCCAGACATGGTGGATTGGCGTGATGTGGGAGGCATCACCCCACCCCGTGGTCCCCGCAGGCCACCATTTGTTGGTCCAAGACCTCATCCTAGCCCCTATGGTCCACAGGCTCCTCAGGACCGTCTGTTTCCGGATGATCACGTTGAACTTCCAGGCTATGGAGGTGACTTCTATGAGGACTACTACGGAGCTATCTGAGTTAGTAGTAGTACCACTAGTATTGTAGTAGTTGTATCCCCACTGTCCTGCGTGACTTGTGGAATACGACTTGTTGTGTAATCGATTCCGGAGGTGTAGACAAATAATGTATAGGGACTCGGAATGCCTCCGATGAGATGTAACGTCTACCTTCATAGTTGTACTGTAGCATGGGCTTGTACTAAACTATGTATGACGAGTATGACCGTTGGTGTATATATGGCAGTTTTATATTACCATGGCATACGAATGAGCATCTCTGCATTCCGTGTTATCCTTTACATTCTGCACTTCCTTGTTAAGTTTGAGCCATCCTTGTCTAAACCGTTGTCTTGTTTCCTCCTAGGATGGTCAACACCCGCGGCAACTCTGCTGTCCCAGAGCGGGGGGAAGCCAGTGCAGCTAGAGGTGAAAATTTGCCTCACCCGCCTTCTCTGGCCGAAGTGATGCTGGAGGCGGAAAGAAACAAGCGTGAGACCAACCGCCTGCCGGAGCGGATTGAGCAGAACACTGCACGCCACCCACGAAATGACTTGGTGTCAATTAACGACTTTATCAAGATGTACCCACCAAAGTTTAACCATTCCGTCGAGCCCCTCGACGCGGATGATTGGCTTCGCAGCATCACCCATAAGCTACGTTCTGCCAACGTAGCCGAAGCCGACAAGGTTACCTATGCTGCCTATCATCTTGAGGGCCCCGCTAGCCATTGGTGGGAAAACTACAAAGCTATGCGCCCGGTCGGTCAAATCACTACCTGGGCTGAGTTCAGCGAGGCTTTCCATGAGCATCACATTCCAGAAGGTCTCATGGATCGCAAGAGGGAGGAGTTCTGCAACTTCACCCAAGGAAGGCTGACTGTGGATGCATATAGACGAGAGTTTGGGAACCTGGCACGCTATGCTCCTGAAGAGGTTTCTACTGACGCCAAGAAGCAGGCAAGGTTCCGCAAGGGACTTAGCCCTGAGCTTCGCCGCGATCTCCGTCTGCACGAGTGCACATCCTTTCAGAAGTTGGTCAATAAAGCTATCAGTGCTGAGACAGGCCAGACTGATTATGACGCTTCACGCAAGCACTCCCGTGATTTTGGGTCTTCATCCGGCTCTGGAGCTCAGAAGCGCCGGGTGTGGATTCCAAGCACCGCACTACCACCCAGATTCACCCCGAGGCCATCCTTTGAGGCGCCTCGTCCCAACCAGCAATTTGCACCACCCAAGCCCTGTGGTCGCCCCGCTGCTAATGTTGCTCCACGCCCCACTGTGGTAACATGCTTCAAGTGTGGAGAACCGGGTCACTATAGTCGAGAGTGTCCCAGAACAACCCCAATCAAGCTGGAAAGTCCGTTGGCCGTGGTAAGCCCGCGGGAAAGACTTTCTATGCCAAGCCGGCCACCACTGCACGTGGCCATGTCAATTATGTTTCAGCCGAAGAGGCTCATGAGGATCCCAACGTCGTCCTTGGTACGCTCCTTGTTAACTGCCATCCGGCATCTGTTCTTTTCGATACTGGAGCATCTCATTCATTTATATCCGAGAATTATGCTCGGTTGCATAACACGACATTCTGTGACATGCCCACTTCCATGGTAATTCAAACTCCGGGTTCCAAATGGCAAACTTCTAGGGTAAGCCATGGGAACGAAATTCTTGTCGATAGGCTTGTCTTCCTTGCATCTTTAATAGCTCTCAAGTCCTCCGACATAAACATCATCTTGGGTATGGACTGGATGTTGACTCATTATGCCAAGATCGATTGTGCCACTAGAACCGTTCAACTTACTTACCCCTCGGGCAAGACAGTTAATGTCTTAACTCGAGTGGCCAAGCACCAACTTTACTCCCTCAATGCCAACCCTCTTCCAGACCTTGAGGACGTTCCGATAGTCTGAGACTTCCCGGATGTGTTTCCGGAAGAACTGCCAGGTGTTCCACCTGACAGGGATGTCGAGTTTGTGATAGACCTTGTTCCAGGAACCGTTCCAATTGCTAGAAGACCCTACAAGATGGCACCCTTAGAACTAACCGAGCTTAAGAACCAACTCGATGAGTCCTTGAACAAGGGGTTCATCCGTCCTAGCTCCTCTCCTTGGGCTTGCCCCGTCCTCTTCGTCAAGAAGAAGGATGGAACGGATCGAATGGTTGTGGATTACCGACCTGTCAATCTGGTCACCATCAAGAACAAATACCCGCTTCCCAGGATCAACGACCTGTATGACCAGCTCGCTGGATCCTCAGTCTTCTCCAAGATGGATTTGAGGTTGGGCTACCATCAAATCAAAATCAGAAACGGGGACATTCCCAAAACGGCCTTTGTTACTCGTTATGGCCAATACGAGTACACCGTCATGTCCTTCGGTTTAACCAATGCTCCGGCCACCTTCTCCCGGTTAATGAACTCAGTTTTCATGGAGTACTTGGACAAATTCGTCGTAGTATACCTCGATGACATACTCATCTACTCCAAGAATGAAGAGGAACATGCCGAACATCTAAGGCTGGTATTGATGAAACTTCGAGAGCATCGCCTTTATGCCAAATTCTCCAAGTGTGAATTTTGGTTGTCAGAAGTGACCTATCTAGGCCATGTAATCTCTGGTAAGGGTATTGCTGTCAATCCCGAGCGAGTTCAAGCCGTCCTTGATTGGACTCCACCTGAAACGGTCAAGCAAGTTCGGAGTTTCCTTGGCCTAGCGAGCTATTACCGCCGCTTCGTCGAGAATTTCTCCAAGGTTGCTAAACCTCTAACTGAACTCCTCAAGAAAGATAAAAAGTTTGAGTGGACTCCACAGTGCGAGTTCAGTTTTCAGGAACTGAAAAGACGCCTGACATCTGCTCCCGTACTGGTACCACCAGATTTCTCCAAGGACTTTATTATCTATTGCGACGCCTCGCGACAAGGACTAGGTTGCATACTCATGCAAGATCATCAGGTAATTGCCTATGCTTCACGGCAATTACACCCACATGAGGAAAATTATCCCACACATGATCTAGAGCTTGCAGCTGTAGTCCATGCACTCAAAACCTGGCGACATTACCTTCTTGGTAATCGTTGCGAGATGTTCACCGATCACCAAAGCTTGAAATATATCTTCACCCAACCAGATTTGAATCTCAGGCAAAGACGTTGGGTCGAGTTGATCTCGGATTACGACTTAGGAATAACTTACACCCCTGGCAAAGCCAATGTCATGGCTGATGCACTAAGTCGTAAGTCCTACTGTAACAACCTGATGTTACAACAAAGTCAACCACTTCTCCATGAGGAATTTCGCAAGCTTAATCTTCACATTGTTCCTCAAGGATTCCTATCCACCCTGGTAGCGGAACCTATCCTTACGGATCAGGTCATCAAGGCACAGAAGGTAGATTCGGGAATTTCCCGTATCAAGAGAAACGTTAAGAAAGGAGTCGTGAATTGTTTCTCCATTGATGATCAAGGTGTTGTATACTTTGGGAATCGCCTAGTGGTTCCAAAGGCGCGAAACCTGAGGCGACTGATCCTTAAGGAAGCTCATGAATCCCCTCTCACTATTCATCCCGGTAGTACTAAAATGTATCAAGACCTACGCCAGAGGTTTTGGTGGACTAGGATGAAGAGAGAAATCGCTCAATACATTGCTAAGTGCGACGTTTGTCGTCGTGTTAAAGCAGAGCATCAACGGCCTGCCGGCACCCTTCAACCTTTGGCTATTCCTGAATGGAAATGGGACAAAATCAGTATGGATTTCATCACTGGGTTTCCCAGGACCAAGAGAGGAAATAATGCCATCTTCGTTGTGATCGACCGACTTTCCAAAGTAGCCCATTTTCTACCTGTTCGTGAGAGTATCACCGCTAGCCAGCTAGCTGACTTATACATCTCCCGAATAGTGTCTCTTCATGGTGTCCCATTGGAAATTAACTCAGACCGTGGAAGTCTCTTCACCTCTCGATTTTGGGAAAGTTTCCAAAATGCTATGGGGACTCATCTCTCCTTTAGCACCGCCTTCCATCCTCAATCAAGTGGTCAAGTAGAGCGAGTCAATCAAATTCTGGAAGATATGCTCCGAGCTTCTATTATCTCGTTCGGAATGAGTTGGGAGAAATGCCTTCCATTCGCGGAGTTTGCTTATAACAATAGTTATCAAGCTAGTTTGGGCAAAGCTCCCTTCGAAGTTCTCTATGGACGAAAATGTCGAACGCCTCTTAACTGGTCAGAAACCGGGGAAAGACAACTCTTTGGCCCGGATATGATTCAGGAAGCAGAAGAGCAGGTTCGCGTTATTCGTGAGAAATTGAAAACAGCCCAATCTCGCCAAAAGAGTCAATATGATCGTAAACATAAGCCTACGACATTTGAAATTGACGAGAAGGCTTACCTTCGGGTTACCCCGTTAAAGGGAACCCATCGCTTCGGTATCAAAGGCAAATTGGCTCCTCGTTACATTGGACCCTTTCGCATTCTGGCCAAACGAGGAGAAGTTGCCTACCAATTGGAACTACCTCCGCATCTTTCCAGAGTTCACGATGTCTTCCACGTTTGGCAACTCAGGCGTTGCTTCGCGGATCCTATCCGTGGAGTGGACCATGAAACGCTTGATTTACAAGATAACCTTTCTTATCGAGAATACCCCGTTCGTATCCTTGATCGAGCCGAGCGTACCACTCGACGTCATAATATCAAGTTTCTCAAGGTTCAATGGTCACACCATTCTGAGGAAGAAGCCACTTGGGAAAGGGAGGATCGTCTTCGACTCGAGTACCCCACCTTCTTTCCAGATGATCCTAAATCTCGGGACGAGATTCTATTGAGTGGGGGTGAGTTGTCACGCCCTAGCTAGATCATGCATTAGAGTGTGCATAATGTTTACCTTCATCAGAAAATTGAAATGGGGAAAGCAGAACCCCCAGCACCCCCCCTGAAATCAACTAGGGTTTACTAAAAATAAATTCAATGAACCTGAAATGCCCTTCAAAATGTTCACCCTCTTTGCCTTGGGCTAGAACCTTTGGGAAAATAGGTGCACATTTTTCTAGGTCAACAGAAGGTCACTGATTTAATTCATAAATATTTGAATTTGGGCATTTAAATGCTATTAAATAATTCAATCGCTCAAATAATTCTAAAAGTAATTGTTTGCTGTTAGGAATAATTCCAATAGGGCTCACAAATATTTTCAGGATTTTACAAAGTGCCTAGGTATTTTAATTAAAGCCCCAAAGCTATAGAATAATAGAAAAGAAAACAAAATAAAAAAAGGGGAGAAGAACCTTACCTGGCGCCACCCACCAGGCCCACCTGCCGGCCCAGCCCAGCTGCCGCGCCAGCGAGCAGCTTGGCTTCGCCAGGCAGGCAGGCAGGTGCTCGACGGTGGCACCCGCGCGCGCCACGCAGCAGGCTGCCGTCCTGCTTCCTCCCCTCGCCGCCTCGACCCCCTGGACTGGCTCCACGTCGCCGTCTCGACCCCCTGGACACGCTCACTCGCCTCCTGCCTCTCTCTCTCGCTCCCCTCCGCCATGGCCGACGCTGCTGAGCTCGCGCCACCGTGAAAACCCCGTCCACCGATGTCCCCGTGCTGCACCACCGTGTCCATCCTCTCCGCCGTCGTCAACTCCTTCGAGCAGCCAAGCCCCGAGCACTCACACGCTCTGCAACGACTCCTTCGACCTCGTCTTCACTGAGCCTCGCCGGAGATCCCCTTCGCCGTCGCCGCTGCACCAGCTCGTCCCCGACCGCGCCGTCTAGCTCTACGAGACCGCTGTGAGCTCAGCTACCTCCCCATCTCTCCGTTTGCTTCCGCGTGCACCGTAGCAACTGCACGAAGCTCACCCGCACACACCGCCGCGGAGCTCGTCGCCGACGTGGCTCCGGCCAAATTCTGGCCACGCCACCCTGTTCGAACACTTCACCGCATCACCAGGAACTCAACGCACTACTCCACGCACCTCGCCGTGCCTCACAGCCACGGGTTCACTTTCGCCCGACTCCGGCGACCGCCAAAGTCGTCGCCGGCGACGTCTCCGGCCACCCCGAGCTCAACCACCACCACCAAGAGCTGCGGCTCGTTCCCAGGAGCTCGTAGACGCTCTCCGCGCACCAAATGGTGCCCCGTGGGCGATTTTCATAGCGCGCCACCGCGTCTGGCCTCGCCGGCGGCTAAACGCCGGCAGGCTTTGACCCACTGACCGGGGAGGTTTGACCTGCTGACGTGGGTTGACTCCCCCCCCCCTCTCTCACTGACATGCGGGCCCCGCCCGGCTAATTACCCTGTTAGTGCTAACTAAATAGATTAGTTAATTAGGATAGTCACTGACTAGTGGGCCCTGCCTGTTAATTAGGCTAACTAAGCGTGGTTAGTGCACAGAGACACTGACCAGGGGACCCCACCAGTCAGGCTTGACCTGGCTGGCGCCTTTGACTTGCTGACGTCATGCTGACGCAAGGCTGACGCAGTAACTCTTTTCTGGATTTAATTTTATATAGAAAATTCCAGAAAATTGCCTAAACTTCAAAAATTCATAGAAATTCAACCATAACTCCAAATGAGACAAATTATATATGAAAAATTATCAGAAAAATCCAAGCTATCCATTGGTACTGGTTTCATGCATGTCAGAACAAGTTAAACCTGCTGTTTATGCAATATAAGGTGATGCACTAATATGATCATGTCAAATGAGCTAACACTTGAACCTTTGGTTCAAATAAGCAATTACCCTTCTGTTTTAGCTTGCATTAGGCCAAGACACATCCATATTGCCATGTCATAGCATGCATCATATTGTTGCATATCGTCATGTGTTGATTGTGTTCCGATGTGTTCTTCATGGTAGGTTCTGCCTCCGAGGATATTCACGAGTATCCAACTGAAGGGTAGTATCCCGTTACCACTCCATCAGGCAAGCAACCATTGATCATTCCGATACAAACCCATGTTCTCGCTCCTGCTCTTGTTTACTGCATTAAGACAACACGATTCAAACTGCTGTGTGCTATGGTAGTTGAACCCTTATCCTCTGCATGACCTGTCATTGCCACAGTAACTAGATGAAACCCACTAGCATGTGTAGGAGTTGATTGAGCCATGTTTTGTGATTCCTACCTTGCTATGCCTGCTATGCTTAGAGTTGTGTCAGGTCTGGTTCATCTGGGTGATGGGCTAGAGTGAAATGCTTGTGTCAGTAATATGTGGAATGTGTTGAACATGTTTTGGTAAAGGTATCGATGAGAGGCCATGTAGGAGTACATGGTGGGTTGTTTCATTGAGGCCGTCCATAAGAACTGAGATCTGTATGTGTGATTTAAGATGCAATTACTACCGTACATTGGGCCCGAAACAAATGGACCCTCTCGGCTTCTTAGCCACCCTAGTACTCTGTCCAGGAGTTGCAAATAGTTTCTGGTGTTTGTAGGATATGTGTTGGCGGCCGTGCGTAGCGCTGACCCAAGGGGTGGGCTATGTTGCGGTAGATACACCGTGGCACGGTGTACCGAGCCACCCGTTTGGTGTCTCGGGAACCCTGTTCACATCGTTCGGGGCCGTATGTGGAAACCTCGGCCGGACTCCCTGTGGATGGAACCTGGATAGGCAATAACCTGGACTAGGGGCTTAGGTGTTTAGGTAGGCTGTGGCCGACACCCTCGCTGGGCTTCCGCTTGAAGGTTGCCGAGTAGATGTCGTGTAGACGGTGGTAAGCGGTGAAAGCGTGTATGACGAAGTACACCCCTGAAGGGTATAAAACTATTCGAATAGCCGCGTCCGCGGTAAAGGACTACTTGGTTGCCTATACAGTTCATAGACAAGTTAATGGATACTACTAAAAGACTCAAGATAAGTGTGAGTTCCGAGGATGGCCCTCTCGCAGGATACGAGGGAGGATCCACGGTGGAGTATTGTGATGGTGAGTAGTGGACTCGTGTGCGAAAACTATTTTGCTAAAAGGTTCCGTAGGATAGCTTAGCCAAGAGTCAAAGCTGGCTTGCTGCATAAACCCCACCACCTTCTTGAGAATGAGCATGTATAGTAGGTTCTGATGTAAGACTTGCCGAGTACCTTTGTACTCATGTTTGCTTATTTATTATTTTCAGACGACAACACGCCCCCTCCGATGGGTTTTACGTAGACCTCGACGTCGACGAGTGACTAGCCACCCAGGTGGTGATCCAGGCCATGGAGGGCCTATGTAGATAGACAGGCTTCGAGAAGCCTTCTTTCTTTCTAGAGTCTGTACTCAGACTAGTTGCTTCCGCATGTGCTTGTATGACTGTATGACTTGAGTGTCGGGTCATGTGACCCCTATCTGTATGAATAGGTTATGTATGGCTCCCTGGAGCCTTTAAATAAAGTACTTGAGTTGTAGAGTTTTGTTGTGATGCCATGTTGTATGTACTCATATCGGGCATATTGTGTGTATGATTGAAATGCTTGGTATGAGTGGGATCCGACAATCTAGTTGTTTGTCCTTCGCAGCCTTTCTTATGGGGAAATGTAGTCTAGTGTTCCTCGAGCCATAGTAGTCCGCTACAGCCCGGTTCACCGGAGTCCTGCTAGCCCAGCACTACTGTTCAGGACACTTGACTGGCCGGCATGTGTTTCACTTCGTCCCTATGTCTGTCCCTTCGGGGAAATGTCACGCGGTGATCTCCGGAGTCCTGTCTAGCCTGCTACAGCCCAGGATCCCCGGAGTCCTGTTAGCCCAGTGCTACAGCCCGGAATCACTCGTTGATGACCGACATGTTCGATGTGATTCATGTATGCCTGTCTCCATAGGTCTGTGCCGCTTTGGGTTCACGACTAGCCATGTCGGCCCGGGTTCTCGGTCATATGGATGCTAGCGACATTGTCATATACGCGAGCCAAAAGGCGCAAACGGTCCCGGGCCATGGTAAGGCGACACCCGTGGGATACCGTGCGTGAGGCCGCAAAGTGATATGAGGTGTTACCGGCTAGATCGATGTGGCTTAGAATCGGGGTCCTGACAAAAAGGGTCCTTATGAAGGCTAAATAGCAATTGGCATATCACCGTTGTGGTTTTGCGTAGGTATGAAACGTTCTTGCTAGAAACCCATAGCAGCCACGTAAAACATGCAACAACAATTAGAGGACGTCTAACTTGTTTTTGCAAGGTATGCTATGTGATGTGATATGGCCAAAAGGATGTGATGAATGATATATGTGATGTATGAGATGGATCATGTTCTTGTAATAGGAATCACGACTTGCATGTCGATGAGTATGACAACCGGCAAGAGCCATTGGAGTTGTCTTAATTTATTTATGACCTGCGTGTCAATGAAAACGCCATGTAATTACTTCACTTTATTGCTACCGTTAGCCATAGTAGTAGAAGTAATAGTTGGCGAGGCAACTTCATGAAGACACGATGATGGAGATCATGATGATGGATATCATGGTGTCATGCCGGTGACGATGGTGTTCTTGCCGCGCCTCGAAGATGGAGATCAAAAGCGCAAGATAATATTGGCCATATCATGTCACTTTATGAATTGCATGTGATGTTTCTCATGTTTACATCTTATTTGCTTAGATCGACGGTAGCATAAATAAGATGATCCCTCGCAATAATTTCAAGAAAGTGTTCCCCCTAACTGTGCACCGTTGCTAAGGTCCGTTGTTCCGAAGCACCACGTGATGATCGGGTGTGATAGGTTCTAACGTTTGCATACAACGGGTGTAAGCCAGATTTACACACGCAATACACTTAGGTTAACTTGACGAGCCTAGCATGTACAGACATGGCCACCGAACACGGAAGACCGAAAGGTCGAACATGAGTCGTATAGTGGTACGATCAACATGAAGATGTTCAACGATGATGACTAGTCCGTCTCACGTGATGATCGGACACGTCCTAGTTGACTCGGATCATGTATCACTTAGATGACTAGAGGGATATCTATCTAAGTGGGAGTTCATTAAATAATTTGATTAGATGAATTAATTATCATGAACATAGTGAAAAGGTCTTTGCAAATTATGTCGTAGCTCACGCTTTGGTAATACTATTTTAGATATGTTCCTAGAGAAATTTTTGTTGAGAGTTGACAGTAGAAATTATGCGGACTGAGTCCGTGAACTGAGGATGGTTCTCATTGCTGCACAGAAGGGCTATGTCCTTAATGCACCGCTCAGTGTGTTGAACCTCGAGCGTCGTCTGTAGATGTTGGGAAACATCTGGCGTGCACGTTTTGATGACTACGTGAAAGTTCAGTACGTAATACTAATGGTTTAGAATTGTGGCACCAACGACTTTTTGAAACGTCGCAAAACATATGAGATGTTCCAAAGACTGAAATTGGAATTTCAGACTAGTGCCCATTTCAAGAGGTATGAGACCTCGGACCAGTTTCTTAAGCCTGCAAACTAAGGGAGAAAAACTCAATCGTTGAGCATGTGCTCAGATTGTCTGAGTACTGCAATCGCTTGAATCAAGTGGGAGTTAATCTTCCAGATGAGATAGTGATAGTTCTCCATAGTCAGTGCCACCAAGCTATTAGAGCTTAGTGATGAACTATAACAAATCAGTGATAGACATGATGATCCTTGAGCAACTCGCGATGTTTGACACCGTGAAAGTAGAAATCAAGTAGGAGCATCAATTGTTGATGGTTGAACCACTAGTTTCAAGAAGGGCAAGGGAAAGAAGGGATACTTCATGAGACGACAAATCAGTTACTGCTCTAGTGAAGAAACCCAAGGTTGGACCAAACCCAAGACTAAGTGCTTCTATAATGAGGGGAACGGTCACTGAAGCAGAACTACCCTAGATACTTGGTAGATGAGAAGGCTGGCAAGGTCGACAGAAGTATTTTGGATATACGTCATATTATTGTGTAGTTTACTAGTACTCCTAGTAGCACCAGGGTAATAAATACCGGTTCAGTTGCTAAGCGTTAGTAACTCAAAATAAAAGGCTGCGGAGACTAGCTAAAGGTGAGATGGCGATATGTGTTGGAAGTGTTACCAAGGTTGATGTGATCAAACATTGCATGCTCCCTCTACCATCGGGATTGGTGTTAAACCAAAATAATTGTTATTTGGTGTTTGCGTTGAGCATAGACATGATTGGATTATGTTTATCACCACACGGTTATTCATTTAAGGAGAATAATGGTTACTCTGTTTATTTGAATAATGCCTTCAATGGTCTTGCACCTAAAATGAATGGTTTATTGAATCTCGATCGTAGTGATACACATGTTCATGCCAAAAGATATAAGATAGTAATGACAGTACCACGTACTTGTGGCACTGCTGTCGGCGTTCTAGGAACGGGGGTCCCCAGACTTGCCTGCCTGCGGCGTGGCTCGAATGGGGGCCCAACATGGCCCATCTTCATCAAGCACAAGACTCAAGAACCTCGCGAGGGGCCAAGCCTCGCGAGGCGGACGACACGGCGCATCCTCAGGCATAGCCTCGTCCGGCTGGCTCGCGAGGAGGCGGAGAGTTCAAGGCGGGGTGCCTCGCGAGGTGCCGGTGACGCAAGCCGTGACGATCGAGGGTGCCAGGCGGGCGCTAGCACGCGCAGCGTCCTTCTTTCCTCTTTGGTGCAAAGGGGACAAGCGCACCCGCGGAGTACCGAGGCATCAGGAAAAGGTTGTTGTTTCGGTGCAACAAGACCAGGACCAAGCGGACTACGAGAAGGAGGTCACCATGGAGCCCAGCACGGCGTCACCGCAGAGTCTTTCGCGGGCGAAGACCACCTTTAGTCAGGATAGATGTACTCGCTGTCCCCCTTCAAATTAGCCCGCCATTGTTCACTCCCTTCCCGCTCAATATTTGGGAAGAGGACCAGGGCACCTATAGATAGGACCGGCCACCCACATAGCAAGGGGGTCGATCGGTTGAAAGATTAGACACACAGGGCTCGGTTCGGTCCGACTAGCAAGTAGAGAGAGAGAGAGAGGTGGCAGAACTCCCCCTAGTAGTTCGACGCCCAGCCAAGAACAGGCCCTCGCGACGCTGTTCTTCCTTGTATTGTTCTTCATCACCAGCCCCAGGAGGCAATCCGTCCACCGCACACTGGAGTAGGGTATTACACCACAATGGTGGCCCGAACCAGTATAAATCTTGTGTCTCTTGTGTGATTCCTTTAGTAGTTTAGATCCCAGTGAGAGGGAGAGGTTGAGGACGTGATTTCTGCGCGCACCCCAGTGTTCGAACCTTAAGGGTCTGCCGGAACCCGAAATCCGACATTTGGCGCGCCAGGTAGGGGTGTGCCGGAGTTCGTCTTCAACCACTCTGTTCTCCTCCGACCGTCGCATCCATGTCCGACGCTCGTCGGGCCCGCGCCGAGCGCCGGGCCGCCATCGCTTCTCGCGTCGCCCAGACGGCCCCCGTTGATGGGCATCCTCGTCGTTCCCCGTCGCCCGCCGTCAACGCAGCCACCGGCCCGGCGAGGGACGAGCAGCAAGCATCGTCTCAGCACCCGTCCGTGCGGCAAGACGGCCGCACCGCTACTCCATCACTCGCTCCAGCCGGTTCTTCGTCCCGCGCGCTCCGCGCACCCTTGGAGGCTCGAGCTGCGCTCCTCGCGGCAAACGAGCTCCTGCGCTACCGCCCCCATCAACGACATCTGCGAGGAGTGGCTCGACCGCGTCGCCGAGCTTGTCCGTGCCGCAGGGGTCTCCTCCGCGCCGTCCGTCCCTCTGCGCCACACTCCGCCCCGCGCGGGCAACGAAGCTGCAGAGGCGCACCAGCCGCCTCCCCTCCAAGAAGATGCCATGGCTCCAAGGCGCTTGGCCCCTGGGCGGAACCCGCTCCGTCAGGCGCCAGCGCAGCAAGAGCGGAGCTGCCAAGAAGTTCCTCGCCCACAAGGGGCTGCCAGGCCGCTCCCTGCTCCGGCGCGCCGCGACCCTGCTCCAGCTCCGGCACGCCAAGACCCCACCCTGCTCCTAGCTGCAGCGCGTGGGGACCCTCAAGACCAAGCTCTCCACCAACCGAGGCCTTTTGTGGCCACCGCGGGCTGCCACGCCTACACCACTGAGCTGCGCAGCATCGCATGGCCCGGCAAGTTTAAGCCTGACCTGCCTCCTCGCTACGACGGCGCAACCGATCCCGCAGAGTTCCTCCAGCTCTACGAGCTGGGCATCGAGGCTGCCGGCGGGGATGAAAAGGTCATGGCGAACTGGTTCCCCATGGAACTCAAGGAAGGAGCTCGAACCTGGCTCCTGAATCTGGCTCCAGGCACGATCTCCTCCTGGGACCAGATGCGCACCCGCTTCATCGCCAACTTCCAAGGTACTCGCGACCGGCTGCCCGCCATGAGCGACATGCGCCGCATCAAGCAACAACCGGGAGAGACCCTGCAAAAGTACATCCAACGCTTCAACAGCACGCGCCTCAAGATCCCCAAGGTGTCTGAGGAGGCCATCATCTCGGCCTTCTCCGACGACGTGCGCGACGTCAAGATGAAGGAGGAGCTAGCGATGCATGAAGACCTCTGCACCTCCCTGGAGCTGTTCAACTTGGCGAACAAGTGCGCCAGGGCTGAGGAGGGACGTCTCTCCCTCCTCGAGCTGCCTACCGCATACCCAGAAGAGAAGAAGCCCAAAGCCAAGAACGCGAAGTGCAAGGGGGCTGCCGTACTCGCGGCAGAACCAGACACAAGGCGGGGCAAGGACCTGCCCAAACCCTCCAGAGGCAGCCGGTACTGCGTGTACCATGACCTCCACACCCATAACACCAACGAATGTCAAGAACTCCGCACCGTGCGAGAAGGAAGGATCGGCCGTCGCCCTGATCGTGCTGACCGGGGCTACGGCCGGGGAGGAGGAAGAAACCCAGGACGCTGGGAAGACCGCGGCCCGCGCCAGGGGTGGCGCGACCAGCCTCGCGAGGACTGCTGGCGGGACCTGCCTCGTGAGGGAGACTGGAGAGATCAGCCTCGTGAGGACCGCCCTCATGGAAATGCAGGCCTACCTCCGCTGCCGCTTCAGCCAAGGAGGAATGAAGACCGCCATCAAGACGAGGGGGCTGGGGGCTTCCAAGAGCCGCGTGCAATCGCCTGCATCCTGGGCGGAGCTCAAGCCCCATCCTCCCAACGCATCTTCAAGCAGTTTGCCCACGAAGTGAATGCAGTTCTCCCCAAGCTCGAAGGAACGCGCCCCCTCAGGTGGTCGGCGTGCCCCATCACGTTCAGCTCGGCAGACCAGCTCAAGCGCGCGACCACGGCAGGAGTCCTCCCGATGCTCTGCTCCCCAGTCATCAGCAACGTGCTGGTCACCAAGACCCTCCTCGATGGCGGGGCAGGGCTCAACGTCCTGTCCGTGGAAACATTCAACAATCTCCAAGTGCCATATGACCAGCTTCAGCCGACCAAGCCTTTCTCTAGGATCATCGACGGTTCCACAGTCCTGATCGGGCAGGTCCGCCTGCCTGTCACCTTCGGGGCCCGCAGCAACTACCACACCGAGCTCATCGACTTCGACGTCGCCCACATCCGCCTGCCGTACAACGCCATCCTCGGGTACCCAGCGCTGGCCAAGTTCATGGCTGCGACTCACCACGGCTACAACGTCCTCAAGATGCCAGGAAGTGGCGGAGTCATCACGGTGCCCTGTGAAGAGAAGGATGCAGTGTGTTCCCTGGAGAGAGCCTATCAGGCTGGGTCGCTGGAAGACCCAGATCGCGAAAGCAGGAGGCTTCCTGAGACCACCCCCAAGAAGAAGAAGACATCGTCAGGCTCGGCCCCTCAGGAGGTAGGCCCCTCAGGGCCCACGTCTGCCCAAGGGGACCCTCCTTCCATCGCATAGGAAAGTGCGCCAGGTGCCCTCCTCAGGCAGGGCTCGGGGGCTCTCACCTGGAGGGCCACCGACCTAGCCAAGGTCACGAGGGAGGTGCTTGGGCACCATGTGGAGGCGTGCTTCGCAACACGTTTCCCCTGGGAAGAAGTCGCGCCAGGAAGGTCAGACCAGCAGGAGTTCGTTAACAAGGCCATTCAAGAGCTACAGGAGACGAGGATGATGAGAGGTTGCCGCCGCCTACCAGCTGTGGCCCCACATCCAGGCGAGGATGGTGGGCTGCGCGCCTGCGTCGACGTATCAGGGCTCAATCAGATCGCCACGACGGAGCGCCTCTGGCCCTCGCAAGTGGGGCGCTGCGGAGGTCCACCCCACAGCTATGTTCGCATGCCTTACGGCCTGCCGAGCATGGCTGCGGCGTACCAGCGCCTCATGAGGGGCATCATGGAGGCTCAGGAAGACAGGCGTTCCGCGGCCTTGGCGGAGATGAAGGCAACTCGCGAGGAGTCACCAGTGCCTCCGGAGCCTCCCGAGGCCCTGGGGCGTGGGGGCTCGTGAGGATCAGCTTCCGCAGCCCACCGAGCCTACTGCACCAACGCCACTTCGCCAACGACATTCTCAGGTGACATCTTCCAAGCCTCATTACCAGCTAGGAGCGCCCTCCCAAGGTTGCATCACTCCCAGGCCGCGTGGGTCCGTCCCCGCGGCATGTATCTGCATTTACTTTACGGTCATTAGTTTGCCTTGATTGTGGGCGCCCCTCGGGCCGCATCATCCCCAAGCCGCTGGGGCCAGGCCCAGCAGCGTGTATCTCCATCGCGTTTATTTCCAACTATGCATTTGCCTATCATGCTTGAATGCATGATGCCCATCCGCGGCATCCCTTCTTCTCCATGTCGACTACTTGCACGTTAAAGGGGGGGCGCCTAAGCATCGCGACTCAGGGCTCTTACTGGCTCTCCAGCCCTCACCCTCTGGCCTGGTCCACGGCATCGCGACCTGGCATACTAGCGACGGCTGAGACAAGCTCGAGGGCCGGGACCCGAGGACGTAGAGTACCGGCATCTAACCAAATTTTGCAGGGACACATCTCAAGATACGGCCCAGTGCCGGGCACAACCCGCCCAGAGGTAGGGCCTCGTGAATCCCGCGCTGGCTCACGGGTGCCTAGATACACCTCACCTAGCTCTACCGTGCCGGTCACGTGTCAGGCCGGGGTTGTATACGCTCCGGGGGCTCCTCCCGGAGGGGAGCCCCCTCCCACGTACCAGTGGAAGCACCATGCTCCGCGCTGGCTGACGACACTGCCGAGGAGCGGCTATGCCCGTACACATACGGAAGCGCTATGCTCCGTGCTGGTGATAAACAACTGTGGGTGGCCTCCCGGCCGCATTAACCTCAGGGAGCCCAGAGCTCACTGGCTGGCCTCATTGCAATGCCTCCCCTCAGGAGTGCCGCGCGAGGGGGCTAGGCACGGGGTCTGTGACTGGGTCACGCCCAGGCGTACGCCGCCCAGCCAGGCCCCTCGGGCCTGGTTCGCCGCGCGTCTCTCCCCGAGCGGAGCCAAGGTATGAAGGCTGTTTGCGCGTCAAGGGGGACTCCTGAGCATCGCGACTCAGGAGCCTAACTGGTCCCGTAGCCCCTCAGTCCTTAGTTCCGAAAGGCTATGCTGGGTGAGGTACGCGCGGGGCCGGGCTCTGCAGACGTAGAATGGTAGCCACGCTTACATCTCGCCTCATCACCCGTTGTTCGCGCGTCAAGGGGGACTCCTGAGCATCGCGACTCAGGGGCCTAACTGGCTCCGTAGCCCCTCACTCCTTAGTTCCGAAAGGCTATGCTGGGTGAGGTACGTGCGGAGTCGGGCTCTGCAGACGTAGAACGGAAGACACGCCTACATCACGCTTCCCTACTTGTTGTTCACACGCCAAGGGGGACTCCTGAGCATCGCGACTCAGGAGCCTAACTTGTCACGTGGCCCCTCACTCCTTTGGTTCCGTCCTGGTTTCCGGTCAGGGCTAATGCTGGGTGAGGCATGCGCAGGGCCGGGCTCGGCCGGCGTAGAACACAAGCACGTAGGGAAGAAAAGCATAAAATCCAAGGAACTTAAAAGCAAATATTACAGTCCATACTGTCGTCTCAATACCAAACGCAAGTTTAAATGCCTCCCCGAGGCGTGTTACATGTGCAGGAATTGAAAGAAGGACAGGGATGGAACGGAGTCACTTGTCGGCGGTGAAGCTGTGCAGAGCGGCTTCGCCTCATGGAGCAGCGGGGCCGGCAGTGCCTTGCCTTGGCTTGGTGCTGAAGGCCCGGAACTTCCCTAGCAGCGCCTCCGCGCGCCCCTTCACAGCTTCGACAGCAGCGGCAGCACCCTCGCCGCTCACCGGTTCCAGCAGGCCGTCGAGGTCGGCGTCGGGATCACGAAGGTAGACGTGGGCGAAGACCCGCGTCAGCGCAGCAGAAGACAAGACGTGCGCCTCAGCCTCGGCCGCGGAGGCGATGCCAAGGGCGACATCCCCAAGGGCCTTGACCAGGAAGGGAAGCAGCTTGGCGGGGCCATCCTCGTCACCAGCTAGTGGGCTGTCCAGGCCGCTCTCGTAAAGCATCTTTAGCAAAGCACGGGCATCTTTCTCCATGTCCGCGAAGGCCACACGATCCTCGGCAAGAACCCGGTCCTTGGCGTCCAGCTCGGCCTTCGTTGCCTCCAGCTCCTTCTTCAACGCGCCTAAGTGGTCACAGCGCTTCTTGAGCTTGGCCTCCTGGTCCTCGAGTGCCGCCTCGGCGCGCCTTCGCCCCCTTCTCCAGCTCTTGGCGCAGGCGGACCTCCTCCGCAAGCTGGCCCCGCAGGCCTTGCAGCTCGTCCTCCAGCGCCTTGCAACGGCCGCGAACTTCGACCACTTCCCCTAGGGCTGCGTCACGAGCAGCCTTCGCTTCGAGGGTGGCTTCCCTCTCTCTGTCACAGGCCGTTGAGGCCTGAACCAACGCCACCCGAATCGAAGCATCAGAGCGAATCCACCCCGAAGCCAGTTCCAGGCGCCCGGCCACCAGGCGAGGATCGGCGCCGAGAAGATCCTGCCGCAGCCGGTCCAGTTCGGCGACGGCACACTCCAAGATGGAAGAAGAAGATGGAGTAGCATTGGCACACTCCAGGACAACAGGATGAGCTGAGGAAGCAACGGCAGGTAGAACGGGAGGACAAGGTAACGGCGGCGAGGCCGTAGTGTCCCGAAGCAGAGTCCGCTGCGCCTCCGCAGCCGTAGCAGCGGCGCCAGACGAGGGCACCTCCGGAGTCACTTGGGCCATGGGGGCTGAGCTCGCCCCAGCCAGCTCGGCCAAACCTCGCAAGGATGCGCGGGCAGGAGAGGCCCGCGTGTGATGATCTCCCTCCCCTGCAGGCGAAGGCGTCGCCGCAGGTGGGACCTCAGGAGCTCCCTTCGGCTTCTTCGCCGCGGGCACCAGCCTGTTCAAGAGAAGCAATCATCAAGACTCGTCAGCGGAACGAGAAACAAAAGAGCAAGGATCCAGCACTTACGGGTCTTCGCCGGCGAGCTCGGGCAGCCTCCGGCCTAACTTGAAGCCTGACAGCCGGCTGGAAGGGTCGACCTCAGAAGCAGAAGGCGCATCTACAGTTCGCCCCAGAGTCGGGACGGACCCGCGGGAGATCAGCGCGGTCCTGTCCTTCTTCGGAATCAGGGGCGAGCTCCCGCTGCCCAGCACATCATCATCATCATCATCATCATCGTCATCATCGCTCGGCGAAAGGCGGAGAGTGCGGGACACGCGCCGGGAGAGGGGAGACCTCAACTCTCCATCGGTCGCCCCAGAGTCAGGCCCATCTCCCCGCTCCTCTTCCTCCTCCTCATCGCTGGAGTCGCCGGAGGGCACATCCACCGGCCCTTCAGAAGCCAGCGCGGGCACGAGCCCGTCCCCGTTAAAAACGGGCATGGACTTCACCACCCGCTTCCAGTCGTCGCGCAGGAAGAAGGGCTTGGGAGCGCCCTTCGGCCTTGCCACCTCGCCCCCGACCAGAGATTGAAGAACCGCGGTCACATCCTCTTCGTCCACAGCCTAGGGGCACGGATGAGGCCTCCACATCGGAGGAGAGTACTCCCGGAGCGGGGCCAGCTGGTGCTCCAGGTACTCCTTCAGCAGCGACGCACCGGTCAACTTCGCCGTCGCCATGTTGGCCGGCCTCAGGTCCGCGTCCATCTTCTCCAACACCGGCTTCGCGCGGGGATCCATGAGCTCCGCTCGGCACCAGTCGCTGGTGCTCACGGGTTGCTCCGTGGGCAAGATCAGCCGAGGGTGGATGCGCCCGACATCTGCCAAGACCCACTTGCTCCTGAAGCCCTCAATCCTCTTCCCGGGACTCGAGATGGCCATGGTACCGCTGTACACGATGAAGTCCGCACACCCAGAAAGAGAGCTGCCGGAGACCCGAAGGGAGAAGTAGTGGCGCAGCAAGGCCACCGAAGGCTGCACCCCTACGTGGGCCTCGCAGTAGTAAGCGAAGACCGCCAGGAGAAGGACAGAGTTGGGATGGAGATGCAGAGCCTGCAAGTTGTAGTGATGGAGGATGGAGAAGAAGAACTCAGAGAAGGGAGGCACCAAGCCCGCAGCAATGGAGCTCACGAAGAGAGGATAAAAGGTGCTCCCTCGGTCCTCGGGGGTGGCGGAGCAGGCCTTGAACACCTCCGCCCTGTTGACGCCCTGCGCCGTCGCCATCCGGCATGGCCGGGCGAAGCTCGCTTTGGACACATTCTGCGGATCCTGGGCAGGGGAGTACCAAGCTTTGGCCAGAGGCTGGCGAGGCGCCATGGCTTCCTAGGTCACATAGCTGGAGTGGATCTGGAAGTTTAGAGGAAGAAAAGGAAGGTGCAAGAAAGGGGATCTGAGCGACGACCGGAGAGAGCAAAAGGCGAAGTCTGGGCAGATGCCGCACCTTTACCAACCTGCGTGGTTGCTGAAGCACCCACGTCCCGTCAACTGCCACGCGGCGCCCGAGGCCGCAGGCTGTTAGGGCCCGCGGTGCTTCGCCCTTGCCCTTTCGCCTCTCGGCATGGCCAAGCCCATGCACGCCACGGGCCCGGGGGCTACTGTCGGTGTTCTGGGAACGGGGGTCCCCAGACTTGCCTGCCTGCGGCCTGCGGCGTGGCTCGAATGGGGCCCCAACATGGCCCATCTTCATCAAGCACAAGACTCAAGACCCTCACGAGGGGCCAAGCCTCACGAGGCGGACAACATGGCGCATCCTCAGGCATAGCCTTGTCCGGCTAGCTCGCGAGGAGGCGGAGAGTTCAAGGCGGGGTGCCTCGCGAGGTGCCGGTGACGCAAGCCGTGACGATCGAGGGTGCCAGGTAGGCGCCAGCATGCGCAGCGTCCTTCTTTCCTCTTTGGTGCAAAGGGGACAAGCGCAGCCGCGGAGTACCGAGGCATCAGGCAAAGGTTTCCGTTTCGGTGCAACAAGACCAGGACCAAGCGGACTACGAGACGGAGGTCACCATGGAGCCCAGCACGGCGTCACCGCAGAGTCTTTCGCAGGCGAAGACCACCTTTAGTCAGGATAGATGTACTCGCTGTCCCCCTTCAAATTAGCCCGCCATTGTTGGCTCCCTTCCCGCTCAATATTTGGGAAGAGGACCAGGGCACCTATAAATAGGACCGGCCACCCACATAGCAAGGGGGTCGATCGGTTGAATGAATAGACACACAGGGCTCGGTTCGGTCCGACTAGCAAGTAGAGAGAGAGAGGTGGCAGAACTCCCCCTAGTAGTTCGACGCCCAGCCAAGAACAGGCCCTCGTGAGGCTGTTCTTCCTTGTATTGTTCTTCATCACCAGCCCCAGGAGGCAATCCATCCACCGCACACTGGAGTAGGGTATTACACCACAATGGTGGCCCGAACCAGTATAAATCTTGTGTCTCTTGTGTGATTCCTTTAGTAGTTTAGATCCCAGTGAGACGGAGAGGTTGAGGACGTGATTTCCGTGCGCACCCCAGTGTTCGAAACTTAAGGGTCTGCCGGAACCCGAAATCCGACAACTGCCATTTGAGTCATGTTGGTATAAAACGCATGAAGAAGCTCCATGTTGATGGATCTTTGGACTCACTCGTTTTGAAAGGATTGAGATATGCGAACCATGTCTATTGGTAGATATGCATGAAGAAACTCCATACAGATGGATCGTTTGGACTCACTTGATTTTGAATCACTTGATACATGCAAATCATACCACATGGGCAAGATGACTGAAATGCCTCGTTTTCAGTAAGATGGAACAAGAAAGTAACTTGTTGGAAGTAATACATTTTTGATGTGTGCAGTCTAATGAGTGCTGAAGCACGCAGTGGATATCGTTATGTTCTTACTTCATAGATGATTTGAGTAGATGCTGAGTATATTTACTTGATGAAACATAGGTCTAAATTATTGAAAGGTTCAAGTAATTTCAGAGTGAAGTTGAAGATCGTCGTGACAAGATGATAAAATGTCTATGATATGATCATAGAGATGAATATCTGAGTTACGAGTTTGGCACACAATTAAGACATTGTGGAAATTGTTTCACACTAATACCGTCTGGACCACCATAGTGTGATGGTGTGTCCGAACATCACAACTGCACCCTATTGGATATGGTGCATACCATGATATGTCTTATCGAATTACCACTATCATTTATGGGTTAGGCATTAGAGACAACCGCACTCACTTTAAATAGGGTACCACACAATTCCGTTGAGATGACACCATATGAACTATGGTTTAGAGAAACCTAAGCTGTCGTTTCTTAAAAGTTTGGGGCTGCGATGCTTATGTGAAAAGGTTTTAGGCTGATAAGCTCGAACCCAAAGCGAATAAATGCATCTTCATAGAATACCCAAAAATAGTTGGGTATATCTCCTATTCCAGATCCAAAAGCAAAAGTGATTGTTTCTAGAAATAGGTCCTTTCTCGAGGAAAAGTTTCTCTCGAAAGAATTGAGTGGGAGGATGGTGGAGACTTGATGAGATTATTGAACCGTCACTTCAACTAGTGTGTAGCAGGGCACAGGAAGTTGTTCCTGTGGCACCTACACCAATTGAAGTGGAAGCTTATGATAATGATCATGAAACTTTGGATCAAGTCACTACCAAACCTCATAGGTCGACAAGGATGTGTACTACTTCAGAGTGGTACGTAATCCTGTCTTGGAAATCATGTTGCTAGACAACAATGAACCTACGAGCTATGGAGAAGCGATGGTGGGCCCGGATTCCGACGAATGGCTCGAGGCCATAAAATCCGAGAGAGGATCCATGTATAAAACAAAGTATAGACTTTGAAAAGAACCACTTGATGGTCGTAAGGCTGTTGGGTGCAGATCGATTTTAAAAGAAGATGGACAATGATGGTAAGTTTCACCATTAAGAAAGCTCGACTTGTCGTTAAGATGTTTCTCGACAAGTTCAAGGAGTTGACTATGATGAGACTTTCTCACTCGTAGCGATGCTAAGAGTCTGTTGGAATTATGTTAGTAGTTACTGCATTATTTATGAAATCTTGCAGATAGGATGTCAAAACATTGTTTCCTCGATGTTTTTCTTGAGGAGAGGTTGTATGTGATACAACCAGAAGGTTTTGTCAATCCTGAAAGATGCTAACAAGTATGCAAAGCTCCAGCAATCCTTCTAAGGACTGGAGTAAGCATCTCGGAATTGGAATGTATGCTTTGATGAGATGATCAAAGATTTTGGGTTTATACAAAGTTTATGAGAAAGTTGTATTTCCAAAGAAGTGAGTGGGAGCACTATAGAGTTTTTGATGAGTATATGTTGTTCACATATTGTTGATCAGAAATGATGTAGAATTTCTGGAAAGCATGCAGGGTTATTTGAAAAGTGTTTTTCAATGGAAAACCTGGATTAAACTACTTGAACATTGAGCATCAAGATCTATAAGGATAGATCAATATCGCTTAATAGTACTTTCAAACAAACACATACCATGACAAAATTTTGAAGGAGTTCAAAAATAGACCGGCAAAGAAGGAGTTCTTGTCTGTGTTATAAGGTATGAGTATTGAGTAAAACTCAAGACCTGACCACGGCAGAATAGAGAGAAAGGACGAAGGTCATCCCCTATGCTTTAGACGTAGGCTCTAAAGTATGCAATGTTGTGTACCACACCTGTAGTGTGCTAAGCCATGAGTCAGTCAAGGGGTACAAGTGTGTTCTAGGAATGGATCATAGGACAACGGTCAAGGTTATCCTAAGTAACTAGTGGACTAAGGAATTTTCTCGATTATGGAGGTGGTAAAAGAGTTCATCGTAAAGGGTTACGTTGATGCAAACTTTGACACTAATCCGGATGACTCTGAGTAGTAAACCTGATTCGTATAGTAGAACAGTTATTTGGAATAGCTCCAAGTAGCGCGTGGTAGCTGCATCTACAAGATGACATAGAGATTTGTAAAGCACACATGGATCTGAAAGGTTCAGACTCATTGACTAATAAACCTCTCTCACAAGCAAGATATGAACAAACCCCATGGGTGTTGGATTCATTGCAATCACATAGTGATGTGAACTAGATTATTGACTCTAGTGCAAGTGGGAGACTGTTGGAAATATGCCCTAGAGGCAATAATAAGTTAGTTATTATTATATTTCCTTGTTCATGATAATCGTTTATTATCCATGCTAGAATTATATTGATAGGAAACTCAGATACATGTGTGGATACATAAACAACGCCATGTCCCTAGTAAGCCTCTAGTTGACTAGCTCGTTGATCAATAGATGGTTACGGTTTCCTGACCATATTGGATGTCATTGATAACGGGATCACATTATTAGGAGAATGATGTGATGGACAAGACCCAATCCTAAGCCTAGCACAAGATCGTGTAGTTCGTATGCTAAAGCTTTTCTAATGTCAAGTATCATTTCCTTAGACCATGAGATTGTGCAACTCCCGGATACAGTAGGAATGCTTTGGGTGTACCAAACGTCAGAACGTAATTGGGTGGCTATAAAGGTGCACTGCGGGTATCTCCGTAAGTGTCTGTTGGGATGGCACGAATCGAGACTGGGATTTGTCACTCCGTGTAACGGAGAGGTATCTCTGGGCCCACTCGGTAGGACATCATCATAATGTGCACAATGTGACCAAGGAGTTGATCACGGGATGATGTATTACAGAACGAGTAAAGAGACTTGCCGGTAACGAGATTGAACGAGGTATCGGGATACCGACGATCGAATCTCGGGCCAGTATCGTACCGATAGACAAAGGGAATTGTATACGGGATTGATTGAATCCTTGACATCGTGGTTCATCCGATGAGATCATCATGGAGCATGTGGGAGCCAACATGGGTATCCAGATCCCGTTGTTGGTTATTGACCAGAGAGTTGTCTCGGCCATGTCTGCATGACTCCTGAGCCCGTAGGGTCTACACACTTAAGGTTCGATGACGCTAGGGTTATAGGGAAAGTATGTACGCGGTTACTGAATGTTGTTCGGAGTCCTAGATGAGATCCCAGACGTCACGAGGAGTTCCGGAATGGTCCGGAGGTAAAGATTTATATATGGGAAGTCCCGTTTTGGTCACCGGAAAAGTTTCGGGTGCTATCGGTAATGTACTGGGACCACCGGGAGGGTCCCAGGGGTCCACCAGGTGGGGCCACCAGCCCCGGAAGGCTGCATGGGCCAAGTGTGGGAGGGGACCAGCCCCATATGGGCTGGTGCCCCCCCCACCAAGGCCCAAGGCGCATGGGGAGTGGGAAGGGGGCAAACCCTAGGTCCAGATGGGCCTTAAGGCCCACCCTGGGGCGCCCCCCTCTCTTCCCCCCTTGGCCACACCCTAGATGGGTTTTGGGGGTTGCCGCCACCCCTAGGGATGGAACCCTAGATGGGGGCGCAGCCCCTCCCTTTCCCTATATATACTTGAGGTATGGGGCTGCCCAACACATGATTTACATCTCTCTCTTGGCGCAGCCCTACCTCTCTCCCTCCTCGTCTCTCGTAGTGCTTGGCGAAGCCCTGCTGGAGTCCCGCGCTCCTCCACCATCACCACGCCGTCGTGCTGCTGCTGGACGGAGTCTTCCCCAACCTCTCCCTCTGTCCTTGCTGGATCAAGGCGCGGGAGACGTCACCGGGCTATACGTGTGTTGAATGCGGAGGTGCCGTTGTTCGGTGCTTAGATCGGAATCGACCGCAATCTGAATCGCTGCGTGTACGACTCCACCAACCGCGTTCTTACAATGCTTCCGCTTAGTAATCTACAAGGGAATGTAGATGCACTCCCCTTCCCCTCGTTACTAGATTACTCCATAGATTGATCTTGGTGATGCGTAGAAAATTTTATATTTCTGCTACGATCCCCAACAAGTGGAACATGAGTCCGCGGACGAATGGGTGGAGAGGAAATTCCAACCCACGGAAAAAGTGGGGGATGAATACAACCCTCTCATGGGGCTCCGGGGTGGGGACGATCTGTCCCTTGGTTGGAAGCTGGTGGGCGATTTCCTTGGCTAAGTACCCAGCCTCCTAGAGCTTGGTGATGTCCTTCTCCTTGACGGAGGAAACCATCCACTTGACCTACGCTCGGGCACTGGAGCTCTGGACATGGCTGGAGTGCTTTTTGAGGTGGAAAGGATGGAAGCTTGGGCGCTGGAGCTCGAGAATGGATGGGCAGAGAGAAGGAAGGCATGGGTGAAAGAGGTGAATCCTTATCCCTTTATAAAGGCTGTGAATATCAAGCGCCTCCCCACTCCCCTTAAAACTCGCCTATTCCCCAAGGGTCGTGCAGACGGCGTGGTTGGATTACCCATGCCCGTATTGATGAGAATCCCACAATAAGGGGACACGATCTCTGTTTTGACAAGACATGCCAATGAAACCGCATCTTGAAACATGGAGCGGGAGGCTGAAAAAAGGTTCGAAATAATGATCGGGCTGTGACGTGATGTCATGCTACAAAAGTTGTCAGTGGATTGGACTCATAAAATATTATACTCTCTGCGTGTGTGTGGAACTCATTTTGCAGAGCCGGACACGTTTTATGTGTTTGAAGGCTGTTTCGGAGCATTCGGAGGAGGAACCCGTCTTCCAATGCCGAAGACAATGTGCACGCCGGACACATCGTCATTGAAGCCTGGTTCAGGGGCTATTGAGGGAGTCCTGGATTAAGGGGTCCTCGGGCGT
Organism: Triticum monococcum; assembly: GCA_034509565.1. NCBI lineage: Eukaryota > Viridiplantae > Streptophyta > Magnoliopsida > Poales > Poaceae > Triticum > Triticum monococcum. The sequence goes on along the minus strand of CM067843.1, from coordinate 92,765,136 downwards.
CCGACCTGTTGGACATGGGCCGGACTGATGGGCCGTGAAGATACAAGACAGAAGACTATCTCCTGTGTCCGGATGGGACTCTCCTTGGCATGGATGGCAAGCATGGCGTTCGGATATGAAGATTCCTTTCTCTGTAACCGACTTTGTACAACCCTAGCCTCCTCTGTTGTCTATATAAGCCGGAGGGTTTAGTCTGTAGAGGCAATCATAATCATACAGGCTAGACTTCTTGGGTTTTAGCCATTACGATCTCGTGGTAGATCAACTCTTGTAATCCTCATACTTATCAATATCAATCAAGAAGGACGTAGGGTATTACCTCCATCAAGAGGGCCCAAACCTGGGTAAAACTTCGTGTCCCCTGTCTCCTGCTACCATCAACCTTAGACGCAAAGTTCGGGACCCCCTACCTGAGATCTGCCAGTTTTGACACCGACATTGGTGCTTTCATTGGGAGTTCCACTGTGTTGCCATCAGAAGGTTCGATGGCTCCATCCATCATCTGCAATGATGCTTCCCTAGGGGAGGTTTTTCTCCCCGGCCAGATCTTCATATTCGGCGGCTTCGCACTGTGGGCCAACTCGCTTGGCCATCTAGAGCAGATCAACAGCTACGCCCCAGGTCACCAGATTAGTTTTGGAAACTTGGATTATGTCGCCGATATCCGGAGAGACTTGATCTTCCAAGGATTCACGACCCCAACCTCCGCTCTGGCCTTAGAGCCGGAGAACCTCGCCAGGACCAAAGACGGGATTTCTAAACCTGCCGGACTATCTGTGGCCATTGGGCCTAGTACTGGAGGGCCGGAGGAAGCAGTGTCGCCGGAAACCATCACAAAGCCGGACTCTTCCCTGGACACTGGCTCCAAACTCTCGGAGTCAACATCGTGCAAGCTCGGCCGAGGAATTCCGTTCCCACCATACTCCATGGATTCTTTTCCCCCTCGACAAACCTTGCCTTTAAAGAGGAGCTACTCCGAACTACGCCCAACCCGAACTACGGGCTGAGAGCGGGAAATTTTACGTCCCACCCACCACCCACTTTATAGCCACTGTCGAGGACTTAACAGACATGCTAGATCACGACTCCGAAAACATCAACGGAATGGACAACGATGCCGGAGAAGAGGAGGCCCAAAACCCGCCGTTTGCCGGACGCTGGACGGCCAACTCTTCGTATGACATGTACATGGTGGATACACCCAAAGAACCTAAGGGCGATGAAAAAGAAGGCCCAGTTGAGGATAGACCTCCTGAGATACAACCAAAGAGCCGACGGCGCCACTCTAAATCACGCTGCAACAAACACAGCAATACCGGCACAAGAGACAACAATACTCCGGATGATGCCGAAGACCAAGAAAACCCCGTTGAGCAAAACTCTAAACAAGACGATTGGGAGGACGAGCAAGTTATCCCTGATGAACCGGCTGCAAACAAAGACTCGGAGGATAGTAATTACCTTCCACCCTCCGAGGATGAGGTGAGCCTCGGCGACGAAGACTTTATCGTGCCTGAGGAACCTCTCAAGCAGGAGCGCTTTAAGCAATGGCTAATAGCCACTGCAAGGAGCCTGAAAAAGAAATAGCAGCAGCTTCAAGCTGATCAAGATCTACTCAATGACAGATGGACTAATGTCCTGGCAGACGAGGAATACGGCCTCGTGCACCCAACCAAAAGCTACCCGAAGCGTAAACTACTACCTCAATTCGACGACGAGGCACGCGAGCCCATACCAGCAGCACGTAATGTGGCTGACCGACTCCCACGTGGTCGGGACAAAGCGGCAACTCAAGCCGAACACCAGCCCGTCGCACTTCGCCGTAAAGGCAGAGATAAAACAGCTCGGGAATATACATATGACCTGTAGCAGGACCTGAAGAATAAAGCAGGTCCGGCCAGATCGATCTACGGATCATGGGGGCATGCCCCGACGCGCGATGACGGCTATCAAGCCGAGCATGATAACCACAATCACATCCAGGCCGAAAACCACAGACGGACTCCATTCGAACTACGTCGCGATCTAGCCCGATATAGAGGTGCCGCACACCCCCTCTGCTTCACTGATTAAGTAATGGAACATAAATTCCCGGAAGGGTTCAAACCCGTGAATATCAAATCATATGATGGAACAACGGATCCCGCGCTGTGTATTGAATACTTATGCTCCATATTCATATGGCCCGCGGTGATGATCTTCATGCCATCAAGTACCTCCCCCTAAAACTCAAGGGACTAGCCAGGCACTGGCAGAACAGCCTGCCTGGAAACTCTATTGGCAGCTGGGAAGAACTCGAAGACACCTTCCGCGACAACTTCCAAGGCACATACGTCAGACCTCCGGATGCCGATGACTTAAGTCATATAGTTCAACAGCCCGGAGAGTCAGCCAGGAAATTCTGGACCAGGGTCTTAACCAAAAAGAACCAAATCATCGACTGCCCAGATGCCGAAGCCCTAGCGGCCTTTAAGCATAGCATCCGCGACGAATGGCTCGCCCGACACCTCGGCCAAGAAAAGCCGAAGTCCATGGCGGCCCTCACGGCACTTATGACCCGCTTCTGTGCGGGCAAAGATAGTTGGCTAGCCCGTAGCAATAATAATGCAGGCGAACCTGGCACCGCCGAAACCAAGAATAGCAACGGCAAGACCCAACGCAACAGACATAAGCGTCGAAACAATGGTGACAATACTGATGACACGGTGGTCAACGCCGGATTGAGTGGCTCCAAGTCCGGTCAGCGGAAGAAGCCATATAAAAGGACTAATCAGGGCTCCTCCACCTTGGACCGCATACTCGATCGTCCATGTCAGATCCACGGCACCCCTGATAAACCAGCCAATCATACCCACCGAAGCTATTGGGTCTTTAAACAGGCCGGCAAGTTAAATGCCGAAGACAAGGAGAAGGGAACACCAAGCAAGAATGACGACGAGGAGCCCCGTCCACCGAACACAGGGGGACAAAAGAAGTTTACCCCTCAGGTCAAAACAGTGAACATGATATACGTTACCCGTATCCCCAAGAGGGAGCGCAAACATGCGCTCAGGGATGTCTATGCGATAGAGCCAGTCGCCCCAAAATTCAACCCATGGTCGTCCTGCCCGATCACCTTTGATTGCAGGGACCATCCGACCAGTACCCGTCATGGCGGTTCAGCCGCACTGGTTCTCGACCCAATAATTGATGGATTCCACCTCACCCGAGTCCTCATGGACGATGGCAGCAGCCTCAACCTGCTCTATCAGGATACAGTGCGCAAAATGGGCATTGATCCATCAAGGATCAAGCCCACCAAAACTGCCTTCAAAGGAGTTATACCAGGTGTAGAGGCCCGTTACACGGGCTCAATCACATTGGAGGTCATCTTCGAATCTCTGGACAACTTCCAAAGCGAAGAGTTAATCTTCGATATCGTCCCTTTCCGTAGTGGCTATCACGCACTGCTCGGACGAACCACGTTTGCTCGATTCAATGCGGTGCCGCACTATGCTTATCTCAAGCTCAAGATGCTGGACCACACGGAGTCATAATAGTCAATGGAAAAACAGAGCGCGCCCTCCGTACCGAGGAACACACCGCGGCCCTGGCAGCGGAAGTATAGAGCGGGCTTTTAAGGCAGAACTTTAATTCAGCGGCCAAGCTCCTGGACACTGCCAAACGAGTCCAGACTACTTCACAGCATGACAGTCCAGCTCGTCAGGAGTTAGACTAGAATTCGACCTCCGTCTCAGTCCCGACCAAGTGGCGGCATACGTACCGCGCGTACATAACTACGCACTAAAAATACCATGGGCAGAGATGGAGGCATAACCAGACTGTGGTCCACAATATGGCTCGACTTTCCCTGGACACACATAATTTTACTTTTCTTTTTATCCTTTTCAGGTTTCTTTTCCACAGGCCCCTCAGGACGGCCTGATAATCAGTCCTCTCGAAGGCCGGATATACCAAGGTGGCAAATAGCACAGACGTGTGGGGGAATCTCTAGATGTTCTTCTTCACGATCATTCTACCTATTCTTAGGATGTGTACGCATCTCCCCCTTGGTCTTGGCATGTTAAATAGCCATGTAGCTTATTGCACTATTTGTACAAATACGCTTTGACGTATTAATTAAAATTGTAATGAAAATAGTTTGTGGCCTAACTCATGTGGCACTGGCTTTTTACTTCATTTTATTTCGCTATTCTTATCGAATGCATCCATACACTTTGGTACGCTGTAATTCGCCAGGGGCTTTATTGCACTCCATACTACGGCAACAAGTCCGAACACTTTTACAGTATAGTTCGGCCCCCGAATGTAGCAAATATGCATTGGCTCCGAATCATGTCTTTGGTCAGTAGTTGGGTTGCCCGGCTCCTATGCTTACTACCTTATGTTCCGCTCTATCGGCTAGGGTAGTAAAGGGAGAACTATTGTGATTGTGTCCTGGTTTATCGGATGAGCACCTCAGTAGAGAAAGTCGAAAACTGACTTTCATGATGCGGCGTGAGCCGTCAGCTCTTCGAAGGTTAAAAATCTTTTGCGATTTTTTCCGCATTATGCGATGAATCGGTCTTCATCCGATCAGGTGTTTACAGCACCCTAGTCCGGATTAAATGCCAACTAGGGGTTGCGCCTACATTTTATTGTCAAACTCCTATGGCTAAGTGAGGGTGATAAAGCCACATAGTCCGATTGCCTGGTTCATTGCGCTAAAGACCTCCTTTAAGGACCAAATTCTTGGATAAAGAGTGTTTAGATTCCATCCCAAACACCCCCATACTATCTACGTGGGGGCTGAAGCCGGCGACTGGCCAACTCTCAGATTCAATAAAAACGGCCGCACGGGAGGAAAAAAATTAAATAACAAATAAGCATTATATTACATAACGGCTTTGTTTCATCATACAAGACAAGATAACATGAATGTATTCATTCGAAGATAATGTCTTTTGAACACTGGCCCTCTACAATGCGGGACCCCTTGAGTACATCATCAAAATATCGTACCGGCATGCGGTGCTCCTTGCCAATGGACGGTCCCCCAGTCGCGAGCTTGACGGCGTCCATCTTCGCCCACTGTACCTTGACATGGCCGAAGCGCATTCGCGCACCCTTGATGCAGACTGGCCGCTTGATGACGTCAAGCCGGGGGCAGGCATTGACCAGCCACTTCACGAGCCCGAAGTAGCTGTTGCGTATGACTTCGGCAGGCCATAGACGGATTATTAAATCCTTCATGGCTAGGTCAGCCACCCTATGCAGTTCGACCAGCAGTTTTAGCTGATCGCTAAAGGGCACCGGATGTTCTGGTGCAAGGTATTGCAACCAGAGCAGTTTCTCCGTGGAGCTCCCCTCTTCGGCTCGGAAGAACTCCGTAACGTCGGCAACATTGCGCGGTAAATCCGCAAACTCCCTTGGAGAACTCCAAATCCGGGTCAGTAAGAGAAATCTTTTCTTCACATACTTGCTCTGCATAATAAAGGCCTTACCCGCTGCGATTTTTCTGGCCTCCTGGATTTCCTGGAGGGCGCCCTAGGCTTCAATCCGGGCATCGTGTGCACTTTGGCGAGCCTTAGAGATTTCGGTCTCTTGACACCCAATATTGCGCTCCAAGGATTCGCATTTCTTCATGGTGTCCTGGAGCTCCCGCTGGACCTCACCAACTCTGGCCTCGTGTTTTTCAAGGGCGGATTGCTCCTCTGCTGCTTTCTTTTTGGCCTTGGCCAGTGCCTTCTTGAGGACCTCCACCTCGGTCGTCGCTCCTAGCAAATATCATGGCATTACGGTCAGCAAAAATCATTCATCCTTTCCGGATATACAAAAGGTCATTGCATACCTTGCTTGTCTTCTAGCTACTTTTTTACACGGTCGAGTTCTTCCTCGGCCCGCTCCAGACTCTGCTTTAATCCGGAGACCTCGGCAGCATGAGAGGTCACAGCTAGCAACGACATTTGCTTATTCACATAAGACATATTTGGTTAGTCTCCTGCGAAAATTACTTGAACCTTTGTCTGGCTTTTCTTTCCGAACACCAGACAGAGTCTCAGAGGCTACTGTCTATACTATGACATTCTTTTTATACAATTTTGACGCTTACCTCAAAGCCTATTAGGAGGCTGGTGCAGGCTTCCTTCACTCCGCTATTAATGGATTGAACCGTCTGAATCATCGTACCCATAAGGATACGGTGTTCCTCAACAGTGCTTCCAATAGATTATCCAGTGCCTCTGGATGGACAGAGGTCACCAGTGGAATTGGTGCACCTCCTTCTTTCGAAGGAGGCTGCTTGCCGGATTCCGGAGCCGTATAGGTCTCCGGGATCGTATTCGGCTGGGGGCCAAATTGGATATGGCCCCCATCGCCAGTCTCCATGGGGATCTGCTCCCCCATGTGTCCGGCGGCCGAGGTATCATCCTCTGGCACCACCGTGACGGCCTCCTGTGCCTCCCCCTGAGCCGGGAGGGTCCTTTGGGACAGCACTTCAGTGCCCTCCATAGTCTTGGAAGAGGAGGCCGCTGCAAGGGACCCGCTATCCAGCACCTTCGGATCTAGCGAGTTTCCCGAACATGAGGATCGCTCGAGGTCAGAACAAGCCGGACTGCAAGTGCATGATTTAACATGTTAAAATTATGAAGTAAAAGAAGCTGGATATTTGTGTGCGTCTTTGAGTACTTACGATTCGGCCAGGGGCTTATCCCTGGGGCGCCACTCGGAGCTGTTGTCAATGTCCCACGCGGGGTTGTCCGCGGTGGAGGCCTTCCCCTCTTTGGACGCCTCCGCCTCCAAATGCGTGGAGGCCGTGATAACCCACAAGTATAGGGGATCAATTGTAGCCTCTTTCAATAAGTAAGAGTGTCGAACCCAACGAGGAGCTAAAGGTAGAACAAATATTTCCTCAAGTTCTATCGACCACCGATACAACTCTACGCACGCTTAACGTTTGCTTTACCTAGAACAAGTATAAAATTAGAAGTACTTTGTAGGTGTTGTAGGCTAGGTTCGCAAGATAATAAAGAGCATGTAAATAAAAGCTAGGGGCTGTTTAGATAAAGGCAAGACTAAATTAGTTTTAGTCGAGAGCTTTTTATCACAAAAAAGTTATTTGTCCCCAGGAAATTGATAACTAGACTGGCAATCATTATTGCAATTTTATTTGAGGGAGAGGCATAAGCTAACATAATTTCTCTTCTTGGATCATATGCACTTATGATAGGAAGTCTAGCAAGCATTCGCAACTACAAAAGATCATTAAGTTAAAACCCAACCATAGCATTATAAGGCATCAAGTCCTCTTTACTCCCATATGCAAACAACCTACTTACTCAGGTATGTGCTTCTGTCACTCACGCCACCCACCATAAGCAAATCATGAACACATTGCAAACTCTATAGTGGGGATCCCACACGCTTGCGCGACACGAAGAGCACCATAGGATAACACCAATAATAGAACATGCAACTCAAGCCAATCACGATCATCAATTAACCCATAGGACAAAACGGATCTACTCAAACATCATAGGATAGCCGTACATAATTGGGAAATAATATATAGCGTTGAGCACCATGTTTAAGTAGATATTACAGCGGGTAAAAGAGGGGTTACACCGCTACATAGAGGGGGGAAGAGTTGGTGATGACGGTGGTGAAGTTGTTGGTGTAGATCGTTGTCGCGATGATGGCCCCGACGGCGCTCTGGCGTCACCGGGAGAGAGGGGGAGAGATCCCCACTTCTTCTTCTTCTTCTTCTTCTTCTTCTTCTTCTTCTTCTTCTTCTTCTTCTTCTTCTTCTTCATCTTCTTCTTCTTCCTTGACCTTCCCGTGGATGGGAGAAGGGTTTCCCCTCTGGTCCATGGCCTCCATGACGGCAGAGGGGCGAGAGCCCCTCCGAGATTGGAACTGTCTCTCTATCTCTCTCTGTTTTTGCGTTCCTAGATTCTGCCCTTTCACCGTTTCTTATATTCCCGTAGATCCATAACTCCGATTGGGCTAAAATTTGGACACGATTTTTATCCGGATATTAGCTTTCTTGCAGCGAAAGAAGGGCACCAACCACCTTACAGGGTGGCCATGAGGGCCCAGGGTGCACCTGACCCCCTGGGGCGCGCCCCCTGCCTCGTGGCCCCCTCAAGCATTGTCTCACATTGATTCTTCTTCCCAAAAATCACATTCCCAAAAAAACTCCGTCAGTTTTTATCCCGTTTGGACTCCGTTTGGTATGGATTTTCTGTGAAACAAAAAACATGCAACAATCAGGAACTGGCACTGGGCACTGGATCAATATGTTTGTCCCAAAATAGTATAAAAAGTTGCCAAAACTATATGAAAGTTGTAAAATATTGGATGGAACAATCAAAAATTATAGATACGGCGGAGACGTATCAGCATCCTCAAGCTTAATTCCTGCTCGTCCTCGACTAGGTAAATGATAAAAAGAAATTTTTTTATGTGGAATGCTACCTAGCATAATCTTGATCATGTAATCTAATCATGGCATGAATATTAAGACACAAGTGATTCAAAGCAAAAGTATATCATTTGACATTAAGACAACAATACTTCAAGCATACTAATAAAGCAATCATGTCTTTCCAAAATAGCATGGCCAAAGAAAGTTATCCCTACAAAATCATATGGTCTGGTTATGCTCCATCTTCACCACACAAAATATTCAAATCATGCACAACCCCCATGACAAGCCAAGCAATTGTTTCATACTTTTGATGTTCTCAAACCTTTTCAAGTTTCACGCAATACATGAGGATGAGCCATGGATATAGCACTATAGGGGGAATAGAATATGATGATGGAGGTTATGTGTAGAAGACAAAAAGGAAGAAAGTCTCACATCGACGCGGCTAATCAACGGGCTATGGAGATGCCCATCAATTGATGTCAATGCGAGGAGTAGGGATTGCCATGCAAGGGATGCACTAGAGCTATAAGTGTATGAAAGCACAAACTGAAAACTAAGTGGTGTGCATCCAACTTGCTTTCTCATGAAGACCTTAGGCATTTGAGGAAGCCCATCATCGAAATATACAAGCCAAGTTCTATAATGAAAATTGCCACTAGTATATGAAAGTGATAACTCAAGAGACTCTCTATATGAAGAACATGGTGCTACTCTGAAGCACAAGTGTGGTAAAAGGATAGTAACATTGTCCCTTCTCTCTTTTCTCTCATTTTTTTTTCTTTTATTTTGTTTTTGGCGGGCTTCTTTGGCCTCTCTTTTTTATTTGGGCTTCTTTGGCCTCTTTTATTTTGATAACCTCACATGGGACAATGTTCTAATAATGATGATCATCACACTTTTATTTACTTACAACTCAATATTACAACTCGATAATAGAACAAAGATATGACTCTATATGAATACCTCCGGCGGTGTACCGGGATGTGCAATGATCTAGCATAGCAAAGATATCAAAAAAATGGAAAAGCCATGAAAATATAATGCTAGCTATCTTACGATCATGCAAAGCAATATGACAATGAATGCTCAAGTCATGTATATGATGATGATGTAAGTTGCATGGCAATATATCTCGAAATGGCTATCGAAATCCCATGATAGGTAGGTATGGTGGCTGTTTTGAGGAAGATATAAGGAGGCTTATGTGTGATAGAGTGTATCATATCACGGGGTTTGGATGCACCGGCGAAGTTTGCACCAACTCTTAAGGTGAGAAAGGGCAACGCACGGTACCGAAGAGGCTAGCAATGATGGAAGGGCGAGAGTGCGTATAATCCATGGAATCAACATTAGTCATAAAGAACTCACATACTTATTGCAAATGTCTATTAGCTATCGAAACAAAGTACTAGGCGCATGCTCCTAGGGGGATAGATTGGTAAGAAAAGACCACCGCTCATCCCCTACCGCCACTCATAAGGAAGACAATCAATAAATAAATCATGCTCCGACTTCATCACATAACGGTTCACCATACGTGCATGCTATGGGAATCACAAACTTCAACAAAAGTATTTCTACAATCCACAACTACCCACTAGCATGACTCTAATATCACCATCTTTGTATCGCAAAACTATTGCAAGGAATCAAACATATCATATTCAGTGATCTACAAGTTTTATGTAGGATTTTATGACTAACCATGTGAATGACCAATTCCTATCAACTCTCTGAATAGATATAAGTGAAGCAAGAGAGTTTAATTATTTCTAAAAAAGATATGCACACTCTCTAACAAATATAAGTGAAGCAAAAGAGCATTCTACAAATGGCGGTTTCTATATGAAGAGAAACAGGCAATCCAAACTTCAAATGATATAAGTGAAGCACATGAAGCATTCTATAAAGCCATACTCAAAAGATATAAGTGAAGTGCAAAGAGAATTCTATAAATCAATCATGGACTATCTCATACCAGCAAGGTGCATAAAAGAAAAGTGAAAACTAAATGCAAAAGACGCTCCAAGATTTACACATTTACACATATCGCATGAACGAAACGAATCCGAAAACATACCGATACTTGTTGAAGAAAGATGGGATGCCTTCCGGGGCATCCCCAAGCTTAGACACTTGAGTCTCCTTGAATATTTACTTGGGTTGCCTTGGGAATCCCCAATCTTGAGCTCTTGCCTCTCCTCCTTCTACTCACAAAGAGACCTCCTCGATCTTCGAACACTTCATCCACACAAAACTCAATAGAAAACTTGGTAAGATCCGTTAGTATAATAAAGCAAATCACTACTCAAAGTAATGTTGCAAACCAATTCATATTTTGTTTTTGCATTGTAGCTACTGTAATATAACTTTTCCATGGCTTAATCCACTGATAGAAATTGATAGTTTCATCAAAACAAGCAAATTATTCATCAAAAACAGGATATGTCTTAAACAGGATATTCTGTAGTAATCTGAACATTCACCATACTTCTGGTACTCCAAAAATTCTGAAGAAAATAGGAAAAATAAAAAATTTGTATCTAAAGATAGTGCAAAAAGGTTTAGATCCGGTTGACATCCCAATAAAAAATGTAAAATTGCGCACTACAGCCAAAGTTTCTGTCTTGCACCGCACAAACCAATAAGCAATGTAAACATCCTAAAGGCGAATCTTTGCACATTATTTTTATTTTTAAACTTTATAAAAGCACACAAAAGAAATAAATGACTCTCTAAAACTTCCGGGTTGTCTCCCTAGCAGCGCTTTCTTTAAAGCCATTAAGCTTGGCATATAGTGCTCAAGTAATGGATCCACCTGGATCCCAAGCTATATCAAAGCCAATTTTAATTAACTATGTTTTTTGATTTAGTAGTGAGCACAAAGAAACATATATCAAGAAATGACGAAGTGTAACTCTCTTCCTATGCATCGGCATGTCATAAAAGAACAATTCATGCACACATAGTAAAGGCCAATGCATAGTATAAACAGTTTCTTGCAATTTTATCGTGTTGGAAACATGGAGAGGCGAAGATGTAATTCCTCTCTCATAATAATTGCAAGTAGGAGCAGAAAGCACATGCATATTATATCTATCAAAATCATCATGTGTAGTAGTGAAACACAACACATTAATATAATCCTTAATAAGGGCAAACTTCTCCGATATAGTGTAGTCAGGAGAATTCAAAATGATAATAGGACTGTCATGCGTGGGTGCAATAGCAACAATTTCATGTTTAACATAAGGAACTATAGCAAGTTCATCTCAACAAGCATAATTCATACTGGCATCTTGGCCACAAGCATAGCAAGCATCATCAAAAAGGGATATTGCAAAAGAATCAACAAGATCATAACAATCATCATAGCAATCATCCTTTGGTAAGCACGAAGGGAAATTAAACATTGTATGAGTTGAAGAGTTACTACCATTAGAAGGTGGGAACGGGTGATCAATCCGCTCTTCCTCCTTTTGTTCTTCGCTCTCCTCCTCATCTTTTTCATCCAATGAGCTCACAATGTAGTTGGGCTTTCAGCCCGAGCACATAGGGATCAAAGATGATCCAAGTAAAAAGCTTCAGGAGTGTGATAGATTTTGAGTGGTTCTTCAACCATTGGTGTAGTAGGTACAACTGATTTTTTTTGGTATTTTGTGTTTCCTACCCATAACTAAAGATAGAAAACAAGAGCACAAAATAAAAACTACTTAGTGATAAAGCAAACAAGCACACACGAGAATATTCACCCCACGCTATAACTCCCCGGCAACAGCGCCAGAAAAAGGTCTTGATAAGCCACAAGTATAGGGGATCAATTGTAGCCACTTTTGATAAGTAAGAGTGTCGAACCCAACGAGGAGCTAAAGGTAAAACAAATATCCCCTCAAGTTCTATCGACCCCCGATACAACTCTACGCACGCTTAACGTTCGCTTCACCGACAACAAGTATAAAACTATAAGTACTTTGTAGGTGTTGTAGGCTAGGTTTTCAAGATAATAAAGAGCATGTAAATAAAAGCTAGGGGCTGTTCAGATAAAGACACAACTAAATTAGTTTTAGTAGAGAGCTTTTTGTCACGAGCAAGTTATTTGTCCCTGGGGCAATCGATAACTAGACCGGTAATGATTATTGCAATTTTATTTGAGGGAGAGGCATAAGCTAACATACTTTATCTTCTTAGATCATATGCACTTATGATTGGAACTCTAGCAAGCATCTGCAACCACTAAAGATCATTAAGGTAAAACCCAACCATAACATTATAAGGCATCAAGTCCTCTTTACTCCCATACGCAAACAACCTACTTACTCGGGTATGTGCTTCTGTCACTCACGCCACCCACCATAAGCAAATCATGAACATATTACAAACCCTACAGTGGGGATCCCACACGCTTGCGCGACATGGAGAGCACCATAGGACAACCCCAATAATAAAACATGCAACTCAAACCAATCACGATCATCAATTAACCCATAGGACAAAACGGATCTACTCAAACATCATAGCATAGCCGTACATCATTGGGAAATAATATATAGCATTGACCACCATATTTAAGTAGAGATTACAATAGGTAAAAGATGGGTTACACCGCTGCATAGAGGGGGAAGAGTTGGTAATGGCGGTGGTGAAGTTGTTGGTGTAAATCGTTGTCACGATGATGGCCCCGGCAGCGTTCCGGCACCACCGGGAGAGAGGGGAAGAGAGCCCCCCCCCCCCCTTCTTCTTATTATTCCTTGACCCTCCCATAGATGGGATAAGGGTTTCCCCTCTGGTCCATGGCCTCCATGGCGGCGGAGGGGCGAGAGCCCCTCCGAGATTGGGTCTGTCTCTCTGTCTCTCTATTTCTGCGTTTCCTGATTCTGCCCTTTCACCATTTATTATATTCCCGAATATCCGTAACTTCGATCGGGATGAAATTTGGACACGATTTTATCCGGATATTAGCTTTCTTGCGGAGAAAGAAGGGCACCAACTGCCTTACGGAGTGGCCACGAGGTCCTAGGGCGCACCCCCCTGCCTCGTGGCCCCCTCGGGCATCATCTCGCGTTGATTCTTATTCCCAAAAAGCACATATATTCCAAAAAAATCTCCGTCAGTTTTTATCCCATTTGGACTCCGTTTGATATGGATTTTCTACGAAACAAAAAACATGCAACAAATAGCAACTGGCACTAGGCACTGGATCAATATGTTAGTGCCAAATATAGTATAAAAAGTTGCCAAAAGTATATGAAAGTTGTAGAATATTGGCATAGAACAATCAAAAATTATAGATATGACGGAGACATATCAGCATCCCCAAGCTTAATTCATGCTCGTCCTCGAGTAGGTAAATGATAAAAAAGATAATTTTTAATGTGGAATGCTAACTAGCGTAATCTTGATCATGTAATCTAATCATGGCATGAATATTAAGACACGGGTGATTCAAAGAAATAGTCTATCATTTGACATTAAGACAACAATACTTCAAGCATACTAATAAAGAAATCATGTCTTTCCAAAAAAACATGGCCAAAGAAAGTTATCCCTACAAAATCATATGGTCTGGCTATGCTCCATCTTCACCACACAAAATATTCAAGTCATGCACAGCCCCGATGACAAGCCAAGCAATTGTTTCATACTTTTGATGTTCTCAAACCTTTTCAAATTTCACGCACTACATGAGCGTGAGCCATGGATATAGCACTATAGGTGGAATAGAATATGATGATGGAGGTTGTGTGGAGAAGACAAAAAGGAAGAAAGTCTCACATCGACGCGGCTAATCAACGGGCTATGGAGATGCCCATCAATTGATGTCAATGCGAGGAGTAGGGATTGCCATGCAACGGATGCACTAGAGCTGTAAGTGTATGAAAACTCAAACTGAAAACTATGTGGGTGTGCATCCAACTTGCTTGCTCATGAAGAACTCGGGCATTTCTGGAAGCCCATCATCGGTATATACAAGCCAAGTTCTATAAGTGAAGCAAAAGAGCATTCTACAAATGGCGGTTTCTATGTGAAGAGAAACAGGCAATCCAAACTTCAAATGATATAAGTGAAGCACATGAAGCATTCTATAAAGCCATACTCAAAATATATAAGTGAAGTGCAAAGAGAATTCTATAAATCAATCATGGACTATCTCATACCAGCAAGGTGCATAAAAGAAAAGTGAAAACTAAATGCAAAAGACGCTCCAAGATTTACACATTTACACATATCGCATAAACGAAACGAATCCGAAAACATATCGATACTTGTTGAAGAAAGATGGGATGCCTTCCGGGGCATCCCAAAGCTTAGACGCTTGGGTCTCCTTGAATATTTACTTGGGGTGCCTTGGGCATCCCCAAGCTTGAGCTCTTGCCTCTCCTCCTTCTACTCACATCGAGACCTCCTCGATCTTTGAACACTTCATCCACACAAAACTCAACAAAAAACTCGGTAAGATCCGTTAGTATAATAAAGCAAATCAGTACTCTAAGTACTGTTGAAAACCAATTCATATTTTCTTTTTGCATTGTAGCTACTGTAATATAACTTTTCCATGGATTAATCCACTGATAGAAATTGATAGTTTCATCAAAACAAGCAAACTATGCATCAAAAACAGAATCTGTGTTAAACAGGACATTCTGTAGTAATCTGAACATTCACGATACTTCTGGTGCTCTAAAAATTCTCAAAAAATAGGAAAAAAAAATAATTTGTATATAAAGATATTGCAAAAAGTTTCATATCCGTTTGACGTTCCAGTAAAAAAATGTAAAATCACGCACTACAGCCAAAGTTTCTGTCTTGCACCGCACTCAACAAGCAATGTAAACATCCTAAAGGCGAATCTTCGCACATTATTTTTATTTTTAAACTTTCTACAAGAACACTACAGAAATAAATGACTCTCTAAAACTTCTGGGTTGTCTCCCTGGCAGGGCTTTCTTTAAAGCCATTAAGCTAGGCATATAGTGCTCAAGTAATGGATCCACCTGGATCCCAAGGTATATCAAAGCCAATTTTAATTAACAATGATTTTTTATTTAGTAGTGAGCACAAAGCAACATATATCAAGCAACGACGAAGTCCAACTCTCTTCCTATGCATCGGCATGTCATAAAAGAACAATTCATGCACACATAGTAAAGGCCAATGGATAGTATAAACAGTTTCTTGCAATTCTATCATGTTGGAAACATGGAGAGGCGAAGATATAGTTCCTCTCTCATAATAATTGCAAGTAGAAGCAGAAAGCACATGCATATTATATCTATCAAAACCATCATGTGTAGTAGTGAAACGCAACCCATCAATATAATTCTTAATAAGGGCAAACTTCTCCGATATAGTGTAGTCGTGAGAATTCAAAAGGATAATAGGACTATCATGTGTGGGTGCAATAGCAACTATTTCATATTTAACATAAGGAACTATAGCAAGTTCATATCTATAAACATAATTCATATTGGCATCTTGGTCACAAGCATAGCAAGCATCATTAAAAAGGGATATTTCAGAAGAATCAACGGGATCATAACAATCATCATAGCAATCATGCTTCGGAAAGCACGAAGGGAAATTAAACAATGTATGAGTTGAAGAGTTACTCTCATTAGAAGGTGGGAACGGGTGATCAATCCGCTCTTCCTCCTTTTGTTCTTCGCTCTCCTCCTTGTCTTTTTCATCCAATGAGCTCACAATGTAATTAATTAATTTCTTCTTCCATAGACTCCTGCAAAATATTAGTCTCTTCTTGGATAGCAGAGAAGTCCTCAATATATGGTTTAATATAAGCATTAGAAGCATAATTATCATAGCAATATTCAAGTATGGCCAGATTTTCAGATTTGTAGAGAGTAGTATCACACTCTTCAATAAAAGAAGCAATTTCACAAGTACCCCTAAAAGCAACAAATTCTTCAATTTGTTGAACATCATAGTAATTATAAACACCCTTAGTATACAAAGATACGAGTCCATTATCACTAAACCCACATTGCTATGGAAGGTGTTTCTTAGGGTCTTTAGAACAACAAGTACAATCATATATTTCACATAAATTCCAAGCATAGCATTGCAAACGATGAATTTGATTCAGTAAAAGTTTCCCTTTTTCAGATATGCGGTGTCGCACATAACAAGGATGCTCATCTAAAGATTTGCCCTCAACTAAGCTAGTTGGGGTTTCAGCCCGAGCACATAGGGATCAAAGATGATCCAAGTAAAAAAGCTTCAGGAGTGTGATAGATTTTGAGTGGTTCTTCAACCATTGGTGTAGTAGGTACAACTAATTTTTTTGGTATTTTGTGTTTCCTACCCATAACTAAAGATAGAAAACAAGAGCACAAAATAAAAACTACTTAGTGATAAAGCAAACAAGCACACACGAGAATATTCACCCCACGCTATAACTCCCCGGCAACGGCGCCAGAAAAAGGTCTTCATAACCCACAAGTGTAGGGGATCAATTGTAGCCATTTTTGATAAGTAAGAGTGTCGAACCCAACGAGGAGCTAAAGGTAGAACAAGTATTCCCTCAAGTTCTATCGACCACCGATACAACTCTACGCACGCTTAACGTTCACTTTACCAAGAACAAGTATAAAACTAGAAGTACTTTGTAGGTATTGTAGGCTAGGTTTGCAAGATAATAAAGAGCGTGTAAATAAAAGCTAGGGCTGTTTAGATAAAGACAAAACTAAATTAGTTTCAGTAGAGAGCTTTTTGTCACGAGAAAGTTATTTGTCCCTAGGCAATCGATAACTAGACCTGTAATCATTATTGCAATTTTATTTGAGGGAGAGGCATAAACTAACATACATATCTTCTTGGATCATATGCACTTATGATTGAAACTCTAGCAAGCATCAGCAACTACTAAAGATCTTTAAGATAAAACCCAACCATAGCATTATAAGGCATCAAGTCCTCTTTACTCCCATACGCAAACAACCTACTTACTCGGGTCTGTGCTTCTGTCACTCACGCCACCCACCATAAGAAAATCATGAACATATTGCAAACCCTACAGTGGGGATCCCTCATGCTTGCGCGACACGGAGAGCACCATAGGACAGCACCAATAATAAAACATGCAACTCAAACCAATCACGATCATCAATTAACGCATAGGACAAAACGGATCTACTCAAACATCATAGGATAGTCGTACGTCATTGGAAATAATATATAGCGTTGAGCACCATGTTTAAGTAGAGATTATAGCGGGTAAAAGAGGGGTTACACCACTGCATAGAGGGGGGAAGAGTTGGTGATGACGGTGATGTAGTTGTTGGTGTAGTTCGTTGTCGCGATGATGGCCCTGGCGGTGTTCCGACGCCACCGGGAGAGAGGGGGAGAGAGCCCCCCTTCTTCTTCTTCTTATTCCTTGACCTTCCCCCTAGATGGGAGAAGGGTTTCCCCTATGGTCCACGGCCTCCATGGCAGCAGAGGGGTGAGAGCCCCTCTAAGATTGGATTTGTCTCTCTGTCTCTCTTTGTTTCTGCGTTCCCAGATTCTGCGCTTTCACCGTTTCTCATATTCCCGGTTGATCCGTAACTCCGATTGGGCTGAAATTTGGACACGATTTTTATCCGGATATTAGCTTTCTTGCGGCGAAAGAAGGGCACCAAGCGCCTTACGGGGTAGCCACGAGGGCCGAGGGCGCGTCTAACCCCCTGGGGCACGCCCTCCTGCCTCGTGGCCCCCTCGGGTATCGTCTCGCGTTGATTCTTCTTCCCAAAAATCACATATATTCTAAAAAAATCTCCATCAATTTTTATCCCGTTTGGACTTCGTTTGATATGGATTTTCTGCGAAACAAAAACATGCAACAAACAGGAACTAGCACTGGGCACTGGATCAATATGTTATTCCCAAAAATAGTATAAAAAGTTGCCAAAAGTATATGAAAGTTGTAGAATATTGGCATGGAACAATCAAAAATTATAGATACGACGGAGACGTATCTGCATCCCCAAGCTTAATTCATGTTCGTCCTTGAGTAGGTAAATGATAAAAAAGATAATTTTTGATGTGGAATGCTACCTAGCATAATCTTGATCATGTAATCTAATCATGGCATGAATATTAAGACACGAGTGATTCAAAGCAATAGTCTATCATTTGACATTAAGACAACAATACTTCAAGCATACTAATAAAGCAATCGTGTATTTTCAAAATAACATGGGCAAAGAAAGTTATCCCTATAAAATCATATGATCTGGATATGCTCCATCTTCACCACACAAAATATTCAAATCATGCATAACCCCGATGACAAGCCAAGCAATTGTTTCATACTTTTGATGTTCTCAAACCTTTTCAACTTTCACGCAATACATGAGCGTGAGCCATGGATATAGCACCATAGGTGGAATAGAATATGATGATGGAGGTTGTGTGGAGAAGACAAAAAGGAATAAAGTCTCACATCGACGCAGCTAATCAACGAGCTATGGTGATGCCCACCAATTCATGTCAATGTGTCGGTGTACTAAAGTAGGGGTACCTTAGTATCCCGAACTTGTGCACGGGCAGTCGCAGCGTCCCGCGGCAAGGCTTGCCGAGCGACTGCCAAGATCCTCCGTGGTTCTTTTGGAGCCATTCAAGAACAAAGTATCCAAACCAAGGAGACAAGGCCCCGGCAAGAGGAGCTTGCCGGGAAGGAGACAAAACCCCGGCGAGAGGAGCTTGCCAGGGAGGCCAACCAAGGCATCTCAGAGAACTTGCCGCAATGCACCATGTGTCCCAGCAAGACCCAGTGAGCGATAAGCCCCTGGACACGACAAGATAATAACCACGGCAAGGCGCTTGCCGCGGCAAGCTTCCATCTTGTACTTGCGCTCCAGCACATCCACCAACCTGCCGCTCTGGGACCCTTCCAGGCGTATGTGGCGGAAGGCTGTGCAGCCAGAGGTACACGGTGGCGAGCGGCGCTGACAAGATAGCCGTCGTGGCAAGCAGTGGCGTCCCTGGCGGTCCCTTTCTGCACCGTCTAGGCGACACAGACAGGCATTTAATGCCTTTGTCCCCTGCCGTCAGGGTTAGGTATGATAACACTGTTGTAGGTGGCGGTGCCAACCGCAGTGCTTTTTCCATTTTTGCCCTTCTCTACGTTGCCACCTGTCAGTGACCCCTTAGACATATAAAAGGAGGCCCATGTGCAACGTAGGGGGGGTCGGACGATCATTCTCACGCTCGGTCTCGCTAGCCCTTTGAGTGTACTGTAGCATTCATCGCTCCCGAGCAAGAACACAATACAAACCACAAGCAGGAGTAGGGTTTTACGCATCCGTGCGGCCCGAACCTGGGTAAACTGATCATGTGCTCGTGCGTTTCGCCTCGATCTGCTCTTCGTGCTCTCTCCGCCCCCCTGCCGAACCAAAAGGGGCCTCGCTCCGCCGTGGTCCCATAGGTGTCCGAGGGATCAGTCACCCCCGACACAATGCGAGGAGTAGGGATTGCCATGCAACGGATGCACTAGAGCTATAAGTGTATGAAAGCTCAAATTGAGAACTAAGTGGGTGTGCATCCAACTTGCTTGCTCATGAAGACTTCGGGCATTTGAGGAAGCCCATCATCGGAATATACTAGCCAATTTCTATAATGAAAATTCCCACTAGTATATGAAAGTGATAACTCAGGAGACTCTCTATATGAAGAACATGATGCTACTCTGAAGCACAAGTGTGGTAAAAGGATAGTAACATTGTCCCTTCTCTCTTTTCTCTCATTTTTTAATTTTTCTTTTTTCTCTTTTTTGTTTTTTTGTTTTTGGTGGGCTTCTTTGGCCTCTCTTTTTTATTTGGGCTTCTTTGGCCTCTTTTATTTTGATAACCTCACATGGGACAATGTTTTAATAATAATGATCATCACACTTTTATTTACTTACAACTCAATATTACAACTCAATACTAGAACAAAGATATGACTCTATATGAATGCCTCCGGCAGTGTACCGGGATGTGAAATCATCTAGCATAGCAAAGATATCAAAAAATGGACAAGCCATGAAAATATCATGCTAGCTATCTTACAATCATGCAAAGCAATATGACAATGAATGCTCAAGTCATGTATATGATGATGATGGAACTTGCATGGCAATATATCTCGGAATGGCTATGGAAATGCCATGATATGTAGGTATGGTGGCTGTTTTGAGGAAGATATAAGGAGGATTATGTGTGATAGAGTGTATCATATCATGGGGTTTGGATGCACCGGTGAAGTTTGCACCAACTCTCAAGGTGAGAAAGGGCAATGCACAGTGCCGAAGAGGCTAGCAATGATGGAAGGGTGAGAGTGTGTATAATCCATGGAATCAACATTAGTCATAAAGAACTCACATACTTATTTCAAAGTCTATTAGCTATCGAAACAAACACGCATGCTCCTAGGGGGATAGATTGGTAGGAAAAGACCATCGCTCATCCCCAACCGCCACTCCTAAGGAAGACAATCAATAAATAAATCATGCTCTGACTTCATCACATAACGGTTCACCATACGTAGATGCTACGGGAATCACAAACTTCAACACAATTATTTCTACAAACCACAACTACCCACTAGCATGACTCTAATATCACCATCTTTGTATCGCAAAAATATTGCAAGGAATCAAACATATCATATTCAGTGATCTACAAGTTTTATGTAGGATTTTATGACAAACCATGTGAATGACCAATTCCTGTCAACTCTCTAAATAGATATAAGTGAAGCAAGAGAGTTTAATTTTTTCTACAAAAGATATGCCCACGCTCTAACAATTATAAGTGAAGCAAAAGTGCATTCTACAAATGGCGGTTTTCCATGTGAAGAGAAACAGGCAATCCAAACTTCAAATGATATAAGTGAAGCACATGAAGCATTCTATAAAGCCATACTCAAAAGATATAAGTGAAGTGCAAAGAGAATTCTATAAATCAACAATGGACTATGTCATACAAGCATGGTGCATAAAAGAAAAGTGAAAACTAAATGCAAAAGACGCTCCAAGATTTGCACATATCGCATAAACGAAACGAATCCGAAATCATACCGATACTTGTTGAAGAAAGACGGGATGACTTCCGGGGCATCCCCAAGCTTAGACGTTTGAGTCTCCTTGAATATTTACTTGGGTGCCTTGTGCATCCCCAAGCTTGAGCTCTTTCCTGTCCTCCTTCTACTCACATCGAGACCTCCTTGATCTTCGAACACTTCGTCCACACAAAACTCAACAGAAAACTCGGTAAGACCCGTTAGTATAATAAAGCAAATCACTACTCTAAGTACTGTTAAAAACCAATTCATATTTTGTTTTTGCATTGTAGATACTGTAATATAACTTTTCCATGGCTTAATCCACTGATAGAAATAGATAGTTTCATAAAAACAAGCAAACTATGCATCAAAAACAGAATCTGTCTTAAATAGGACATTCTCTACTAATATGAACATTCACCATACTTCTGGTACTCCAAAAATTCTCAAACATATAAGAAAAAAAATTATAGAAACACAGTGCAGAAAGTTTCAGATCCGTTTGACGTTCCAGTAAAAAATGTAAAATCGCGCACTACAGCCAAAGTTTCTATCTTGCACCGCACAAACAAACAAGCAATGTAAACATCCTAAAGGCGAATCTTGGCACATTATTTTTATTTTTCAACTTTATAAAAGCACACAACAGAAATAAATGACTCTCTAAAACTTCTGGGTTGTCTCCCTAGCAACGCTTTCTTTAAGGCCATTAAGCTAGGCATATAGTGCTCAAGTAATGGATCCACCCGGATCCCTAGTAAAATCAAAGCCAATTTTAATTAACTATGTTTTTTGATTTAGTAGTGAGCACAAAGAAACATATATCAAGAAATGACGAAGTGTAACTCTCTTCCTATGCATCGGCATGTCATAAAAGAACAATTCATGCACACATAGTAAAGGCCAATGCATAGTATAAACAGTTTCTTGCAATTTTATCGTGTTGGAAACATGGAGAGGCAAAGATGTAGTTACTCTCTCATAATAATTGCAAGTAGGAGCAACGAGCACATGCATATTATATCTATCAAAATCATCATGTGTAGTAATGACACGGAACCCATCAATATAATCCTTTAAGTGCAAACTTCTCCGATATAGTGTAGTTGGGAGAATTCAAAAAAGATAATAGGACTATCATGCATGGGTGCAATAGCAACAATTTCATGTTTAACATAAGGAACTATATCAAGTTCATCTCCATAAGCATAATTCATATTGGGATCTTGGCCACAAGCATAGCAAGCATCATCAAAAAGGGATATTTCAAAAAATCAATGGGATCGTAACAATCATCATAGCAATCATCCTTCGGTAAGCATGAAGGGAAATTAAACAATGTATGAGTTGAAGAGTTACTCTCATTAGAAGGTGGGAACGGGTGATCAATCCGCTCTTCCTCATTTTGTTCTTCGCTCTCCTCCTCATCTTTTTCATCCAAAGAGCTCACAATGTAATAAATTTCTTCTTCCATAGACTCCTGCAAATTATCAGTCTCTTCTTGGACAACGGAGGAGTCCTCAATATATGGTTTAATATAAGGATTAGAAGCATAATTACCATAGCAATATTGAAGTATGGCCAAATTTTTAGATTTGTAGAGAGTAGTATCACACTCTTCAATAAAATAAGCAATTTCACAAGTACCCCTAAAAGCAACAAGTTCTTCAATTTGTTGAACATCATAGTAATTATAAACACCCTTAGTATACGAAGATATTATTCCATTATCACTAAACCCACATTGGTAAGGAAGGTGTTTCTTAGGGTATTTAGAACAACAAGTACAATCATACATTTCACATAAATTCCAAGCATAGCACTGCAAACGATGAATTTGATCCATTAAAAGTTCCCCTTTTTAGATATGCGGTGTCGCACATAACAAGCATGATCATCTAAAGATTTGCCCTCAACTAAGCTAGTTGGGGTTTCAGCCCGAGCACATAGGAATCAAAGTTGATCCAAGTAAAAAGCTTCAGGAGTGTGATAGATTTCGAGTGGTTCTTCAACCATTGATTAAGTAGGTACACCTAATTTTTTTGGTATTTTGCGTTGCCTACCCATAACTAAAGATAGAATACAAGAGCACAAAATAAAAACTACTTAGTGATAAGCCAAACAAGCACACACGAGAATATTCACCCCACGCTATAACTCCCTGGCAACAGCGCCAGAAAAATGTCTTGATAGCCCACAAGTATAGGCGATCAATTTTAGCCTCTTTCGATAAGTAATAGTGTCGAACCCAACGAGGAGCTAAAGGTAGAACAAATATTCCCTCAAGTTCTATCGACCACCGATACAACTCTATGCACGCTTAACATTCGCTTTACCCAGAACAAGTATAAAATTAGAAGTACTTTGTAGGTGTTGTAGGCTCGGTTTGCAAGATAATAAATAGCATGTAAATAAAAGCTAGGGGCTGTTTAGATAAAGACACAACTAAATTAGTTTCAGTAGAGAGCTTTTTGTCACAAGAAAGTTATTTGTCCCTAGGCAATCGATAACTAGACCGGTAATGATTATTGCAATTTTATTTGAGGGAGAGGCATAAGCTAACACACTTTCTCTACTTGGGTCATATGCACTTATGATTGGAACTCTAGCAAGCATCCGCAACTAATAAAGATCATTAAGGTAAAACCCAACCATAGCATTATAAGGCATCAAGTCCTCTTTACTCCCATACGCAAACAAGCTACTTACTCGGGTCTGTGCTT
Organism: Triticum monococcum; assembly: GCA_034509565.1. NCBI lineage: Eukaryota > Viridiplantae > Streptophyta > Magnoliopsida > Poales > Poaceae > Triticum > Triticum monococcum. Next base: position 92,740,968 of record CM067843.1, on the reverse strand, counting down.
CTGTCACTCACGCCACCCACCATAAGCAAATCATGAACATATTGCAAATCCTATAGTGGGGATCCCTAATGTTTGCGCAACACATAGAGCACCATAGGACAGCACCAATAATAAAACATGCAACACAAACCAATCACGATCATCACTTAACCCATAGGACAAAACGGATCTACTCAAACATCATAGGATAGCCGTACATCATTGGAAAATAATATATAGAATTTAGCATCATGTTTAAGTAGATATTACAACGGGTAAAAGAGGGGTTACACCGCTGCATAGAGGGGGAAAAGTTGGTGAGGATGGTCGTGAATTTGTTGGTGTAGATCGTTGTCGCGATGATGGCCCCGATGGCGTTCCGGTGCCACCGGGAGAGAGGGGGAGAGAGCCCCCCTTGTTCTTCTTCTTCCTTGACCTTCCACCTAGATGGGAGAAGGGTTTCCCCTCTAGTCCATGGCCTCCATGGCGGCAGAGGGGCGAGAGCCCCTCCGAGATTGGATCTGTCTCTCTGTCTCTCTCTGTTTCTGCGTTCCCAGATTCTGCCCTTTCACCGTTTCTTATATTCCCGGAGATCCGTAACTCCGATTGGGCTGAAATTTGGACACAATTTTTATCTGGATATTAGCTTTCTTTGTGAGAAAGAAGGGCACCAATCGCCTTACGGGGTGGCCACGAGGGCCTAGTGTAACGCCCCGTATGGAACTTGCCATAATTGTATTCCAACTCTTGCCATTTCCGGCTCTAAGTTATGATATTCCCTCGTGGTTTGGTTTTGTCTTCGTTTTGCTTTTTGTCCATGTCATGCATCTCATATCATGTCATCATGTGCATCGCATTTGCATACGTGTTCATCTCATGCATCCGAGCATTTTCCTCGTTGTCCGTTTTGCATTCCGGCACTCCTACGTCCTCCGACGCCCCCATTTGCCTCTTTTCGTGTGCGTGTGTTAAACATTCTCGGAATGGACCGAGACTTGCCAAGTGGACTTGGTACACTACCGGTAGACCGCCTGTCAAGTTTCGTGCCATTTGGAGTCCGTTTGATACTCCAATGATTAACCGAGGAACCGTGAAGGCCTCGTGTGTGGTGTAGCCCAACACCCCTCAAAGTGGCCCAAAACCCATCTAAACCCCCTCCATCCTCTCGGCCGTTCGATCATGCTCGCGTGGCCGAAAACCGCACTCCATTTGGACTCTCCTAACTCCTTATATGTATAAATACGTGCCTCCCCCGTCCAAATCGCAGATGAAACCCTAAAAATTCTTCCCCGCCGCCACCAGACGTGTCCGTCCAGGCCGGACACGCCCGCGCCGCTGCCCAGCAGCCAGTGGCAGCTCGCCATGTGTCAGCCCCACCACCCCGTGCCACCGGCCTGCCGCGGCCCGCAGCGGGCCCCCGAGGCCTGAGTCACCGCCGCCCGATCCCGCGGGATCCGCCGCCGCCCGACCCCGCTGGCGCCGCCCAGCTCCGCCGCCCTCCACGCCGGCCGCCGCCTCCGCCTCGCCTCCACACTGCCCGCGCCGGCCGCCGCCTTCACCTTGCCGCCCCGCCGTCGTAGGGTGCTCCGGCGACCGGATCCGGGGCCGCTGTAGGATCGGAAGTATGTCTAGAGGGGGGGTGATTAGACTACTTGACCAAATAAAAAGATAACCTTTTCCCAATTTTAGTTCTTGGCAGATTTTAGCTACTTAGGACAAGTCAAGCAATCATCACACAATTCAAGCAAGCATGCAAAGAGTGTATTGGCAGCGGAAAGTAAAGCATGCAACTTGCAAGAATATAAAGGGAAGGGTTTGGAGAATTCAAACACTATTGGAGACACGGATGTTTTTCCCGTGGTTCGGATAGGTGGTGCTATCCTACATCCACGTTGATGGAGACTTCAACCCACGAAGGGTAACGGTTGCGCGAGTCCACGGAGGGCTCCACCCATGAAGGGTCCACGAAGAAGCAACCTTGTCTATCCCACCATGGCCATCGCCCACGAAGGACTTGCCTCACTAGCGGTAGATCTTCACGAAGTAGGCGATCTCCTTGCCCTTACAAACTCCTTGGTTCAGCTCCACAATCTTGTCGGAGGCTCCCAAGTGACACCTAGCCAATCTAGGAGACACCACTCTCCAAGAAGTAACAAATGGTGTGTTGATGATGAACTCCTTGCTCTTGTGCTTCAAATGATAGTCTCCCCAACACTCAACTCTCTCTCATAGGATTTGGATCTGGTGGAAAGAAGATTTGAGTGGAAAGCAACTTGGGGAAGGCTAGAGATCAAGATTCATATGGTTTGAATGGAATATCTTGGTCTCAACACATGAGTAGGTGGTTCTCTCTCAGAACATATGAGTTGGAATGGTGTATGTGTTCTGATGGCTCTCTCCACGAGTGAAGAGGAGGTGGAGGGGTATTTATAGCCTCCACACAAAATCCAACCGTTACACACAATTTACCAATCTCGGTGGGACCGAATCAGAAAACTCAGTTGGACCGAAATAGCAAACCTAGTGACCGTTAGAAATTTCGGTGGGACTGACATGCAACTCGGTAGGACCGATTCGGTTAGGGTTTGGGCATAACGTAATCACGGTGAGACCGATTACACAAACTCGGTGAGACCGAGTTTGGCAATAAGCTAACCAGAGAGTTGGTCAGGCAAACTCGGTGGGACCGACTTGCTCTTTCGGTGAGACCGAAAAGTTACAAGAAGGAAACATAGAGTTTACCTTGAATTCTCGGTGGGACCGATTCGCTCTTTCGGTGAGACCGAAAAGTTACGAAAGGGAAACAGAGAGTTTGCAAGCCCATCTCGGTGAGACCGAGATCCTTATCGGTAGGACCGAATTGCTAGGGTTTGGCAGTGGCAAATGACAAGTGAAACTCGGTGGCGCCGGATAGATAGAATCGGTATGACCGAGTTTGGCTTAGGGTTTGGGTCATTTGTGGATATGGGAAAGTAGCTGAGGATTTTGGAGCATATCATTAAGCACATGAAGCAAGAGGCTCATTAAGCAACACCTCATCCCTCCTTGATAGTATTGGCTTTCCCTAAAGACTCAATGTGATCTTGGATCACTAAAATATAAAATGAAGAGTCATGAGCTTTTGAGCTTGAGCCAATCCTTTGTCCTTAGCATTTTGAGGGTTCCACTTTCACATCCATGCCATGCCAATCATTGAGCTTTCCTGAAATAATCATCTTGGAATAGCATTAGCTCAATGAGCTATATGTTGTTATGAATTACCAAAACCACCTAGGGATAGTTGCACTTTCAATCTCCCCCTTTTTGGTAATTGATGACAACATATAGATCAAAGCTTCGACAAATGATAATAAGCATGAAATATATCGTCGCTTTGAGAACTATGTGATAAGTAAGAGCTCCCCCTAAATTTGTGCATATTTAAAATTTGCTTTGGACTACAAATGCACAAAGAGTTAGAGTCATGGGTTACTCTTCCATGTCACATACATCTTGGTGGAGCGCTTAAAATGATAAGAATGAAATACATGCACTCATCACCAATCACATAGGATAATAGTATTAAGCAAACATTAAGTGTAGCTTATGATCAAACACATGATCATCGATGTCTCACATAGATAATGACGTAATATCTCACACAAAAGCAAACGAAGTTCAAAAAACCACCAAATAAAACAAGAGAGAATAAAAGCAACACTCTCTCTCGAAGCCTATGATCTATACATTTTCTCCCCCTTTGGCAACAAGTTACCAAAAAGTTCCTAGAAAATGCATAGTGCTAAGTCGACACTCGGGCTTGATCTTCAGGTGGTGGTGGAGTCCGGATCACTCCAAGGACGAAGGCTTCCGTAGATGCTGAAGTAGACGCTGGAGCTGAAGTAGATGCTGGAGTTGGAGCTGATGCTGCGGCTGGAGCTGAGGCAGTTTCTCTTGTGTCAGGAACTGGCACTGCAGACATCCTCGGAGCTCGGGGCACTCTGGCAAAGGCATCAGTTGTAGTCTTGCCTCTCCTCTCCTGCATGTCATCCTGGAGCTACTCCACTGCAGACTGAATCTCTATCACTTTGACATCCAAGTCATAGAACTTTTGTTACATGATCCTCTCTAAGCTTGCCTGGTTTTGAGTTAGGGTGGCTAGTCCTTACTCAATCCGCAGGGTGGATGCAATCAAGTAACCAAGCTGCTCTTGTTTGGTTTTCAGGAAATATTCAGATGCCTCCGCTTGAGTAGGCATCTTGGCAGCTTTCTCCTTCCTAGCCTTCTCCTTCTTGGCTTAGGCTTTGAAGCTGGCTTGGCCTTGGAAGCAGCTGCCCCTGATCTTATGGCATCACCCATCAGCTTGGGTGCTTTTGGTGCTGGTGCAGCCACCTCTTCTTCTTCCTCCTCATCTTCCATGATGGAAGCTTTGCCAAGCACTCTGGCCATAGTTTTCTTCACCCTTTCTTTCCTCTTCTTGCCCTCAGCAGCAACTGGCTCAATGGGAGTGGGCTTCTCAGTTGAAGCTCTAGCCTTTGACATAGGCTGCCTGCCTGCAGGCCTTTTGAACTTCAACCCTGGCTTTGTACCTTGTGCTGGCTCAACTCTCTTGGAGGTTGCTTCCTCTTCTGCCACATAATCCTCATCTTCTGAGTCTGAGGTTCTTTTCTTTCTCTGTCTTGTGGCAGCTTTAGGCAGATTGCTAGGGGTGCTCCTGCAGCCATCATCTGAGGAACAAGAGGGACTAGGGCCCTCACTCAGCTGCACTTGCTGTTCTGACAGGTTCTGGCTATCACTTTGGTCTGACATGATGCAAACTCTGACTGCTGACCCTGTGAATAGGTTACAGATGAGATAGAGTGGATGAGCATCACAAAATGCAGAGATTTTTGCAAAAGAATAATCCAAAAACTTAGTTTTAGTTTCCCACTGAAAGCATCTCGGATCTACCGATTTCTAAACTCGGTGATACCGAAGCAGTTTTTGGAACCTAAACTAGTGAACTCGGTCAGACTGAGTCACAGTTCGGTGGCACCGAGACTGCTAGGGTTTCACAGAATTCCAAAATCGATCACACCGATAAGTAATTCTCGGTCAGACCGAGTCTCACTTGTGCAATGGCATAAGCCAAATCGGTGGGACCGAGTTTTTCAACTCGGTGGGTCCGAGATGGTTTCGGCGGAAAGCTAACCCTAAAATTTTCGAATTAAACCTAATCTATGAGTTCATTGACTGGATATGAGTTTATCAAACATGGCAAGAATCATGATGATCACAATGTGCTAGGAATCGGATTGGAGAATAGCACAAAGATCGAGTCCATACTCTAGTTCGGCGGAGACTCGCTACGGCGGCAACGGCGGGGCAGAATTCCGTTGACGGCGGCGGAGACCTGCGACAGGAGGCTGCTGGCGGCGAGGAGGACGATCCGGAGACCCAGGAGGCAGAGCGAGCTATGCGCGGGCGAAGAGGTTTCGGAGAAATTTCCAAAATTCTGCCCGTCACTATATATAGCCCGACCCTGTCGGTGTGACCGAGTGGAACAACTCGGTGGCACCGAGATGCAAAACTGTATATAGTTATTGCAACTCGGTGTGACCGAGTGGTTCAAATCGGTTGCACCAAGATCGAAAACCTAGATCAACTTAATGATCTCGGTAGGACCGAAAGTATGGTATCGGTCAGACCGAGAATCACAAAGAGGTTTTGGAAGTTTAAGTCTATGACGAATTGGGGACTCCGAGCGCTCCTCACACAGAGTGGTTCGAATCTGACTTGATCAAGTTTTGTGATGCAGCATGAATAGAGTTTGAGACCAGAAAAGCATAGATAGCTAGAGGAGGTTCTTAGGCATTCTTGTCCATCCACTTGGCAAAAGAAGATAAAGCCAAACAATCAAAACAACAAGTGGATGTCCTCGAATGAGTAAAATATGCAACCAACATGCTCACACAATAAGATGGCAAATGAAATATGTGGCAAAGCATGCACAAACAATTCTAGCATCTATCAAGCAATTTGCAATGACTAGGTCATCTATATATGAGTATATTGACTTAGGAGTCAAGTGAGAACACTTGATCATAGGTCATACTCATCGTTTAAGCTCAAGTGGGGTTACCACTTTTACATAAAGCATTGTTGTGTTCACATCTTTAGAGTTGCTTTAGCTCAAGTCATAGAGTAAAGCTCCCCCTAGATGTGATATCCCCCCTTAGAGGGATGAACTAACCTTGGTTTTTGTCGATGATGACTTCATGTAGATGTTGAAGATGTGGATGCTCAATGTTGATGTAGATCATTTGGAGCTATCCATTTGAGTGAATTGCACTTTCAATACCTACATGGGTTAGTCCCACAAGGAACAAACAAGGATATCCATAGACATAGAGTGATGCACACACAAGATGATGTCCATGAAAAATTTCTAGGTTACCTTGTCCCTTGTCTTACCAACAAGAGGGTTTGTGACTCCTTGAACTAGTGCAAGATGTGGAAGTTGATTGCACTTGTTCTTGCCAAAATGATAAGAGTGAAGTATGTTGGCGGAGTCACCCTCAAGAACTCTCTAGTTCTTCTTCTTTTGGATCCACATCATCTTGATGGGAATCCTTGGAGTTGTAGTCGTACTTGATGAAGTGGAACTTGAAGAAGTCTTGGGAATCCACTTGACTAAGGTCTTAGGAGCTTCTTCAAATGCATCAATTTCCTCTTGAAGCTTGTCCTTGCATTTTTGCTTGTAGTCTTGTGGTGGAAGATCATCTTGAGCTTGTGTCCCCTTGAAGGAAGTATCATACTTCTCTTGTTGAGGAACAAACTTTGTCTTGGGGTATTGATCTTCTTCCCACTCAACTCCATTGGCATTGAACTTTCGTTCAAAACCAACACCTTGATTCTTCCGGTGCATTCCTTGCTTGCGCACAATTTCCTTGAATTGCTTACTCCCGGCAAGGCTTTTGTACACTCCTTTCTCTGTAGTTCCCTTCAATAAGCTATTTTCTTGCTCAAGTGTAACTTGGCTAAGAGAATCATTAGTGGAATCAAGAGAACTACTAGAAGCAACAATATTGGATTTAGCATGATCATTGTTACTACTAGAGGAAGAATCTTTCTTGTTCTTGTTACTAGACTTGACTTGAGGCATGTAAGTGGATAAGACTAAACGCTTGGCAATGTAAGAAGAACTTTTCTTGCGGAGATCATCATTGATTGCTTTTAAAAACTCATGCTCTTGCTCAAGATTGAGCTTTTCAAAGCGTAATTTCTCATGAACTCTTAAAAGCTCTCGATGATCTTCGAAGATAGTTTCATGAGCTAACTTAAGAGTGTTTAGTTCTTTAGTTAGAGCCTCAATCTTCTCCTTATCATTTTCATTCATTTTATCTTGATTAGCATGATTAATTGACGTTTCATCATAGTATTCATCACTATACTTGTCAACAAGCAAATCATCATCACCTAACAAGTCATCTTCATCACTATTAAAATCAACATACTCGGGGTGTGTTACCTTAGGACCTTTGGCCATGAAGAATCTTCCAATTCCTTCATTTGGTGAATCAAATATGTCGTAGGAGTTGGATGACACAAGTGCTAGACCGGCAACACCTTCATCTTGAGTATCTTCGGAGTCGGAGTGATAACTTCTCTCGGAGTGGCTGTCGGAGTCGGAGCCGGATACCCATTCACCAACATGAGCTTGATGTCTTCGTTTTGTGTAGCTCCTTGATGATTTTTCCTTCCTTTCCGAATCCTTGCTTCTCCATGAGTATCTTCATTCATAACGATCATCTCTACTCCTTCTCTCTCTTGGTGGTGAATCTTTGCTTCTTCTTCTTTTTGGAGAATCTTCTCTTCTCTTGTAGAGAGCCGTACACTCATTGGAATAGTGTCCGGGTCTTCCACAATTGTAGCAGTTTCGCTCTCGACTAGAAGATCTTTTGTCATTGTAGGACCTTGACTTGAAGCTTCTATCTTTGCTTCTACTCTTGTAGAACTTGTTGAAGTTCTTCACCATTAAGCTTAATTCTTTGTTGAAGTTTTGTTTCTCACTTGATGATGTAGGGGCTTCACATGAGGCTTTGTAGGCACCGCTTGATTTGTTGTGAAGTTCCTCTTTATCCTTAAGTGACATCTCATGAGCAACAATTCTTCCAATCACTTCCGTTGGCTTGAGATCTTTGTAATTGGGCATCATTTGGATCAATGTGCACACGGTATCATATTTTCCATCCAAGGCTCTTAGAATCTTCTTGATGATGAATCTATCGGTCATCTCTTCACTTCCTAAGCCGGCAATCTCATTTGTGATGAGAGCAAGCCTAGAGTACATTTCAGCGACACCTTCACCAACTTGGATTCCTTGACGGAGTCGGTACCTTCGTGCATATCAATCAAGGTGTCCCAAATTTCCTTTGCATTCTCAAGACGGTTGATTTTGTTGAATTCTTTGGGGCATAATCCATTGAAGAGAATATCACAAGCTTGAGCATTGTATTGCAACATCTTCAACTCATCCGCGGTAGCCTCACGATTTGGTTCTCTCCCATCAAAGAAGTCACCTTGCAAACCAACACACACAATAGCCCAAACGGCGGGGTTATGTCCAAGAATATTCATTTTCATTTTATGCTTCCAACTAGCAAAATTAGTACCATCAAAGTAAGGACCTCTACGGTGATAATTTCCCTCGCTAGACGCCACACTCTCCTAGGTTGTGAAACCAAGGCTATGACCACCAAAAGCTATGGAGATCAAAGCAAATGGAGACCAAAGCTCTGATACCACTTGTAGGATCGAAAGTATGTCTAGAGGGGGGTGATTAGACTACTTGACCAAATAAAAACTTAACCTTTTCCCAATTTTAGTTCTTGGCAGATTTTAGCTATTTAGGACAAGTCAAGCAATCATCACACAATTCAAGAAGCATGCAAAGAGTCTATTGGCAGCGGAAAGTAAAGCATGCAACTTGCAACAATGTAAAGGGAAGGGTTTGGAGAATTCAAACGCAATTGGAGACACGGATGTTTTTCCCGTGGTTCGGATAGGTTGTGCTATCCTACATCCACGTTGATGGAGACTTCAACCCACGAAGGGTAACGGTTGCGCGAGTCCACGGAGGGCTCCACCCACGAAGTAGCAACCTTGTCTATCCCACCATGGCCATCGCCCACGAAGGACTTGCCTCACTAGCGGTAGATCTTCACGAAGAAGGTGATCTCCTTGCCCTTACAAACTCCTTGGTTCAACTCCACAATCTTGTCGGAGGCTCCCAAGTGACACCTAGCCAATCTAGGAGACACCACTCTCCAAGAAGTAACAAATGGTGTGTTGATGATGAACTCCTTGCTCTTGTGCTTCAAATGATAGTCTCCCCATCACTCAACTCTCTCTCATAGGATTTGGATCTAGTGGAAAGAAGATTTGAGTGGAAAGCAACTTGGGGAAGGCTAGAGATCAAGATTCATATGGTAGGAATGGAATGTCTTGGTCTCAACACATGAGTAGGTGGTTCTCTCTCAGAACATATGAGTTGGAATGGTGTATGTGTTCTGATGGCTCTCTCTCTTATGAATGAAGAGGAGGTGGAGGGGTATATATAGCCTCCACACAAAATCCAACCGTTACACACAATCTACCAATCTCGGTGGGACCGAATCAATAAACTCGGTCAGACCGAAAAGGTAAACCTAGTGACTGTTAGAGATTTTCGGTGGGACTGACATGCAACTCGGTAGGACCGATTCTGTTAGGGTTTGGGCATAACGTAATCTCGGTGAGACCGATTACACAAACTCGGTGAGACCGAGTTTGGTAATAAGCTAACTAGAGAGTTGGTCAGGCAAACTCGGTGGGACCGATTTGCTCTTTCGGTGAGACCGAAAAGTTACAAAAGGGAAACACAGAGTTTACATTGCAATCTCGGTGGGACCGATTCGCTCTTTCGGGGAGACCGAAAAGTTACGAAAGGGAAACAGAGAGCTTGCAACCCCGTCTCGGTGAGACCGAGATCCCTATTGGTAGGACTGAATTGCTAGGGTTTGGCAGTGGTTTATGACAAGTGAAAGTCGGTGGCGCCAGATAGATAGAATCGGTATGACCGAGTTTGGCTTAGGGTTTAGGTCATTTGTGGATATGGGAAAGTAGCTGAGGATTTTGGAGCATATCATTAAGCACATGAAGCAAGAGGCTCATTAAGCAACACCTCATCCCTCCTTGATAGTATTGGCTTTTCCTAAAGACTCAATGTGATCTTGGATCACTAAAATATAAAATGAAGAGTCTTGAGCTTTTGAGCCTGAGCCAATCCTTTGTCCTTAGCATTTTGAGGGTTCCACTTTCACATCCATGTCATGCCAATCATTGAGCTTTCCTGCAATAATCATCTTGGAATAGCATTAGCTCAATGAGCTATATGTTGTTATGAATTACCAAAACCACCTAGGGAGAGTTGCACTTTCAGCCGCCCCGACTCCCTCCGACTCCGGCGACCCCTCCCCTCACTCCGGCCGCTGTCCCCATCGTCTCCGGCGAGACCCCAGCGGTCCTCGGTTCGCGTGCATCCAGATCTAGCTACAGTAAACCCTAGGTCGAATTTTTCCTAAGTCATTTTTCTGCATTTTTTTAGCTCTATTCATCAGCCCATATCTCATCATCTGTAGCTCCATTTCATGCGTGTGGCATATCAAATTGTTCATCTGGTTATGCTCTTCATTTCATTCCATTGCACCATGCTTGTTTGAGTCCATCTTGATGCCTGAAATGTTGTTGCAAGAGTGCTATAAAATGTTAGTTTCTGTTTCTGAACAGATTATGGGCATTTGTCATTTTTGCCATGTTTAATGTGTGCCTCCTATGAACTTGAGCCCTACATGTGTTTTGGGCTATGCCATGCCATCTTTACAGGGGTGTATGCCATGTATTTTTGTGATCAATGTGGTGACTAGCACAAGCATGCAAAGTAGCTCTCGTGATGTTGCTGATTTCAGAGACTTAGAATTCTTCTAAGTCACTTCCCTGATGTTATTTTTATGCCATGTATTCATGTTGCTACAGAGTGATCCATGCCTCTTTTGAGCATGTTTAGTAAGGATAATTTTGAGATATTTTAATGTTCTATCCATCCATGTATTTGTTTGCAATTATGGAGTACCCTAGCATGACTCAGTCTTGCTCTACTTTTGCTAAAAAATATTCCTGGTAGATTGTTTACATGTTATTCAATTTTGCCAAGGTTGTTGTAGTTGATCTTTGCATGCTATGAGTTTGTTCTTGCCATGGTTAGCTACTTGATCATGTATTCTTGCTGGGTGTGTGCTTAGTTTGTCATGCAATTCCTTGTGGTGGGTGCATCAAGCTCGCAAACATGCCTACATAACTCTGTTTTTGCCATGTCTAGTTTTCTGCTAAATCTGAATCTGTTAACGAAACTTGCTATGTTTACATGGGTGCCATCATATCTTCTGATCCTTTTTGGCTTATGGTCAGTAAGGGACTTTTTTATATGCTTTGAGTAGCTTCATTCCATGCATTGCTTTGCCATGATATGTACATGTAGCATGTTGTTATCTTGCTCTAAACATTGCTTCCTGATGTTAATTCCTGTCATGTTATTTTCACTAAGTCTGCGCACCTGATATCTTTTGCACTTTTAGCATGCTTGTTTGAACCTGCTATTGTGTGATTTAGCCATAGCTCAGTGTTCATCTTTTGTCAAGCATCTTGAGTGGATCACTCCCATGTGCTTTATTGCTATGTTAGAGTGCAGTAGCTTAGTTTCTTGTTGCATTTTAGATGGCTTCGTGTTGTTAATTGTAGAATTGTGCCATTATTGTTTTGCTTGCCATTTGCAAACCGTGCATCAGATTCTGGTGATCTCTATATCGATTTCGACTGAAATCAACTCATCTTTCTAGTGGTGCTCTTGGTTTGCCAAGTTGAGGCTTGGTTCAATCTTTTCCTTCCGAAGCACGCATATGCATTGCATACTACATCCCGCATATCATACCATGTTTTGCATCATGTTGCTTGCGCATTGCACCATGGTTGATTGTGTTTCCCTTGCTTGTGGTCTTGCCTTGGGTAGAGCTGGGAGACGAGTACATGATTGAGCAACCCGTTGAGTACGCTTACGAGGATCAAGCTTACGTCAACTCGGAGAATTTTGCAGGCAAGATGACCATACCCTCGAAATCACTTCTATCTTTGCTTGCTAGTTTCTCGCTCTATTGCTATGCCTATGCCGCGATACCTACCACATGCTTTATCATGCCTCCCATATTGCCATGTCAAACCTCTAACCCACCTTGTCCTAGAAACTGTTGTTTGGCTATGTTACCGCTTTGCTCAGCCCCTCTTATAGCATTGCTAGTTGCAGGAGAAGATTGGAGTTTGTTCCTTGTTGGAACATGTTTATTGTTGGGATATCTTTATTATATCTTGTTTACTTTAATGCACCTATATAATTGGTAAAGGGTGGAAGGCTCGGCCTTATGCCTGGTGTTTTGTTCCACTCTTGCCGCCCTAGTTTCCATCATACCGGTGTTATGTTCCTTGATTTTGCGTTCCCTACGCGGTTGGGTTATAATGGGAACCCCTTGATAGTTCGCCTTGAATAAAACTCCTCCAGCAAGGCCCAACCTTGGTTTTACCATTTTCCACCTAGACTTTTTCCCTTGGGTTTCGTGGACTCAAGGGTCATCTTTATTTTAACCCCCCCCCCCCCCCCGGGGCCAGTGCTTCTCTAAGTGTTGGTCCAAACTGGGCGATGTCCGGCGCCCCCTGGGCAACCAGGGTCTATGCCAACCCGACGTCTTGCCCATCCGGTATGCCCTAAGAACTAGATATGTGCAGCTCCTATCGGGATTTGTCGGCACATTCGGGTGGCTTTGCTGGTCTTGTTTTACCATTGTCGAAATGTCTTGTAAGCAGGATTCTGAGTCTGATCGGGTCGTCCTGGGAGAAGGAATATCCTTCGTTGACCGTGAGAGCTTGTGATGGGCTAAGTTGGGACACCCCTGCAGGGTTTTAAACTTTCGAAAGCCGTGCCCACGGTTATGGGCAGATGGGAATTTGTTAATATCCGCTTGTAGAGAACTTGAAACTTAACTTAATATAAAATGAATAAACCGCGTGTGTAGCCGTGATGGTCTCTTTTCGGTGGAGTCCGGGAAGAGAACACGGTCTCGTGTTATGCTTGAATGTAAGTAGTTCTAGGATCACTTCTTGATCTTTGTAGCTTCTCGACCGTGCTTTGCCTTCTCTTCTCGCTCTCATTTGCGTAAGTTAGCCACCATATATGCTAGTGCTTGCTGCAACTCCACCTCACAACATTTTCCTACCCCTGAGCTTAAATAGTCTTGATCGCGAGGGTGTGAGATTGCTTGGTCCCCGTGACTCACAGATTACTTCCAAAACCAGATGCAGGTGCCAATGATACCATTCCAGGCGATGCGACTGAACTCAAGTGGGAGTTCGATGAGGACTCAGGACGTTACTACGTTTCCTTTCCAGACGATCAGTAGTGAAGCCCAGTTGGGGCGATCGGGGATCTTATGCATTTGGGGTTGTCTTTATTTTGGTTCTGTAGTCGGACCTTGATTGTATCTGGATGATGTAATGCTATATTTATGTATTGTGTGAAGTGGCGATTGTAAGCCAACTCTGTACCTCTTTCTTATTCAGTACATGGGATGTGTAAAGATTACCCCTCTTGCGACATGCCTACAATGCGGTTATGCCTCTAAGTCGTGCTTTGACACGTGGGAGATATAGCCGCATCGTGGGTGTTACACCCAGGGCGCGCCTGAGCCCCTGGGGCGCGCCCCTGCCTCGTGGCCCCCTCGGACATCGTCTCGCATTGATTCATCTTCCCAAAAATCACATATATTCCAAAAAATTCTTTGTTAGTTTTTATCCTGTTTGGACTCCGTCTGATATGGATTTTCTGCGAAACAAAAAATATGCAACAAACAGGAACTGGCACTGGGCACTGGATCAATATGTTAGTCCCAAAATAGTATAAAAAGTTGCCAAAAGTATATGAAAGTTGTAGAATATTGGCATGGAACAATCAAAAATTATAGATACGACTGAGACATATCAGGCCGCCCTTTTCTTCCTTCCCCCTCAGGGGGAGAATTGCTTTCCTCCTCCTCGTCATTGTCGGTGAAGGGAGGGGAGTGGGTTTCGGTGTCTTCGGACGTCATGTCTGAAGTGCCCTTATGGTGGAGGCCACCTCTGGTTCCCTTGGCCTTCTTCTCCGGAGCTTGATAGGGCTTCGGAACTAGCATCTTCGTCAGAAGCGGGATAGCTGGTTCTTCGGGCAGCGGAGCCGGACACTGAATCTGCTCTGCCTTCTTTGTCCAGCCCTGAAAAAACAAATATGGAAGCTTAGGCATCTTCCTTGAGTATGCAAGTAAAGGATACACCTTGAAATACGGAAAACTTACCGCACTAGCGGGATGGGCCAGGTCGTGCCCGCGGTCCTCGGTCATCGCCGGCCACGTCTCATTAGCCTTGAAGAGCACCTTCTAGATGTCTTCATGCGTAGTGCCGAAGAATTGTTGCAAGGTCTGGTGCTTGGCCGGATCAAACTCCCACAAATGGCAAGTCCGGCTTTGGCACGAAAAGATCCGACGAGCGTGCATCACCTGGATCACATTGACAATCTTGACGTTCTTGTCCACCATGCTCCTGATGCGTGTTTGAAGCGCTGTCAGCTTGTCCGACGAAGACAAGTCCAGGCCCTTCTCTAGCCATGAGGTGAGCCACATCGGGCGCAGGACTGGAATTCAGGAGCCACGGCCCAGGTGGTGTCGCGAGGTTCTGTGACGTAGAACCACTATTGTTGCCACCCTCGGACGGTTTCCATGAAGGTACCCTTGGGCCATGTGATGTTGGGCATCTTGCTCACCATAGCACCTCCGCACTCTGCATGTTGGCCATCCACCACCTTCAGCCTTCACGTTGAAGATCTTCAACCACAGTCCGAAGTGGGGTGGGATACGGAGGAAGGCCTCGCACACGACAATAAATGCCGAGATATTGAGGAAGGAATTGGGGGCCAGATCATGGAAATCCAGCCCGTAGTAGAACATGAGTCCATGGACGAATGGGTGGAGAGGAAATCCCAACCCATGGACAAAGTGGGGGATGAATAGAACCCTCTCATGGGGCTCCGGGGCGGGGATGATTTGTCCCTTGGCCGGAAGCTGGTCGGCGATTTCCATGGCTAAGTACCCGGCCTCCCGGAGCTTGGTGATGTCCTTCTCCTTGACGGAGGAAACCATCCACTTGCCCTGCACTCCGGATCCGGACATGGCTAGAGTTCTTTTTTGAGGTTGAAAGGATGGAAGCTTGGGCGCAGGAGCTCGAGAATGGATGGGCAGAGAGAAGGAAGGCGTGGGTGAAAGAGGTGAATCCTTACCCCTTTATAAAGGCTATGAATATCAAGCGCCTCCCCACTCACCTTAAAACTCGCCTATTCCCCAAGGGTCGTGCAGATGGCGCGGTTGGATTACCCACGCCTGTATTGATGAGAATCCCGCAATAAGGGGACACGATCTCTATTTTGACAAGACATGCCAATGAAACCGCATATTGAAACATGGAGCGGGAGGCTGAAAAAAAGTTCGAAATAATGACCGGGCTGTGATGTGATGTCACACTACAAAAGTTGTCAGTGGATTGGACTCCTAAAATATTATACTCTCTGCGTGCGTGTGGCACTCGTTTTGCAGAGCCGGACACGTTTTTTGTGTTCGAAGGCTATTTTGGAGTATTCGGAGGAGGAACCCACCTTGCAATGCTGAAAACAATCTGCGCATCGGACATATCGTCATTGAAGCCTGGTTCAGGGGCTACTGAGGGAGTCCTGGATTAAGGGGTCCTCGGGCGTCCGACATGTTGGACATGGGCCGGACTGATGGGCCGCGAAGATACAAGAGAGAAGACTCTCTCCCGTGTCCGGATGGGACTCTCCTTGCCGTGGATGGCAAGCCTGGCATTCGGATATGAAGATTCCTTTCTCTGTAACCGACTTTGTACAACCGTAGCCTCCTCCGGTGTCCATATAAACCGGAGGGTTTAGTCCGTAGAGGCAATCATAATCATACATGCTAGACTTTTAGGGTTTTAGCCATTACGATTTCGTGGTAGATCAACTCTTGTAATCCTCATACTTATCAATATCAATCAAGAAGGACGTAGGGTATTACCTCCATCAAGAGGGCCCAAACCTGGGTAAAACTTCGTGTCCCCTGTCTCCTATTACCATCGACCTTAGACGCACAGTTCGGGACCCCCTACCCGACATCCGCCGGTTTTGACACCAACAAGAAGACCCTCGCTGCGGCTGAGAAGGCGGCTGCCCCAGGGCGTGACGCCTTCGCCTCCCTCGAGCTGAGGTCCCGCACGGCACTGCAGTCCCTTTATGGGGAAGGGAACGAGGAACCGCTGGTGACTCTAGAGGAGGGCCTCGCCGGGCTGCTCCCCAAGCTCATCGCATCGCTCGAGGGCATCATCGCCGTAGTGGGCGCCACGATGGAGGGAATGAGCCACGCGCTTTTCAGTACAACCGCGACATGCGTATTCAGCCACCTCCACCTTCGGGACCCAAGCTTCGATATTAGCGTGTTGATCGAACCTGTGGCCCCTGAGGTCCACGACACTGCCGCCAAGGCCATGGAGAAGCAGGTGGAGGCCCTGCTGCAGAAGTTCCTCTGTGTCGACCCCGTGGTTGCGGCGACTGGAGCCAGTGGCGAGGACGGCGGTGACGTTGTCGAGGACGGCGGTGACGTTGTCGATGACGGGCCTCCCTAGGAGGGCGACAGCAGCGACCGAGGCTGAAGAAGAGGTACGAAGGCGGCGCTTCCTCCCAGTTCAACCCTACAACATTTATCATGCCTTTTGGAGGCGTGAGAACTTCTGCTTTGAACCTTTAAGAGACAATATGTCTCGTAATAATTTGTTAGGGCCCCGTGATTTCCTTTCTATTTTCTTTAGTGTTCTACGTCGGCAAGGCCCGGCCCCGCGCATACCTCAACTGCCGTTGGGGCATCTAGATCACCAGGACAGACCAAGGGGTGAGGGGCTATGTGGCCAGTGAGGCCCCTGAGTTGCAATGCTCAGGGGTCCCCCTTGACATATGAACAGTGTAACACCCCAAAAATTTGAACATGTTTTGTTTATTAAAAAGTTTGCCAGGTGATTAAATTTTTCATTTTCTGGATTTCCTTTGATTTCAGAACCATTCTTTTCTTTGATATTGTGGAGTTGCTACCAAGTGGAAACTTTCCAAATGTGTTGTTGGACTTATGAACCCTCTCTAGAAAAAACGCATTTCCTTTATCAGTGGATTTAATTATATTATTATTCTCCCCTGATCTTTATTTCTTGAAAATGGTTTCCTATGGTTTTAGGGTCCCATTTGAACTACAACCCTTTTATAAGTTTATTTAAAATTCCAACCAATATTTGGGGATGTCATGTGGTGTTTTCTTAAATCACTTTTATGCAAAAATATATTTCAATTATTGGATATTTTGAGCTCTACACCAAGTTTTCAAATCTGGTCCAGTTGGCAATTTTGCGCTACAACCTATTTAAATACTTCATTGATATTTCCACCAAAAATTGGAGAGGTCAGTAGATGCTTATAATTCAACTTTATGCAAAAACCCAGTGATGTTCTTTGAAAATTTTGAGTGAATCATCCTCATCTTCATTCTGGCCCAGCTTGGCATTTTCTACTGCAACCCTAATTATTTTTGCTCTAGTGACCATGTGCTTTCTCCTGCTTATAAACCATCCCACAAAACCCTTATGTCCAGGAGGTTGGACTCATTGGAGCATTTTTGGTTCAAGAAACAATGCCATTTACCTTCTGTCCAGAACTGAAGTTTTGCAAAACTTGCACTAGCAAGTTTCTAGATTTGACCAACTGACCTTGCCATCCTCTCCTACATCTAAAGAGACTATGATCTGGAGATTTGGGTCGCCCCAAGAGTTGCCTAGATGCCATTGGCATTCTGTCAAACACCTTGAGTGCATGGACAGCTTTGACATGATTTTTGTCTTTGCACTGTGACCTTGCACCTCTGGACAAACTAACAAGTCCACTAAGCCCCTATATGACTCTAACCTAGATCTGTTAAATCCCAACCTCACCCAAGACCTCTAGCACGCCCTGACATTGCATCGAACACATAGCGTGCATGCGCTGGGCGCGCCCAGAGCGTGCGTTTTGCACGTACGTGCGCCTGAGCCGCCGCGTCGCGCCCCTGGCCCTTGCTCACCTGCAAAGCCACGCTTGCCCTCGTCCACACGTCGGAACCCTCCAAGCCAGCCCCTAGAGCCCTACAGCGCCGCCGTCAGGTCGGCCACAACAGCTAGCGGCCGGCCACAGTAGCCTCTGCCACGGACGGCGCCGCCCGAGCCACCCTCGCTCGCCAGCTGGCCCCTGAAGCAGCTCAAGCTTATCTGCAAGCTTGTCCGCAAGCGCTCGTCGCCGCCACGTCCCCCTGCTGCTACAGAATGGCGGTCGCCAGCGATCCTATCCACGGCCGCCGCGAACCGACATGGCTACGCTATATAAGGAGCCCCCGAGCTCGTCCAGGCCCTCAAGCAACCTCTTACCACCTCTCTAGAGCCCCCATAGCCAGAGAACGACAGGAGGAGGTCGTCTTCTTCACCTCCGACGGGTTCGGCCGCAGCCACACTCCGGTGAAATCCAGCCAAGACCGAGGCCCCCAAACCCCTCCCGTGCTTCCATCCTTCTCCCCTCGACCTCGCAGAGCTGCCAAACCCCTCAAACGCGACCCAGAACCACCATGGCCCAGAACACCAAATTCACCCGAAGCTTCCTCCGCCGCGGAGCTCGCCGCCGGTGACTCCCTCCATCCCCGCCAGCCAGTCGACCACCGGGAGGACCGCCTAGGGCTGGCGGATCCATCCCTGCCCTCGGATGCCCTCGAGGAGTCGCCGTTCACCGGGGAAGATCGCCGGAGCTCCGCCTCCGTTTGGCCAAAGGAGAGCGAAGGCGGGGGACGACTGGTCAAACCTGACCAGTGGGACCAAGGGACCCACTGTCAGTGACCCAGCCCCGCCTCCACGTGTTTTAAGTGGAAGCGCAAAACCTAAAGTACGTTTTCTCTGCCCGAGAGCGTATTCGTATTTGAAACGTTTTCTTTTTCCGTTGTATTTTAAAAAATAGAATTTGACTGAAGCTTTGACTGGCTATATCTTTTTAAATAAAACTCCAAATGGATTGATTCTTTTTCCTACCTCTCTAAAATTTCACCTAGTTTATTTTAAGATTTATTTCAAAAATAATTAGGGCGACTTTTTGTACTGTTTTTAAAGTATGCGTTATTTGAATATTTCTTTTAAATAGGAATTTGGAGGGGAGATTATAACTTGCAAAAGTTTTGGAGGGCACCTCACCTCTCCACACCTGGAAGGCAAGCATTCTGAATCCTGGCATAATATTGTCTTGCGTTGTTGATACGGTTGCAACCCCATCTTGTCTCGAAGATTTTGTTATTCTATGCGATGACACGATCATAATGCATATTGATGATTTCATGCTGTTGGCGTTTGATATGTTTGTGATATAAATCCCCCGCATATGCCTCTCATACCTACCGGGGAGGATCCGGGAAAGTCTCTGTCTTGGGTAGACACGAGCTTGTCCCTCGTCGAGACGGTTATGACCAGTGGGGCATGGGGTGGTATGATGAGTGGTGGTTCTGTCTGATGGATGTGAAATATAATTCTTGAGCTAACCATGCAGGAATGCTTAAACCTCCTGAGTCGGCCATAGATCAAGTCTTGTTCCAGTAACCCCCATACTTGTTTCGTGCTGCCACTTGTCCCTGCCGTAGGTAGGGTACGGTTCAGTAAGTTGTGAACCCCTGTCCTAGCACACACCGTACAGAGAGGCCATGGTGGAAGATACCGGCTGCATCCGGTAGGCATGCCACCTGGTCCGGGGCATGGGTGTTTCCGGCTGGGACCGAGAGGGGGCACCCCATAGAGCGCATGATATAAGTTTGATCCCATGCTAAGCGAGGTTGTAGCCTCCCCACTTAGAGTTTCGCTTGACAGGTGTCGTGGGTGATTCCAGACACCGGTAAGTTAAGCTGGTGTGTGCGGTCACGTGTGTTTTCGAATGAAATACCGTAGACGGAATTAGTTCCAATGGACTAAAGGAATCCGTTACTCGTGGGTAAAGAGTACACCCTCTGCAGATATTATATCTATTCGAATAGCCGTGTCCATGGTTAAGGACTACAGTCTAGGATGGGTCAAGTGTCGGTCTTTGGAGGAAAAACTACGGTATGCTTCATATTATTATCCTTTCAAGGCTTCGCTTCAGACACCCGATCGGTGCTTTCCATTTCTACTCCCTAATTGTTTACTCATGTTTTATTTGAATGATCTGCTTGCGTGCATCATGAACCTTATTTCATAACTGATGAAGTGATCATAGAATATTTCAAAACATGATTATCAGTGGCTATATTATACCTGTGTTCTTAATGTTTGCGAGTACATTCAAAGTACTCACTGGCTTGTCCCTGGCTATTGTCTTGGCCAGATTTCTTGCGTGGAGAGGAGCATTGTGATGATAGCCCCAGAACCTACACAATGGTGATAGCAGCCTCGCGAAGATAGGAGTTATCCTGGTCAGTTGTTCCTATGGGAAATGGAGTCCCATAGACGTTGATGATCCGCAAACCGCTTCCGCCATCAACCACTAGAAACCTTTTTGCTGTACTCATAGGCCAGAATGGTCTTGTACTACATATGATGTACTTTGCTTGGAGTTTCCGAATCAAGTTGGTGCCTCATCAGCTAACAGTAATCCTGGGGCTGGTGAGCACAAGGGCCATTTTCTGGGAAATTTATATCCCGAAAATCCGGTCCTGACAAACTTGGTATCAGAGCCAGGCTAACCATTGGCTAATCCTATCCTAGCCAGGTCGAAAAACCTAGGAAAACCAACCCACCAGACCTTAACCTAACCCCGGCCAAGCTTCTCGTGTAAGATAACCACACAGTGACCTGACACCTTTTGGCAGTCGGTGCCCAACCTATCAACCTAGCCTGTCGATCATGTGCTAGTGACCGACGCCTAAATAGTCCTTTTCGCAAGCGTGCGAAGGAAGACTCCGCCCCCTTTTTCTATAATAAGGGCACGCTAGCCTCAACCCAGCACAGCACAGCCTCTGCCCCAAACCAAGCTATAATGCCTGGCCCCATTGTTCACAATGAGACCACAGCGACCAACCTTGGAGGTTTTGTGACCATGCTAGCAAACCTCACCCGCCATGCCTTTGCATTAGAAGAGCCCCCATAATATGTTGTGTACCAAGGGTCCATGAGCGGTGAGAGCCGTCAATTCTAGGCCACTGTGCACGTCTATGGTAGGGGTCTATCGCCAGAACGCCCCTATAGGTTCACTGGAAGGACAACTTCCTTTGAGCCACAAGCCATCCAACTAGCTGCTCGAGAAGCTATAGTTCAACTCCGGCACTTGCCGCCCAGAGTTAACTGTCGCTCCTTCTACTACTACCCCAGCCGTGACGGGTATGGTAGACCACCCCAAGTTGCCAGCGGGGATCACAAGACAGATCCTGCATTGTTGCATCTGGTGTGCTATGTAAGTGCACTAGAGGGACTGTTCGATCAGATCACTCTGGATCTGATCGCAGCTCGTGGAGAACTGGTTCGCCGAACCCCGGCAAGAAGAGAAGATGAGCCTGACACCGACAACCCAGTCATGCTATTTGGACAACCGATCGAGACCTTGAGGTCAGCCCCAGCCATCGACCAAGGTGCTTTGATGACCCCAGAAGTGCTTCGTCGCCTTGTGGGAGCACGCTCCAACGGGATTGTGGCAAACAATCCCCGCGATGGTCATCATCACTACCCCGACCCTGTAGTTCCTCAGCCCCCTCCAGCTAACTTCGATGGTGAAACCCGTGGAGAAACCTCGGCGTCCACAAGGCACGCCCGCCAAGATATAAACGAGGTGGACTAAGTCACTCGAGTAGTATCGAGTCTCAGTATGTCCACACCCTGTAATTGTGTGATCTTGTATCGCCACAACGTTGTTTGCTGGTGCGCCCCTATATTAAATTGTAGCCATGCATGTGTGCGTTGGTGTACAGTTCCATTTTTAACCCCGGGCGTAGCTAACAAAAACCAACCCCGATGACACCCATAGTAAAGCGTCGCTTTTGTGAGATGTGTGAATCTGTGGCATTGACCCCGACCCCATAGAGCAGAACCGACAAACCAGTTGCCCCTCACCGCGGTAAATAACCCAGCCCAGTTGCTATATAAAAGGCCACCTCGTGACCTTGCCAAGTACCCCTCACCTTGTGCACCACCTTCACAACCATTTCTTGCCATGCCGACCCCTAGCATTTATCTGAGAACCCCAGATGCAACCCCGGGTAGTTTTGTTAAAATATTGTGGTACTTTACCTGCAGTACCATGGGTTCTACCCAGCCACCCCAGTACGAGCTGCTCAAATTGAGAATCACCTCATCCACCTCGAAATATTGGGCAGTAGTGCACATCCCTCTCATAAACTCAAACCAAGACCCAACGGAAGTCTCCTTCCTGGCGAAATCTATGCCGACTCCCCATGGCCATAGAAGCAACTGCACATGAAGCACTTGTTCGCCTTTGATTCGCGGTGCCTTATGCCAGCGAACGAGGGTATTACTACTTCCCGAGTCGAGCAGCACCCGGAGGAGTGACATCTTTTCCTAGGGGACGAATTGAGAGAGACCCAGTACTGGCCAACCTTGTCCAGTATGTCATCGCTCAAGAGTGTTTGACCCAGCGAGTAATGGGTTATCTCCAGAGCCTCGCTGATTTAAATCCTTAGATCACCATCGGCAGACCACTGAGGCCCGACCAGGAGAGACGCATTCATCGACTGGTCAATCCACTTCCCCCGATAGAAGAAGAGTGCGCCCCAGTACCAGAGACATTTTCTTGGGACCCCGTTCAGTTGCCATTTTCATTGTAGACGTCACTACTATGTTCTTTTATTGCCGCATTTAGTTAAGTGTTGTAACTTGTGCGTGTTATTCTAAATCTTGTGTGATGAGATAAATATTTGGTTTCAGTTATTGTGAGTAGTTTTTACTGCCATTAATTCTTGATTAACTAATTTTCACTCGCGAAAAATCCTGAAGTGAGATTTCTTTCCCCTGAGTTGCTGCAGCGTATATCTCCTCTCAAGATGGATTTTTATTCACGCAACACCACGGTAGCAGACTCACAACCACAACCACTCGAACACATACACTACTTGCAAAAACCTCGTAACCGTGTTGCATCTAACTGATCACCTCCCTAACACACCACAGTCTCTGAAGGAGAGATTAGTGGATAATCATCCGGGTACAAGTTACCTCCAGCGCACCGACAACAGTTAGCACCCGACACCAACCTAATCCTCGTGATCACCGCCACTGCGGAGAGCCAACATTTGAGCGGCAGCATCATGACGATCATCAAGGATCATTGCGCACAGGAGCACGGAGAGCCCCAGCAATGCGGTAGCCCTCCGCACACCAGGATCACGTACCAGTCCGGCACTGCCCAGGCCATTAGAGCCTCGCCTCGAGCTTCTATAAATGGAGATGCAGGAGAAATAAGGAGAAGGAGAAGCGTGGCCAGGTGTGAGGAAGAAGAGAGGAACACCTCGGTCGTTCTATAGCTCGAGATCGGTGTACAGTGGGCAAAGTCCACCAGCGCCGCTCGTCGCCTGATCGCCGGTGTTCGGAGGCGAATCCGCAAGCAGTGCCGACAGCACGCTGGCCCGTGAGGTGGGTGCACACTGCACCGGCAGCTAGCATGCCGCGCACTACCGCAGTACGGCCTAGATGCCCTATGCACTAGACGTCGCCGGTGGAGAAAGCGCGGGAAAGCGCGCGGGAGAGAGTAAGAAGAGAGAACCGGAGGAAGAAGAAGAGACTGACAATGGACCCTAGGCCCACCTGTCAGCCAGAGAGAGCACTGTGCTCTCGGGTACGACCAGCGTATTTTAGAATTTAGAATCTATTCTAAATTTACTGTATCCAACGTAGAAATCTCTCGTTTTTCCCCTAACCGTGGATTTTTCCATGCGGCGCCAGTGTTCCACACTGTGGTTTTACACCACTTATTGCCCTCTCACTGTAGCCACATTTTATAGCATATATTTTCTTAAAATAGCTTTTAGCAAATCTCGAGGACGAGATTTTTCTTAAGGGGGGTAGTGTTGTAACACCCCAAAAATTTGAACATGTTTTGTTTATTAAAAAGTTTGCCAGGTAATTAAATTTTTCATTTTCTGGATTTCCTTTGATTTCAGAACCATTCTTTTCTTTGATATTGTGGAGTTGCTACCAAGTGGAAACTTTCCAAATGTGTTGTTGGACATATGAACCCTCTCTAGAAAAAAACACATTTGCTTTGTCAGTGGATTTAATTATATTATTATTCTCCCCTGATCTTTATTTCTTGAAAATGGTTTCCTATGGTTTTAGGGTCCCATTTGAACTACAACCCTTTTATAAGTTTATTTAAAATTCCAACCAAAATTTGGGGATGTCATGTGATGTTTTTTTAAATCACTTTTATGCAAAAATATATTTCAATTATTGGATATTTTGAGCTCTGCCCCAAGTTTTCAAATCTGGTCCAGTTGGCAATTTTGCACTACAATCTATTTAAATACTTCATTAATATTTCCACCAAAAATTGGAGAGGTCAGTAGATGCTTATAATTCAACTTTATGCAAAAACCTAGTGATGTTCTTTGAAAATTTTGAGTGAATCATCCGCATCTTCATTCTGGCCCAGCTTGGCATTTTGTACTGCAACCCTAATTATTTTTGCTCTAGTGACCATGTGCTTTCTCCTGCTTATAAACCATCCCACAAAACTCTTAAGTCCAGGAGGTTGGACTCATTGGAGCATTTTTGGTTCATGAAACAATGTCATTTACCTTCTGTCCAGAACTGAAGTTTTGCAAAACTTGCACTAGCAAGTTTCTAGATTTGACCAACTGACCTTGCCATCCTCTCCTACATCTAAAGAGACTATGATCTGGAGATTTGGGCCACCCCAAGAGTTGCCTAGATGCCATTGGCATTCTGTCAAACACCTTGAGTGCATGGACAACTTTGACATGATTTTTGTCTTTGCACTGTGACCTTGCACCTCTGGACAAACTAACATGTCCACTAAGCCCCTATATGACTCTAACCTAGATCTGTTAAATCCCAACCTCACCCAAGACCTCTAGCACGCCCTGGCATTGCATCGAACACATAGTGTCCATGCGTTGGGCGCGCCCAGAGCGTGCGTTTTGCACGTGCGTGCGCCCGTGCCGCCATGTCACGCCCCTGGCCCTTGCTCGCCTACATAGCCACGCTCGCCCTTGTCCACACGTCGGAACCCTCCAAGCCAGCCCTACAGCGCCGCCGTCAGGTCGGCCATGGCAGCTAGCGGCCAGCCACATTAGCCTCTGCCGCGGACGGCGCCGCCCGAGCCACCCTCGCTTGCCAGCTGCCCCCTGAAGCAGCTCAAGCTTTTCTCCAAGCTTGTCCGCAAGCGCTCGTCGCCGCCACGTCCCCCTGCTACTACCGAATGGCGGTCACCGATGATCCTATCCACGGCCGCTATGAACCAACATGGCTACGCTATATAAGGAGCCCCCGAGCTCGTCCAGGCCCTCAAGCAACCTCTTACCACCTCTCTAGAGCCCCCATAGCCAGAGAACGACGGTAGGAGGTCGTCTTCCTCACCTCCGACGGGTTCGGTCGCCGCCACACTTCGGTGAAATCCGGCCAAGACCGAGGCCCCCAAACCCCTCTCGTGCTTCCATACTTCTCCCCTCGACCTCGCGGAGCTGCCAAACCCCTCAAACGCGACCCAGAACCACCGCAGCCCAGAACCCCAAATTCACCCGAAGCTTCCTCCGCCGCGGAGCTCGCCGCCGGCGACTCCCTCCGTCCCCGCCGGGTAATCGACCACTGGGAGGACCGCCTTGGGCTGGCGGATCCATCCCTGCCCTTGGATGCCCTCGAGGAGCCATCGTTCACCGGCAAAGATCGCCGGAGCTCCGCCTCCATTCGACCAAAGGAGAGCGAAGGCGGGGGACGACTGGTCAAACCTGACCAGTGGGACCAAGGGACCCACTGTCAGTGACCCAGCCCCGCCTCCACGTGTTTTAAGTGGAAGCGCAAAACCTAAAGTACGTTTTCTCTGCCCAAGAGCGTATTCGTATTTGAAACGTTTTCTTTTTCTGTTGTATTTTAAAAAATAGAGTTTGACTGAAGCTTTGACTGGCTATATCTTTTTAAATAAAACTCCAAATGGATTGATTCTTTTTCCTACCTCTCTAAAATTTCACCTAGTTTATTTTAAGATTTATTTCAAAAATAATTAGGGCGACTTTTTGTACTGTTTTTAAAGTATGCGTTATTTGAATATTTCTTTTAAATAGGAATTTGGAGGGGAGATTATAACTTGCAAAAGTTTTGGAGGGCACCTCACCTCTCCACACCTGGAAGGCAAGCATTCTGAACCCTGGCATAATATTGTCTTGCGTTGTTGATACGGTTGCAACCCCATCTTGTCTTGAAGATTTTGTTATTCTATGCGATGATACAATCATAATGCATATTGATGATTTCATGCTGTTGGCATTTGATATGTTTGTGATAGAAATCCCCCGCATATGCCTCTCATACCTACCGGGGAGGATCCGGGAAAGTCTCTGTCTTGGGTAGACACGAGCTTGTCCCTCGTCGAGAGGGTTATGACCGGTGGGGCATGGGGAGGTATGATGAGTGGTGGTTCTGTCTGATGGATGTGAAATATAATTCTTGAGCTAACCATGCAGGAATGCTTAAACCTCCTGAGTCGGCCGTAGATCAAGTCTTGTTCCAGTAACCCCCATACTTGTTTCATGCTGCCACTTGTGCCTGCCGTAGGTAGTGTACGGTTCATTAAGTTGTCAACCCCTGTCCTAGCACACGCCGTACAAAGAGGCCATGGTGGAAGATACCAGCTGCATCCGGTAGGCATGCCACCTGATCCGGGGGAATGGGTGTTTCCGGTTGGGACCGAGAGGGGGGCACCCCTTAGAGCGCGCGATATAAGTTTGATCCCATGCTAAGCGAGGTTGTAGCCTCCCCACTTAGAGTTTCGCTTGACAGGTGTCGTGGGTGATTCCAGACACCGGTAAGTTAAGTTGGTGTGTGCGGTCACGTGTGTTTTCGAATGAAATACCGTAGACGGAATTAGTTCCAATGGACTAAAGGAATCTGTTACTCGTGGGTAAAGAGTACACCCTCTGCAGAGATTATATCTATTCGAATAGCCGTGTCCATGTTTAAGGACTACAGTCTGGGATGGGTCAAGTAGTGTCGGTATTCGAAGGAAAAACTACTAAACCAGAACATTATTTATGATCTGTGACATGTGATGATTATGATTATTATTATTGTGGACTAATCAATTGTATTATTCGAAATTAATGAGTATCCCTGGGACGGTTCTACCTCCAGGATATTCACTATGATTATTTTTATATATAAGCCCTTTATGTGGTGTCGCTCAGACGCCCGACTGTGGCATGCTTATTATTTCATTTACTTATAAGCCCTTTATGTGGTGTCACTCAGACGCCCGACTGTGGCATGCTTGTTATTCCTTTTATTTATATGCCCTTTATGTGGTGTCGCACAGATGCCCGACTGTGGCATGCTTGTTATTCCTTTTATATATATAAGCCCTTTATATGGTGTCGCTCAGACGCCCGACTGAGGCATGCTTCACATTATTATCCTTTCAAGGCGTCGCTTCAGACACCCGATCGGTGCTTTCCATTTCTACTCCCTAATTGTTTACTCATGTTTTATTTGAATGATCTGCTTGCGTGCATCGTGAACCTTATTTCATAACTGACGAAGTGATCATAGAATATTTCAAAACATGATTATCAGTGGCTATATTATACTTGTGTTCTTAATGTTTGCAAGTACATTCAAAGTACTCACTGGCTTGTCCCTCGCTATTGTCTTGGCCAGATTTCTTGCGTGGAGAGGAGCGTTGTGATGACAGCCCCGGAACCTACGCAATGGTGATAGCGGCCTCGCGAAGATAGGAGTTATCCTGGTCAGCTATTCCTGTGGGAAATGGAGTACCATAGACGTTGATGATCCGCAAACTGCTTCCGCCATCAACCACTAGAAACCTTTTTGCTGTACTCATAGGCCAGAATGGCTTGTACTACATATGATGTACTTTGCTTGGAGTTTCTATATAAGGTTGGTGCCTCATCAGCTAACAGTAATCCTGGGGCTGGTGAGCACAAGGGCCATTTTCTGGGAATTTTATATCCCAAAAATCCATACCTTTCGCTCGGGAGGGACGCGAGAAGACCAGGTTCGAGGGACCTGGTGAGGTGGTATACACCAGGCGTGACCTAAGTGTAGCCCCCGTGCCCAGCCCCCTCGAGCGACCTTACCGAGGGGAAAGCGGTGTGGTGAGGCTGAGCAGGGAGCCTGGTGGCTCTCTTGAGGTTACTGCAGCCGCTAGGGTGCCCTCAGTTGTTTATTCACCAGCGCGGAGCATGGTGCTTCTGCTCTTGCACAGGCATAGCCGCTCCTCGACCGTGTTGTCCGCCAGCACGGAGCATGGGGCTACAACTGGTACGTGGGTGGGATCTCCCTCTGAGGGGAGACTCCGGGGCGTGTACAACCCCGTCCTGGCATGTGGCTTGCATGGCAGGACTGGAGGAGGTGTGTATGGGCAATCGTGAGCCAGCACGGGACTCACGAGACCCTACTTCAAGGGAGGTTGCACCTGAATTTCGGTTCATATAATTTGCAAGGGTCCTGTGAGATGATCAGGTAGCCTACGCTGGGTGAATCTCCGGAGGATATCGCATGAGAAGGCCAAGCAACAACGTCCCCAGGAGGTGACGTGAACGGGGCCGGGCCGCCAGACAGTGCTCAGCCATTGGGTTTGTCGACGATGTAGGGATGGACCCAAGCACATATGCCATGCCCAATGTTGTCATGCAGAAGTCCTGAAGAAAGACAACCGGGAGCGGCTCCCACGACGGCAAGGCACCGGGTCACGCGCCCTAACTCATCCGCTCTCGATTAGCTCATGCGAGAACAAGGCATCAGAGCTCATCCACTTGGGTTTAGCGACGCTGTAGGGACGAACCCAAGCACACACGTTGTGCCAGTCCTTAATCATGAGGCAGTCGTGGGCGGGTTTGCAAGGGCGTACAACGTTCATGGCGGCGAAGCGCCGGACAGGCAAGTGATGACAAAATGCAACTCATGAAAGGGTAAGGCCAGTTCTGACATATGTTAAAAATGATACATGCGGCAGGGGCGGACCCATACAGCTTTGGGGATAATGCAGCCCGAGGGGCGCCCTAACTGAATACACCAAAAAAGGTCACTTGGCACCATCGCCGAAGAAGTGTTGGAGTAGCTAAAGATGCGTGTCACCGAAGTCGCTCCTCACGAGTCGTCCGGCTCCTGAGCCTCGTGAGGCTCCGGAGGCTCGGGGGGCTCGCAAGGGTCTGTCACCTTCTCCGTATGGACCACCTTGCACCTGGTCTCGTGAGCCTCTAGGACGGCTCGCATGTGGCACTAGTGCGCAGCAGTAGCGTCCGGCAGACCAAAAGGCATGCGAACGTAGCTGTGAGGGGGGCCTTGACACCGGCCGACGTGGGATGGACAGAAAAGCTCCTGAGACGCGGCTATGTTGAGCCCTGGGAGACGCTCGCCTCGCATGCCTCTCGCCTCCTGAAGCTCCTTGATTGCCTTGGTGATGAACTCCTAAGCACCTGGCGCCTCGCGCCCTGCGCTTTTCCCGCGGAAGCGCACATTGAAGCACGCCTCCATATGGTGCCCGAACACCTCCCTCATGACACTGTCCAGGTCTGAGGCCCTCCAGAGGAGAGCCCCCGAGCCCAGCATGAGAAGGGCGCCAGGCGTGCCTTCCTATGCGAGAGGGGAAGGTGCCCCATCAATGGGTGCGAGGCCTAAGGCACGATCATCGGACGCCCCATCCTCCTGAGATCCTCGGTGGAGCAGCTTCTTCTTCTTCTTCTTCTTGGGGACGACCTCACGAGGGTAGAAGGCGCCTTCGTCATCTGGGAGCACACTACATCCTTTTCGTCACAAGCGATCTTGATGATGCCGCCGCTTCCTGGCATCTTGAGGACATTATAACCTTGGTGAGTTGCGGCTATGAACTTGGCTAGGGCTAGATATCCAAGGATGGCGTTGTACGGGTGGCAAATGTGGGCGACGTCGAAGTCGATGAGCTCAATGTGGTAGTTGTTGTTGGGGAACCCAGTAATTTCAAAAAAAATCCTATGCACACGCAAGATCATGGTGATGCATAGCAACGAGAGGGGAGAGTGTTGTCCATGTACCCTCGTAGACCATAAGCGGAAGCGTTATGACAACGCAGTTTATGTAGTCGTGCGTCTTCACGGTCGACCGATCCTAGTACCAAAAGTACGGCACCTCCGGGATCTGCACACGTTCGGCTCAGTGACGTCCCATGAACTCTTGATCCAGCTGATTGTCGAGGGAGAGCTTCATCAGCACGACGACGTTACCTCATGAACAGGGCTTCACCTAAGTACCGCTATGATATGACCAAGGTGGATTATGGTGGAGGGGGGCACCGCACATGGCTAAGGGATCAATGATCAACTTGTGTGTCTATGGGGTGCCCCCCTCCCTCGTACATAAAAGAGTGGAGGAGGGGGAGGGTCGTCCCCTATATGGCGCGCCTTGGAGGAGTCCTACTCCCTCCGGGAGTAGGATTTCCCCCCTTCCCTAGTTGGACTAGGAGAGAAGGAAGGGAGAGAGAGGGAGGAAGGAAAGGGGGCGCCCCCCTCCCCCTTCCTAGTCCAATTCGGACCAGAGGGGGAGGGGGCGCGCGGACTGCCCTGGCTGCCTCTCTCTCCACTAAATCCCATTAGGGCCCATATACTCCCTCGGGGATTCCGGTAACCCCCGGTAATCTGGTATATGCCCGAACTCACTCAGAACCTTACCGATGTCCAAATATAGGATTCCAATATATCGATCTTTATGTCTCGGCCATTTTGAGACTCCTGATCATGCTCGTGATCACATCTAGGACTCCGAACAACCTTTGGTTCATCAAAACACATAAACTCATAATACCGATCGTCACTGAACGTTAAGCGTGCGGACCCTACGGGTTCGAGAACTATGTAGACATAACCGAGACATGTCTCCCGTCAATAACCAATAGCAAAACCTAGATGTTCATATTGGCTCCCACATATTCTAGCAATATCATTATCGGTCAAACCGCATAATGATATATGTTGTTCCTTTTGTCATCGGTATGTTGCTTTCCCGAGATTCGATCGTCGGTATCTCAATACCTATTTCAATCTCGTTACCGGCAAGTCTCTTTACTCATTCCATAATGCATCATCCCACAACCAACTCATTAGTCACGTTGCTTGCAAGGCTTATATTGATGTGCATTACCGAGAGGGCCCAGAGATACCTCTCCAACAATCGGAGTGACAAATCCTGATCTCGATCTATGCCAACTCAACAAACACCATCAGAGACACCTGTAGAGAACCTTTATAATCACCCAGTTACGTTGTGACGTTTGGTAGCACACAAAGTGCTCCTCCGGTATTCGGGGGTTGCATGATCTCATAGTCATAGGAACATGTATAAGTTATGGAGAAAGCAATAGCAACAAACTAAACGATCATCGTGCTAAGCTAACGGATGGGTCAAGTCAATCACATCATTCTCTAATGATGTGATATCGTTAACCAATTGACAACTCATGTCTATGGTTAGGAAACATAACCATCATTGATTCAACGAGCTAGTCAAGTAGAGGCAAACTAGTGACACTCTGTTTGTCTATATATTCACACATGTACTAAGTTCCCGGTTAATACAATTCTAGCATGAATAGTAAACATTTATCATGATATAAGGAAATATAAATAACAACTTTATTATTGCCTCTAGGGCATATTTCCTTCAGTCGCTTACTTGCACTAGAGTCAATAATCTAGATTACATTGTAATGATCCTAACACCCATGGAGTCTTGGTGTTGATCATGTTTTGCTCGTGAGAGAGGCTTAGTCAACAGGTCTGCAACATTCAGATCAGTATGTATCTTGCAAATCTCTATGTCTCCCTCCTTGACTTGATCGCGGATGGAATTGAAGCATCTCTTGATGTGCTTGGTTATCTTGTGAAATTTGGATTCCTTTGCCAAGGCAATTGCACCAGCATTCTCACAAAAGATTTTCATTGGACCCGATGCACTAGGTATGACACCTGGATATGAACTCCTTCATCCAGACTCCTTCATTTGCTGCTTCCGAAGCGGCTATGTATTCTGCTTCACACGTAGATCCCGCCACGGCGCTCTGCTTGGAACTGCACCAACTGACAGCTCCACCATTTAATAAAAACACGTATCCGGTTTGTGACTTAGAGTCATCCGGATCAGTGTCAAAGCTTGCATCGACGTAACCATTTACGACGAGCTCTTTGTCACCTCCATATACGAGAAACATATCCTTATTCCTTTTCAGGTATTTCAGGATGTTCTTGACCGCTGTCCAGTGATCCACTCCTGGATTACTTTGGTACCTCCCTTCTAGACTGATAGCAAGGCACACATCAGGTCTGGTACACAGCATTGCATACATGATAGAGCCTATGGCTGAAGCATAGGGAACACCTTTCATTTTCTCTCTATCTTCTGAAGTGGTTGGGCATTGAGTCTGACTCAACTTCACACCTTGTAACACAGGAAAGAACCCTTTCTTTGCTTGATCCATTTTGAACTTCTTCAAAACTTTATCAAGGTATGTGCTTTGTGAAAGTCCAATTAAGCGTCTTGATCTATCTCTATAGATCTTGATGCCTAATATATAAGTAGCTTCATCGAGGTCTTTCATTGAAAAATTCTTATTCAAGTATCCTTTCATGCTATTCAGAAATTCAGTATCATTTCCGATCAACAATATGTCATCTACATATAATATCAGAAATGCTACAGAGCTCCCACTCACTTTCTTGTAAATACAGGTTTCCCCAAAAGTCTGTATAAAACCATATGCTTTGATTACACTATCAAAGCGTATATTCCAACTACGAGAGGCTTGCACCAGTCCATAAATGGATCGCTGGAGCTTGCACACTTTTTTAGCACCTTTTGGATCGACAAAACCTTCTGGTTGCATCATATACAACTCTTCTTTAAGGTATCCATTAAGGAATGCAGTTTTGACATCTTTTTGCCAAATTTCATAATCATAAAATGCGGCAATTGCTAACATGATTCGGGCGGACTTTAAGCATCGCTACGGGTGAGAAGGTCTCATCGTAGTCAACTCCTTGAACTTGTTGAAAACCTTTTGCAACAAGTCGAGCTTTGTAGACAGTAATATTACCGTCAGCGTCAGTCTTCTTCTTGATGATCCATTTATTCTCTATGGCATGCCGATCAACGAGCAAGTCAACCAAAGTCCACACTTTGTTCTCATACATGGGTCCCATCTCAGATTTCATGGCCTCAAGCCATTTTGCGGAATCTGGGCTCATCATCGCTTCCTCATAGTACGTAGGTTCATCATGGTCAAGTAACATGACCACCAGAACAAGATTACCATACCACTCTGGTGCGGATCTTACTCTGGTTGACCTACGAGGTTCGGTAGTAACTTGATCAGAAGTTTCATGATCATCATCATTAGCTTCCTCACTTACTGGTGTAGGAATCACTGGAACTGATTTCAGTGATGAACTACTTTCCAATAAGGGAGTGGGTATAATTACCTCATCAAGTTCTACTTTCCTCCCACTCACTTCTTTCGAGAGAAACTCCTTCTCTAGAAAGGATCCATTCTTAGCAACGAATATCTTGCCTTCGGAACTGTGATAGAAGGTGTACCCAACAGTCTCCTTTGGGTATCCTGTGAAGACACATTTCTCCGATTTGGGTTCGAGTTTATCAGGTTGAAGCTTTTTCACATAAGCATCGCAGCCCCAAACTTTAAGAAACGACAAGTTGGGTTTCTTGCCAAACCATAGTTCATAAGGTGTCATCTCAACGAATTATATGGTGCCCTATTTAATGTGAATGCAGCCGTCTCTAAAGCATAACCCCGAAACGATAGCGGTAAATCAGTAAGAGACATCATAGATCGCACCATATCTAGTAAAGTGTCAGGACCCCGATTCCAAGTCACGTCGATCTAGCCGGTAACACCTCATATCACTTTGCGGCCTCACGCATGGTATTCCCACGGGTGTCGCCTTACCATGGCCTGGGACCATTTGCGCCTTTTGGCTCATGTATATGATAGTGTCGCTAGCATCCATATGACAGAGAACCTGGGCTGACATGGCTAGTCGTGAACCCAAAGCGGCACCAACCTATGGGGATAGGCATACATGAATCACATTGAGCATGTCAGTCAGCAGCATGTGAATCCGGGCTGTAGCACTAGGCTAACAAGACTCCAGGAACCCGGGCTGTAGCAGGCTAGGCAGGACTCCGGATGTCACCACGTGACATTTCCCTGAAGGGACAGACACAGGAACGAAGTGAAACACATGCCGGCCAGTCAAGTGTCCTGAGCAGAAGTGCTGGGCTAGCAGGACTCCGGTGAACCGGGCTGTAGCGGACTACTATGGCTCATGGAAGCACAAGACTACATTTCCCCATAAGAGAGGCTACCAAGGATAAACAACTAGGTTGTCGGATCCCACACATACCAAGCATTTCAATCATACACACAATATGCTCGATATGTGTAAATACAACATCGCATCACAACATAACTCTACGACTCAAGTATTTATTCATTAGGCTCCGAGGAGCGAGATATTACAAACATGGGTCTCATGACCCAACATACAGAGCATACAAGGAACAAGCACATGCGGAAGCTTAACTTGTCTGAGTACAGACAACTACAAATGAACAAGACTGAGAAGCCTGACTATCTACCAGATCCTGCCGAGGGCACAAGATCATAACTGAGGTATCAAGCTAAACGTCGAAGTCCACACGGAACTACTAGCGAGATTGAAGTCTCTCTGCAAAAACATAAATTAAGCAAACGTGAGTACAAATGTACCCAGCAAGACTTACATCAGAACTAGCTACATATACATCAGTATCAAGAAAGGGGTGGTGGAGTTTAACTGCAGCAAGCCAGCTTTGACTCGGTGGCTATCCTGAACTACTATTGCAAGTAACTCTTTGAGCTGGCGTACACGAGTGCACATATTCACCATATCAATACTCCACTATGGATCCGCTCCCGTCTCCCTGCGAGAACGCCATCCATAGCGCTCACACTTATCTTGCGCATTTTAGAGTATCCACTTTCACTTGTCTATGAACTATGCAAGGGGTCCAAGCTTCCATATCCGAGGAATCCGGCTATTCAAATAGATAATGATAACCCTGCAGGGGTGTACCTCTTCACACACGCTCTCGCCACTTACCACCATGTACAGGTCGTGTATCTCGGCAACCTTCAAGCCGAAGCCTGGCGAGGGAGTTGTCCATGACCTGACTAACCAACAAGTCTCTAGTCCAGGTTTATCGCCTATTCGGGTTCCATCCGCAAGGAGATCCGGCCGGGGTGTTGCTCATGGCCCCAAACGATGTGTACAGGGTTCCCAAGCCCACCATCCGGGTGCCACTTGGTACACCGGCACTAGTAGAAAAAGGGTCAAACGTGAAGCACATTAGTGCCGGTTTGAATTTGAGCCAGCACTAATGGTACCATTAGTGCCGGTTCGAACGGCTATGCATTAATGCCGGTTCGTGTTGAACCTTTAGTACCGGTTCGTGCCACGAACTGGTACTAAAGGGGTGATGGTAGGCTGGCGTCAGGCCGGGGCCCCACGCTCACCTTTAGTACCGGTTTGTGTCACAAACCGGTACTAAAGGGCTAACCTTTAGTACCGGTTTGTGCCACGAACCGGTACTAAAGGGGTCTGACCTATAGTACCGGTTTGTAACACAAACCGGCACTATAGGGCAATTTTCAAACTCTACCCCCCCCCCCCCCCCCCCCGTGTGTCGCCATTTCAGTTCTGAAAAATCAAAAGAAAATGATAAAAACTTCAAAAAATAAAATCCTTCGAGAGGTAGTTATATTACTACATCTACTAGTTAGGAAAATTTGAAAACTTAAATTTGGACATGTTTTGCAAAAAGTGTAGGGAAAATGTAAAACGGCTATAACTTTTACATACGATGTCGGAAAAAAAACTTATAATATAACAAAAAATTCAGCACAAAAATCCGCATCCGATGGAGACCGCCTACGGCCTGTTTGCAATTTTTTAGAATCCTCCAATTCCAAAAGGAAAAAAAGATAAGGTCAAATTTAAGTTTTTTAAAAAAAATTGTTAAATCTGGTCAAACTACTTATTCAAGAAGTATTAAGGTTACTACATAATTATTCAAGAATATTAGTGTTACTAATAATTATTTCAATTTTTTGAATTTTGGTCAAATCTGGTCAAACTGTGGTCAAACTATGGTCAAACTTATTCAAGAAATATTATTGTTACTAAATAATTACTGTTTTTTAGAATAATAGTTTCAAACTGAAACAGTGAAATGTGTGACTTCATGCTCAAGCTAAACTCCTGAGGGTTAATAGGATTGACATCTTACTATTGTCAGGAAAACAACAAGTGCAGACTTGGAAATGAAGGAGAATAGAACCCGAAAGTTAAGCATGGTCGGGCTGGAGTAGTGAGAGGGATGGGTGACCGGTCGGGAAGTTAGATGATTTGAAATGAGTGATCCACACTTGAGCAGTTAAGAGAGGTGATTAGAGACTAAATCACCAAATAATTCAGAAAAATTAAAAATCGAAAAAATAATCAAAAAAAATTCCAAAATTTTCAAAAAAACCTTTAGTACCGGTTGGTAACACCAACCGGTACTAAAGGTCCCCCATACCAGGGCGCGAGCTCACGCCACGTGGTGGCACTTTAGCGCCGATTAGTGTCGAACCGGTACTAAAGGGGGGGCCTTTAGTGCCCACCAATTAGTGCCGGTTATGGAACCGGCACTAAAGGCCCTTACGAACCAATTTTAAAGCTCCGTTTTCTACTAGTGTGGGCCACTGTGCCTAGTCTGTCCCAAGCCCACCTGTACCGGGTGCCACTTGGTAGACTACTAACACTACCTACAAACACCAGAAACTAGTTGCAACTCCTAGACAGAGATCAAGTTGATTAATAAGTCGAGAGGGGCACTTAAGCATTCCAATGCGTGGTAGTAGCTGTTCATGGATCACAAACACAGAACTCAGTTCCTAAGGACGGCTGCAATGAGACAACCCACCATGTACTCCTACATGGCCTCTCACCGCTACCTTTACCAAATCATGTTCACACACTTAGCTCTCAACAGTAGGACATGTTCACCACATTCCAATTCATCCCCGATGAATCAGACCTGACTCAACTCTAAGAAGTAGCAGGCATGACAAACAAACATGAATGAGTACGCACATCAGGGCTCAAACAACTCCTACTCATGCTAGTGGGTTTCATCTATTTACTATGGCAATGACAGGTCGTGCAGAGGAAAGGGGTTCAACTACTGCAGCATGTAACAGTTGAATCGATGTTGTCCTAATGCAGTAAAAGAGAGCAGGAGCGAGAGAGTGGGATTATATCAGAATGAACAAGGGGGTTTTGCTTGCCTGGCACATCTGAAGATAGTATAGCTCTTCATCGGTGTCATCGATCACATCGTCAAAACCACGTCTACCGAGAGGGGACAAATACCGGCAAACAGGAAAAGACACAATCAATGCAATGAACAATATGATGCATGATCAAGACATGGCAAAATGAGTGTGTTGGCCTAATGCAACTATAACCAGGGTGGTTCGAGTCATTTTGAACCAAAGGTTCAACTTCAAACTCAAACTATGAATTTAAATAGTGCCTTAACATGTTTTGCACTAAACAGCAAGGTTAAGTTGCTTAAACATGCATGAAACCAATACAGATGGATAGATTGGATTTTTCTGATCATTTTTCATATATAAATCTTTGTATTTGGAGTTACAGATTAATTTCTATGATTTTTACAAGTTTTAAACATTTTCTGGAATTTCTAATTATTTAGAATTAAACTAATTCCAGAAAATGAATTACTGCGTCAGCACTACATCAGCATGACGTAAGCGAGTCAACGGGGCAGCCTAGGTCGAACTGACCAGTGGGTCCCGCGTGTCAGTGATTCAGGTTTAAAAAGTTAGTTTTAGCACTAACTAAAATTAATGGGGTGATGGGGGTTTTGTCATCCCCATTTCAATTTTCTGAGTAAAGTAGACATGATGCAACACCATATGCTAGCACTAGGCATTACCAGAACTAGGGTTGTGACAACTCACCCCCACTAAACAAGAATCTCGCCCCAAGATTCAAGACGTGAGGTAAGGAGACAGAGGGAACACAAAGCTGATACAATCTTCATGACCCATACTTCATATTGATCTTGATGTCTTCTCTTTCGAGATCTTCATCCAGCAGGACGATGACACAAAGAGACTCTATAGGAATCAATCTTCTCGAAGATCGAACAACTGACGATCAACTAAGGGAATGAGACATAACAATATCTCTCGAGTTGAGATGCAAAACACCCATCATAAGCAATGGAAACAAACTGATGACAGGGTTCAATTTGGTAGGCAACAATCCCACGCCCGGTCACGACGTAGCGGGGGGTTAGCTGCCATGCTTCCATAGCGGGGCACCTTAGGGAAGGTGACTCATAGAGCTATTCCCTTAGGTGGCAAAAAGAATTACTTTTGATACAAAGATCATTGAAGCTCTTTATACCAGCCTAAGGCAATCACAATCGATCATTTGACGGAGTTCGGGAGAGCGACACACTCGGGCTAGAATGGATGATGTGAACTACCTTGTTGAAGACAACGCAAGGGATGATTTTGCTTGTGCGTGCTCTCAAGAACTTGAGCATTTCCATATTCATCAAGGTTCTGCCAACATCCGAGTCGAGGACCCTGGCAACACATCTTACTACCATGATGAATAGTGATGGACGATGCAGATGCAAAGGAAGACAACACCTTCTCAGATTTTACCTTAGCATTGCCAAGGAGACAAAACCTGGATGATCGACCGAGAGACATCTAGCACTCTGCTTCTAATGTTTCCTTGACGTGCTAGCGTAATACATTCATATATATGGTTTGATATATAGAACATCAAGTAAAAGGTCGGACTTTGGGAACACAAAAATCCATAAGGAACAACTATTGGAATAAATTCTACGAGATCCTTATGGGAAGGTGGCCAACTTTCTCAATCAAGATACTACAACAACAAGTCTTCCAGTTGGGTGTGTTGGCCACAACATCCACTTTACCGGGTTACAGAGAGACCAATATTACAGTTCTTGAGAAACGTTCCAACCATCATATCTGCCTGAGATTCAGATCTGGTTGGTGTCGGGATAATCCAGACTCATCTGGTTTGAAAAGAAAAATGAAACTTTGCAACACAAATCGACGAGATGACGTTGCGAGACTCCCGGGGGAATGAACTATGGTAGTAAGCTCCAAAACATGAGCCGGTTCTGCTACAAGCATGTGAACACGCTGTCCTACACAAGCATGGTCACCTGGTAGACTTACAATGAAACACTACCGAGTTCAGGGGGAACCATCAACGAGGATACCGAAGTCCTTTCATAAGTCCGGATTAGCTCTTATGAAGGAACTCTTTCTCCCTGAACAAATCAGTTAGTGGCTTGGTGTGCTAGGGATACATATGGAATGAAGGTTGCGAGCCTGTCAAACCATAGCATACTTCGCACATGCATGACTAACTTGGGATGGTACCAGAGGAAATAAAAACAATCTTTCTCGAACTCACGGCGGCAACTTGCACCAAATGCACAAGAATTCGAGGAAGTCACTTCTTCCATCCAAGCATAAGCTTCATGAACGAAACACGAAGGCATTGCTTACAAAATTTTCAACACTACATTGATGTTCAGCACGAATCATGGGGGAGACAAAATGCTGCTGATGGGCCCAACAACAACTCATCGAAATTTCCATATCACTGGACTTCCACTATCA
Source organism: Triticum monococcum (assembly GCA_034509565.1). Lineage (NCBI taxonomy): Eukaryota > Viridiplantae > Streptophyta > Magnoliopsida > Poales > Poaceae > Triticum > Triticum monococcum. Next base: position 92,700,767 of record CM067843.1, on the reverse strand, counting down.
TGTGAACACGGTGATAGCATTGGTCAGACCAAAAGATGTAATGGTGTATGCTCGAAGGATCAGCCACGAGTAAGACAACATTACGAACATCGTTGGTTCTGATTTGACTTGACGATAGCCCATACTCAAGTCAAGTTTTGACAAGACAACAGATCCAACAACTGATCACGAGGACCAATCGATGGAGATATCATCTTCCTTCAACACACACACAAAAGATATACCTTAGAGATGAACTAAGTTAAGCAAAGCTTTTACCTTCCAACTCTCCAAGTTGTTGTCTAGCTCAACCAACTAGCTCAGGGATATCCAACATAGATTCTTGGAGAAGGGGTGATTTATAAGAAAACCAATTTGATTACGAACCCAACATGGCGGTCAAGGAACAACCAGGTAACACTTCCGAGAAGATCTTCGGAAAATCACGAACCACCGATATGTCACTAAGCTTGAGAACAATCTTGCCTTTTAGGGCAAGACGGTATGATCAAATAAGCAAGGAATTCAATCCTAACTCCAAGATCGAAGAGTGCACCAGAAATAAGGACAAGGTAGCACGATCTATCCTAGAATAGTGATTCGATAACCAACACGCTAAGAATGATAATAATGTCCATAAATACCAAGCAACATAGTTGCTAGGAGTATTGATTTCACACATCATGGTTCACTCGTCGGCATTCCGGTTACAACAACACGGGACCGAGGAATGAATAATGATGGAGAGAAGTATCACTGCGTCAAGAGTTCATAGGAGGCGGTGCAATTCTCATGACATTCCTGACATAAAGTGGGTAATACTTTAGGATAGAACAGACCAAAAGCTTGATTGCATTTGATCTGCAGAATACAACTGCTTTGACCCAATCCTGGAAATAGTTGAGGTACTAGAGCTTGTTTCTCCTAGTCATTCTGAATAGGATTGCTTGACGGACCAAAAGAATAATAGGCATCGATGGACACGAATGCACACATACCCTTGACTATCAAGTGATAGACAAAGGCCGGAATACAACTAAAGAGGGACAACTCAATGGAACATATATCTTTCTGAGTTGTGGATGCATAGATTAGTATGTCGAGCAAAGCTCAACATTTCTTCCGGATAACCCATGCTGAAAGGTAGAACTGGCAGAATCACAATGTAGAATGGAGAACCCATTAAGAGCACTCTGGTTGTGATCTTTTGGTTCAAAAAAAACTTTTGCCATAAGCAGTTCATGGTATTTGGAAGAAGGAAATACCACGGACCTCGAGGACTATCGCAAAGGTTACTAATAACCTAAAGGTACGAGCAACACTATCAACAGGATGTAAGTAGAGTGGATCTTGGGTCAGGAACCCAGGAGTGGAATACCTACTACTAGATGGCATCACGGGATGCTTTCGGGAATAATGGCCAGAATCATCACACTGGGAATACAAAGCATTGCTAGATTAATGGGTGCTTCTCTAGGATGCTTAGGGTCATAATAATAGCTCCCACATATATGTCGATGCAACAGAGTACCTCAACTCACCGATTAGTGTGCGTAATCTGGCCCAAAAGGACATCAAGAACGGGATGAAGGGATTTGCAGATGCATCAGACTGTTTAGAAAACCTGGGATGACTCGGACAGCATAACGGCTGTAAATTCTCAAAAAGATTTGAGACATCCTGCAAAATAATGGCATGACCACTCAACATCACAATATCAAGGTTCTGAGGCCAGCTATGAACATATGGAAGTAGTAGGCACTGAACTGAGGCTTGAACTCAACAATCCTAGGCAACTACAGTTTAGTAACACGTCATCCTGAGAGATAGAAGAGAAGCCTAGTTCTTAGTCCCCGTAGAAAAGAAGAGGATGACTCAGATCAAAGGGCATGAGGTATAAGGAGTAAAAGGAGCCTTACGTTCCCTTCCCACAATCAATTCCCCTACATAACTAAAGCATTTCTAGACTCAACTTCGACCAATTTGGCTTGGTAATCCTACAGGCAGTCAGGCTCTGATACCAAAGCTGTCAAGACCCCGATTCCAAGTCACATCGATCTAGCCGGTAACACCTCATATCACTTTGCGGCCTCATGCACGGTATTCCCACGGGTGTCGCCTTACCATGGCCCGGGACCGTTTGCACCTTTTGGCTCACGTATATGATAGTGTCGCTAGCATCCATATGATAGAGAACCCGGTCCGACATGGCTAGTCGTGAACCCAAAGCGGCACCAACCTATGGGGACAGGCATACATGAATCACATCGAGCATGTCGGTCAGCAGCGTGTGAATTCGGGCTGTAGCACTGGGCTAACAGGACTCTGGGAACCCGGGCTGTAGCAGGCTAGGCAGGACTCCAGATGTCACTGCACGACATTTCCCCGAAGGGGCAGACACAGGAACGAAGTGAAACACATGCCGGCCAGTCAAGTTTCCTGAGCAGTAGTGCTGGGCTAGCAGGACTCCGGTGAACCGGGCTGTAGCGGACTACTATGGCTCATGGAAGCACAAGACTACATTTCACCATAAGAGAGGCTACCAAGGATAAACAACTAGGTTGTCGGATCCCACACATACCAAGAATTTCAATCATACGCACAATAAACTTGATATGTGTAAATACAACATGGCATGACAACATAACTCTACGACTCAAGTATTTATTCATTAGGCCCGAGGAGCGAGATATTACAAACATGGGTCTCATGACCCAACATACAGAGCATACAAGCAACAAGCACATGCGGAAGCTTAACTTGTCTGAGTACAGACAACTACAAATGAAGAAGGTTGAGATGCCTGACTATCTACCAGATCCTACCGAGGGCACAAGATCGTAGCTGAGGTATCAAGCTAAACGTCGAAGTCCACACGGAACTACTAGCGAGACTGAAGTCTCTCTGCAAAAACATAAATTAAGCAAACGTGAGTACAAATGTGCCCAACAATACTTACATCAGAACTAGTTACATATGCATCAGTATCAAGAAAGGGGTGGTGGAGTTTAACTGTAGCAAGCTAGCTTTGACTCGGTGGCTATCCTGAACTACTACTGCAAGTAACTCTTTGAGGTGTTGCACACGAGTCCACATATTCACCATATCAATACTCCACTATGGATCCGCTCCCGTCTCCCTGCAAGAACGCCATCCATAGCACTCACACTTATCTTGCGCATTTTAGAGTATCCACTTTCACTTGTCTATGAACTATGCAAGGGGTCCAAGCTTCCATATCCGAGGAATCCGGCTATTCGAATAGATAATGATAACCCTGCAGGGGTGTACCTCTTCACACACGCTCTCGCCACTTACCACCATGTACACGTCGTGTATCTCGGCAATCTTCAAGCAGAAGCCTGGCGAGGGAGTTGGCCATGACCTGACTAACCAACAAGTCTCTAGTCTAGGTTTATCGCCTATTCGGGTTCCATCCGCAAGGAGATCCGGCCAGGGTGTCGCTCCCGGCCCCAAACGATGTGTACAGGGTTCCCAAGCCCACCATCCGGGTGCCACTTGGTACACTAGGCCACTGTGCCTAGTCTGTCCCAAGCCCACCTGTACCGGGTGCCACTTGGTAGACTACTAACACTACCTACAAACACCAGAAACTAGTTGCAACTCCTAGACAGAGATCAGGTTGATTAATAAGTCGAGAGGGGCACTTAAGCATTCCAATGCGTGGTAGTAGCTGTTCATGGATCGCAAAGATAGAACTCAGTTCCTAAGGACGGCTGCAATGAGACAACCCACCATGTACTCCTACATGGCCTCTCACCGCTACCTTTACCAAATCGTGTTCACACACTTAGCTCTCAATAGTAGGACATGTTCACCACATTCCAATTCATCCCCGATGAATCAGACCTGACTCAACTCTAAGCAGTAGCAGGCATGACAAACAAACATGAATGAGTAGGCACATCAAGGCTCACACAACTCCTACTCATGCTAGTGGGTTTCATCTATTTACTGTGGCAATGACAGGTCATGCGGAGGAAAGGGGTTCAACTACCGCAGCATGTAACAGTTGAATCGATGTTGTCCTAATGCAGTAAAAGAGAGCATGAGCGAGAGAGTGGGATTATATTGGAATGAACAAGGGGGTTTTGCTTGCCTAGCACTTCTGAAGATAGTATAGCTCTTCATCGGTGTCATCGATCACATCGTCAAAACCACGTCTACCGAGATGGGACAAATACCGGCAAACAGCAAAAGACACAATCAATGCAATGAACAATATGATGCATGATCAAGACATGGCAAAATGAGTGTGTTGGCCTAATGCAACTATAACCAGGGTGGTTCAAGTCATTTTGAACCAAAGGTTCAACTTCAAACTCAAACTATGAATTTAAATAGTGCCTTATCATGTTTTGCACTAAACAACAAGGTTAAGTTGCTTAAACATGCATGAAACCCATACATATGGATAGATTGGATTTTTCTGATCATTTTTCATATATAAATCTTTGTATTTGGAGTTACAGAATAATTTCTATGATTTTTACAAGTTTTAAACATTTTCTGGAATTTCTAATTATTTAGAATTAAACTAATTCCAGAAAATGAATTACTGCGTCAGCACTACATCAGCATGACGTAAGGGAGTCAACGGGGCAGCCTAGGTCAAACTAACCAGTGGGTCCCGCGTGTCAGTTATTCAGGGTTAAAAAGTTAGTTTTAGCACTAACTAAAATTAATGGGGTGCTGGGGGTTCTGTCATCCCCATTTCAATTTTCTGAGTAAAGTAGACATGATGGAACACCATATGCTAGCACTAGGCATTACCAGAACTAGGGTTGTGACAGAAAGTATGATTACGACGTTCAGACACACCATTACGCTGTGGTGTTCCAGCTGGCGTGAGTTGCGAAACTATTCTGCATTGTTTCAAATGAAGTCCAAACTCATAACTCCAATATTCACCTCCACGATCAGATCGCATAAACTTGATTTTCTTGTTACGATGATTTTCCACATCACTCTGAAATTCTTTGAACTTTTCAAATGTTTCGTACTTATGTTTCATTAAGTAGATATACCCATATCTGCTCAAATCATCTACGAAGGTGAGAAAATAACGATATCCGCTGCAAGCTGCAATGTTCATTGGACCACATACATCAGTATGTATGATTTCCAATAACTCCATTGCTCGCTCCATTATTTCGGAGAACGGAGTTTTCCTCATCTTGCCCATGAGGCATGGTTCACAAGTACCACGTGATTCATAATCAAGTGATTCTAGAAGTCCAACAGAATGGAGTTTCTTCATGCACTTTACACCAATATGACCCAAACGGTAGTGCCACAAATAAGTTGCACTATCATTATGAACTCTGCATCTTTTGGCTTCAATACTATGAACATGTGTATCACTACTATCAAAATTTAGTAAAAATAGAGCACTCATCAAGAGTGCATGACCATAAAAGATATTACTCCTATAAATAGAACGACTATTATTCTCTGATTCATATGAATAACCGTCTCGCATCAAACAAGATCCAGATATAATGTTCATGCTCAACGCTGGCACCAAATAACAATTATTTGGGTCTAAAACTAATCCCGAAGGTAGATGCAGAGGTAGCGTGCCAACGATGATCACATCGACTTTGGAACCATTCCCCACGCGCATCACCACCTCGTCCTTAACCAATCTTTTCTTAATCCGTAGCCCCTGTTTCGAGTTCCAAATGTTAGCCACTAAACCAGTATCAAATACCCAGGCACTAGTGCGAGCATTAGTAAGGTACACATCAATAACATGTATATCAAATATACCTCTCACTTTGCCATCCTTCTTCTCCGCCAAATACTTGGGGCAGTTCCGCTTCCAGTGACCAGTCCCTTTGCAGTAGAAGCACTCAGTCTTAGGCTTAGGTCCAGACTTGGGTTTCTTCACTTGAGCAGCAATTGGCTTGCTGTTCTTCTTGAAGTTCCCTTTCTTCCCTTTACCCTTTTTTGTTGAAACTGGTAGTCTTGTTGACCATCCACACTTGATGCTCCTTCTTGATTTCTACCTCCACAGCTTTTAGCATTGCGAAGAGCTCAGGAATCGTCTTATCCATCCCTTGCATATTATAGTTCATCATGAAGCTCTTGTAGCTTGGTGGCAGTGATTGAAGAACTCTGTCAATGACACTATCATCAGGAAGATTAACTCCCAGCTGAGTCAAGTGGTTGTGGTACCCAGATATTTTGAGTATATGTTGACTAACAGAACTATTCTCCTCCATCTTGCAGCTGTAGAACTTATTGGAGACTTCATATCTCTCAATCTGGGCATTTGCTTGAAATATTAACTTCAACTCCTGGAACATCTCATATGCTCCATGACGTTCAAAACGTCGTTGAAGTCCCGGTTCTAAGCCGTAAAGCATGGCACACTGAACTATCGAGTAGTCATCAGCTTTGCTCTGCCAGGTGTTCACAACATCTGGCATTGCTCCTGTAGCGGGTTTGTCACCTAGCGGTGCTTCTAGGACGTAATTCTTCTATGCAGCAATAGGATAATCCTCAAGTTACAGACCCAGTCCGTGTAGTTGCTACCATCATCTTTCAACTTAGCTTTCTCAAGGAACGCATTAAAATTCAACAGAACAACAGCACGGGCCATCTATCTACAACAACATAGACATGCAAAATACTATAATGTACTAAGTTCATGATAAATTAAAGTTCAATTAATCAAATTACTTAAGAACTCCCATTTAGATAGACATCTCTCTAATCATCTAAGTGATCACGTGATCCATATCAACTAAACCATGTCCAGTCATCACGTGAGATGGAGTAGTTTTCAATGGTGAACATCGCTATGTTGATCATATCTACTATATGATTCACGCTCGACCTTTCGGTCTCAGTGTCCCGAGGCCATATCTGCATATGCTAGGCTCGTCAAGTTTAACCCGAATATTTTGCGTGTGCAAAACTGGCTTGCACCCATTGTATGTGAACGTAGAGCTTATCACACCCGATCATCACGTGGTGTCTCGGCACGACGAACTGTAGCAACGGTGCATACTCAGGGAGAACACTTATACCTTGAAATTTAGTGAGAGATCATCTTATAATGCTACTGCCGAACTAAGCAAAATAAGATGAATAAAGGATAAACATCACATGCAATCAATATAAGTGATATGATATGGCCATCATCATCTTGTGCCTTTGATCTCCATCTCCAAAGGACCTTCATGATCACATCGTCACCGGCTTGACACCTTGATCTTCCATCGAAGCATCGTTGTCATCTTGCCAACTATTGCTTCTATGACTATCGCTACCGCTTAGTGATAAAGTAAAGCAATTACATGGCGATTGCACTTCATACAATAAAGCAACAACCATATGGCTCCAGCCAGTTGTCGATAACTGTGTTACAAAACATGATCATCTCATACAATAAAATTTAGCATCATGTCTTGACCATATCACATCACAACATGCCCTGCAAAAACAAGTTAGATGTCCTCTACTTTGTTGTTGCAAGTTTTACATGGCTGCTACGGGCTGAGCAAGAACCGTTCTTACCTACGCATCAAAAACCACAACACGGTATAGTGATTGCTTTTTCTATCTTTAGAAAGAACCCTATTCATTGAATCCGGTTCAACTAAAGGTGGAGAAACTGACACCCACTAGCCACCTGTGTGCGAAGCACGTCGGTAGAACCAGTCTCGCGTAAGCGTACGTGTAATGTCGATCTGGGCCACTTCATCTAACAATACCGCCGAATCAAGAATCAACCAGTGACGGCAAGCAATATGTCTATACCCACGCCCACAACTCCTTTATGTTCTACTCGTGCATATAACATCTACGCATAAACCTGGCTCGGATGCCACTTTTGGGGAGTGCAGTAATTTCAAAAAAATCCTACACACATGCAGGATCATGATGATGCATAGCAACGAGATGGGAGAGTGTTGTCCACATACCTTCGTAGACCATAAGAGGAAGCGTTATGACAACGCGGTTGATGTAATCGTACGTCTTCATGATCGATCGATCCTAGTACCGAAAGTACGGCACCTCCGCGATCAGCAGACATTCGGCTCGGTGACATCCCACGAACTCTCGATCCACCTGAGTGTCGAGGGAGAGCTTCGTCAGCACGATGGTGTGATGACGGTGATGATGATGCTACTGGAACAGGGCTTTGCCTAAGCACCGCTACGATCTGGCCGAGGTGGATTATGGTGGAGGGGGCACCGCACACGGCTAAGGGGTCAATGATCAACTTGTGTGTCTATGGGGTACCCCCTCCCCAGTATATAAAGGAGTGGAGGAGGGGGAGGGTCGGCCCCTCTATGGCGCGCCCTGGAGGAGTCCTACTCCCTCCGGGAGTAGGATTCCCTCCCTTCCCTAGTTGGACTAGGAGAGAAGGAAGGGGGGAGAGGGAGGAAGGAAAGGGAGCGCCCCCCTTCCTAGTCCAATTCGGACCAGAGGGGGAGGGGCGGCCTGCCCTGGCTGCCTCTCTCTCTCTCCACCAAAGCCCATTAGGGCCCATATACTCCCCGGGGCATTCCGGACTTCCAGTAACCACCCAGTACTCCAGTATATGCCCGAACTCACTCGGAACCTTTTTGATGTCCAAACATAGGCTTCCAATATATCAATATTTATGTCTCGACCATTTCGAGACTCCTCGTCATGCCCGTGATCACATCTGGGACTCCGAACAACCTTCGGTTCATCAAAACACATAAACTCATAATACCGAACGTTAAGTGTGCGGACCCTACGGGTTCGAGAACTATGTAGACATGACTGAGACATGTCTCCGGTCAATAACCAATAGCGGAACCTGGATGTTCTTATTGACTCCCACATATTCTACGAAGATCTTTATCGGTCAAACCACATAATGATATACGTTGTTCCCTTTGTCATCGGTATGTTACTTGCCCGAGATTCGATCGTTGGTATCTCAATACCTAGTTCAATCTCGTTACCGGCAAGTCTCTTTACTCGTTCCGTAATGCATCATCCCGCAACTAACTCATTAGTCACATTGCTTGCAAGGCTTATATTGATGTGCATTACCGAGAGGGCCCAGAGATACCTCTCCGACAATCGGAGTGACAAATCCTAATCTCGATCTATGCCAACTCAACAAACACCATCGGAGACACCTGTAGAGCACCTTTATAATCACCCAATTACATTGTGACTTTTGGTAGCACACAAAGTATTCCTCCGGTATTCGGGAGTTGCATGATCTCATAGTCATAGGAACATGTATAAGTTATGGAGAAAGCAATATCAACAAACTAAACGATCATCGTGCTAAGCTAACGGATGGGTCAAGTCAATCACATCATTCTATAATGATGTGATCTCGTTAATCAAATGACAACTCATGTCTATGGTTAGGAAACATAACCATCATTGATTCAACGAGCTCGTCAAGTAGAGGGAAACTAGTGACACTTTGTTTGTCTATATATTCACACATGTACTAAGTTTCTGGTTAATACAATTCTAACATGAATAATACACATTTATCATTATATAAGGAAATATAAATAACAAATTTATTATTGCCTCTAGGGCATATTTCCTTCAGTTGTCCCACTTGCCGAAGGTGACAGGGAGGCGGATCTGCCCTATGGGGACGGTGGAGCCATCGATCACCCCCGAAAAAGGCTTGGTAGGCTGAAGCTGGTCGTATGGCACCTGGAGCGTGTTGAGCGTCTCCACGAAGAGGATGTTGAGCCCGCGCCGCCATCGATGAGTGTCTTGGTGATGAGGACATTGCTGATGGTGGGCGAGCAGAGCATCAGAAGCGCACCGGCAGTGGCTGCGCACTTGAGCTGGTCAGTAGAGTCAAAGGTGATAGTGTACTTGGACCACCTAAGCGGACGTGACGCCTCGAGCTTGGGGAGGGCCGCGTTCACCTCGCGAGCGAACTACTTGAAGATGCGATGGGAGGCGGGGTCCCGAGCGCCGCCTAGGATGCAAGCAATGGCACGAGGCTCTTGGAAGCCCCTGGCCCCATCATCTTGGTGGTGGTCGTCATTCCTCCTTGGCGGCGGCAGCGGCGGAGGAAGGCCAGTGTTGCCGTGAGGATGGTCCTCACGAGGCTGATCCCTCCAGGGGCCCTCGCGAGGCTAGCCCTGCCAACGATTCTCACGAGGTTGATCGTGCCAGTCCTGATAGGGGTTATGGTTGTCCCAGCATCCCCCTCCACGGTTGTAACCACGATCGTTGCGCTCAGGGCGGCGGCCAAGGAGCCCATCCCGGATGGCCCTGAGCTCTTGGCAGTCATTGGTGTTGTGGCTGTGTACATTGTGGAAGACGCACAATGGGTGGTTGCCCTTTGAAGACTCGGGGTGGTCGTAGTCGTGCTTCATCTCAGGTTCGGTTGTGAGCACAGCCGGGCCCTTATGCTTCACGTCCTTGGCCTTGGCCTTATTATCTTCTGGATCGGCATCTGGAAGCTCAAGGAGAGAGAGGTGACCTTCCTCAGCCCTCGCGCATCTGGTTACCATGTTGAACATCTCCAGAGCCGAACACAGGTCCTCGTGCACGGCGAGCTCTTCCTTCATCTTGACATCCTAGACGCCATCAGTGAATGCCGAAATGATGGCCTCATCCGACACCTTGGGGATCTTGAGGCGAACGTTGGTGAAGTGTTGGATGTATTTGTGCAAGGTCTCCCCTGGCTGCTGCTTGATGCACCGCAGATCGCCCACGGCAGGGGCGCGGTCGCGAGTACCCTAGAAGTTGGTGATGAAACGCTCTCGTGTTTCATCCCAGGAGGAGATCGATCCCGCGGAGAAGTTCAAGAGCCATGAGCGCGCGCCATCCTTGGGAAACCAGTTCGCCATGACCTTCTCATCGCCATTCGCTGCCTCGATGTTCAGCTCGTAGAGCTGGAGGAACTCGGAAGGGTTAGGGGTACTATCATAGTGCGGAGGCAAGTCTAGCTTGAACTTCCCAGGCCAGACGACACGGTGCAGCTCCGGGGTGAATGCACAGCGGCTTGCCGCGCTCATGGGAACCAGCCGCAGAGGGGGAGTCTAGTCTTGGCACTCGTGTGCTGCCGCCTCGGGTAGCACGCGGTCTTAACGCGGCGATGCTGGGAACGCACACGCCTCTCTTTGAGGCCACTGCACCACTTGGCAGCTTTCTTTGTCGTGCGTCGGCGCCCTGCGCGGCAGGTCGCGCCAAGGGGCCTCATCAAGGAAATAAGCCCTATAGGCAATAACAAAGTTTTTATTTTATATTTCCTTATTCATGATAAAGGTTTATTATTCATGCTAGAATTGTATTGATCAGAAACCTTAATACATGTCTCAATACATAGACAAACACTGTGTCCCTAGTGAGCTCTACTTGACTAGCTCATTGATCAAAGATGGTTAAGGTTTCCTAACCATGGACATGAGTTGTCATTTGATAATGGGATCACATCATTAGGAGAATGATGTGATGGATAAGACCCATTCTTTAGCTTAGCATATTGACCATTCAGTTTAATTGCTATTGCTTTCTTCATGTCAAATACATATTCCTTCGACTATGAGACTATGCAACTCCCGGATATCGGAGGAATGCCCTGTGTGCTATCAAACTTCACAACGTAACTGGGTGATTATAAAGATGCTCTACATGTATCTCCAAAGGTGCTTGTTGGGTTGGCATAGATCGAGAATAGGATTTTTCACTCCAAGTATCAGAGAGGTATCTCTGGGCCCTCTTGGAAATACACATCATAAGAAGCCTTGCAAGCAAAGTGACTAATGATTTAATTGCAGGATGATGTATTACAGAACGAGTAAAGAGACTTGCCGGTAATGAGATTGAACTAGGTATGAAGATATCGATGATTGAATCTCGGGCGAGTAACATACCGATGACAAAGGGAATAACGTATGTTGCCATTACGGTTCAACCGATAAAGATCTTCGTAGAATATGTAGGAGCCGATATGAGCATCAAGGTTCTGCTATTGGTTATTGACCGGAGAGGTGTCTCGGTCATGTCTACATAGTTCTCGAACCCGTAGGGTCCGCACAGTTAACGTTCGATGACGATTTTGTATTATATGAGTTATGTGTTTTGGTGACCGAATGTTGTTCGGAGCCCTGGATGATATCACGGACATGACAAGGAGTCTAGAAATGGTCGAGAGGTAAAGATTGATATATATGACGACAGTATTCGGACACCAGAAGTGTTCCGGGGGTATCGTGTACATATCGGGTCACCGGAAAGGGGTTCCGGGCACCCCCGGCAAAGATATGGGCCTAATGGGCCAAGAGGGGAAATGCAGCAGCCAGCAGGGGCTGCTGCGCCCCCCATATGGGCTGCACTAGAGGGGAAAGGAACGGGGGAAAGAGAGAAGGAAGGGGGGATTCGGCCTCCCCCTTCCTTCCCTCCTCCCTCCTCTTTCTTCCCTCTCGGTGAAAAAGGAAAGGGGGGCGAATTGGGGAGAGACCCCAAGTAGGATTCGGCCTATTTGGGGTGCCCCCCCTTGGCTGCTCCCTCTCCCTCCCACCTATATATATGAGAGGGGAGGTGCCTAGAACACACATCAGCTTCTGTTAGCCGTGTGCGGTGCCACCCTCCACAGATTACACCCTCGTTCATATTCTCGTAGTGCTTAGGTGAAGCCATGCATGGATTACATCACCATCACCGTCACCACACCGTCGTGCTGACGGAACTCATCTACTTCCTCGACACTTTGCTGGATAAAGAGTTTGAGGGACGTCATCGAGTTGAACGTGTGCAGAACTCGGAGGTGTCGTACGTTCGGTGCTTGATCAGTCAGAACGAGAAGAAGTTGGACTACATCAACCGCGTTGTCAAATGATTCCGCTTTTGGTCTACGAAGGTACGTAGACACACTCTCCCGCTCTCATTGCTCTGCATCTCCTAGATAGATCTTGCATGAGCATAGGAATTTTTTTTTGAAATTGCATGCTACATTTCCCAACAGTGGCATCCGAGCCAGGTCTATGCATAGATGATATGCACGAGTAGAACACAAAGAGTTGTGGGTGGTGATCGTCATACTGCTTACCACCAATGTCTTATTTTGATTCGGCGGTATTGTTGGATGAAGTAGGCCGGACCAACCTTACATGACCATGTTCATGAGACCGGTTCCACCGACAGACATGCAACTAGTTTTGCATAAAGGTGGCTGGCGGGTGTCTGTTTCTCCTACTTTAGTTGAATTGAATTTGACTATGGCCGGTCCTTGTTGAAGGTTAAAACAAAAAAAATTATAAATCACCGTTGTGGTTTTGATGCGTAGGTAAGAACGGTTCTTGCTAGAAGCCCGTAGCAGCCACGTAAAACTTGCAACAACAAAGTAGAGGACGTCTAACTTGTTTTTGCAGGGCATGTTGTGCTGTGATATGGTTAAGACATGATGTGATATGCGTTGTTGTATGAGATGATCGTGTTTTGAAAGTTATCAGCAACTGGCAGGAGCCTTATGGTTGCGCTTTATGATACGTCTCCAACGTATATATAATTTATGAAGTATTCATGCTGCCATTTTATCATTCTTGGGTGTTTTACAATCACTTTATAGCAACTTTATATCATTTTTTGGGACTAACCTATTGACCCAGTGCCTAGTGCCAGTTGCTATTTTTTGCTTGTTTTTACATCGCAGGAAATCAATATCAAACGGAGTCCAAACACCATGAAACTTTACAGATATTTTTTTGACCAGAAGGAACCCAATGGGCCAGAGCTGCACCTGGGGTGTGCCCCGAGGGGGGCACAACCCACCAGGGTATGCCAGGGCCCCCTGGCACGCCCAGATGGGTTGTGCCCACCTCGGTGGCCTCCCGTGCCCCTTCTTTGCACTATAAATTCCCAAATATTCTAAAACTCCTGGGGGTTAACCTAGATCAGAAGTTCTGCCGCCGCAGGGCTCCGTAGCCACCGAAAACCAATCTAGACCCGTTCCGGCACCCTGCCGGAGGGGGAATCATCTCCGATGGCCATCTTCATCATCCCGACGACCACCACGATGAGCAGGGAATAGTCCACCCTCAGGGCTGAGGGTTTGTACCAGTAGCTATGTGTTTAATCTCTCTCTCTCTCTCCCGTGATCTATATCATGGGCTTTGTTAATATAGTCGGATCATATGATGTTTCTCCCCTCTATACTCTCGTTGTGATGAATTGAATCTATACCCTTTGAAGTTTTGTCTTGTCGGATTGAATATTCATAGATGAGAACACATGATATATGTCTTGCGGTATGAATACTTGAGGTGACAATTGGGGTATCTTATTAATTCACTTGATATATGTTATGGCATTCAACTCGCGGATTCCCGCGGTGATATTGGGGTAATCGATGCATAGGGGTTGATGCATGTTTTTCTTTGACGGAGACTTCGGGGTATCTTTATAGTTCTTTGTGTGGATTGAGTATTATGATTATGAATATGCTTTGGTGTTATTCTAGTATGAACTCTAGGATAGATCGAACGGAAACAATAATTTCGTGTTATTCTAGTATGAACTGTTGAATAGATTGATCGGAAAGAATAGCTTTGAGGTGGCTTCGCACCCTACAAACAATTCCTACCTTTTGTTCTCCGCTAATAGGAACTCGGAAGTGATTCTTTGTTGTACTTTGAGGGATAATCATATGATCCAACTATGTTAGCATTGTTGAGAGATTGCACTAGCGAAAGTATGGACCCTAGGCCTCATTTTTAATCATTGCAATACCGTTTTTGTGCCCGTTTACTATTTGCTACCTTGCTGTTTTTATTTATTCAGATTATAAAAATATATTTCTACCATCCATATTACAGTTTTATCACCATCTATTCGCCGAACTAGTGCACCTATACAATTTTCCATTGTATTGGGTGTGTTGGGGACACAAGAGATTTCTTGTATTTGGTTGCGGGGTTGTTTGAGAGAGACCATATTCATCCTACACCTCTCATGGACTGATAAACCTTAGGTCATCCACTTGAGGGAAAATTGCTACTGTCTTACAAAACTCTGCGCTTGGAGGCCCAACACGTTTCTACAAGAATAAAGTTACATAGTAGACATCACTTTATTGTATGAAATGCAGATGCCATGTAATTGCTTTACTTTTTCACTATGCGTTAGCGATAATTGCTTTACTTTCTCCCCTCTGCCCGATTCCCCAACCTCTCCTCTCGTCCTCCCCGCGCCTGGCCCTCTCCTCCTAGCGCCTTCTCGAGCGCCATGGACGCCGCCCGCTCCCTGCAATCGCCCCTCACCGGATCCTGCAGGCCGCCGCCTGGTTCCCTCGCGCCCCACCGGATCTCCTTCGTCACGCCGGTGAGCATGACGCCTTCCGCGCGGAGCCCCCTTCCTCTGCTACTCCTCCTTCTTCTCTGCTGCCGTGCTGCGCCCCACCTCCATGGCCATCGCGCCCCGCCTGGCCGCCTTGGCCTCGCCAAGCTCGCCTGTCCCTGCCATCCTTCTCCGTTGCGCGCCTCAGGCTACTCGCTAGCGCCAAGGCGCTCCTCTTCCTCCGTGTCCGACCCCGCGCGTCCCTGCACCCCAAGTTCGTCGCCACCGCGCCTTCTTGCCTCCCCGCGCCCATCCCTTGCTGCATCTCCGTCGGCCTCATCGCTGTGCTATGGAGCTCCTGCCTGAGCCGTCCCCTTCGGCCAACTCTGTTGCTGCCGCCGCTGCTTCGATCTTCCTTGGTGCAGCTCGTTTCCAACAAATGGCAGCCCAATGGTTACCTCCCCGCCAAGTACCATCGACCCTAGAACATCTCGAGAACGTCTACAACCACTCCGTACCCGGACTGCCAAGTCCATCTCCGAGGATTTCACCAAGTACCCGGACGCCCGATGCCTAGAACGCCTACTGCCGACCCCGTGGACGTCAAGTACCCCTACGAACCGTGTACGACTACCGCCGCCGAAGTCCGCGAAAACAACTACTTCCACAATGCATCGTGTACGACTACCGTCGCTTGGGTTTTGACAAGACGCCGAGTACCACGAGGTTTACCATGTACAACTACACCAAGTCCGGACCGACAAGTGCCTTGAGAACGTATGTACCTCTTCCGTCGCCGAGAACCGAAAGTACCACTACGTCCCATCAAACCCGTCCACCTTGAAATGCTCGCTTTGAAGGTATAACCCCGAGACGACGCTCGGGAACGAATGAATGCATGTTGAATGAGATGCATCCTTTGTCTGCACCGTGTCCATATTGTCACCCGTTTCCATGCCATTAACTCGTGGGACACCCGGAATCCGGGAGCGCCCCACCATCTTTTGCACGCATCCGTACACTTCTCCTTTGCATCAGTGTCTCAATCGAGTTACCGGAACCGGAACGCTGCCGTGGCACCGTTTTCGTTATCGTTGTCGTGGCACCCCTTTCGTTTCCGCCACGGTGACAAATGCTTCATATTGCTCTTGTCAACTTTTAATAAAAATTGCATAAACTTGTTCATGTCATCCGCATCATGATAACAACAACTAAAATGTTTAAAATTGTTGTTTGCTTTAAATTCCTAATGCATATGGGGATTTACCGGATTTGTTGTTTGTTATATCCAGCCCCATTTAAATTGTTTAGATGGTATAGTTTTGTTATGCTTCACCTCTTGCCATGTTAACCAACATTTAATATTGTTGAGTACCTAACCGAGAGAGAACTAAATAACTGAATGTGGTGTTTCGTCAATATGCAACTCGTTGCATATTGAGCTCCACTTAACTTGTAGAGTTGTTTGTGCACTTTGCCATGCCATGCATATTTAAACCAGACATGCATCATTCTTGGTTGTGCATCATGCCATGCTTATGTGGTGGTTGCTTACTATGTTGTTTGCTTCTTTCCGGTGTTGCTTCTTCGGGTTGGTTCCGATAACGCTGCATTTGTGAGGATCCGTTCGACTACGTCTTTTCGTCTTCTTCATGGACTCGTTCTTCTTCCTTGCGGGATCTCACGCAAGATGACCATACCCTCTAAATCACTTCTATCTTTGCTTGCTAGTTGCTTGTTCTTTTGCGATGCCTATGCTGCGATACCTACCACTTGCTTATCATCCCTCCCATATTGTTAAGCCAAGCCTCTAACCCACCTTGTCATAGCAAACCATTGTTTGGCTATGTTACCGCTTTGCTCAGCCCCTCTTATAGCGTTGTTAGTTGCAGGTGAAGATTGGAGTTTGTTCCTTGTTGGAACATGGATATTTTGTTGGGATATCACAATATCTCTTATTTAATTAATGCATCTATATACTTGGTAAAGGGTGGAAGGCTCGGCCTTATGCCTAGTGTTTTGTTCCACTCTTGCCGCCCTAGTTTCCATCATATCGGTGTTATGTTCCCGGATTTTGCGTTCCTTACACGGTTGGGTTATAATGGAAACCCCTTGACAGTTCGCCTTGAATAAAACTCCTCCAGCAATGCCCAACATTGGTTTTACCATTCGCCACCTAGCCTCTTTTTCCCTTGGGTTCCACGGACTCAAGGGTCATCTTTATTTAACCCCCCCCCCCCCCTCCGGGACAGTGCTCCTCTAAGTGTTGGTCCGAACTGAGCTGCCTGCGGGGCCACCTCAGGGAAACTTGAGGGTTGGTTTTACTCGTAGCTAGTCTCATCTGAGTGTGCCCTGAGAACGAGATATGTGCAGCTCCTATCGGGATTTGTCGGCACATTTGGGCGGTGTTGCTGGACTTGTTTTACCATTGTCGAGGATGTCTTGTAACCAGGATGCCGAGTCTGATCGGAATGTCTTGGGAGAAGGAATATCCTTCATTGATCGTGAGAGCTTGTGATAGGCTAAGTTGGGACACCCCTGCAGGGATTGAACTTTCGAAAGCCGTGCCCGCGGTTATGGGCATATGGGAATTTGTTAATGTTTGGTTGTAGAAAACCTGAAGTTGATCTTAATTGAAATACATCAACCGCGTGTGTAACTGTGATGGTCTCTTCTCGGCGGAGTCCGGGAAGTGAACACGGTGTTGGAGTAATGCTTGACGTAGGTTGTTCTAGGATCACTTCTTGATCATAGTTGTTCGACTGTGCCTTTGCTCTCTTTTCTCGCTCTCATTTGCGTATGTTTAGCCACCATATATGCTAGTCGCTTGTTGCAGCTCCACCTCATACCTTTTACCCTTCCCATAAGCTTAAATAGTCTTGATCGCGAGGGTGTGAGATTGCTGAGTCCCCGTGACTCACAGATACTTCCAAAACCAGTTTGCAAGTGTCGATGAAACCATGCAGATGACGCAACTGAGCTCAAGGAGGAGCTTGATGAAGATCTCATTTTGTGTGTTCTTTCGTTTCCAATTGATCAGTAGTGGAGCCCAGTTGCGACGATCGGGGATCTGTGTAGCATTTGGGGTAGTCTTCTTTTATTTTGGTTCCATAGTCGGACCTTGTGTGTATCTGGATGATGTAATGCTTTATTCATGTAATTGTGTGAAGTGGCAATTGTAAGGCAACTATGTATCTTTTTCCCTTATGTATTACATGGGTTGTGTGAAGATTAACTCACTTGCGACATTGCTTTCAATGCGGTTATGCCTCTAAGTCGTGCTTCGACACGTTGGAGATATAGCCGCATCGGGGGCGTTACACATTATAAGACGATCCCTTAACTAAATTTGAAGGTATAAGTGTTCTCCCTGTGTACGCACCGTTGCGACAGTTCGTCGTGTTGAGACACCATGTGATGATCGGGTGTGATAGACTCTACGTTCACATACAACGGGTACAATACAGTTTTGCACGTGTGTAATACTCGGGTTAAACTTGATGAGCCTAGCATGTACAGACATGGCCTCAGAACACTAGAGACCGAAAAGTTGAACGTGAATCATATAGTAGATATGATCAACATAGAGATGTCCACCTTTGATGACTACTCCATCTCGCGTGATGATCGGACATGGTTTAGTTCATTTGGATCATGTATCATTTAGATGACTTGAGGGATGTCTATCTAAGTAGGAGTTCTTAAGTAATATGATTAATTGAACTTAATTTATCATGAACTTAGTCTTGATAGTTTTTCATATCTATGGTGTAGATCAATAGCTCGCGATATAGCTCCTATACATATTTTTGATATGTTCCTAGAGAAAACTAAGTTGAAAGATGATAGTAGCAATGATGCGGACTGGGTCCATGATTGAGGATTATCCTCATTGCTGCATAGAAGAATTGTGTCCTTGATGCACCTCTAGGTGACAGACCTATTGCATGAGTGGATACAGACATTATGAACGTTTGGCAAGCTTGCTATGATGACTACTTCATCGTTTTGTGCGCCATACTTTACGGCTTGGAATCGATGCTGCAAAGACATTTTGAAATGCCACGGAGCATATGAGATGTTCCAAGAGCTGAAATTGGTATTTCGGACTCATGCCCGTGTCGAGTGATATGAGACCTCTGACAAGTACTTTGCCTACAAGATGGAGGAGAATAGCTCAGCCAGTGAGCATGTGCTCAGAATGTCTGGGTACTACAATCGCTTAAATCAAGTAGGAGTTAATCTTCCAGATAAGATAGTGATTGACAAATTTCTCTAGTCACTATCACCAAGCTACTAGAACTTCATGATGAACTATAATATGAAAGGGATTAGGAAAATGATTCCCGAGCTCTTCGCGATACTGAAATCAGTGAAGGTAGAAATCAAGAAAGAGCATCAAGTGTTGATGGTTAACAAGACCACTACTTTCAAGAAAAAGGGCAAGGGAAATAAAGGGAACTTCAAGAAGAATGGCAAGAAAGTTGCCACTCCTGTGAAGAAGCCCAAAGCTAGACCTAATCCTAAAACTAAGTGCTTCTATTGCAAAGGGAATGGTCACTGGAAGCAGAACTACCCCAAATAATTGGCGGATAAGAAGGATGGCAAAGTGAACAAAGGTATATTTGATATACATGTTATTGATGTGTACTTTACTAGTGTTCATAGTAACCCCATGGGTATTTGATACCGGTTCAGTAGCTAAGGTTAATAACTCGAAACAGGAGTTGCAAAATGAATAGAGACTAGTTAAGAGCAAGGTAATGATGTGTGTTGGAAGTGATTCCAAGGTTGATAAGATCACCATCGCATACTCCCTCTACCTTCGGGATTAGTGCTGAACCTAAATAAATGTTATTTGGTGTTTTCATTGAGCATGAATATGATTGGATCATGTTTATTTCAATATGGTTATTCATTTAATTCAGAGAATAATTGTTGTTCTGTTTACATGAATAAAACCTTTTATGGTCATACACCCAATGTAAAGGGTTTATTGAATCTCGATCGTAGTAATACACATATTCATAATATTGATGCCAAAAGATGCAAAGTTGATAATGATAGTGCAACATACTTGTGGCACTGTCGTTTAGATCATATTGGTGTAAAGCGCATGAAGAAACTCCATATGGATGGGCTTTTGGAATCACTTGATTATGAATCATTTGATACTTGCAAACAATGCCTCATAGGCAAGATGACTAAACTCCGTTCTCCGCAACAATGGAGCGAGCCTATGACTTATTGGAAATAAGACATACCAATGTATGTGCTACCTCTTGAGCTTGCGTTGGTTTTTCCCTTGAAGAGGAAAGGGTGATGCAGCAAACTAGAGTAAGTATTTCCCTCAATTTTGAGAACCAAGGTATCAATCCAGTAGGAAACAACGCGCAAGCCACCGAATACCTACACAAACAAACACCAACTTGCACCCAACACGATAAATGGGTTGTCAATCCCTTCACGGTTATTTGAACGTGAGATCTGATAGAGATGGATAAACGGTGAAGTAATATTTTGGTATTTTTGGTTTATGTAACGGAAAGTAAAAGATTGCAAAGAAAGTAAATAGGAAACTAGAATTGTAGATCGGGAACTTATATGATGGAAAATAGACCCGGGGGGCATAGGTTTCACTAGACGCTTCTCTCAAGATAGAAATTATTACAGTGGGTGAACAAGTTACTGCCGAGCAATTGATAGAAAGTGCAAAGTTATGATGATATCTAAGGAAATCATCATGAATATAGGCATCACTTCTGTGTCAAGTAGACCGAAACGATTCTGCATCTACTACTATTACTCCACACATCGGTCGAGTCCTGCCTGCATCTAGAGTATTAAGTTCATAAGAACAGAGTAATGCATTAAGATGACATGATGTAGCGGGATTAACTCAAGCAATATGATGAAAACCACATCTTGTTATCCTCGATGGCAGCAATAAAATACATGTCGGTTCCCCTTCTATCACTAGGATCGAGCACCGCAAGATTGAACCCAGAGCTAAGCACTTCTCCCATTGCAAGTAAACCCAATCTAGTTGGCCAAACCAAATCGATAGTTTGAAGAGACTTGCAAAGATATCAAATCATGCATATAAGAATTCCGAGGAGATTCAAATAATATTCATAGATAAGCTGATCATAAATCCACAATTCATCGCATCTCGGCAAACACGCCGCAAAAGAGTATTACATCGAATAGATCTCCAAGAACATCAAGGAGAACATGGTATTGAGAATCAAAGAGAGAGAAGAAGCCATCTAGCTACTAGCTATGGGCCCGTGGGTCTGTGGTAAACTACCCATGCTTCATCGAAGAGGCAATGGTGTTGATGTAGAAGCCCTCCGTGATCGAATCCCCTTCGGCGGGATGCCGGAAAAGGCCCCAAGATGGGATCTCACGGGTACAGAAGGTTGCGGCGGTGGAAAAGTGGTTTCATGGCTCCCCTGGAAGTTTTCAAGGTATATGAGTATATATAGGAGGAAGATCTAGGTCAGGAGGTCACCGAGGGGCCCACAAGGTTGGGGGCGCGCCCTCCACCCTTGTGGTCACCTCGTGGCTCTTCTGACTTACACTCCAAGTCTCCCGGGTGTCTACTGGTCCAAGAAAAATCATCGTGAAAGTTTTATTCCGTTTGGTATTCCTTTTCTATGAAACTCTAAAACAAGGAAAAACAGAAACTAGCACTGGGCTCTAGGTTAATAGGTTAGTCCCAAAAATCATATAAAATAGCATATTAATGCATATAAAACATCCAAAATAGATAATATAATAGCATGGAACAATCAAAAAGTATAGGTACGTTGGATACGTATCAGTATGCGGCCGATGAGTGATGTGGCACGTGGAGGGTATCATTATTTTTTGACCTTCACAGATGATTTAAGCAGATATGGGTATATCTACTTAATGAAACACAAGTCTGAAACATTTGAAAAGTTCAAAGAATTTCAGAGTAAAGTGGAGAATTGTCGGAGTAAATAGCCATGGGTAGCCTAGCCGGCTTCCCCTGGCCCTTCTGAAAAAATTACGAGCCCATCCGGCTCTCAAGAATCCAAGACGTGGGGCCGCCTTCCCCTTGCCGGCTGTCTCCTAGGCTGGCTATCGGAAGGCGGCCCGACTTTAGCCCTCGTGAAGAAAGCCACAGGAGGGCCAGCTTCGAGAAGCCGGCCACGAGAAGGCCGACTCCAAGAAGCCGGCTCCCACAAAGTGGTCAAGACCGTACCCTCAAAGTTTGCATCCACTTAACGGCGATGTGACGGGGTGTGGCTACAGTGAAGCCTGCCACCCCCGAATCCCGGAGCACGACTGGCACAGTGCGCCGTACGGGTGGCCATGACCCGTCCGGCGCGGCACTGTTGCCACGTTGACCCTGATGTCATCCATGATGGACTACCAGTATGGCCCACGGGCGGTGGGCCCCTTCGGGCAGAGAGACACCCGAAGGCGGCCGTGCATCCCCCAGTCGGCGCGAGACAAAGCCGGCTCTCCATAGCCGGCATGCCACCTCCTTCGAAGGAGATGCCCCATTAAGGAGACAAGATACGGTGAGGCTACAGCGATCGCCCGCCAGACGGCGGCACTGTAGCCATGCCCACTTCGACGAGGCCCTCGTCACCATGACCGAGCAACAGCAACCAGCCCCCGACCAGGCCCTGGATGGTGGGCCTGACTGTCGGCCAGCAGCCGGCAGCCGGCGGGACCCACCAGCCGGCGGGCCCCAGCAGCAGGCGTAGAAGCCGGTGAGCGTAGACACAAACGGCTGGGCCCCACGCCCAGCCGGATTACCATTGTACCCCTGGGGGTAAGGCCTATATAAACACCCCAGGACACCCATGCAAAGGGTTGATCCCTGCTAGTTCTAGACACCACACAAGGAGAAGAAGAGAGCAAGCCGTGCCCTTCTTCCTCCTCTCACAAAACAGCTCTAGGAGCATCGTGTAGCAACTCGTTCATCTAGTGACCATGCGGAGACCCCGCAGAGCAGCAGTAGGGGTGTTATCTCCTCGGAGAGCCCCGAAGCTGGGTAAGATTCGCCGGCGTGCATTTCTTCGCCTCATCCCGTTTACAGGCACCGGCGATGTCTTACTGGCTCCCACAATGATAAGCCACCCGTTGGCATATGTCGCACCTACCACCCAACATTTGGCGCCCACCATGGGGCTAGGTGCACCGTCGTTCGGAGACCTGTTCTGGACGGGAACCCTCTTCCTCCCCAGCGAGCGTAGCCAGCCCGGCACGCCCGATGGCGCTTGCCACAACTTGCTGTAAGGCGTCACCGACATCTGCGCGGCAAGCAGCCTCGCCGATCTCCTCGACAAGACTTTCATCTCCGACGAGCTCGCTTCCGACGCGGGCATTGACCGCCTCGTCAATCTCTTCGGCCAGCTTCACGTCTCCGGCGAGCCTGCCGTGGACTTGGAGTCAGTTGGTTCCACCGATCCGATGCCTGTCGACTCCGACACGGCTTCACTCGACACTTTCCCCACCGATGTCGCGACCTACAATGACCCGCTTCCCCGGACCGATGGTTGCGACGCTGTCACCACCGAGGTGATGGTCATCGGCCACGGCGGCGCTGCTGACGAGAGCGCCCATGACGCCCCGCACGCGGCGGTCCACCACTTATCCATCCCGCTCCCGGCTAATGCCGACGACGAAGCACTGGAGGCGCGCCGCCTCGCTCTCCTCGCGGAGGGCCGGAGGCTGGCCTCCATAAGACGCCTCACTGAGGCCCACCAGCACGAAGCCGACCGCGTCGCCTTTGGCACGCCGGCTCCGGGCGGGCCAAGCCGAGCCGGTGTTGTTAGGCAGCGCGGCGCTGTCATTGCCGACACGCTGGGGGTCGACCGCCCAGTCTATGCCACTCCACTCGAGAACCTGCGTGCCGCCCAGGCGGCCATAGACGAGCTAGACGGATTGGGGGCCGAAGAACTCCCCCACATGACCAGACGCATCCAGCAGCTAATTGAAGCGGCCGCGCGGCGGCACGAAGCCGATGCCCGCATGGAAAGCCCTACCCGCGCCGAGATCACGGCGCGACGTCCCGGACACCGACTACGGGCAACACCCGCGCACGGCGCGAGAAAGAGCCGGCTGCCAGCCGAAGCCGGACCTGAATCTCCATCAAGCGAGACACAGACGGCCATCCCCGGGCCGTGGAATGGCGGGGCAACCCGCCTCCGCCTCGGCCCCGTGAAGAGAGATATCCCACCCCGCCGCCTATGGCGCATCCGACTCTCAGCGGCCGACTAGGTCGCCGCGAAGGAGTCGGCGAGAATGACGCCCGCCATCGGATCGACCGCCTGGCGCGATCCCTGGCGCTGGAAGAAGAAGACGATGTCGGTCCGCCTTATTTCGGCCCCCGCATCCGCGACGAGCCTTTCCCCAAAGGGTTCTCGCTCCCAAGAGACACGCCCAAGTACAACGGCTCTGTGAAGCCGGAAGATTGGTTGATCGACTACTCCACGGCGGTTAGCATAGCCAACGGCAACAGGCACGTTGCCGTGAAGTACGTGCCCCTCATGCTGCAAGGCACGGTGCGGACCTGGCTCAACAGCCTCAAGCCCTTTAGCATCAACAGCTGGCTAGATTTCATAGAAGCTTTCGTCCGCAATTTCACCAGCACCTACAAGCGGGCTCCCAAGCCCAGACAGCTCTCCTTGTGGGTACAAGGCCCCTCCGAGTCTACTCGCGACTACCTCACGCGTTGGGCCGAGCTCCGCAACTCTTGCGAGGGGGTGCACGAGGTGCAAGCCATAGAATACTTCACTGCCGGGTGCCGAGAAGGCACCCTCCTCAAGCACAAGCTTCTCTGCGACAAGCCGACTACCCTTGACGAGCTTCTGGACATAGCGGACAAGTACGCCACCGCCGACTCCTCGATGAAGACTGAGCTCCGGGTAGACGCGTCCGGGAAAGTACTCAACCCGGCGCCCAAGACGCCGGCTGGGGATTCCGGCCGACGCCCACACCCGAACGATCACAAGCGCAAGGGCCCCGCGCCGCCTCCCGTCAGTCGGCAGGTGGCCACAATCGAAGACGTGCCGCCCGAAGGGCGGCCCGCGCCCAAGAAACCCAAGGGCGGCCGGCCGGCTTGGCAGCCAGCCTTCTCCTACGAGCAAACTCTCGACGCCCCGTGCAAATTCCACAGCGGCGCGAAGCCGTCCAACCACACAACCTGGAAGTGCCATTGGCTCACCCAAAGCTCCAAAGGAGAAGGGCTCGCGCCGCCTCCGCCTACTGGCCCGCCGCCTCCGGCTCCGCCGCCGCCGGCCGCTCGGCCCGCAGTCGGAGCCGTGCATGATGAGTTCCCCGACGAGCATGCAGCCTATATCGTCTTTACAAGCCAGCCCGAAGACCGGCGCGGCAAACGCCGAGAGCACCATGAAGTCAGCATGGTCGCTGCCAACCCCGCCGAGCACATGCATTGGTCAGAAAAACCTATCAGCTGGAGCCGGGCCGACCACCCAGAGGTGATGCCATCTCCCGGTTCTTATGCGTTGGTTCTGGATGCCACCCTTGCAACGGACAGACGCGCCGCCCGTTTCTCCCGTGTGTTGATAGACGGCGGGAGCAGCATCAACATCTTGTACCGTGACACCCTGGAGAAGCTGAATGTCAAGACGAAGCAACTCAGGCCTACTCGGACAGTGTTCCATGGCATCGTACCCGGCTTGTCCTGCGCCCCCATTGGCAAGATCAAGATTGATGTACTCTTTGGGGACAAGGAGCATTTCCGCCGGGAAGTGATCTGGTTTGAAGTGGTGGACCTGGAGAGCCCCTACCATGCGTTGCTTGGCCGACCTGCCTTGGCCAGGTTCATGGCGGTTCCCCACTATGCATACCTCAAGATGAAGATGCCGAGCACCAAGGGCATCATCACCATAGCCGGCGATTACAAGAAGTCCTCCGAGTGCGCTGCCGCCAGCAGCCGGCTAGCCGAGTCCCTTGTGATTGCCGAAGAGAAGAAGATGTTGGACCGGGTCGTGGCCATGACCGGCAAGCAGTCGGTCCTGTCCCCCGATCCCAAGGAGTATGATGCCCAAGGATCTTTCCAGCCGGCCAAAGAAACGAAGAAGATACCTCTTGACCCCGAGCACCCCGAGAGGTTTGCCATCATCGGGGCAAGCCTAAACAGCAAATAGGAAGGCGAGCTCGCCGATTTCCTCCGTGAGAATCGGGACATCTTTGCATGGTCCCCCAAGGACATGTCGGGTGTTCCGAAGGAATTCGCCGAGCACAAACTACACGTCCGAGAAGACGCAAAACCAGTCAGACAACCCCTTCGCCGACTGTTGGAGGAAAAAAGAAGGATTGTGGGAGAAGAGATAGACCGGCTTCTGGCAGCCGGCTTCATTATGGAAATTTTCTTTCCAGAGTGGCTTGCCAACCCGGTCCTCGTGTTAAAGAAGAACAACAAGTGGCGCATGTGCATAGACTACACGAGCCTCAACAAGGCCTGCCCTAAAGATCCCTTTGCCCTGCGAAGGATTGACCAAGTGATAGACTCCACGGCCGGATGCGAGCTGTTGAGTTTCTTGGATGCTTACTCAGGATACCACCAGATAAAGTTAGATCTGGTTGACCACCTGAAGACCGCCTTCATCACGCCATTCGGAGCCTTCTGCTACCTGACTATGACATTCGGCTTGAGAAATGCTGGTGCCACTTTTCAGCGTTGCATGCAGAAGTGCCTCCTCAAGCAACTCGGCAGAAATGCTCATGTCTACGTAGACGACATTGTGGTGAAGACGGAGAAGCGCGGCACCTTGCTGGAAGACCTCAAAGAAACATTTGAGAACCTACGCCGGTTCCAAATCAAGCTCAACCCCGAGAAATGCGTGTTCGGAGTGCCAGCCGGCCAGCTCCTAGGCTTCCTGGTCTCCGAACGCGGCATCGAATGCAACCCGGTGAAGATCAAGGCCATTGAGAGAATGGCGATTCCCACCAAGCTTCGAGACATCCAGAAGTTCACCAGATGCTTGGCCTCCCTGAACCGCTTCATCAGCCGGCTCGGAGAGAAAGCTCTCCCCCTCTACCGCCTCATGAAGAAGACCACGCACTTCGAGTGGAATGACCAAGCCGACCAAGCTTTTCACGAGCTGAAGAAGATGCTAGCCACACCACCTGTCCTGGCGGCGCCGAGTGAGAAAGAGGCCATGTTCCTCTACATTGCCGCAACCAGCCGGGTCGTCAGCACCGTCATCGTAGTCCAACGCCCAGAAGAGGGCCGAGCCCAGCCGGTCCAGAGGCCGGTGTACTATTTGAGCGAGGTACTGTCCGCCTCGAAGCAGAACTACCCGCACTACCAAAAGATGTGTTATGGCATGTACTTCACCGCCAAGAAGCTGAAGCCCTACTTTCAAGAGCATCCCATCACGGTCGTATGCACCGCCCCGCTGGCCGAGATCATAGGCAGCCGGATGCATCCGGCCGGGTGGCGAAATGGGCCATCGAGCTGGCCCCTTACATGATCTTCTACCAGCCCCGCACCACCATCAAGTCCCAAGCACTGGCCGACTTCCTCGTCGACTGGGTCGAGACCCAGTACCTGCCGCCGGCTCCCGACTCCACTCATTGGCGCATGCACTTCGACGGGTCCAAGATGCGCACCGGCTTGGGAGCCGGTGTCGTCCTTACCTCTCCCAAAGGCGACAAGCTCAGATACACGCTGCAGATTCACTTTGCCACCTCCAACAATGTAGCCGAGTACGAGGTGCTCATACATGGGCTCCGGCTTGCCAAAGAACTCGGCATTCGCCGGATCCTATGTTATGGCGACTCGGACTTGGTGGTCCAGCAATCATCCGGCGACTGGGACGCCAAGGACGCAAATATGGCAAGCTATCGCTTCCTTGTTCAGCAAATCAGAGGGTACTTTGAAGGATGCGAGTTCCTCCACGTACTGCGAGCCGACAACGAGCCGGCCGATGCCCTGGCTCGAATAGGCTCCACTCTGCAAGCAATACCAACCGGTGTCTCTCTACAATGCCTCCTCAAGCCGTCCATCAAGCCGTCTCCAGAGTCCGACTCCATCTTCGTGCCGCCTGACCCCGACGCGGCCTGGTCCAGCTCGAAGAACCAAGCAGGTGACCCGGGGACTTCAACAGTCAGCCCGGGGACTTCGGTAGCCGGCTCGGGGACTTCTGCAGTTACGCCCGACCCGGGGACTGCCACACCCGGCTCGAGGACTGCAGTAGTTGGCCCGAGGACTGCACCAACACAACAGCCGGTGGCCGACTCCAGCATTTCACCACCCAGCCCGCCCGCCCTGGTCGCAGTAGCCACATTGGCAATAGAAGAAGTCGTAGCTCCATCATGGGCTCAGTCCATCCTCAACTTCCTAATAAACCAAGATCTGCCGGCTGACGAAACAGAGGCAAGACAAGTCCAACGCCGAGTCGGAGCATACACAATCGTCAACAGAGAGCTCGTCAAGCGTAGTGTCACTGGAGTCCTCCAGCGATGCGTCGAGCAAGAGAAGGGCATTGCAATCCTCATAGACATCCACCAAGGAGAATGCGGCCACCATGCGGCCTCAAGATCACTCATCGCCAAAGCCTTCCGCCATGGTTTCCTTTGGCCGACTGCTTTGGATGACGCCAAAGAGTTGGTTAAACATTGCAAAGGGTGCCAACTCTTCAGCTCCAAGCAACACATGCCGGCCTCAGCACTCAAGACCATTCCCCTCACTTGGCCCTTCGCCATTTGGGGACTGGACATGGTGGGCTCATTCAAGACGGCACGCGGCGGCATGACACATTTCCTCGTCGCCATGGACAAATTCACCAAGTGGATTGAGGCAAAGCCGATCAAGAAGCTGAATGGGCCGACTATCATGACATTCATCGCAGATATAACAACTCGGTACGGCGTGCCACACAGCATCATCACCGACAATGGCACGAATTTGGCCAAGGGAGCCTTGGCACGTTTCTGCGCAACACAAGGTATCTGGCTGGACTTAGCGTCCGTTTCCCACCCGTAGTCAAACGGCTAGGTTGAGCGAGCCAACGTCCTCATCCTTTCCGGCATCAAGCCCCGACTGGTCATACCACTGGAGCGTTCAGCCGGCTGTTGGCTCGATGAGCTGCCGGCTGTCCTTTGGAGTCTGCGCACTACTCCAAACAAGTCAACCGGCTTCACTCCTTTCTTCCTCATGTATGGTGCTGAGGCGGTCATCCCAACCGACATCGAGTTCGACTCACCTTGAGTAGCCATGTACACGGAGGCGGAGGCCAAGGAGGCGCGAGAAGACGGGGTCGACCTGCTGGAAGAGGGCCGGCTGTTAGCCCTCAGCCGATCCGCCATCTATCAGCAGGGCCTGCACCGCTACCACAGCCGGAAGGTCAAGCCAAGATCTTTCCAAGAGGGCGATCTTGTGCTCCGGCTGATCCAGCGACCAACCAGCTAGCACAAGCTCTCGGCCCCTTGGGAGGGCCCTTTCGTCATCAGCAGAGCTTTAGGCAACGACTCCTACTACCTAATCGACACACAGAAGCCCAAGGCACGCAAGAGAGACGACTCCGGCAAGGAGTCGGAACGACCATGGAACGCCAACCTCCTCCGAAGATTTTACAGTTGAAATGCAGTATGTATCACGCTAACTTTTGTACTAAGTACGAGACAATAGGCCCCCCGAGGAGAGCTTGGGGACTGCCATCTTTTATCTATGAATGAAGAGTATCATGCTTATGACCTTGTCATTTCATTTACTTGTTCCGTCCGGCACCGGGTTCGACTATTCGGCCCGGGGACTGGCCGACTGGAGTTATATTAGAAGTCCTACCCGCGGTCAGACAAGTAGCGTGTCGGCACCCAAGCTTAACTCTTGCCAAAAGTCGCAGTTCGAAGAACCGGCTGTCCGGCTGGCAAGAGTTAAAGGCGGGAAAGGACGCCCACACGAAAAACGACTAGGGACTAACGGACTAATATAACAAAAGCCGGTTTGTCTCCTACCACCGACTGACTACCAGAGTAGCCGGCTAGCCGGCTTTCTTTCCCTTCACTTCAATCCAAGAAAGCTTGAGTACTTGCCTCCCCAAAAGGGGAAGGCGGCAAAGGAAAAAGCCTAAGGATAAAAGGCATACGTGAAGGGAAACCAAACATACACACGATAATATTTACATAAAAGACCTCCAAGAGGCCAGCATTCAACATAGTTTGGATACACCCCCAGTGGGTGGAACAGCGAAAGCTTAATAAAATTGTTCAGAAGGCAACAAACAGGAAAAAACAAGGATGGCAGATTAAGCCGGCGGAGCGATTGACGAGCCGGGCAGGTCGGTGGAGACGGCAGTGCCGGCTAGAGGAGTGGCCGGCTGGCAAACCTCGGCACGATCACCGCCTCCCGCAGAAGGCGCGCTTGCGCACGCCTTGTTGCTGGAGGCACGGTCAGGCTGAGGCTGGCCGGCTGTTCCACCGGCCGGCTCGACGACTTCGCCTTCCTCTTCTTCGTCGTCTTCGCCTTTGTCGCTGGAGGCGATCTCCTCTGCCGAGTCCTCACCCGCCGCTGGGTTCAGCCCGAACCACTCCTCCGGTTGGGCAACACCGTCATCATTTATTTCAGGTGCAAAGACGTTGATGTCGGTGCACTCGGCGATCGTCGAAGCGCGCTGAGCGATAGCCGGCCGCACCTCCTCTAGCTCTGCGTCGGCCTCCAGCCGCCAGGTGCGCAGCTGGTCCAGGTTCAGCCCTGGATACCAAGCTCGGACGAACTCCAACGCCCGCCCAGCTCCAAGACGGGCCGTTGACGCTTTCCAAGCTTCGAAGCGGCCAACCGCAACCTCTAGCCAGTCGGTAGTCCGGCTCGGGGTGCGGGGAATCGTCTCGCCGGGCCAGAGGGCGGCCAACACCTGCGTTCCGGCGCGCTGGAGGCGGTGGAGCATACGATGAGCTGGCTGTAGCCGCGCTTGGACCGCCAAGAGCTTCTCCTCAAGCGTCCGGCTCGCATCGGGCGCGATGTTGGCCCCCGCCTGACGGTGCGCTTCGCGATGGGCCTCGATGGTTTGAGTAGCAAAGGCGGAGTAGCCGGGAAAGTAGTCTGCACAGAGAATAAAAAGCAGCACAAGTCAGAACACAAATCAGGCGGCAAGGAGCAGGCAGGGAGCAAGAAAGGCGGCTTACCATCGATCAAGTCCTCAATACGGCCGAAGCCTTCATCCAGCGCTTGCCTAGTCTCAGCCCAGCCCGCCACCTTAGTCTCCAACTCGGCCTTCAGGGCGGCTTCGCTATCCTGTGCTTTCTTCAGGGCCGCCTTATGGCTCTCCTCCTGGTCAGCCAGCTTCTTGGCCAGGCGGTCACGCTCCAGGACCAAGGCGGCATGCTCGGTTTCCTTGATGCGAAGGGCGGCCTGCGCCTCGCTGAGCTGCCCCCTCAAGTCGGCATTGGCCCCTACAAGCACGAAAGCCAAAAGAAAAACCAATGAGGAAGAAGTCGTCAGGGAAGATCCGACCCGACTGCTCAGCAGTCGGCCCGAATCTCGGGGACTACACCCAGTGGGTGCGCTGACGTGCCCCCACAGGAGATGGACGAAAACAAGGACGCACTCCAGCTGTTGACCAGGTCTTCGGTTCTCCGGCCCAGCTCCTGAGCCTGGGAGTTGAAGGTGGCAGCACGGAGGTTATGATACTCCTGAAAGGACAGACAGGAGGCGGGTATAAGATGGTTGTTAGGACCTAGTAAGTTCCGAGCCACCTGCGCAGCAGCCGACTCGGAACTCGGGGACTACACCCAGTGGGTGCGCTGACGCGCCCCCACGGAAGAAATCAAGAAAACAAAACAAACAAGGCTAGGAGACTCAGCCGGATGACGGCCTGCGTCACTAGGAATTCTTGGGTGTACTGCTGCAGCGAGGCGGCCTGGGCCTGAAGCCGGTTCTGAACCTCTTGGACTGCCACGTTCAGCTCGCCCGTCCCCCCGCTGGGAGTCCATTCGGACGTGGCGGTGCTGGCCGCCTCCAAGGCCTCCGCCGTCTGGCCGGCACCCGTAACTCGGTGCAGCTCCGGCACGGCGGTGCCTCGCCCTGCGCGCAGGCGCGTTGCCGGCTGCACCTCGAGGCCGGCTCCTTCTGCCGGCTCACCCCCGGCCGGCTGCTCTGGCGCCGCGGCAGATTGGCCGCCTTGGCCCGCTCCGGTCGGTGCCGTCTGCGGCGTTCCTTCCACGGAGGCCACTTGGACCTCCCTCCTCTCCATAGCCGGCGATTCTTGGTCGACTTCCTCCGACGGGGGCATTGGGATGTTGGGGGCCACGGCACGGAGGGGAATGGCGAGCAGCGGAGGCTGGTTGTGCGAAGCCTCCGCCTCCGTCTCCGCGGCTGCCGCCTCCGCCTGGGCCTTGGCTGCCGCATCGGCTTGCTCCTTCGCCGCCTGGGCGGCCTTTCGCTCCGTCGCCTCCCGCTCCTCCCGTGCTTCACATGCGTTCCGCTCCGTGGCCTCCCTGAGGTCGGCGCGGGGGTCCACGCGGCGGGAGCCTGAAGACCCTCCAGTCGGCCCGACTATGGAGCCGCCCGGACCCCGCTCAAGGGAAAGCGGCGCCCTGTCCGACGAGCAAAGAAAGGTTTAGAAGAGTTTTCAATCAAAAAGAACAACAAAAAATATGTGTCCAAGCATTCGACGACTTACGCTGAGATCGCCTACGGCTGCCTCACCGCCTTGCGGAAGCGGGCCACCTTCGCGGCCGCCTCATCTCGCTTGGTCGTCGCTGTGGAAGCCTTGGACTTCTTCGGCCGGCTGCCGAAGAGGATCGACACGGCCCGGTGCTTCTGGGCGCCGCCGCCAGCAGCCGGCGCGGCGGACGAGCTCGCGCCTTCATGATCAGGCGCCGGCTGGCGGCGTGGGGCGACTTTGACCTCGGCATCATCTGGCCAGTCCTTGAAGCCGGTCATGAGCCCCGTGCCTCCGGGCTCGTCGCTTTCCCCCATGATGGCGTCTTCCATGGCGGCCGCTCCCAAGTCCGGGTCGTCGGCGTCGTCCACCGTGCGGTCGGGGACGACCTGGCGCTCTACCCCTGCGGCCCCGGTCGTCGGCGGAAGGAGAGGGTTCTGCTAAGGGAGAACCAACTAATCAGAAGCCGGCTATCATAAGGCCGGCTACCAACAGGAGAGAAGAAGGAAAAACCTACCACAGGCGGAGGGTTGGCGCGAGAGTACGGCACCTTGCCGTATCGCCAGTCCTCGGCGAGCTTGCAGCTGGAGATGTAATTCACCATGTACGACACCTCTGCATGAGGCATCTCCCTGGTGCTCAGCCGGCTTGGGTCGAAGCGGCCTCTCATCTGACAAATCATGTGAGGCTGGCTTTGGAGAGGAAGTACCCGGCGCTCCACGAAGGCGGCCACCAAGTCGGCTCCGGTCAAGCCTTCCGCCTGGATCATCACCCGAAGCCGGGAGACGGCTGCGTTCCCGGCCTGAGACAATGACCTGGCCCGGTAGCTCCACGAAGGTCGCCTCCCAGCCGGCGGGCCGGCTTCATAAGCCGAAAGGTTGACGTAGTCGCCTTGCTGGGCGACGTTCTTCACGTAGAAGTACGACTTTTGCCAGAGCTTCACCGACTGGATCAGCGGGATGGGCGTGAACGGGTTGTTCTGGCCCGACCGCCTCATGGCGATATAGGCCCCACAGGGGGCGGGCACGCCCGCGATGACGGTGCCGAGTTTGCTCTGGAAGAATTCCCCCCAGAGCTCAAGCGTGGGGAGGACCCCAAGGAAACCTTCGCAGAGGGTGACGAAGGCCGACAGCAGCATCACCGCGTTGGGCGTGAGGTGATGCAGCTGAAGGTTGTAGAACTCGAGGAAGGAACGGAGGAACCCGCTCGCCGGAAGGCCGAAGCCGCGCAGGCAGTGCGAGCGGAAGATAACCCGCTCGCCCTCCTCCGGTGCCAGCGAAACCTCCTTTTCCGGCGCTCGACGGACCCGCATGAAGCTCTCGCCGGGCAGGCGTCGCGTCTAGCGGAGGAACTCGACGTGGTCCTCATGGACGTTGGAGCCATCCCATGAGCTCGACAGCACCATGGAAGCGAGACGATGCGGCGGCGGAACGGTGCGGCAGTGGGTGGCTGCAGCGACGAGAAGAAGGAGAATGAAGGCGAAAGGGGGCGGAGCGAGGGAGAGTGTGCGAAGCCCCTGCCGCTCCCCCTCCTCCCCCTACTTATAGACCGCACGACGGAGCCAAGGAGACATGGCGTGGGGGAACGTGGGGATCAACTGCGCCCACTCCCCCATGTCCCGCAATTATTGCGCCCTAATGGCGTAATAAAATCGCCGACGAGCGGTCCACGTGGGCCGCAGAAGATACGCGCTCGGGCCGAGGCCTAGGAGTGGCGGGCCCGGGCCTGCAGCGGCGTCTCGTCACGCGCGTGCACTGGCAGGGTTTCACTGCCACGTGGCCCGCGGGAAGGCCTGCGGTCAGCTCGCGGGTCGACCGCGTTCCCGCCTACAAGAAACGGAGCTCTCCGAGGTCGGCACACACCAGCAAAGCCGGCCCCTCAGGATAGGAAGCTGACCAAGCTTCTCGTCCCTTCGTCAGCCTCGAAGCTCGATCAGCTTCGGGGACTACTGTCGGAGTAAATAGCCATGGGTAGCCTAGCCGGCTTACCCTGACCCTTCTGAAAAAATTACGAGCCCATCCGGCTCTCAAGAATCCAAGACGTGGGGCCGCCTTCCCCTTGCCGGCTGTCTCCCAGGCCGGCTATCGGAAGGCGGCCTGACTTTAGCCCTCGTGAAGAAAGCCACAGGAGGGCCGGCTTCGAGAAGCCAGCCGCGAGAAGGCCGACTCCAAGAAGCCGGCTCCCACAAAGTGGTCAAGACCATACCCTCAAAGTTTGCATCCACTTAACGGCGATGTGACGGGGTGTGGCTACAGTGAAGCCTGCCACCCCCGAATCCCGGAGCACGACTGGCACAGTGCGCTGTACGGGTGGCCATGACCCGTCCGGCGCGGCACTGCTGCGACGTTTACCCTGATGTCATCCACGATGGACTACCAGTATGGCCCACGGGCGGTGGGCCCCTTCGGGCAGAGAGACACCCGAAGGCGGCCGTGCATCCCCCAGTCGGCCCGAGACAAAGCCGGCTCTCCATAGCCGGCATGCCACCTCCTTCGAAGGAGACGCCCCATTAAGGAGACAAGATGTGGTGAGGCTACAGCGATCGCCCGCCAGACGGCGGCACTGTAGCCACGCCCACTTCGACGAGGCCCTCGTCACCAGGATTGAGCAACAGCAACCAGCCCCGGACCAGGCCCTGGACGGTGGGGCCTGACTGTCGGCCAGCAGCCGGCAGCCGGCGGGACACACTAGCCGGCGGGCCCCAGCAGCCGGCGTAGAAGCCGGTGAGCGTAGACACAGACGACTGGGCCCCACGCCTAGCCGGATTACCATTGTACCCTCGGGGGTAGGCCTATATAAACCCCCCGGGACACCCATGCAAAGGGTTGATCCCTGCTAGTTCTAGACACCACACAAGGAGAAGAAGAGAGCGAGCCTTGCCCTTCTTCCTCCTCTCACAAAACAGCTCTAGGAGCATCGTGTAGCAACTTGTTCATCTAGTGACCATGCGGAGACCCCGCAGAGCAGCAGTAGGGGTGTTATCTCCTCGGAGAGCCCCGAAGCTGGGTAAGATTCACCGGCGTGCATGTCTTCGCCTCATCCCGTTTCCAGGCACCGGCGATGTCTTACTGCCTCCCACAATGATAATCCACCCGTTGGCATATGTCGCACCTACCACCCGACAAGAATCATCGTTAAAAGAAAATATAGTTTCTACGATCTGATCGCGGAGGCGAATATTTGAGTTACGAGTTTGTACTTGATGTCTACTACACAACTTGTTCTTGTAGACTCGTGTTGGACCTCCAAGCACAGAGCTTTGTAGAACAGTGGAAATTTTCCCTCAACTGGATGACCTAAGGTTTATCAATCCGTGGGAGGTGTAGGATGAAGATGGTCTCTCTCAAACAGCCCTACAACCAAATAATAAAGTCTCTTATGTCCCGAACACACCAAATACAATGGAAAATTGTATAGGTGCACTAGTTCGGCGAAGAGATGGTGATACAAGTGTAGTAATGACAGTAGATATTGATTTTTGTTATAGGAACAATAAAAAACAAAAAGGTAGCAAGTAACAAAAGTGAGCACAAATGGTATTGCAATGCTTGAAAATGAGGCCTAGGATCCGTACTTTCACTAGTGCAATCTCTTAAC
This sequence comes from Triticum monococcum, assembly GCA_034509565.1. Taxonomy (NCBI): domain Eukaryota; kingdom Viridiplantae; phylum Streptophyta; class Magnoliopsida; order Poales; family Poaceae; genus Triticum; species Triticum monococcum. The sequence continues at coordinate 92,664,300 of CM067843.1, read as the reverse complement.
AATGCTAATATAATTGGATCATATAACCATCCCTCAACATGCGATGAAGAATCACTCCAAAGTTCTTATCTAGCAGAGAACATAAGAAGAAATTGTTTGTAGCTATTCTTTCTGATCGATCTATCCAAGAGTTCGTACTAAAATAATGCAAAGTTATTCTTTCCGATTGAACTATCAAGAGTTCGTACTAAAATAACGCCGAGTTATTCTTTCCGATCGATCTATCAAGAGTTTGTACTAGAATAAAACTAAACAAAATTCTGATTCATAATACTCAATCCAACACAAAGAACCTCAAAGAGTGCCCCAAGATTTCTACCGAAGAAACAAGGACAAAAACGTGCATCAACCCCTATGCATAGATTACCCCAATGTCACCTCGGGAATCCGCGAGTTGATTGCCAAAACATATCTCAAGTGAATCAATATAATACCTCATTGTCACCATGGGTATTCATATGCAAGATATATATCAAGTGCTCACAAATTGATAAAAGTATTCAATCTGATAAAACGAAATATTAAAGGGAAAACTCAATTCACAACAAGATAGAGAGGGAGAAACACCATATGATCCAACTATATTAAAAAAGCCCGTGATACATCAAGATCGTGCCATCTCAAAAACACAAGAGAGAGAGAGAGAGAGAGATTAAACACATAGCTACTGGCACAAACCCTCAGCCCCGAGGGTCGACTACTCCCTCCTGACCATGGAGACCATATAGGGATAATGAAGATGGCCTCTGGTGATGATCTACCCCTCTGGCAGGGTGCCGGAATGGGCTCCCGATTGGTTTTTCATGGCTACAGAGGCTTGAAGTGGCGGAACTTCCAATCTAGGGTTACCCCCAGGGGTTTTGGAATATTTGAGAATTTATAGTGCGAAGAGGCAGTGCGGGAGGCCACCGAGGTGGGCACAACCCACCAGGGCACGCCTGGGCCCCCAGGCACGCCCAGGTGGGTTGTGCCCCCTCGAGGCACCCCTCTGGTACTTCCTTGGCCCATTGGTGCTCTTCTGGTCCAAAACAATCTCCAAAAAGTTTCGCTGTGTTTGTACTCCGTTTGGTATTGATTTTCTGTGATGTAAAAAACAAGCAAAAAACAGCAACTAGCACTAGGCACTATGTCAATAGGTTAGTCCCAAAAAATGATATAAAGTTTCTATAAAATGATTGTAAAATATCTAATAATGGTAATATAACAGCATGAATAATTCATAAATTATAGATACATTGCAGACGTATCAGGCCTTCATCTGAAATAATGTGGAATAGTTTCACAACTCACGCCACCTGGAACACCATAGCGTAATGGTGTGTCCGAATGTCGTAACCGTACTTTATTAGATATGGTGCATTCTATGATGTCTCTTACCAATTTACCACTATCGTTTTGGGGCTATGCATTAGAGACAGACGCATTCATGATAAATAGGGCACCATCTAAATTCGTTGAGATGACACCGTATGAATTCTGGTTCGGCAAGAAACCTAAGTGTAGCGACCCGACCACAGACGGTCAAGTCTCTGTGCTTAAGTGTCATCCCTGGATCGGTATGCTGACACGCACAGTACTCGAGGATTTATAACAGAGGTAAATCACATGTATAAAATAACGTAAATACTATTAGCTCAATACAAATAGCGGAAGTAACAACAAGGTTGTGGATTCCCATCAACACCAACGGCAAAGTTGAGTGTAGAAATCGTAACCCTAACATATCACTTACTCATCGTAAGAATCCTCCAACATGAGACGTTGCATCCACAAAGGGTCAGTACATTCAATGTACTGGCAAATTCACACTATAGGATAATGATGAATAATAGCTATCACTACATGCATATATGGCTGGTGGAAAAGCTCTATGGTTATAATGTTTTTGCGAAAAGCCAATTTTCCCTACATCAAAGGGATATATTTTAATTAACTACAAAGTTGGTTGATAAATATTGAGAAGGTTCCTCCAACTCAATCCCAAATTAACATAAATAACCCAACAAATTATTTAAGTAATGTCATGAGATCAATATGATAATCCAAGAACCAGATACTCAAGATGTCCATAACCGGGGACACGGCTAACCATGATTAGTTTGTACACTCTGCAGAGGTTTGCGCACTTTTCCCCACAAGACTCGATCACCTCCGTTGGGTTTCTCGCACTACATGGTGTTTGAGAAACGGATGACCGAGACACAGTCTTTCAGAAGCATTAACTCCTTAATCCGGGCAGACCATACCAAACCTACATCCCTCTACCTTCTGGTCCACCTCTTCAAGAGCTTCATGCAACTTACTCAAATATGCTAGAGCCCATAATAGCTTGTGGCTGCACACGGAAGTTTCTAGCATGAATAATCTTATGATCCCTTTGAGCCTGGGTGGCATTCCATAGGGTGATCGCACGGGTCCTCCGGGATCCCCTTGGGCAAACACTGGGTTCTCCAAGTGCTCGGGCAAACCACTGAGTGCTCCAGGGTGCCCCAACCAATCCACCCAGATGTGTATTAAAGTAGCCACCTTAAGTTAACCATTAAAAATAACTCTCACATATGTCATGAATTCTCTCAAACCAATCCACGTCTATGAGCATAGCATAGCAATATAAGCATAACGTAAAAATAACTCCCAAGGTTTGAATGTAGGACAATAGGTTCCTACCTCATCAACTACTTCCCAATACCCACATGTTGTCAATTCCTAGCCATGCAATGTTTGAGGGTGAAACTAATGCATAAAAACTGGGTACAAAAGGGATATCATCAAAGTGTGAACTTGCCTATACTGTTGATGAAGGTGATTCTCACTCATAACTCTTGATAGGTCTACTCGTCACACTTCGGTCAATCTATCGTAAGCAATCAATAGTAACCACACATAAGCAATCACTCAAAGGATCAGGAAGAATGAAGAAGACAATTCGGAACGCATCAAAACCAAGCAAATAACTCTTTTCAACATAAAACGATTTCTAACAGTACCAAAATTATGTTTATTTGGCCTTATCAGAAAGTTTAGGTCAAGAGCTTCGATTTGCAAAAAGAATCAACTCAATCGGAGTTATAAAACTCGAGTTATGATCAAAAGAAGTTTGAATACAAATCTGTTTGAATTCAAATTTTAAACCTTTCAAAAACATGTTCAAGGTGTTTTACTGGATAGAGGGGATCATAACGAAGAAGTGGGTGTTGGTTTCGTTAGATTTGGACAGACGAGCAAAAAGTTGTAGTCGTTTGAAATAGTGGGACTAATCTGTAAATAAAACACTACGGATAGGTCCCTGACCGAAATTAAAAAGAAAAATAAAAAAACTATCGAGCGAACGCTCGCTAACAGAACCTAAGTGATGAAACGTTCGCTCCGGAGAACTAGCGGATGAACGTTCACTGGATAACAGAAAAAAAAACATGAACTAATCCTAGCCCTAGATCTACGATCTAACGGACAAGGGAGAGAGGTGGCGGTTACCGCGGCGTGGAGGTCGCCAGCGACGGGGAAGACGGCGGCGGCAGTTCGGACATTGATGGGGCGACGGCTCCGGTGGGTCTCCGGCGGCGGCGAGGGCGTCAGGGCGCTCGGCGCGGCGCGATGGTGAGGATGGAGTGGGCGGCGTCGGTCAGGAGTGGCGGGGTGGAGCGGGGCGACGGCGGCGAAGCTCGGCGGTGGCGACAACTCCAGCAAGGGCGTGGCGGCAGCTACGGACTCCGGTGGCTTCGGTTTCGAGGGGAGGAGGAGAAGACTTGGGCGAGGGGCGAGGCGAGGCGGTGGAGAAGTCCGGCGAGGACACGGCAGCGGCAACGGTGACGTGCTGGAGTTGGTCTCCGACCGAGGGTCGGGGACGACCGGGAGGTGGACTGGGCCACGGCCTGCTGCGGGCGCGTGCACGGGGAAGTGGGCTGCAGGGATGCGCGGCTGGCTAGGCCGCTTGCTGGGCCGGCTGGCCTAGCGCGGTCGGCGGGGCTGAACAGTTTTTTTAACATTTTTTTAACACAGACAAACAAAAAGAAATAAAACAAAAGAAATACATATATTATATAGGCATATAATATATCAAAATTTTCAGAGAAACATTTTCTACCGCATGAACATTTTTGTAGCACCAAATAAAATCTACAAAAATTCAAATAAAGCAAAGAGTGCTACTGCTACTATAAAACCCAATAAAAATCATTTTAGAAATACCAAAATGATTTCAAAATTATTTCACTCTAATTTTTTGATGTAGGGAATCATTTTACCCTATTTTACATTTATTTTATTTTTGGAGAAAAATAATTTGAATAAAACCCAAATAACTCCAAATTGAAAATAATTTCAAACGGACTTTAAATTTGATCCTTTTAAACTTCCAACTCGTATTTCATATATTTTGAAGAAGTCATTTTATCTTCTCTCATGAAAATCATTGAGTTGCTTAAAGTTTCTGAATTTGAAATATTTCCAAATAAAATTCAAATCTTTTCAAAAACCCCTTTTCATTTAATTAAATGGAAGAAGTCATATCATCTTCTCTCAAGGGTTTTGTATTGAAAAGAATCTGAATTCATGGAGATCAAAATGCAAAATGAAAGTTTGGGAAAGTCATTTTATTCCCTCTCATTTGACTTTCAAAAAGTTTCAAATTTCACTCAATCAATCACACAACAATCAAACAATCAATATATCTGTCTATTTATTATAACATTCCAAAATTTAGAATTTTGGGGTGTTACAAACCTACCACCCTTAAAATGAATCTCGTCCTCGAGATTCGGAGAGGCTAGCAAGAAAAAGGTTAGGGTTTGGGGGTCTCCTCAAAATCCATCAATTGTCGCAGGAGGGGGTCTGGGGTGCTACCACCCTTAGAAGCATGGTTACGGTTCCATCAAAACTCATATACTTCATCCATATTGTTAACAGTGTCGGTCTTCTCAAATCTTTAGGATAATTCCTTATCTGGGCTCTTTCGGTAGTGGCATGACCTTTTCCTCAATTCTTCTGTCTTTCATCTTGGTAAGGTTCTTCCGAGATTGGGTCCTCTTTGCTGACGGGCCTGGCACCCATACTAAACAACTATCGATATCTCATGGTGGTCAAGAGTTTATGGTTTTCTCCTGCAGGAAATGGGTCTGGGCTGAACCTCACCGTATAACCTATGGTTAGCAAAAGCTAGCTTGTACAAGGGAAAAAATTGCTATGCCATTCTAAGGTTTAAAAAAGGTTTTGATCATCGTCTCTCTACTATAGGTAAGTCACTCAGATTTACCATCCCATATAGCAAGGCGAATAATAAGAGTAAGTCGGTATGGTGATCAATCCATCCCGCACCCAAATCATTACCCTGTATATGGTTTAGCGAATCTCGCATTCTAACACTCGGTCATCATCACAAGCATTGCAGAATTTATCTTGTCAACGAACTAGGTTCGGATAAATCCATTGATTCTGCAAGCCAAACAGACATCTATCGTTCCTTCACAACTCTCAGGTTTTGCGTAAACTCCTATAAGATCGTCTGCCGATAAACGTAACTTCTTCCAGTGTTTTTCCTTCAGCAAGAATGTGCTTGCTTCTTGGTAGGTCCTGGGGCCTGTGGGTTATGGCCCATCTCATTACTTGTAATCCTTGAGCTCATCCTAGGGGCAACTGATTATTTTCCAAACATACAGCTTCCTAGCATTCTTAAATGCTTACATTTGTACTGTCTCTCTTCCTTCTGTTGGTACCAAACTAAGACGTGATTACTCAAACTCATCATGGGATTACAATTGCTCCATATTGCCAACATCATATCTCCTTTATATCCAATAGTACTTCATCCCTTCATACTCTTGGGGATACCCCACATATCGTGACAAGACTCCTTCTTATTTTGTCCAAAATCCACTTCGTGGTCAAGGGTTCTCATAGGGTACTACCACCCTTAAAATGCACAAATCTTCCATAGACCATACTTCTCATATCCTCGAAAATGGTCAAACTCTTTCTTCATAGGGTAACAACTCATAAAATTCCAAATCAGTACCAATGATGATAACTTTGTTGATTCTCAATTTACTTCAATCTCCTGAATTTCCATTACAGGCCTCAACTCATCGCCTCAACATAAAGGAAAATGTTCTCACTACTACTACTATACTTCTCACAAACACAACCAATTATCACAAGTCTCCTTCTCTTTGGGACAATCCCTGGCAAGGTGCCCTGCTTCATTACAACGGAAACATATTACTTCCGACAAGTCTCGTGGTTTCCTTTTTGGGCAACTGCTGAAGTAGTGCCCTGACTCCTTGCACCTGTAACAGGTGATATGACTCAGGTCCTTCCTGAAATCCAATCTACTTCTCTTCTGGACCTTTCCATGCCAATCATGGCTTCTATTTCTTGTGGGTCATACTCTACTTTCTCCGTCGGGAATTCTACTAGATCCCCATTCATACAATTCTGGGAGATGTGTCCTTCTCCACATGAATAGCATGACTTGGTGCAGGGTTTAATTGGTTCTTCTTTGGGTGTGTCCTTCACCTCTTCCTTCATCACTAGTTCTTCTAAAATTTCCACGAGGGCTCCTTTCATTGCTTCTTTCTTCTGCTGAATGGTTCGTTGTACCATGGGGTAAATGTGACACTAAGCAGGGTAGTGGGTAGTCACTTCACACAAGAAACAAGTAATCTGCCTAGTTGGGCATTCTTCAACTAGGTGACTTCCTTCACAATTAGGGCATTCATCCTTGTGTTCTTTATGGGTGTGTCCTATTTCTCCACAAATCTTGCATGCACAAGGTTTCTTCATATCCTTTCCATAAGGCTTCAACTTCTGGGGCACAAACCGAGACTTTGGCAAAGTCAACTTAAATTCTTTCCAAGTGGTTACTCCTTGCCATCCATTGATGGTTTGGTACTTCCTCCACCAAGTAGCAGCACCTCTTTCAAAGCACTGAAGAGCATGCCGGGTCATATCCTTTCCGACTATAGGATTATTCTTCATGTGATCCTCCATGTTCTGAATCCATCGGTCCATCTCCAATTGACTTATCGGTCCGGGGAAACATGAGTTCATCTCCATTCGTCCTCTATTGGGTCCATGGGTTTGGGGTTAGATAAGAGAGATCGAGAGGGATGCACACAATACAAACCAAAATTTTGAAAAGGCAAATTTTATTTGTGGATGTCGGGAAAAACATCAAACAAATGACAGCTCACAAACGTCGCATCTAACATAGGTATAACAGGGGTTTGGTCTTCTAAAGGTCAATAAATCTTCAAAATCACCAAACTCTTCAAGTCTTGTTTATGTCTCCAATGGCTTCTTCCCGTCGTGCTTGTCCTTCTCAAGTTCTTTTGCTAGATCATCTCCGTTGACGTGAAGTCTCTTGTCCTTTAATATTCCGGAGTTGCATTCCAAACTTCTGGGTTTCACATCCCTGGCATGAACCATGGTCCTACTGTCCTTCAATTCCTGATGAATCTTTGGTATCTCGAGGTTTTGCTCCTCCAGCTTGGCTACTTTCAGCTTCTAGGTCCTAAGTTCTTCACGAAACTCTTCCTTGTCAAATACTGCTTCCTGCAGGTCCATCTTAACTTCTTGATGTAACACTCCAGATCCTGGTGATACACCAGCTAAGGTTAAAACTTCATCTTGCTGATTGGTGCTCCATCAGCCTTCTTGTCATCCAATCCTTCCAAGAAATGCAGGCTGAACTTAGCACGGCGGCAATAGCATAAGCAGGCGTTAACATCATGGATAGCCGGGTTTATGCCCATGTTACTACCATGAGCTTTAATCCATAATTGATATCTCCTGACTTGGGGTTTTATTGACAAAACCTTGAGTTCTAATGCTCCATGTTCTGGTCTTCCTCCAATACACCTTGATCTCGGGTATTGATAACTTCCATAGTCTGCCAAGTTCCATCAGGGGAGTCTTACTAGGTCATACAAATCTGGAAATTCTTCATAGCCTCCAATTCTCCTAGTCTTTAGAGTCTTCAGCCGTTGTAGTTTCCATTATTATAATGCTCGGAAAAATCCTCTTCATTCTGAAGTCGTCTTAGTTGTCTGATATCTTATACTTCTTGGAGTGGTATCATTAGTCGAATCTTCGAGTGGTCCAAAGGGAAAAGGGGTATGGTCTCACTTAAAGGGAATATTTGAATAAGCCAGAAGAGAAGAGAGGTAAAAGATCCTTTTGAAAAGAAAGTTGTAGAGAAAATATTTCCTATGGGCTTGCCAGTTTCTAGGGGTCACGTCCTACAGTCAACATGTGCTCTGATACCATCTTGTAGCGACCCGACCTCAGACGGTCAAGTCTTTGTGCTTAAGTGTCATCCCTAGATCCGAATGCTGACACGCACAGTACTCAAGGATTTATAACATAGGTAAATCACATGTATAAAACAACGTAAATACTATTACATCAATCCAAATAGCGAAACTAACAACAAGGTTGTGGATTCCCATCAACACCAACGGCAAAGTTGAGTGTAGAAATCATAACCCTAACATATCACTTACTCGTCGTAAGAATCCTGCAACATGAGACGTTGCAGCCACAAAGAGTCAGTACATTGAATGTACTGGCAAATTCACACCATAGGATAATGATGAATAATAGCTATCACTACATGCATATATGGCTGGTGGAAAAGCTCTATGGTTATAATGCTTTTGCGAAAAGCCAATTTTTCCCTACATCAAAGGAATATATTCTATTTAACTACAAAGTTGGTTGATAAATATTGAGAAGGTTCCTCCAACTCAATCCCAAATTAACATCAATAACCCAACAAATTATTTAAGTAACGTGATGAGATCAATATGATAATCCAAGAACCAGATACTCAAGATGTCCATAACCGGGGACATGGCTAACCATGATTAGTTTGTACACTCTGCAGAGGTTTGCGCACTTTTCCCCACAAGACTCGATCGCCTCCATTGGGTTTCTCGCACTACATGGTGTTTGAGAAATGGATGACCGAGACATAGTCTTTAAGAAGCATTAACTCCTTACTCCGGGCAGACCATACCAAACCTACATCCCTCTACTTGCTGATCCACCTCTTCAAGAGCTTCACGCAACTTACTCAACTATGCTAGAGCCCATAATAGCTTGTGGCTGAACACGGAAGTTTCTAGCATGAATAATCTTATGATCCCTTTGAGCCTGGGTGGCATTCCATAGGGTGATCGCACGGGTCCTCCGGGATCCCCTTGGGCAAACACTGGGTTCTCTAGGTGCCCGGGCAAACCACTGTGTGCTCCAGGGTGCCCCAACCAATCCACCCAGATGTGTATTAAAGTAGCCACCTTAAGTTAGCCATTAAATAATAACTCTCACATCTATCATGAATTCTCTCAAACCAATCCACGTCTACGAGCATAGCATAGCAATATAAGCATAATGTAAAAGTAACTCCCAAGGTTTGAATGCAGGGCAATAGGTTCCTACCTCATCAACTACTTCCCAATACCCACATGTTGTCAATTCCTAACCATGCAATGTTTGAGGGTGAAACTAATGCATAAAAACTGGGTTTGAAAGGGATATGATCAAAGTATGAACTTTCCTGTACTATTGATGAAGGTGATTCGCACTGATAACTCTTGATAGGTCTACTCGTCACACTTCGTTCAATCTATCGTAAGCAATCAATAGTAACCACACATAAGCAATCACTCAAAGGATCGGGAAGAACGAAGAAGACAATTTAGAAAGCATCAAAACCAAGAAAATAACTCTTTGCAACATAAAACAATTTCTAACAGTACCAAAATTATGTGTATTTGGCCTTATCAGAAAGTTTAGGTCAAGAGCTTCGATTTGCAAAAAGAATCAACTCAATCAGAGTTATAAAACTCGAGTTATGATCAAAAGAAGTTTGAATACAAATCTGTTTCAATTCAAATTTTAAACCTTTCAAAAACATGTTCAAGTTGTTTTACTGGATAGATGGGATCATAACGAAGAAGTGGGCATTGGTCTCGTTGGATTTGGACAGACGAGCAAAAAGTTGTAGTCTGTAACATCCCAAATTTTCAATTTGGAATGTTATACACTAGATCATCATTGCATATCATATTTTATTGCATTTTGGTTGATCCTAGAAAATTCTACGCAACTCAAGGACCCTTGGAGAGAGTTGGGGATTTCGTTATTTTCATATTTGAGTTTTCTCAAATTTTGAAAATAGGATCATTTGATTTTATTTATTTTATCTTCAATTATTTCTATTACAAAAATATGAGAGAGGGAATAAAATGACTTTCCCAAAATAAAGAAATATTGAGGATTTAATAAAAAAATCAAATAAGATTTTATTTTGGTTTTATTTCCTATTTTATTTGAATTAGGGAAAATGCGTGTTTTTCAAAATTGCATTTAGGCCCCAAGTAAATGTTCATCCTGTGCGGCTTGATTTTAGAAGCTGTAGAAAATTTATTTCGAGATTTTTGGAGTCCGTTTAGTATTCCTTTTGTTTTTTTCTAAGCGTAATTATTTAAAAAAATCTGAACTGACTTGGGCCGTAACCGGCCAGGACTGCGCCTGGTCGGGCCTTCAAATAGCGCCGCCGAGGCCCGAGGCCAGCCCAGCCGCGCCGCGCCCCCGAAACCCTAACCCTAGGCCGCCGCCGCGCCGCGCCACCGCCGCCTCGCCCGCCGCCCCACCGCCTCGCTGCCCGCGCCGCTCGCCGCAGCCCGTGCCCGCGCCTCGCTGCCTCGCCACCGCCGTCGGACCGCCGCCGCACTGCCTGGCCGGACCGCCGGATCCGCAGCCGCCGGAGGTAGTTTTTCGCCGCCGGTTTTGTTTGGTTTTTTTAAAATAGATCGGTTTTTCCAGTTTATTTAATTAGTGAGCGTTCGTCCGTTCATTCGTTTTAACGAACTTTCGTCGTTTTTCTTTTTTTTCTCGGATTAAATCCGTGATTTTTCTGATCACGATTCCTGATCCGATTTTTGTTTTAGTCTAACTTTTCGCTCGTTTATCGGAATCAGGCGATTCAAGCGCCTGGAGTTTCGTCTCGAAACCCTCTTTCCGTTTAACCAACTCAAACAAGTTTTTTCCACTGTAAAAATTTCCCTAGTTCCAGAATAGTAAATAAAGCCTATTTCTTTTGTCGTTTGTCTTTCGTTGCTTCGTTCGATTTGATTCCTTTTGCCAACCGGAGTTCTTAAGTTGAACTTTCTGGTTAGATCTTTTATTCGAGTTTTACATGTGCATTAGTTGAGTTCTTATTGTATGATTGTTTGTTTGCGATAGAGTACCCGGAGTGCGCCGCTTGCTACTTTGAATCGCTAGGTTTTGCGGATCATCAGCAAAGCAAGTAACACTTTGATCATACTTCCAATTACCTAGTTTTTATTGCATTAGATCAATCCTCACACATAGCATGATTAGGATCTAATTAAATTGTGGGTTTGGGAAGTAGTTGAGGTAGTACCTATTACCTGTTATTATCAAACCTTTGGGAGTTACTTCTACGTTTTCTTATTGTGCCATGCTATGCTAGTAGACGTGGATTGGGTGAGTGTATCCATGACAGATGTGAGATTGTTAAATGAATGGTTTATCTAAGGTGGCAACTTAAATACACATTTGGGTGGATTGAGGCACCTGGGTATTCCAGTAATTGCCTTTTTTTATGGACCGCCACCCAGGCTCAAAGGGATCATGAGATTATTCATGCTAGAAACTTCCGTGTGCAGCCACAAGCTACTATGGGCTCTAGCATAGTTGATTATGTTGTGCGAACTCTTACAGTGGTAGACTAGCAGATGTACGGGAAAGTAGGTGTAACGGTCTACCCGATCATAAGGTGCTAGCGCTTCTGAAAGACTATGTCTCGGTCATCCGTTTCTCAAACACCATGTAGTGCGAGAAATCAAACGGAGGCGATCGAGTCTTGTGGGGAAAAGCGCGTAAACCTCTGCAGAGTGTATAAACTAATCATGGTTAGCCGTGTCCCCGGTTATGGACATCTTGAGTATCTAGTACTTGGATTATCATGTGAATCTCATCATGTTACTCTAAAATTAATTTTGTTGGGTTTTGTTTAATGATAATGCTTAATTGGGATTGAGAATGTTGTCAGCCATTCTCAATGTTTAACAACTACCATGATAGTTAAATAAAATTTATTCCTTTGAAGTAGGGAAAAATTGGCTTTATGCAAAACTATAACCATAGAGCTTTCCACCAGCCAAATATGCATATAGAATAGCCTATTTCATTCCATTACTCTCTATGTGTTACTTTGCCAGCATATTTCATGTGCTGACCCATTTCGGGCTTCAACGTTAATGTTGCAGACTTTTTAGACGACGATTAAGGTGCTTTTAGGTCGTGGTTCTATACTCAGTGATGCCGTTGGAGTTGATGGACTCACTTATCTTCCAAGCCTTCCGCTGTTATCATTATTAGATGACCTTAAGCCATATTTATTGTAATAAGTTCTCTTTCGAGACACTCGATGTAATAAGTGTGTGATTGATACTCTGTTATAAATCCTTCAAGTATTGTGTGGTGTCAGCATTACTGATCCAGGGATGACACGTGAGCACAAAGATTGGACCGTTTGAGGTCTAGTCGCTACAAGATGGTATCAGAGCACACGCTGACTATAGGACACGACCACTAAGCTAAAAGAACTAGATCACTACTCACTCTCTTTTCTTTCTGACTTCTCATCTTTTCTACTCTTTTAGGATGGCGGATGCAAGGAACAGTTCACGCAACCGGATGAAGATCCACCCTTTGGATGTCACTTGAAGGAAGTCACTAGATACCTGAACATAGGAGTACCAAGCTTCACCGGAACCTACAAAGCCACTTTACCGGAAGAAGAGCACTGGAGGATTCAAGTTCAAGTTCCAGGAAGGACGTTCATGCCAGTCACTGAGCCCATAGAGTTTTCTTTTGATGCACCAACTTGGGATCTAGGAAAGAGCATGGCAGCTCACATCGCCATGGGACGCATTGGAGAAGTCTACTGCAATGATCTCAAGGATACGATCTACCAGATTTTTGGGCGCCGAGATGAGCACTGGAAGATGATCAGCACCAGGAAGGATAGATCAATTGCAGCTTTCATCCAGGAGTTAAACCAGCACATTCGACGTCAGGAGAACCAGATGTGCACCGACATGGTAGATCTGAAAAAGGCAAAGACAAGAATCAAGGAACTGGAGGAAGAACTCAAGGCTACACGTGAAGATTATGAAGAGGAAATTGAAGTAGTAGTGGAGAAAAATGACAATCTGATCAAGAAGATCGGAATATTTATGGGAGGCCCTACACCGGTAGAAGAAGACGAGGAACCCAAGGAGATTCGCCCGGAAGACTACATCATCATCGACGACACCGACTCAGATCCAGATGATAGAGATTATGACTATGTTGATGAAGCTGGAGCAGATATCATGGAGTCTGCAACTGAAGAATATTTCTAGTAGACCACCAACATCAGTAGTAGTATTCCACCATGTAAATATAGTAGTCCGAGCACTTTTGCGATAGTTAGATCGATTGTATGCCCTTGTTTGATTGATTGAATGAAGTGAATTGTTTGCTTTTGCCTCATGTGCATATGGGTAGTGTTTTCTCTTTAGACCCCCTCTATTCTTAAATCTCATCTTTTCTAAACCCTCAGATGTCTCCGAGACGTGACCCCGGATTTACCTTCCCACCAGAGCTCACTCAGTTGATCCAGCAGAAGAACACATTGATGCAGTTGCTAGTCCGGAACCAGAATCAGGGGAACAACAACAACAACCCACCACCACCACCACTTATTGATCATTTAGCCCGTTTTCTTAGGCTGAATCCGCCGGTGTTTTCCAGTAGCACCGAGCCGATAGTAGCAGATGATTGGCTCCGTAAGACAGCTAGGGAGTTAACCACAGCAGGATGCATAGATACGGAAAAGGTGAAGTTTGCCGCACATCAGCTTGAAGGACCCGCAGCATCATGGTGGGAGAATTTCACAACCACTTTCCCTGTCGACACTGTCACGTGGGACCAGTTTTAGCAGGCTTTTCGTACTGCCCATATTTCAGTAGGAGCTATGGCCATGAAGAAGCGAGAGTTTCGCAAATTGCGCCAAGGAGGACGGACAGTTGGCCAGTATGTGGAGGACTTTAGTAAGCTAGCACGTTATGCCCCATATGACGTTGCTACGGATGCAGCTAAGCAGGAGAAGTTTCTGGAAGGACTGAATGATGAGTTGAGCATGCAGTTGATGGTAGCAACCTTCAACAACTACCAGGAGTTGGTAGATCGTGCTCTCATGATTGAAGGGAAGCAGCAGCAGATTGAGAATCGCAAGAGGAAGTATGGACAAGGGAAGTACAATTCAGGAGCTCAGCAGAAGCCCCGTTTTACCCCTAGACCGGGAGGACATTTTAAGCATACCCATGGAGGAGGTAGCTCGCACAATCACAATGGCACCAAGAATGGTAATGGGAATGGAGGAAGCAACGGCCAGAACCGCACCAACCCATCGACCCCAGCCATGAGAGACCTGAGCCAAGTCACTTGTTTTAAGTGCCAGAAGACCGAACATTATGCCAATGAATGTCCTGAATCCCAGAATGGAAATGGCAATGGAAGCTCTAGGAAGAAGCCGAACCCTTTCAACAGGGGACAGGTGAACCGCGTTAACGTGAAGGAGGTTGTAGAGCGGCCGGATGCAGTAATCGGTAAGTTTTTGGTTAAGTCATTTACTGCACTCGTTCTTTTCGATACTAGTGCATCGCATTCATACATATCAAGGGGATTTGTGGATAAGTATAATCTGCCCACCAAAGTTCTTAGAACACCTATGTTAGTAAGCTCACCAGGAGCGGAGTATATGGCTAGCCAAGGATGTTTTCAAGTACCATTGAGTATAGGTAGGCATGTGTTTCCCTCAAATTTAATCATTTTGGAATCACAAGGATTGGATGTAATTCTGGGGATGGATTGGCTGTCGATGTATGGAGGAAACATCGATTGCGCTAGTAAGACGATCTTGCTTACCACCCCAGAAGGGAGAAGGATCAAGTATGTATCCCGGCATGTGCCGAAGAGGACTCAAGTAAATTGTCTAACAGGAGTTGTGCAGGAGGAAGTGCCAGTAGTGAAGGATTTCCCTGATGTATTTCCAGAAGAGTTGCCAGGCATGCCACCGGATAGAGATATTGAGTTTTTGATTGAGCTTTTGCCAGGCACAGGGCCAATATCAAAGAGACCATATAGGATGCCCGCAAAGGATTTGGTGGAGATTAAGAAGAAGATTAAGGAGTTACTGGATAAAGGATATATTCGCCCAAGTTCTTCGCCTTGGGGATCGCCAGTACTTCTAGTGGAGAAGAAGGATCAATCGTTAAGGATGGTTATTGATTATCGAGGATTAAATGAAGTAACCATCAAGAACAAATACCCACTACCGATGATCAATGATCTGTTTGATCAATTACAAGGAGCTAAGGTATTTTCTAAGATCGATCTGTGATCAGGATACCACCAGTTGAAGATTTGAGAACAGGATATACCTAAGACGGCTTTTACCACCAGGTATGGGTTGTACGAGTATACTGTTATGTCATTTGGTCTGACTAACGTACCTGCATATTTTATGAACATGATGAACAAAGTGTTTATGGAGTTTTTGGATAAGTTTGTCATAGTGTTCATTGATGATATCCTTGTTTACTCGAAGAATGAAGAGGAGCATAAGGAGCATTTGCGTTTGGTACTTGGTAAGCTCAGAGAACATCAGTTATATGCCAAGTTTAGCAAATGTGAGTTTTGGTTGAAAGAAGTTGGATTTCTCGGACACGTTATATCCGGAGAAGGTATAGCAGTAGATCCCACTAAGGTTGATACCGTGACAAATTGGGAAGCCCCAACAACAGTTGGAGAGATCCGGAGTTTTCTTGGATTCGTGGGATACTACCGGAGATTCATTGAGAATTTCTCAAAGATTGCGAAGCCTATGACAGAGTTGTTGAAAAAGAATACCAAGTTCATATGGACTGAGGAATGTGAGGCTAGTTTCCAGGAGTTAAAGAAACGTTTGGTTACATCACCTGTGTTGATTTTGCCAGATCAGGCCAAGGATTATGAGGTGTATTACGACGCTTCACGTCGAGGACTTGGAGCAGTGCTTATGCAGGAAGGAAGAGTTGTTTCCTATGCCTCACGACA
Source organism: Triticum monococcum (assembly GCA_034509565.1). NCBI lineage: Eukaryota > Viridiplantae > Streptophyta > Magnoliopsida > Poales > Poaceae > Triticum > Triticum monococcum. The sequence goes on along the minus strand of CM067843.1, from coordinate 92,648,130 downwards.
GCTTAAGCTTCATGAGTTAAATTATGATACGCATGATTTGGAGTTAGCAGCCGTAGTGCATGCATTGAAAACTTGGAGACATTTTCTCATTGGAAACCATTGTGAGTTATACACGGATCACAAGAGTTTGAAGTATATTTTCACGCAGAAGGAGTTGAATCTCAGGCAAAGGAGATGGTTGGAGCTCATCAAGGATTATGGTATGAAATTGCATTATCACCCCGGAAAGGCTAATGTAGTAGCTGATGCGTTCAGCCGTAAAAGCCATGTCAACACACTAATGACGGGAGATTTACCAAGGGAGTTAGCCGAAAATCTTCGAGAGCTATGTTTGGAAGTAGTTCCAAGAGGCTATGTAGCAGCATTGGAGATTCAGTCTACTTTGATGGATAAGATCAGAGAAGCTCAAAATACCGACAAGGAGATTGCCTCTATAAAAGAGAAAATGAGCAAAGGAAAAGCTAAGGGATTTCGTGAGGATGAGCATGATACCTTATGGTTTGAAGACCGTGTTTATGTGCCAAATGATTCGGAGATCAGGAAGTTAATTCTGCAAGAGGCCCATGATTCACCATATTTGATTCACCCAGGAAATACCAAAATGTATTTGGATTTGAAGGACACCTTCTGGTGGACCGGAATGAAGAAGGATATTGCGGAGTATGTAGCAGTTTGTGATGTATGATAGAGAGTAAAGGCAGAGCATCAGAAGCCAGCGGGATTGCTACAGCCATTGCCGATACCCGAATGGAAGTGGGATAAGTTAGGCATGGATTTTATTACAGGATTGCCCAGAACACGTTCAGGCTATGACTCGATATGGGTTGTAGTCGATCATTTGAGAAAGGTAGCTCATTTCATTCCAGTGAAGACCACCTATACCAGTGCAAAGTTGGCAAAGATATACATGACCAGAATCGTATGTCTGCATGGAGTTCCAAGGAGCATAGTATCAGATAGAGGAACCCAATTTACCTCAAAGTTCTAGAATCAGTTGCATGAAACTTTGGGTACCAGACTAGAGTTTAGTACAACTTTCCACCCGCAGACAGATGGATAGACCAAGAGAGTCAATCAGATTTTGGAGGATATGCTGAGAGCTTGTGCGCTAGATTACAGATCTGGTTGGGACGAGAATTTGCCATATGCAGAGTTCTCTTACAACGACAGTTATCAATCCAGTTTGAAGATGGCCCCTTTCAAAGCCTTGTACGGAAGGAGGTGCTGGACCCCATTGTCTTGGGATGAAGTTGGAGACCGCCAGTTGTTTGGACCGGATCTGATAAAGGAGTCTGAACAGAAAGTGAAATTGATTCGTGATAGGCTCAAGGTACCTCAATCCAAGCAGAAGAGTTATGCAGATTCTAAACGCAAGGAGACAGTTTACGGAGTCGGAGACCGAGTTTATCTTCGAGTATCTCCACTTCGAGGAGTTAAGCGCTGTGGAGTTAAGGGAAAGTTAGCGCCACGTTTTGTAGGCCCATACAAAGTTTTGGAGCGTATGGGAGAAGTAGCCTATAAGTTGGAATTGCCCGAAGGATTGTCAGGAGTTCACGACGTGTTCCATGTTTCCCAGTTGAAGAAGTGCCACGCAGAGATGGCTGATATACCGCTGAGTGATACAGTGCCACTAGAAGCAATTCAGTTGGACAGTGATTTGACCTATGAGGAGAAACCAGTCAAGATTCTAGAGTGTGCCAGCCGAGTCACCCGCGGCAAGGTTATCAAGTTTTGCAAAGTTCAATGGAGCCACCACACGGAGGATGAAGCCACCTAGGAGCGAGAGGAAGAATTGTTGAAGGACCACCCTCACCTATTTTCTAGCCAACCCGAATCTCGAGGGCGAGATTCATCTTAAGGGGGGTAGGTTTGTAACATCTCAAATTTTCAATTTGGAATGTTATACACTTGATCATCATTGCATATCATATTTTATTGCATTTTGGTTGATCCTAGAAAATTCTACGCAACTCAAGAACCCTTGGAGAGAGTTGGGGATTTTGTTATTTTCATATTTGAGTTTTCTCAAATTTTGAAAATAGGATCATTTGATTTTATTTATTTTATCTTCAATTATTTCTATTACAAAAATATGAGAGAGGGAATAAAATGACTTTCCCAAAATAAAGAAATATTGAGGATTTAATAAAAAAAATCAAATAAGATTTTATTTTGGTTTTATTTGCTATTTTATTTGAATTAGGGAAAATGCGCGTTTTTCAAAATTGCATTTAGGCCCCAAATAAATGTTCATCCTGTGCGGCTTGATTTTCGAAGCGGGGGAAAATTTATTTCGGGATTTGTGGAGTCTGTTTAGTATTCCTTTTGTTTTTTCTGAGCATAATTATTTAAAAAAAACTGAACCGACCTTGGGCTGTAACCGGCCAGGACTCCGCCTGGCCGGGCCTTCAAATAGCGCTGCCGAGGCCCGAGGCCAGCCCGGCCGCGCCCCGCCCCCGAAACCCTAACCCTAAGCCGCCGCCGCCGCCCCGCGCCCGCGCCTCGCCGCCGCCGCTGGAGGCAGTTTTTCGCCGCCGGTTTTTTTAGAAAACCGATCGGTTTTCCGTCGGTTTTGTTTGGTTTTTTTACTTACTGTTTTTTTAATATATCGGTTTTTATATTTTATTTAATTAGCGAGCATTCGTCTGTTCGTTTGTTTTAACGAACGTTCGTCGTTTTTTTTTCTCGGATTAAATCCGCAATTTTTCTGATCGCGATTCCTGATCTGATTTTCGTTTTAGTCTAACTTTTTGCTCGTTTATCGGAATCAGGCGATTCAAGCGCCTGGAGTTTCATCTCGAAACCCTCTTTCCATTTAACCAACTCAAACAAGTTTTTGCCACTGTAAAAGTTGCCCTAGATCCAGAATAGTAAACGAAGCCTGTTTCTTTTACCGTTTGTCTTTCGTTGCTTCGTTCGATTTGATTCTTTTTGCCAACCAGAGTTCTTAAGTTGAACATTCTGGTTAGATCTTTTATTCGAGTTTTACCTGTGCATTAGTTGAGTTCTTATTGTATGCTTGTTTGTTTGCGATAGGGTGCCCGGAGTGCGCCGCTTGCTACTTCGAATCGCTAGGTTTTGCGGATCATCAGCAAGGCAAGTAACACTTTGATCATACTTCTAATTACCCAGTTTTTATTGCATTATATCAATCCTCACACATTGCATGATTAGCATCTAATTAAATTGTGGGTTTGGGAAGTAGTTGAGGTAGTACCTATTACTTGTTACTATCAAACCTTTGGGAGTTACTTCTACGTTTGCTTATTGTGCCATGCTATGCTAGTGGACGTGGATTGCGTGAGTGTATCCACGACAGATGTGAGATTGTTGAATTAATGGTTTATCTAAGGTAGCAACTTAAATACATATCTGGGTGGATTGAGGCACCTGGGTATTCTAGTGATTGCTTGTTTTTTTATGGACCGCCACCCAGGCTCAAAGGGATCATGAGATTATTCATGCTAGAAACTTCCGTGTGCAGCCACAAGCTACTATGGGCTCTAGCATAGTTGATTAAGTTGTGCGAACTCTTACAGTGACAGACTAGCAGATGTAGGGGAAAGTACATGTAACGGTCTACCCGATCGTAAGGTGCTAGCGCTTCAGAAAGACGATGTCTCAGTCATCCGTTTCTCAAACACCATGTAGTGCGAGAAATCAAACGGAGGCGATCGAGTCTTCTGGGGAAAAGTGCGCAAACCTCTGCAGAGTGTATAAACTAATCATGGTTAGTCGTGTCCCCGGTTATGGACATCTTGAGTATCTAGTACTTGGATTATCATGTGAATCTCATCATGTTACTCTAAAATTAATTTTGGTTGGTTTTGTTTAATGATGATGCTTAATTGGGATTGAGAATGCTGTCAACCATTCTCAATGTTGAACAACTACCTTGATAGTTAAATAAAATTTATTCCTTTGAAGTAGGGAAAAGTTGACTTTACGCAAAACTGTAACCATAGAGCTTTCCACCAGCCAAATATGCATATAGAATAGCCTATTTCATTCCATTACTCTCTATGTGTTACTTTGCCAGCATATTCCATGTGCTGACCCATTTCGGGCTGCAACGTTAATGTTGCAGACTTTTCAGACGACGATTAAGGTGCTTTTAGGTCGTGGTTCTATACTCAGTGATGTCGTTGGAGTTGATGGACTCACTTATCTTCCAAGCCTTTCGCTGTTATCATTATTAGATGGGCTTAAGCCATATTTATTGTAATAAGTTCTCTTTCGAGATACTCGATGTAATATGTGTGTGATTGCTACTCTGTTATAAATCCTTCAAGTACTGTGTGGTGTCAGCATTACTGATCCAGGGATGACACCTGAGCACATAGATTGGACTGTTTGAGGTCTGGTCGTACATAGTCGTCTGAAATAGAGGGACTAATCTGTAAATAAAACACTATGGATAGGTCCTTGGCTGAAATTAAAAAGAAAAAGAAAAAACTATCGACCGAACGCTCGCTAACAGAACCTAAGTGATGAAACCGTTCGCTCCAGAGAACTAGCGGACGAACGTTCACTGGATAACAGAAAACGGTTCGAAAAAGAAAAAACAAACGTGAACTAATCCTAGCCCTAGATCTACGATCTAACGGCAAAGGGAGAAAGGCAGCGGTTACCGCGGCGTGGAGGTCGCCGGCGACGGGGAAGACGGCGGCGGCGGTTCGGACGTTGACGGGGTGGCGGCTCCGGTGGGTCTCCGGCGGCGGCGAGGGCATCAGGGCGCTCGGCGCTGCGCGGCGGTGAGGATGGAGTGGGCGGCGTCGGTCGGGAGTGGCGGGGTGCGGCGGGGCGACGGCTACGAAGCTCGGCGGCGGCGATAACTCCGGCGAGGGCGTGGTGGCGGCTGCGGACTCGGGTGGCTCCGGTTTTGAGGGAAACGGGGCCGGGGTGCTCCATTTATATAGGAGCGGAGGAGGAGAAGACTTGGAGGAGGGGCGAGGCGAGGCGGTGGAGAAGTCCGGCGAGGACACAGCAGCGGCGGCGGTGGCGTGTTGGAGATGGTCTCCGACCGAGGGTCGGGGACGACCGGGAGGTGGACTTGGCCGCGGCCTGCTGCGGGCGCGCGCACAGGGAAGTGGGCTGCGGGGAGGCGCGGCTGGCTGGGCCACTTGCTAGGCCGGCTGACCTGGCGCGGTCGGCGGGGCTGAACAGTTTTTTTTAAACATTTTTTAACACAGACAAACAAAAAGAAATAAAACAAAATAAATACATATATTATATAGGCATATAATATATCAAAATTTTCAGAAAAACATTTTCTACCGCATGAACATTTTTGTAGCACCAAATAAAATCTACAAAAATTCAAATAAAGCAAAGAGTGCTACTGCTACAATAAAACCCAATAAAATCATTTTAGAAATACCAAAATGATTTCAAAATTATTTCCCTCGAATTTTTTGATGTAGGGAATCATTTTACCCTATTTTCCATTTATTTTATTTTTTGAGAAAAATAATTTGAATAAAACTCAAAAAACTCCAAATTGAAAATAATTTCAAACGGACTTTAAATTTGATCCTTTTAAACTTCCAACTCGTATTTCATATATTTTGAAGAAGTCATTTTATCTTCTCTCATGAAAATCATTGAGTTGCTTAAATTTTCTAAATTTGAAATATGTCCAAATAAAATTCAAATCTTTTCAAAAAACCCTTTTCATTTAATTAAATGGAAGAAGTCATATCATCTTCTCTCGAGGGTTTTGTATTGAAAAGAATTTGAATTCATGGAGATCAAAATGCAAAATGAAAATTTGGGAAAATCCTTTTATTCCCTCTCATTTAACTTTCAAAAAGTTTCGAATCTCACTCAATCAATCACACAACAATCAAACAATCAATCTATCTATCTATCTATTATAATATTCCAAAATTTAGAATTTTGGGATGTTACACTAAGTTGTCGTTTCTTAAAGTTTGGGGTTGCGACACTTATGTGAAAAGGCTTCAGCCTGATAAGCTCGAACCCAAATCGGAGAAGTGCGTCTTCATAAGATACCCTAAGGAAACAATTGGGTACACCTTATACCACAGATCCAAAGGCAAGATCTTTGTTGCCAAGAATGGAACCTTTCTAGAGAAGGATTTTCTCTCGAAAGAAGTGAGTGGGAGGAAAGTAGAACTTGATGAGGTAATTGTACCTTCTCTCAATTTGGAAAATAGTACATCAGAGAAAACTATTCCTGTGATGCCTACACAAACTAGAGAAGAAGATAATGATGATGATCATGAAACTTTAGATCAAGTTACTATTGGACCTCGTAGGTTGAACGGAACAGAATCTGCACCAGAGTGGTAAAGTAATCATGTCCTGGAAGTCATTTTACTAGACCATGGTGAACCTACGAACTATGAAGAAACTATGATGAGCCCAGATTCCGATAGATGGCTTGAGGCCATGAAATCTGAAATAGGATCCATGTATGAGAACAAAGTGTGGACTTTGGTGGACTTGCCCGATGATCAGCAAGCCATTGAGAATAAATGGATTTTCAATAAGAAGACTGACACTGATGGTAATGTTACTGCCTACAAAGCTCGACTTGTCGCGAAAGGTTTTCGACAAGTTCAAGGGGTTGACTACGATGAGACTTTCTCACCTGTAGCGATGCTTAAGTCTATCCGAATCATGTTAGAAATTGCCACATTTTTATGAAATCTGGCAAATGGATGTCAAAAACTGTATTCCTTAATAGATTTCTTAAAGAAGAGTTGTATATGATGCAACTAGAAGTTTTTGTCGATCCTAAAGATGCTAACAAAGTGTGCAAGCTCCAGCGATCCATCTATGGACTAGTGCAAGCATCCCGGAGTTGGAATATACGCTTTGATAAGGTTATCAAAGCATATGGTTTTATACAGACTTACGGTGAAGCATGTATTTACAAGAAAGTGAGTGGGAGCTCTGTAGCATTTCTGATAGTATATGTGGATGACATATTATTGATTGGAAATGATATCGAATTCCTGAATAGCATAAAAAGGATAATTGAATAAGAATTTTTCAATGAAAGACCTCGGTGAAGCTACTTATATATTGGGCATCAAGATCTATAGGGATAGATCGAGACGCTTAATAGGACTTTCACAAAGCACATACCTTGACAAGATTTTGAATAAGTACAAAATTGATTAGTCAAAGAAAGGGTTCTTGCCTGTGCTACAAGGTGTGAAGTTGAGTAAGACTCAAAGCCCCACCACGGCAGAAGATAGAGAGAGAATGAAAGTCATTCCCTATGCCTCAGGCATAGATTCTATAAAGTATGCCATGCTATGTACCAGACCTATTGTGTGCCTTGCCATGAGTATGGCAAGGGGGTACTATAGTGATTCAGGAGTAGGTCACTAGACAGCGGTCATAATTATCCTTATAAGAATCAGGAAATATTTCTCGGTTATGGAGGTGATAAAGAGTTTGTTGTAAAGAGTTACGTCGATGCAAGATTTTACACCGATCCAGATGACTTTGAGTCTAAATTTGGATACATATTGAAAGTGGGAGCAAATAGCTAGAGTAGCTCCATACAGAGCACTATAGACATAAAAAAATTCAAAATACATACGGATCTGAATCTGACAGACCTGTTGACTAAACCTCTTTCACAAGCAAAACATGATCACACCTTAGTACTCTTTGGGTGTTAATCACATATTGATGTGAACTAGATTATTGACTCTAGTAAACTATTTGGGTGTTGGTCACATAGCGATGTGAACTATGGGTGTTAAATCACATGGTGATGTGAACTAGATTATTGTCTCTAGTGCAAGTGGGGGACTGAAGGAAATATGCCCTAGAGGCAATAATAAAGTTGTTATTTTATATTGCCTTATTCATGATAAAGGTTTATTATTCATGCTAGAATTGTATTAATCGGAAACCATAATACATGTGTGAATACATAGACAAACACTGTGTCCCTAGTGAGCCTCTACTTGACTAGCTCGTTGATCAAAGATGGTTAAGGTTTCCTAACCATGGACATGAGTTGTCATTTAATAACGGGATCACATCATTAGGAGAATGATGTCATGGACCAGGCCCATTCGTTAGCTTAGCATATTGATCGTTCAGTTTTATTGCTATTGCTTTCTTCATGTCAATACATATTCCTTCGACTATAAGACTATGCAACTCCCGGATATTGGAGGAATACCTTGTGTGCTATCAAACATCACAAGGTAATTGGGTGATTATAAAGATGTTCTATAGGTATCTCCGAAGGTGTTTGTTGGGTTGGCATAGATCGAGATTAGGATTTGTCACTACGAGTATCGTAGAGGTATCTCTGGGCCCTATCGATAGTACACATCATAATAAACCTTGCAAGCAAAGTGACTAATGAGTTAGTTGCAGGATGATGTATTACGAAACGAGTAAAGAGACTTGTTGGTAACGAGATTGAACTAGGTGTGAAGATACCGACGATCGAATCTCGGGCAAGTAACATACCGATGACAAAGGGAATAACGTATGTTGTCATTATGGTTCGACCAATAAAGATCTTCGTAGAATATGTAGGAGCCAATATGAGCACCTAGGTTCCATTATTGGTTATTGACCAGAGAGGTGTCTCGGTCATGTCTACATAGTTCTCGAACCCGTAGGGTCCACACGCTTAACGTTCGATGACGATTTTGTATTATAGGAGTTATGTGTTTTGGTGACCGGATGTTGTTCGGAGTCCCGGATGAAATCACGGACATGACGAGAGTCTCGAAATGCTAAAGAGGTAAAGATTGATATATAGGACGATAGTATTCGGACACTGGAAGTGTTCTGGGGGTACCGGGTACATATCGGGTCACCGGAAAGGGGTTCTGGGCACCCCCGGCAAAGATATGGGCCTGATGGGACAAGAGGGGAAATGCAGCAGCCAGCAGGGGCTGTTGCGCCCCCCCCCCCCCCCCTCACATATGGTTCGCACCAAAAGGGAAAGGAAAGGGGGAAAGAGAGAATGAAGGGGAGGGATTGGCCTCCCCCTTCCTTCCCTCCTCCCTCCTCTTTCCTTCCCTCTCCGGTGAAAAAGGAAAGGGGGCGAATTGGGCAGGGAGCCCCCCTTAGATGCTCCCTCTCCCTCCCACCTATATATATGAGGGGGGAGGCGCCTAGAACACACATCAACTTCTGTTAGCCGTGTGCGGTGCCTCCCTCCACATATTACACCCTCGGTCATATTCTCGTAGTGCTTAGGCGAAGCCCTGTGTGGATCACATCAACATCACCGTCACCACACCGTCATGCTGACGGAACTCATCTACTTCCTTGACACTTTGCTGGATCAAGAGTTCGAGGGACGTCATCGAGCTGAACGTGTGAAGAACTCGGAGGTGCCGTACGTTCGATGTTTGATCGATCAGAATGAGAAGAAGTTCGACTACATCAACCGCGTTGTCAAACGCTTCCGCTTTCGGTCTACGAGAGTACGTAGACACACTCTCCCCCTCTCTTTGCTATGCATCTCCTAGATAGATCTTGCGTGAATGTAGGAAAACTTTTCAAATGGTATGCTATGTTTCCCATCACCTCATGCCTTGGCTCGAGGACGGCATCTTTCCTGGGAAGTGGAGGAGGCGCACCATGGGCCACGTCACCCGCAAGAGGTGGCGGGGGAGGCAGCGAGCGAGACGGTGCAGGGGCCTCCCCAACGGCGCTGACGAGCTCGGCGATGCGGTCTAGCCAGTCCTCGTAGAGGTCATCGGTTGGGCGATAGCGCAGGAGCTCGCGTGCCATGAGCAATGCAGCATGCGTGTTTGCTGGCCCGCGATGAGCATGGGAAGACGAAGCAGCCGCCGGAATCAGCGATGGAGTGGCGGTGCGTCCATCGCACCACACAGAAGGCTGCAGCGATGAAGCTTGCTGCTCATGGGCCGCGGGGCCGGTGGCAGCATTCGCCGCAGGCGATGGGGAACAATGGGGGGCACCGTCGCCCGCAAGCATTGTATGGGCGACGCGGGCGGCGAGGGCAGCCCGGCACTCAGCTCGAACTCGACGAGCATCAGCCATGAGAACGGAGGAACGGTGGCGAATCGATCGATGGGAGAGAGGCTCCGACGACGCACCCCTACCTGGCGCGCCAAATGTCGGATTCGGGGCTCCGCGGACCCAAGAAAAGTTCGAACTCTGGGGTGCGTGAGAAGAACTCGATCTCCCCAGCCTACCAACTCGTCGCTCTCACGGCCTAGCTTGATGAACGGGAAAGGAAAGAGACACGGCAGTTTACCCAGGTTCGGGCCACCTTGCGATGTAAGACCCTACTCCTACTTTGGGGTGAATTGGCCTCGTGAGGGGCTGAGGATGAACTAGTACAGAGGAAGAAAAGCCTCAGGAGGTCAGTTCTTGTGTTGGTGTGAGCTAGTGAAGGTTCGGATTGGATCCCCTTCTATGGTGGTGGCTAACCTATATATAGAGGCCTCGGTACTCTTCCCCCAAAATGTAGGCGGGAAGGAATCCCACAACGGCCAAGTTTGAAGGGGGACAAGAAGTACATCCTATCATGACGAAAGGTGGTCTTCGTCTTCAAAGGTGACTCGTCGGACTCCAAATCTTGCTTGGGGAAATGACGCCAACGGCGCAACCAACGATGGAGTTTGTTTGCATGCATGGTGAATGTAGAATCCAATTTGAGTAGTGAGTTGCGTCCAAAAAGGTTTAAACATGTAATTGCTTGTACATCAACCTAATACAACCGGGATTTTTTGTCATAAAAGACCACCTATGCTCTCGTATTGGCAAAAAGGACCATGTCCACATTGTATGGACAAAAAAGACCACCCATCTGTGGCGGCCGGGCTGGCAGCTGACACATGGCTCCTGCCGCCACGACCGACGGCGGCTGCTTCTGTGTAACAGCTTTCCCGCCTCTGGAGCGATTCACAACGGAACAGACAGGCCAGGTGGGCCCTACCGCCACACCGGCTGGGCTGCCCGCATGCAACGCGCACTGTTCCCGCCTTTGGCCTGTGAGAATTCTGATGGATGGATAGTTGGACGCCACAGAAAGGCAGGCAAGTATTGCATGATTTTATTTGAACAAGGCAAATGACCCAAGTGTTGGAATCTACTCCCGGCTAGTGCGTACTCCGCCATGACATGCAACCGCAGTAACTGTTGTTGCACGGTGGAAGTACTACGACGTGTCGGCAGTAAAAGCAGCTGCCGCCACCCAAAATGGCGGCAGGGCCTACTTGGCCTCGCCATTCCGTTGCCAATCACTGCAGACCTGTTACACACAAGCTGCCGCCGTTGGCTGTGGTGGCAGGTCCTGCCGCTTCCGGCAGTGGCAGCAGGCGCCACGTGTCGGCTGCCAGACTTGCCGCCACAATGTATGTGGTCTTTTTTGCCAATATGATCCGGACGTGGTCTCTTTTGTCAATACGAAAGTGTAGGTGGTCTTTTTTTACAAAAAATCATACAAGCGGAGGTACACGCAAGTCTGAGGGGCAGTGCCCCCCCTCCCCCAGCCCAAATGAGATTTTTTTTTACCAGGTAGTCGTGGCCCCTACAGCTTTTGAAAGGCCCCTTCATTTGTCCCTTCGCTTGTATTACGTTGATCTACAAATAGTTACATGTTCAAAACTTTCTGATCGCAAACTCACCACTTAAATTGTATTCTGCATTCACCATGCATGCAAACAATTCAAGTACCATCCATCTACTGGGTTATTCCTCTTCTTCATCCTCCTCCTCTTCAGCTTCCTTGAGCATGTGAGTAATAATGTAACAAATAGCATTTAAGGCGATTGTGAACATGTACAATCATGTATCGATCTTACTAAAGCTTGTCCCATGAATGACACAAGTACAATAGACAAAAAATATGCAGTCACTAACACCAAATCAGATGATTCCATTAAGAGCAACTCTAGAAGACCCCGCAAAAATTCGACCCGCAAAACACGTTTGCGGTTTCACGAAGATCGCGTTTGCGAGTCGAAAACTAGCGCGGCCGAACAGAACCCGTATCTAAACCTGCATAATTTGAAAAAAGACTTTCACGGGAGAAATTGCACAAACATAGTTCATCACATACTACATAGTTCATGACATGATCAACAAACTACAAGCATAGTTATACTACATACTACGTTAAACTAGTACTAGAGGGGTCGGATCTAACGGCGGCGAGCTCGTGGCAAATGGACAACGCCGTGGAGGAGCCAAATGCTCAATCCTCCTCACCGGAGCTGCACAGGTCGACGTACTTCGCCGCCTGCTCCTCGCGGATGCGGCGCCACTCCTCGGCCTTCTCGTTGGCAGCGACGTTGGCGGTGACCGCCTGCCGCTACTCGAGGTCTTCGATCTGCTCGGCGTGATGCTGGCGCTCCGCCTCCTCGCGCACGCTCCGCTCGGCGATGGCGGCCGCGACGGCGTCGACGTCCGCGATGTATTCCTCGGGTCCGACGACATCACAGCGGGCCAAGCGGAGCGGGCTCCTCAGGCTCCTCCTTCACGGGGACGAAGGCAAACGGCGCCGGCTCCTCCGGCTTCTCCTTGTCGTCCGACCACTCCCTCTTCACGGGGAGAAGGCCCGCGCCGGAAGAGGAGGAGCTCCCGGCGTGTGAGGACCTCACGGAGGAGAAGGACGCACACCGGCGGTCTTACTCTGCCGTCTCGCTCCGTTGGAAGCTCGCCGGGGGCGACAGGCCATGGTTGGTCCATTTTCGGGCCCCGCGCTTCCGCGCGCCGTCGGACCGAACGCGTCGCTCGTGCTCCGGGTCCCTTCCGCCGTCGGATCTGCTACCGGAGCCGCGTCCGGAGCTCCACATGCAGCCCCACATGGCGGCTGGAGGCGGGGTGGGTGGTCGCCGGCGGCGAGGAATGTGGAGGGAAGAAAGGGGAATCGTGTGGCTCGCGGCGTCGGGGGATAGGGTTTAGACCCGTAAAAGGATCGCGGAACCGCAGTTATACTGCTCGGGGCGTGCGGTTTGCGGGCTGCCGCAAAAAAATTTGCGGACCGAGCGAGTATGCGGGCTCTGTTCTGGCCGAAAAATTGAGCCGAGCCCGCATACTCGCCGGAATTTTTGCGGGCCGGGCGCTTTGCGGGATCGGCTAGAGTTGCTCTAACACCGCCATGGTTACCCTATTGTTGAAGAATGACACCCCGATCAACGTCACAGATTTCAGGCTTATAAGCCAGATCCACCCTTTCCCCAAGCTTCTTGCTAAGGTCCTGTCAATGCGTCTTGCCGCTCACAACGACCACCTCATCTCTCCAGCGCAAACTGCATTCATGAAATCCAAGTGCATTCATAACAACTTTCTGTATGTTCGTAACATCGTGTGATTGTTGCACTGCCGGAAGTTGGTCGATTATCAATGTAACACAATATACTATGTACCAGGGACACTGGCCAAGTACACTAATAATTGAAAGAAACTAGATCGAGGTCTACATAATTAATCTAAATGTGCACAACTCACATGTAATTTTTATTATGTTTGATGTGCTTTGTATTTCCGGTAAACTTTGATAATAGATCTAATCATTTTCGCAAAAAAAACTCACATGTGCATTTTGGACGTACTAGCAAATAGTAGTGTTCAATTAAAGATGAATTATATTATTTTTAATTGCATGTAAACTCTATTTGAAAACAAGTTGTTTTAAGCTTGAAAGCTTTTTTATTTTTTGCTTGAACGCTTATCTTTATACAAATCAGGTCTCTCAAATTTAGGACAGTATAACCGCACCTAAAGCGAGCTCTCTCAGGCCCTCAACGTTTCTGGCCGTCAGATTCGCGTTAGATTAGTTTCTGGCCGTCGGATCTTCCTCTAAGTGGCAGTTTATCTTTCTCAGGCCCTCAACTTTTCTGGCCGTCAGATTCGCGTTAGATTAGTTTCTGGCCATCAGATCTTCCTCTAAGTGGCAGTTTATCACGATCTGGGCTGGCTGTCCTAAATAGGTCGCTATTCTGGAAACTTTTTTGAAGGCCTGTGGTTAATTGGGCTTCTACAGGCAGCCCATTTAGGTGATCCGACGATGCGCTTTATCTCCGTAAGAAAAAACTGTTCGCTCAAACAGGTGGAAAGGGATCGGTGGGGGCTCGATCTCATACAGGGATGTCGGCGAGGCGGCGACGCAGGCGGTCTACGATGGGATCCAGTGTCCGCTGGTCTTCCCAGTGGATCGAGCCGAGGCGCTCAAGGCGATCCAGCGGCGCCCGGCCTTCTCAGTGGATCCAGCCGAGGCGCGCCAGGGAATCATCCTAGGGTTTGGAGTTGGTGACCGAGGAGGAGGCGGCACTGGCGATGGTGAGCAAGCCGTGCACGAGGCCACGGTGACTCCACAAAGTCTGCAACGCTCTCCCCGACCCTCGACGGCGTGCTCTCCGACCTCCACTCCCTCCTTCTCTCCACGCTCGCCGCGTCGCTGCCCTCCCCGTCACCATGGCGACAATGTGAGTTTCCCCACTCTCTTAGGTCCCTTTTTCCTCTCCTCCCCATGTGCATCACCTTTATACCCCATGAGCACAAATTGCCTCTCATCCCCATCCTACGCGGAACAAATTAGGTCTGGAAGGTGGAAGATATGAACTTATAGCCTTCCTTGCGAATGTTTGATTAGGAATGAGGTGATCTGATGAGATGATGTTGTTTTTCAAGCATAGGTCTGGAAGGGGGGAGATATGAGATTATAGCCTGCCTTGGTGGCCACGTTGAGGGATCAATCCTGTTGTTTCCTTATTAGAAAATAAATTGGTGTATTTCTGATAAGAATTTTGTACATTATGATGCAAGTTTATCAACTCTTTACCTGGGACGGCTGCATGATTTTGTGACTGATTGCCACAGATGATAATTTCTTGTAGGTTCTAAAGACTCGAGGTCATTGACCTCATCAAGGCATCTAAGATGGAGCGACCTGTTAATGTCGTGGACACATATTTTCTGTTGGAAATATGAGCAATTTACCAAATGATTTTATTAACAGAAATACTAGATAAAGCATGACTAATATAGTAGAGATAAAACAAGTCATGTGTTCTGACAGAGAGAAGGTAAATAGCTTTTGCATATATGAACCGTATCCTATCATATCTAAAGCAGACAGTATAGCAAGTAGCATATATGAAGTAGAACCTATCATGTGTAGGACAAGGACTAGAACAAGGAACTATGGCAGAACCTTTAACAGGAAAGACAAGAACACGTACGGGACAACAGCAGCAGAAGCGCTGGACTTGGGGTCAGTGTCCTCGCCTGCCATGTCGTCGAGGAGGTCATGGACGTCGGGGAAGAAGTCGTCGTCGGCAACCGGATCGTCCGTGATGAAGCAGCCAGTAGTCGCTCCAAGCGCTCCCCAAAAACCTTATCACCCTTCTCCCGTACAGGACTCAAAAGGTGTGGTCTCGGAGGCCTACTGTCTCGACCTGCGGTGCACGCTGCAAGACGGGATGGGGAAGAACGTAGCAGCAGCGCAGTGGTCGGAACTTTGTGGTGAGAGGAAGAGGAGCTTCTGTTGTATCTCTCTGGAGAGGAGCGACCTCTCTTAAATAGGGAGACGAAGCGAACAGGTAGCGGCCGAAGAGGCGCTTCATTCGAATTCAGTGTCCACTACAGAAAACGTTTCAACTCCCACGTGACCTTTTGTATACCCGTCGTGCGTGGCAAAAATTTAGATATCGGCTCGGCTAATTCCCGCAACCCATGGCGCGTCGTGACGAGGCGTGGCGTGGTGAGGTGGACGGCGGAGGAGGAGCGCGCGTGGATATCCCTCTTGTTCTCATGCTCGTACAAGTGGGGAAAGAACCTCCCTTATAAGGAGGTCCAACTCCCACTAAACTAGCAATGTGGGACTAAACTTTAGTAGTATCCCTTGCCTTGCACAAATGGGCTAAGTGGGCCTCTAGGATTTATTAGGAATTTCTGAAATAGTTATTGGGCTGCCCAAAATAACAAAATAGACTAAATTCCAGCAATCCCCCACCAGATCCCAGAGGCACACAGAAATTTGCCTTTGGTTCCAAAACACTGTTTTATATACCGGTACTGCAGTGGAGACTGTTAAGTTGAACTTCCACCTAGAACTCTATGCTACAGTAGTAAGCAACTTGAACAGTGGACTGGGCCTTGAACTGCAAGTTTTCTGCGAATCTAGCTTCACATAAAGCCTTGACCGATACGTGGCTACCGTGGATCTTCCCCGCGGGTGGAGCTTATGCGTCATACTCCGTGACCTTTCATGAGTTTACTAGAGAGAACCCTACTCTCATAGATTGCAACGTTTGACAATCAGACTCATATAGGTGTGTTCTTCAGAAGATGTTCTGCAGGATAACATCTCTGCTTAAATAAGCCACTTAGAACACATTAAGATATACATCAACCTGCCATGCAGATTAGGAGAGTATTGCATCTTCATGGAGTGGTATTGTGAATAGTAAGGATACTCTCCTCTCAGTTGACCAACAGCTTGTCTTCCACATCTAATTCACGGGATCTCTGATCACAAAGAATAGGTTACCACTGTGAACAACTCATATTGTGGGTCTCATACCCATCTCCCTCGATGCATTATCTATCACATTACGTGATAGACCCTTGGTAAAAGGATCTGCCAGATTTTTAGACGTTTGGATATAATCCAACGCAATAACTCCGGAGTTTTTCATTTTCCTGACAAACTTTAACCTTCTCTGAACGTGTCTTGATGACTTCATGTTATCCTTTGAGCTGCTCACTTTCGTGATCACAGTTTGATTGTCGCAGTTCATAAGGACACCCGGTACAGGTTTCTGAACAACCGGCAAGTCATTCAAGAGCTGGTGAAGCCAAACTGCTTCAACCGTAGCTGTATCTAGTGCTGTGAGTTCTGCTTCCATTGTTGACCTCGTTAAGATGGTCTGCTTGCAAGACTTCCAAGAAACAGCGCCACCTCCATGAGTGAATACATAACCGCTCGTGGCCTTTATCTCATCAGCATTTGAGATCCAGTTTGAGTCACTATACCCTGCAAGCACCTTTGGGTGCCCGGTGTAGTGAATTCCATAATTTGCAGTGCCTTTCAAATAACGCAAAACTCTCTCTAGAGCTTTCCAATGCACATCTCCTGGTTTTGAGACAAACCGACTCAGTTTGCTAACAGCAAAAGAGATGCCAGGTCTTATAGCACTTGCTAAGTACATAAGCGAGCCAATAATCTGAGAATATTTCAATTGATCTCTAGCAATTCTTCAATTCTTTCGAAGTAACACACTCGCATCATATGGTGTTGGAGAGGGCTTGCAGTCACTATAGCCAAAGCGACTCAAGATCTTTTCCACATAGTGAAATTGAAGCAATGTAATCCCACCATCATCGTCTCTCAACAACTTAATGTTCAGAATGACATCAGCCACTCCTAAATCCTTCATCTCAAAACAACGAGATAGGAAATCCTTGACCTCCTTAATAACATTCAGATTTGTTCCGAAAATCAGTATGTCATCAACATACAAGCACAGGATAACTCCCTTGCCCCCACCATGGCGATAGTACACACATTTTTCAGCTTCGTTCACAACAAAGCCTGCAGCTGTTAAAGTTCTTTCAAACTTCTCATGCCACTGTTTGGGTGCTTGCTTAAGTCCCTACAAAGACTTCAGCAACTTGCACACTTTTCCTTCCTAGCCATCTAGTACAAACCCATCTGGTTGTTCCATATAAATTTCCTCGTCCAACTCTCCATTTAGGAAAGTAGTCTTAACATCCATTTGATGAACGAGAAGACCATGCGAGGCAGCTAGTGAAAGTAGAACTCGAATAGTGGTCAGTCGAGCCACAGGTGAGTAAGTATCAAAGAAGTCTTCACCTTCCTTTTGGGTATAACCCTTAGCCACGAGCCGAGCCTTGTACTTCTCAATAGTACCATCAGGCCTAAGCTTCTTCTTGAATACCCATTTGCATCCTATAGGTTTGCACCCATAAGGACGATCAGTTATCTCCCAGGTTTCATTCGCCAAGATGGAATCCATCTCGCTACGAACCGCTTCCTTCCAGTAGTCAGCATCTTCAGATGCATAGGCCTCTGAAATAGAACTGGGAGTGTCATCTATGAGATACACAAGAAAATCATCACCAAAGGACTTTGCAATCCTTTGTCTCTTGCTCCTAGTAGGAACTTCATTGTTCTCCTCCACAGGACTTTCAAAGTGTTCTATCGAAATGGCAGGTTTGGTAATTGTAACTGGTTCCTGATTCGATGAACTAGGCATCTCCTGATTAGATGAGGTAGCCATATCCTTCATGGGAAAGATATCTTCAAAGAAAGTCGCATCATTCGACTCCATGATCGTACCGACATGCATGTCAGGTACCTCAGATTTTACAACCAAGAATCTATAGCCAATGCTATGAAAAGCATATCCCAGGAAAACACAATCCATAGTCTTTGGTCCAAGCTTCCGCTTCTTTGAAATTGGAGTATTGACTTTCGCTAAACAACCCCATGTTCGCAGATAAGAGAGTTTTAACATTTTCTTCTCCCATTCCTCGAATGGAGTTATCTCTTTGTTCTTTGTGGGGACTCGGTTCAGGACATGACATGCTGTCAATATCGCCTCCCCCCACCATGCCTTGGAGAGACCCGATGTATCTAACATGGCATTAACCAAATCAATTAGAGTACGGTTCTTTCTTTCGGCCACCCCATTTGACTGAGGTGAGTAGGGAGGAGTCCTCTCATGGATTATACCATGTTCCGCACAAAAAGCATCAAACTCTTTGGAAAAATACTCTCCACCACGGTCGGACCTAAGCCTCTTGATTTTTCAATCAAGTTGGTTTTCCACTTCAGCTTTATAGATCTTGAAAAAGTTCAAAGCCTCATCCTTAGATTTCAGAAGATACACACGGCAGTATCTAGTGGAGTCATCAATTAACGTCATAAAATATTTCTTTCCACCTTTTGTCAACACACCATTCATTTCACATAGATCTGAATGTATGAGCTCTAGTGGTGCAAGATTTCTTATTTCCGCAGTTGTGTGAGACTTACGAGGTTGCTTAGCTTGCACACACACTTGACACTTAGATCCCTTGACGGTGGTGAAACTAGGGATTAAGTTCAACTTCGCTAGTCGCGACATGCAACCAAAGTTAACATGACAAAGACGTGAATGCCACACATTGGATTCACTATTGTTGCAAATATGATTAACAACTTTATTGCAAACGTCTGATAAGGATAAACGAAACAAGCCTCTTGACTCATAGCCTTTACCAACAAAGGTTCCATACTTGGATATTACAAATTTATTCGACTCAAAGACAAGCTTGTAGCCATCTCTACACAGAAGAGATCCGCTAACAAGATTTTTATTGACGGAGGGGACATAATGCACATTCTTCAGCCGCACGATCTTCCCCGAAGTAAACTTCAGATTGACCGTGCCAACACCACGAACAGAAGCACTTGAACCGTTGCCCATCAGCACGGTTGAAGTCACTGCGGTCTGATAAGACGAAAACATGGAAATATCACCGCATACATGCACATTAGCACCCGTGTCAATCAACCAGTCAGGAGAATGACATACTGAAAGAATACTGGGAAATATACCATACCCAGCATCCTTCATGTCAGTGTCTCCAACGACAACATTAGAGGTCTTGCCGCCTTTCCCAGGATGACGCTTGTCATAGCGATTAGGGCAACTAGGAGCCCAATGATCAGGATCCCCACACACCTGACAAGCACCTTTCTTCTTGCCATTCTTCTTCTTGAAGTTTGTGTGTTGCATAGCCTTGTTCTTCCCATCAAACTTTGCTTTTCCATCAAACTTGACCTTGTTCTTGAACTTGTGGGGCTGGAAGTTCTGCTTCTGTACCACATTGGCACTAGATCCTCCCTCAATACCTCGAGCACGTGTGTCCTTTGCTCTCGCCTTTTCTTCCACATCAAGAGTGCCAATGAGATCCGGGACGGAAAACTCCTGCCTCTTATGCTTTAGCAAGGTAGCAAAGTTCCTCCATGAAGGAGGAAACTTAGTGATGATACCTCCGGCAAAAAACTTGTCCGGTAGCATACAACTGAAGTGCTCAAGTTCTCTAGCAAATGAATGTATCTCATGAGCTTGCTCAACCACGGAGCGCTCTTCAGTCATCCTGTAATCATAGAATTGCTCCATGATGTACAGCACAGTGCCAGCATCCAAGACCCCAAACTTGGCCTTGAGTGCATCCCACATATCTTTTCCATTATTGATTGACGCATAAGCATCAACTATGTTCTCACCAAGAACACTCAAGAGAGCAGCCTTAAACAGAGTATCCATTTTCTGAAAAGCTTGTGCCTGTTGAGCATCAAGCTCTCCTTCAGGTTTGCCAAGAGTGGCGTCATAGCAACTCATGGTTTGAAACCACAAGACTACTCTCACGCGCCACCTCTTATAGTGGATACCCTCAAACATAGGAGGTCTCATGGAAGCAGCAAAACCACTTGGGGTAAATTGCCTATAATAAGGTTTTTGGATTGTTGGAAATATGAGCAATTTACCAAATGATTTTATTAACAGAAATACTAGATAAAGCATGACTAATATAGTAGAGATAAAACAAGTCATGCGTTCTGACAAAGAGAAGGTAAATAGCTTCTGCATATATGAACCGTATCCTATCATATCTAAAGCAGACAGTATAGCAAGTAGCATATATGAAGTAGAACCTATCATGTGTAGGACAAGGACTAGAACAAGGAACTGTGGCAGAACCTTTAACAGGAAAGACAAGAACACGTACGGGACAGCAGCAGAAGCGCTGGACTTGGAGTCGGTGTCCTTGCCTGCCATGTCGTCGAGGAGGTCGTGGACGTCGGGGAAGAAGTCGTCGTCGGCAACCGGATCGTCCGTGGTGAAGCAGCCAGTAGTCGAGCGCTCCCCAAAAACTTTATTACCCTTCTCCCGTACAGGACTCAAAAGGTGCGGTCTCGGAGGCCTACTGTCCCGACCTGCGGTGCACGCCGCAAGACAGGATGGGGAAGAACGTAGCAGCAGTGCAGTGGTCGGAACTTTGTGGCGAGAGGAAGAGGAGCTTATGTTGTATCTCTCTGGAGAGGAGCGACCTCTCTTAAATAGGCACAGGAGAAGGACGCGAAGAGGCTGCGGCAGGAGGTGAAGCAACGAAGGGAGACGAAGCGAACAGGCAGCGTCGTGGCGAGGCGTGGCGTGGCGAGGCGGGCGGCGGAGGAGGAGCGCGCGTGGATATCCCTCTTGTTCTCATGCTCGTACAAGTGGGGAAAGAACCTCCCTTATAAGGAGGTCCAACTCCCACTAAACTAGCAATGTGGGACTAAACTTTAGTAGTATCCCTTGCCTTGAACAAAT
The DNA here is from genome assembly GCA_034509565.1 of Triticum monococcum. Taxonomy (NCBI): domain Eukaryota; kingdom Viridiplantae; phylum Streptophyta; class Magnoliopsida; order Poales; family Poaceae; genus Triticum; species Triticum monococcum. Next base: position 92,626,810 of record CM067843.1, on the reverse strand, counting down.
GGGCTAAGTGGGCCTCTAGGATTTATTAGGAATTTCTGAAATAGTTATTGGGCTGCCCAAAATAGCAAAATAGACTAAATTCCAGCATTTTCTATTTGATCATGTATGCTCTTGTATCTCAGACTTTTTTCATATCTACGCACATATGGCAATAGCCATGTTCTTAAGTTGTTTTATGTAGTCCTACATACAATTGAACTCAGAACACATGGTCATGCCTCTGCTAAAGTTACTTGGAACTTTTACATGCTAAGACCATATCCTCCTCATGTGTAATTTTCTTGAAATGACAAGCCCTTATGCTGGTGCATTTTGCAATGTGCCTTCTGATTAATGTGTCGAAGTTGGATCGGGTACCAATTATGTGTACATGCTTCAATCTTCAGTGCCAATTTATTTTTTCGGGCCCATATCGTTCTCACTTTCAAGCCTTGATTTATCATACCTTTAGCTTTGATAAGGTATTTTTACCAACGACAAGAGAGTACCTAACTGTTCATTGTGGGCATTTTCCTTATAAATTAGAAGAGAAAATGGTTACGTGGTGAGACAGATTTATGTGATCACATGCTTACTCTATTCTGCATGTGCTAGCTATGGACCTAGAAAATGAAGATACTGAAATTTTCCTCGCAAACGCAGATTCCTGGAAGAACTGATTTAGAGTGCCATATCTACAGTTGATGTCATCAATGATTTAGTAGCTCCTTTATAGAAAATCCTCTATCTGTTGCTCATCTCTTACGATGAAATTTTGGCTCAGATTTCCTGTCAGGTTTGCCCGGAAAAGCGTCGAAAGAAGACAGATAATATCTTCTAATATACACATATCCCCAGAAAGCAATTTGCTAATATCGTATTTATTTATTAGAATATGTTTGCACAACTCCATAACGTTCTGACCAATAGTTAGAAGTGGTTATAATGATGTAGGATCGAAAGTATGTCTAGAGGGGGGGTGATTAGACTACTTGACCAAATAAAAACTTAACCTTTTCCCAATTTTAGTTCTTGGCAGTTTTTAGCTATCTTAGGACAAGTCAAGCAATCATTACACAATTCAAGAAAGCATGCAAAGAGTGTATTGGCAGCGGAAAGTAAAGCATGCAACTTGCAAGAATATAAAGGGAAGGGTTTGGAGAATTCAAACGCTATTGGAGACACGGATGTTTTTCCCGTGGTTCGGATAGGTGGTGCTATCCTACATCCACGTTGATGGAGACTTCAACCCACGAAGGGTAACGGTTGCGCGAGTCCACGGAGGGCTCCACCCACGAAGGGTCCACGAAGAAGCAACCTTGTCTATCCCACCATGGCCATCGCCCACGAAGGACTTGCCTCACTAGCGGTAGATCTTCACGAAGTAGGCGATCTCCTTGCCCTTACAAACTCCTTGGTTCAGCTCCACAATCTTGTCGGAGGCTCCCAAATGACACCTAGCCAATCTAGGAGACACCACTCTCCAAGAAGTAACAAATGGTGTGTTGATGATGAACTCCTTGCTCTTGTGCTTCAAATGATAGTCTCCCCAACACTCAACTCTCTCTCATAGGATTTGGATCTGGTGGAAAGAAGATTTGAGTGGAAAGCAACTTGGGGAAGGCTAGAGATCAAGATTCATATGGTTTGAATGGAATATCTTGGTCTCAACACATGAGTAGGTGGTTCTCTCTCAGAACATATGAGTTGGAATGGTGTATGTGTTCTGATGGCTCTCTCCACGAGTGAAGAGGAGGTGGAGGGGTATTTATAGCCTCCACACAAAATCCAACCGTTACACACAATTTACCAATCTCGGTGGGACCGAATCAGAAAACTCGGTTGGACCGAAATAGCAAACCTAGTGACCGTTAGGAATTTCGGTAGGACTGACATGCAACTCGGTAGGACCGATTCGGTTAGGGTTTGGGCATAACGTAATCTCGGTGAGACCGATTGCACAAACTCGGTGAGACCGAATTTGGCAATAAGCTAACCAGAGAGTTGGTCAGGCAAACTCGGTGGGACCGACTTGCTCTTTCGGTGAGACCGAAAAGTTACAAGAAGGAAACATAGAGTTTACCTTGCATTCTCGATGGGACCGATTCGCTCTTTCGGTGAGACCGAAAAGTTACGAAAGGGAAACAGAGAGTTTGCAAGCCCATCTCGGTGAGACCGAGATCCTTATCGGTAGGACCGAATTGCTAGGGTTTGGCAGTGGCAAATGACAAGTGAAACTCGGTGGCACCGGATTGAAAGAATCGGTATGACCGAGTTTGGCTTAGGGTTTAGGTCATTTATGGATATGGGAAAGTAGCTGAGGATTTTGGAGCATATAATTAAGCACATAGAGCAAGATGCTCATTAAGCAACACCTCATCCTTCCTTGATAGTATTGGCTTTTCCTAAAGACTCAATGTGATCTTGGATCACTAAAACATAAAATAAAGAGTCTTGAACTTTTGAGCTTGAGCCAATTCTTTGTCCTTAGCATTTTGAGGGTTCCACTTTCACATCCATGCCATGCCAATCATTGAGCTTTCCTGAAATAATCATCTTGAAATAGCATTAGCTCAATGAGCTATATGTTGTTATGAATTACCAAAACCACCTAGGGATAGTTGCACTTTCAATCTCCCCCTTTTTGGTAATTGATGACAACATATAGATCAAAGCTTCGACAAATGATAATAAGCGTGAAATATATCGTCGCTTTGAGAAGTATGTGACAAGTAAGAGCTCCCCCTAAATTTGTGCATATTTAAAATTTGCTTTGGACTGCAAATGCACAAGGAGTTAGAATCATGGGTTACTCTTCCATGTCACATACATCTTGGTGGAGCGCGTTTAAAAATGATAAGATTGAAATACATGCACTCATCACCAAGAATAGTGAATGATCACAAACGATAGATAGAATGATAATATTTAAGCAAGCATTAAGCAAACATTAAGTGTAGCTTATGATCAAACACATGATCATCGATGTCTCACAAACATAAGGACGTAGTATCTCACACACAAGCAAACAAAGTTCGAAAAACCACCAAATAAAACAAGAGAGAATAAAAGCAACACTCTCTCTCGAAGCCTATGATCTATACATTTTCTCCCCCTTTGGCAACAAGTTACCAAAAAGTTCCTAGAAAATGCATAGTGCTAAGTCGACGCTCAGGCTTGATCTTCAGGTGGTGGTGGAGTCCGGAGCACTCCAAGGACGAAGCTTTCGGTAGACGTGGTCGGAGTCGAGGCTGAAGTGGATGCTGGAGCTAGTGGAACTGAGGCTGTGGCTGGCGTAGACGTTGTAGCTTTGGTGTCAGCAACTGGCAGTGCAGACGACCTTGGACCTTGTGGCACCCTCGCAAAAGCATCAGTCGTGGTCCTGCCTCTCCTCTCATTCATGTCCTCCTGGAGCTGCTCCACGGCGGTCTGTATCTCTATCACCTTGATGTCCATGTCATAGAACCTCTGTTCCATGATCCTCTCTAGGCTTGCCTGGTTCTGAGTTAGGGTGGCAAGTCCTTGCTCAATCTGCAGGGTGGACGGAATCAAGTAACCAAGCTGCTCTTGTTTGGTTTTCAGGAAGTAATCAGATGCCTCCGCTTGAGTAGGCATCCTGGCAACTTTCTCCTTCTTCGCCTTCTCCTTCTGAGCTTGTGCATGGACAGATGATGGCTCATTCTCAGTCATGACCACTTGGTTATCCTCGAAATCTAGACGGATGGGCAGATGTTCCTTATCCAAGAGGTATATGCCCGTGCCCATCTTGGAGTTGATGAGCTCCTGAATCTGTGGGGCATATCCACAGCTCCTCTTCTGTTCTGCTGCTATCCTCTTGATTGTTTCCACTATGAGACTCATGACTTTGAATTTTTGAGGCACGTCAAAAACATGAAGCAAATTGATCGCGTGACCTCTGATCATCTTGTGATCTCCAGACTTGGGCAGAAGAGTGTGCCTAAGGATCTAGTTGATCGTAGGCAATCCAGACAGAAGATAGTGCACTGAGCCAAACTTGAACGTGTCAAGTGCTTCATTTGGAATCTCCTTGTACATGTTGGACATGGTGTTGTGGTCCATCTTCTTCTTGGCATAAATGTCCAAGTCATCTGCTTGCTCCTCTAGGGCATCGATCAACTTCGCCCATTCCTCAATAGTGGATTGGTACCTTGTACCCTCTGACATCCAAGTGATCCTGCCATCCGGATAAAAGTGTGCTGTGGAGTAGAATTGCATGATTAGCTCCTCGTTCCACTTTGTGAGCTTCTGCCCAACAAAGTCTGCCACTCCACACGCACTAAAGCTGTCATATACTCCAGGGTAGTGTTCCTCATTCTCCTTCATGTAGGTCCAGTCGACCCATCTCATGTCACACACAATTGGCTTCTTGTCAAGCAAAACAGTCTCATAGAAATCCTGCTGCTCCTTGGTATGAAACCTGTAGTCCACTGCAGTCCTTCTCCTAGAAGCATATGGATCTGCTTCTCTCCACTTCCTCAGCCCTGAATCTTTCCTGAGCTTCATATCCTCAGCCACAGGATGAGCATCGTTGTGGTCTGGGATCTTGGGCTTGAGCTTCCTAAGGACATGCTCTTCTTCTTCTTCCTCTGCAACTTCAGGCACTGGGGCCTTGTTCTTCTCAGTGGTTGGGATGCTTCTGGTGTTTCTCTTTGGTGCAATCTTAGGCTTAGATGCAGCCTTGGGTGCTTCCTTGGGCTTGGATGCAGCTGTCCCTGACCTTATGGCATCTCCCATAAGTTTGGCTGCCTTGGGTGCTGGTGCAGCAACCTCTTCTTCTTCCTCCTCCTCATCTACCATGATGGAGGCCTTCCCAAGCACTCTGGCCACAGTCTTCTTCACTTGTTCTTTCCTCTTTTTGCCCTCAGCAGCAACGGGCTCAATGGGAGCAGGCTTCACAGTTGAAGCTCTAGCCTTAGACATGGGCTACCTGCCTGCTGGCCTTTTGATTTTCAGGCCTGGCTTTGTGCCTGCTGCTGGCTCAGCTCTCTTTGATGTATCCTCTTCCTCTGCCACATAGTCCTCATCTTCAGAATCAGAAGTCCTCTTCTTCCTTTGACGTGTGGCAGCTTTAGGCAGGTTGTTGGGTGTGCTCCTGCTACCATCATCTGAGGAACTTGAGGGGCTAGTGCCCTCACTCAACTGCACTTGCTGCTCTGACAAGTTCTGGCTGTCACTCTAGTCTGACATGATGCAAGCTGACTGCTGACCCTGTGAATAGATTATAGATGAGATAGAGTGGATGAGCATCACAAAATGCAGAGATTTTTGCAAGAAAATAATTCAAAAACTTAGTTTTAGTTTCCCACTGAAATCATCTTGGATCTACCGATTTTCAAACTCGGTGACACCGAAGCAGTGTTGGCACCAGAACTAGTGAACTCGGTCAGACCGAGTCACAGTTCGGTGGCACCGAGACTGCCAGGGTTTCACAGAGTTCCAAAATCGGTCACACCGATAAGTAATTCTCGGTCAGACCGAGTTTTACTTGTGCAATGGCATAAGCCAAATCGGTGGGACCGAGTTTTTCAACTCGGTGGGTCCGAGATGGTTTCGGCGGAAACCTAACCCTAAAATTTTCGAATTAAACCTAATCTACGAGTTCATTTGCTGGATAGGAGTTTATCAAACGTGGCAAGAATCATGATGATCACAATGTGCTAGGAATCGGATTGAAGAATAGCACAAAGATCGAGTCCATACTCTAGTTCGGCGGAGACTCGCTACAGCGGCAACGGCGGGGCAGAATTCCGTTGACGGCGGCGGAGACCTGCGACAGGAGGCTGCTGGCGGCGAGGAGGACGATCCGGAGACCCAGGAGGCAGAGCGAGCTATGCGCGGGCGAAGAGGTTTCGGAGAAATTTCCAAAATTCTGCCCGTCACTATATATAGCCCGACCCTGTCGGTGTGACCGAGTGGAACAACTCGGTGGCACCGAGATGCAAAACTGTATATAGTTATTGCAACTCGGTGTGACCGAGTGGTTCAAATCGGTTGCACCGAGATCGAAAACCTAGATCAACTTAATGATCTCGGTAGGACCGAAAGTATGGTATCGGTCAGACCGAGAATCACAAAGAGGTTTTGGAAGTTTAAGTCTATGACGAATTGGGGACTCCGAGCGCTCCTCACACAGAGTGGTTCGAATCTGACTTGATCAAGTTTTGTGATGCAGCATGAATAGAGTTTGAGACCAGAAAAGCATAGATAGCTAGAGGAGGTTCTTAGGCATTCTTGTCCATCCACTTGGCAAAAGAAGATAAAGCCAAATAATCAAAACAACAAGTGGATGTCCTCGAATGAGTAAAATATGCAACCAACATGCTCACACAATAAGATGGCAAATGAAATATGTGGCAAAGCATGCACAAACAATTCTAGCATCTATCAAGCAATTTGCAATGACTAGGTCATCTATATATGAGTATATTGACTTAGGAGTCAAGTGAGAACACTTGATCGTAGGTCATACTCATCGTTTAAGCTCAAGTGGGGTTACCACTTTTACATAAAGCATTGTTGTATTCACATCTTTAGAGTTGCTTTAGCTCAAGTCTTAGAGTAAAGCTCCCCCTAGATGTGATATCCCCCCTAAGAGGGATGAACTAACCTTGGGTTTTGTTGATGATGACTTCATGTAGATGTTGAAGATGTGGATGCTCAATGTTGATGTAGATCACTTGGAGCTATACATTTGAGTGAATTGCACTTTCAATACCTACATGGGTTAGTCCCACAAGGAACAAACAAGGATATCCATAGACATAGAGTGATGCATACACAAGATGATGTCCATGAAAACTTTAGGTTACCTTGTCCCTTGTCTTACCAACAAGAGGGTTTGTGACTCCTTGAACTAGTGCATGATGTGGAAGTTGATTGCACTTGTTCTTGCCAAAATGATGAGAGTGAAATATGTTGGCGGAGTCACCCTCAAGAACTCTCTAGTTCTTCTTCTTCTGGATCCACACCATCTTGATGGGAATCCTTGGAGTTGTAGTCGTACTTGATGAAGTGGAACTTGACGTGGTCTTGGGAATCCACTTGACTAAGGTCTTAGGAGCTTCTTCAAATGCATCAATCTCCTCTTGAAGCTTGTCCTTGCCTTTTTGCTTGTAGTCTTGTGGTGGAAGATCATCTTGAGCTTGTGTCCCCTTGAAAGAAGTATCATACTTCTCTTGTTGAGGAACAAACTTTGTCTTGGGGTATTGATCTTCTTCCCATTCAACTCCATTGGCATTGAACTTTCGTTCAAAACCAACACCTTGATTCTTGTTCTTGTTACTAGACTTGACTTGAGGCATGTAAGTGGATAATAGTAAACGCTTGGCAATGTAAGAAGAACTTTTCTTGCGGAGATCATCATTGATTGCCTTTAAGAACTCATGCTCTTGCTCAAGATTGAGCTTTTCAAAGCGTAATTTCTCATGAGCTCTTAAAAGTTCTCGATGATCTTCGAAGATAGTTTCATGAGCCAACTTAAGAGTGTTTGGTTCTTTAGTTAGAGCCTCAATCTTCTCCTTATCATTGTCATTTGTTTTAGCATGATTAATTGATGTTTCATCATAGTACTCATCACTAGAGTTGTCAACAAGCAAGTCATCATCACCTAACAAGTCGTCTTCATCACTATTAAAATCAACGTACTCGGGGTGTGTTACCTTAGGACCTTTGGCCATGAAGCATCTTCCAATTCCTTCATTTGGTGAGTCAAATATGTCGTAGGAGTTGGTTGACACAAGTGCTAGACCGGCAACACCTTCATCTTGAGTATCTTCGGAGTCGGAGTGATAACTTCTCTCGGAGTGGCTGTCGGAGTCGAAGCCGGATACCCATTCACCAACATGAGCTTGATGTCTTCGTTTTGTGTAGCTCCTTGATGATTTTTCCTTCCTTTCCGAATCCTTGCTTCTCCGTGAGTATCTCCGTTCATAACGATCATCTCTACTCCTTCTCTCTCTTGGTGGTGATTCTTTGCTTCTTCTTTTTGGAGAATCTTCTCTTCTCTTGTAGGGAGCCGTACACTCATTGGAATAGTGTCCGGGTCTTCCACAATTGTAGCAGTTTCGCTCTCGACTAGAAGATCTTTTGTCATTGTAGGACCTTGACTTGAAGCTTCTATCTTTGCTTCTACTCTTGTAGAACTTGTTGAAGTTCTTCACCATTAAGCTCAATTCTTCATTGAAGGTTTGTTTCTCACTTGATGATGTGGGGACTTCACATGAGGCTTTATAGGCACCACTTGATTTGTTGTGAAGTTCCTCTTTATCCTTGAGTGACATCTCATGAGCAACAATCCTTCCAATCACTTCCGTTGGCTTGAGATCTTTGTAATTGGGCATCATTTGAATCAATGTGCACACGGTGTCATATTTCCCATCCAAGGCTCTTAGGATCTTCTTGATGATGAATCTATCGGTCATCTCTTCACTTCCTAAGCCGGCAATCTCATTTGTGATGAGAGCAAGCCTAGAGTACATTTCGGTGACACCTTCACCATCCTTCATCTTGAACTTGTCAAGTTGACTTTGGAGCACATCCAACTTGGATTCCTTGACGGAGTCGGTACCTTCGTGCATATCAATCAAAGTGTCCCAAATTTCCTTTGCATTCTCAAGGCGGCTGATTTTGTTGAATTCTTTGGGGCACAATCCATTGAAGAGAATATCACAAGCTTGAGCATTGTATTGCAACATCTTCAACTCATCCGCGGTAGCTTCACGGTTTGGTTCCCTCCCATCGAAGAACTCACCTTGCAAGCCAACACAAACAATAGCCCATACGGCGGGGTTATGTCCAAGAATATGCATTTTCATTTTATGCTTCCAACTAGCAAAATTAGTACCATCAAAGTAAGGACCTCTACAGTGATAATTTCCCTCGCTAGACGCCATACTCTCCTAGGTTGTGAAACCAAGGCTATGACCACCAAAAGCTATGGAGATCAAGGCAAATGGAGACCAAAGCTCTGATACCATTTGTAGGATCGAAAGTATGTCTAGAGGGGGGGTGATTAGACTACTTGACCAAATAAAAACTTAACCTTTTCCCAATTTTAGTTCTTGGCACTTTTTAGCTATCTTAGGACAAGTCAAGCAATCATTACACAATTCAAGCAAGCATGCAAAGAGTGTATTGGCAGCGGAAAGTAAAGCATGCAACTTGCAAGAATGTAAAGGGAAGGGTTTGGAGAATTCAAACACTATTGGAGACACGGATGTTTTTCCCGTGGTTCGGATAGGTGGTGCTATCCTACATCCACGTTGATGGAGACTTCAACCCACGAAGGGTAACGGTTGCGCGAGTCCACGGAGGGCTCCACCCATGAAGGGTCCACGAAGAAGCAACCTTGTCTATCCCACCATGGCCATCGCCCACGAAGGACTTGCCTCACTAGCGGTAGATCTTCACGAAGTAGGCGATCTCCTTGCCCTTACAAACTCCTTGGTTCAGCTCCACAATCTTGTCGGAGGCTCCCAAGTGACACCTAGCCAATCTAGGAGACACCACTCTCCAAGAAGTAACAAATGGTGTGTTGATGATGAACTCCTTGCTCTTGTGCTTCAAATGATAGTCTCCCCAACACTCAACTCTCTCTCATAGGATTTGGATCTGGTGGAAAGAAGATTTGAGTGGAAAGCAACTTGGGGAAGGCTAGAGATCAAGATTCATATGGTTTGAATGGAATATCTTGGTCTCAACACATGAGTAGGTGGTTCTCTCTCAGAACATATGAGTTGGAATGGTGTATGTGTTCTGATGGCTCTCTCCACGAGTGAAGAGGAGGTGGAGGGGTATTTATAGCCTCCACACAAAATCCAACCGTTACACACAATTTACCAATCTCGGTGGGACCGAATCAGAAAACTCAGTTGGACCGAAATAGCAAACCTAGTGACCGTTAGAAATTTCGGTGGGACTGACATGCAACTCGGTAGGACCGATTCGGTTAGGGTTTGGGCATAACGTAATCGCGGTGAGACCGATTGCACAAACTCGGTGAGACCAAGTTTGGCAATAAGCTAACCAGAGAGTTGGTCAGGCAAACTCGGTGGGACCGACTTGCTCTTTCGGTGAGACCGAAAAGTTACAAGAAGGAAACATAGAGTTTACCTTGAATTCTCGGTGGGACCGATTCGCTCTTTCGGTGAGACCGAAAAGTTACGAAAGGGAAACAGAGAGTTTGCAAGCCCATCTCGGTGAGACCGAGATCCTTATCGGTAGGACCGAATTGCTAGGGTTTGGCAGTGGCAAATGACAAGTGAAACTCGGTGGCGCCGGATTGAAAGAATCGGTATGACCGAGTTTGGCTTGGGGTTTAGGTCATTTGTGGATATGGGAAAGTAGCTGAGGATTTTGGAGCATATAATTAAGCACATAGAGCAAGAGGCTCATTAAGCAACACCTCATCCCTCCTTGATAGTATTGGCTTTTCCTAAAGACTCAATGTGATCTTGGATCACTAAAACATAAAATGAAGAGTCTTGAACTTTTGAGCTTGAGCCAATTCTTTGTCCTTAGCATTTTGAGGGTTCCACTTTCACATCCATGCCATGCCAATCATTGAGTTTTCCTGAAATAATCATCTTGAAATAGCATTAGCTCAATGAGCTATATGTTGTTATGAATTACCAAAACCACCTAGGGATAGTTGCACTTTCAAATGAACATGTGTAGCTGACAAAACAACTACCTTTGATGATTACTTTACCCCATCAACCAGGTGAATGCATATATATGTAACCGAAGTATTAGTTCGGGATGTTTTCTCTCTCTTATGGACACAAATATCTAGCTTCTAAGAACTAATAAATATACACATTATGTTGTACATAACAATAATCATGTTTTTACAATTTAGCACATGTAGATAAAGGAAATAATTATTCCAGATAAACCGTTGGTCTTTCAAAGTTATAATATTTATTACTATATAAGCAGAATATGATTTTCTTATCTAGCTGCAGCAGTGAGATAAATCTTCGTATGCAGTTGCATAGTTTAGGCTTTCGTTGTAATTATACATACTATGTTGTGATTGTGGTCGTCAGTGTTATGACTTCTATTCTTTGTGTCAATATACACTTTTCCCGGAATAAATATCAATTATTTAGTTTTCATGTTTTTATTAATGAAGCAGCAACACATCTATATTTTTATCATCTGGGATGTTTGGAACTTTATTATCTTTGACTAATGGTGTACCTTTGTTTTCAAACACTGGCGGGGCTCAAGAATCCTACTTGGCTTATTTAGAGAAGCATATGTAAGCTATATTATAAATGCTCTCAGCCTTAGGTTGCTAATATTGTAAAGGTGGGCATATAATCTGGTCACTTCTTGCTTGTGTCAAAAAGATTTACAGATGTATATACGTTTGGTTTAGTTAATGTTACTTTTTGTGCCTACCTCAACACAATTGCTAAAACATTAGCATAAAAATATCCTGATTACTAAAGGATATTTGTTTATGCAATTGAAGTTCCATGTTTTGTTTCTCTTATACTTATGGAAATCCCTATCATTCTACCGAAAAAATAGATTGGCGTAGCAACGCGCACTATCGATGATCTAGTTAGCAGTATAAGTAGGGCTCGCAGTCTAGCCTTAAATTGCATTGTAAATGGCATCACCGATAAGGCAAAGTGATAGAGGACAGAGTTAAACCCTAATTTTCAAGTAAATTACACAGAAGTACCACAATTGAGGCATTGGAAACATATTGGTACCAAGATTGGTAATTTTTACATGTCAGTACCAACTTTGGGGCGAGGCGTTGCAAAAAAGGCTAAAACTGCTGTTTATATGTATTGACAGGGAAACTGACCGGTTGGGCCCGCCTGTCGAGTGCTGACATGGCATGTTTTTTGCAAAAAAAACTTCCTTGCTTTGTACGTAATCTCATAAATGCCCAATTATTTCAGGGAAAAGGCTCAAATGAGAAGCTTTTTCCCATTTGTAATTTCCACCAGTAACTCGACTCGTTTGAAAATTTGAGTCGGTTTGAACAAATAATTAAAATAAACCAAAATTGAATTCCACCCAGGATTCGAACCGCGAGGTCCAGCAGCGCCACGCGCTAGCCACTCCACCACGACAGCCCTAACGATGAAATGGAGGCGTAACCCTTTTTATACTAGCTCAGGAACGCTGGGCCGGCCCACGGAAGCCTGCAATTTTTTTTCGTTTCGCACTTACCTGGCGCGCGTGTTGGGGCTCATCGTTGCCCAGATTTCTTTATGTTTCATTTTTCTTACTTATTATGCTTTATATTTTTCTTTCTAGTTTTGGCTTATTTTTAGGTTTTCCTTCCTTGCTTTTTCTTTCTTCTTTTTTCATTCACTAGTTGTTTTTTCTCCTGGATCTTTAACATATTTACTGAATATTTTTTATGACGGGTTTTAGTATATGGTGAAATTTTGCATAATGCGCGGTGAAATTTTCGTAATTTATGGTGTACATTTTCTTAATACACGATGATTTTCAAGAATATTATGATTACATAATTTCTTACTTTATAGTGAACATTTTTAATGCACGATGAACTTTTCTTTAGAAACGGTGAACATTTTTCTAATAATATGAACATTGAACATATTTTGAATAAAAATTGAATATTTTTGTAATATATGTTAGGATATTTTATTAAGATATGAAGAAAAGTTTACTTAATGCGCGGTGATTTTTTTGTAATTTATGGTGAGCATTTTTTTAATACACGATGAATTTCAAGAGCATTATGGTGAACATTTTCTTAATACATGGTGAATTATTTGTATTTCAAGAAATGTTAAGCATGTGGTAAAAACTTATTATGTAAATCATTCTTGCATTTCAAGAGACACATCGATTTTTTTAATAAAAGTTGAACAGTTTTAATGCATTTCTAAAATTTATTATGATTACACATTTATTTTTAATACATGTTGTCAACTTTTTAAGTAACAGTGCATTTTAAGAAATACAATCAATATGCGAGTAACTCAAATGAAAATCTGTGTGTTGGGCATATTTTTTTAAGTTGTGTATTTGAATAATATAGTTAGGACACATAGTAATTAGGATAAATAATAATATCCTCAGCAGACACATTAAATTTGGGCCATGCCTGTGTTCTAGTCTGGTGCTTGACACTTAATAATACTAATATGTAATAGCAAAGAATATATGTATTAATATCATGATTAAAAGAACGTCTTTGGGTTAGTATAAAAGAAATTTAGCCTGTTGTACATCGTTGGCGCTGCTGTGGCGAGGTGGCTAGCGCGGGATTAAATTTTGGTTTGTTTTATTTATTTGTTCAAACCGACTTAAATTTTCAAACGAGTCCGAATTTGTGGTGGAAATTACGAACAAAAAAAACTCTCATTTGCCTTTTATCCCGAAATAATTAGGCATTTATGGGATTACGTATAAAGCAAGGGAGTTTTCTGCAAAAAAAATGCCACGTCAGCACCTGACAGAGCCCAACCGGTCAGTTTCCCTGTTAATACGTATAAACAGCTGTTTTAGCCTCTTTTGCAACACCTCGCTCCAAAGTTAGCACTGACACGTAAAAATTATAAATCTTAGTATTAATTTGTTTGCAATGTCTCAATTATGATACTTCTGTGCAATTTACTTCTAATTTTCTAACAGCAGGTGCACCCATTTGGCTCACCCTATCGTGGAGCCATCACGTGTGGCAAGAAGAACGTCTATAGTCTGGCCTCGCCGCTAGAATCAGGCGTGCTAAGAGCAACTCCAATGGGCCGACCCAAATGAATGACGCTTTTGTTCGTTTTTTGTCTATTTGGGTCGGCCGTCCGCCCTCAATTAGATTTGGTTCGGTAGTGCACCCAACGCGCCGACCCATTTCATGACCGTGCGCGCTGCTTCTGGCGCTCCAGCACGCGGGAAAGGTTCGCGCGCTGGTTTTGGCGCGGTCGGCGCTCATTATAAGAAGGTGCTCCCTCCACACTTCGTTCGCCGCCCACTCGCCTCGCCCCCTCTCACTAGCCTCGCCGCCTCTGTGCCACCATGTCGATGCGCCGCCTGGGCGTTTCGGATTTTCGCGGAGTCTGCGAGCGCCGCTCCGGCGCCTTCTCCTCTGAGATCTGGTTTGGCGAGAAACACATCATTCTCAGCACCTTCGACACCGCAGAGGAGGTGGCCCGCGCGCACGACGCGGTGGCGTGGCACCTCCTGAGGCCTCGTCGGGAGATGAATTTCCCCGACGTGTCGAGCCAGCGGGCGCAGGATCTCGCGCCTCTCCCACGGCTTTTCACCGACAAGGATCGTTGTGACCACCGGAGGCGGCAGCATCGCCTCGCCATCGCCGAGATGGACGTGGAAGCCATAATGGTGTGGTGCGAACGCTTCCCGCAGGACATCGTCGACAAGCGCCAGTTCTACAAGCAAAGGAGGGCGGAGAGGGAGGCGAGGAGGATGGAGCGAGCCGCCTATCGGGAGGACAAGCGTGCGCGGAAGCAGACCACTCAATTGAACTTGAAGCTAGGAGAAGCGTCGTCCTGGGACTCCGAGGACGAGCGGTATGTTGACGCCTACATTCAGACGTCGGAGGAGGACATTACCGAGTCGGAGTCGGAAAACGACGAGTAGTTCATCTTTTTTTTATCTGTCTATGCTAGAACTATCTATGTATCCTTTTTCTATCGGAAAAATGGCCGGTGGCGTCGGCGACAAAGCAGGCGTGCGACGGTATGCTGTTGGATGGGGAGAGGCCAATGTGCCACCGACCAGCGAGCCCGGGGAGGAGAGAGGGTGAGCGTGCGCGCATCCGTCTCGTGTCCGCGCCGAGACAAATCCGGCTTAAAAATGGGCCGGGAATGGGTCGGCAGGCGAACGAAAGCGGACACGCGTCCGTTTGGGTTAACGCGTTGGGTCGTCTTTTCTGTCCACACCGATCCAAACGAACAGTGGCGGATGAAACGGGTCACCTCATTAAAGTTGCTCTTCAGTCATTTTGGATGTGATGACGCCGGCACGAGTTTCCTGTTTTGTAGTGGGTCGGCGGCGGATGAAACGGACATCTTCCGGTTACATCATGAATACAAGTTACAGCACAAGCAGTTCAATATGCTTGAACATCTGAAGTCAGATTGCAAGTTAAAATCACACCGGGGGAGCAAAAGCTCCGTATGATTGGGAACATCAGCTAATATACATCAGTTTTGAATCACATCATGGGGGCAGGGCAGACTGGGAAGCCATCCTTGAGCAAGGGATTAATTAGCCATCCTGCTCGCTGACCATGCAGCAACTGCTCGCGCCAACTGTCAAGTGTCGCTGATTGTCAGCTCCAAATATGGCCTTGTCAGCAAGGAAGGGGGCAGCCGAGCTCGTTAGCCGCAGCGGTGAGGAAGGCGAGGGTCATCCCGGTGGCGCGGCGGCTGCGGGCTTCCCAGTCTATACATCTCTCGACATCCGCTTGCCAGTTCACCGTGTTTGCTGCCGTGCATTGGTAGTTTGGGCTTTGGATGCCGTTCCGTTGCTCGCCTTGAATGATCTTAGTGGAACCTAGTGGTCCACTGTTCAAGATGTCACGGAGGACGGACATGCTGAGCGCTCGTACATGTGCGCTGGCGTGGGAGAGGCAGCGGATGGTAGGTGATAGACGGCACTGCAAACCACATGAATGTTAGCATTCTGAACGTTGGTGTGTTTCTGATGAACAGAATTGGGGCGAGATCTGAGCAGGGCATACCTTTAACAGATTTGAGAGGCCATCAGCAACTGCTACGCCTGGGTCTCCCCATTCAACGATGAGATGAATAGCTCTAGCAGTTACTTCCAGGAGCTGTGCATATTCAATCACAGGAAGCAATGTTGTCAGAAAGAATCGATGACATGCAACTTTCAAGAAAGAAAATGAGCCGATGCTGCTTTAACGACAACAAAGTACGATAGATGATATGTTTGTGGTATTCTGTGAAGGAAGTTTGTATATGTATTTACCTCTAACTGAGGCAAGGTACAAGCTTCACCGTCGACAAGCATCCCATCTGTAGCACGAAGCAGAAGGTCTGAAGCACTAGCAAGAATTATCAATGCTTCTGGGCTATCATGGTTCCTCATAAGCTCAGCTATCAGTTTAACTATTCGCTGGTTGACTCTCCACATCTTCTGACCTTCCTCGTCATCTCGAGCAATCCAGGGCTGTAGGTCCTTCTCAGCCTGCATACAAGAGTCCATGAATATGACAGGAAATATTTATACGTCATGAAGATAATGTATGTTCCCACGTGAGAAATGAACAAGGGAGAAGAAGCCAAAATCTGAACCAAATTTCATTGCGACCAAATGTCTGAATAAATCTTTACCTGCAGAACAATAGCAGTTGAAGCCTTGGCTGGTGAGGCTGAAACAACATCACAAAGTGCATCTACAACCTATACGTAAAAAAATGTCAGATATACAGTTAATAAGATAACAAAATTAGAATGTCACTGAAGCATTGTTGTGTTATGCCAATGGCCACACGAATCATACCTTTCTCCAACCTTGATGAGCTGATGTACTTTCTGCAGACATCTGCGTTTCAGGAGATGCAATAAGCTTATGCCAGAGCAATGAGACAACAGAGAAGCATAGTTCCTGTTTTTCTGAGATAACAGATCTTAGGAGAGTCTGAGAGCCTCGATAACCCCCATTCCTATCCATGGTAAGGAAGTTCGCCAAATCAGAAGCTTCAGCCTGTAAAGTTGCAGGAACTTTCCCGGATGTACTTGCAACATTACCATTTCGCCTAGCCTCTTCTGAGCATTTCAAGAGTGGTCTTGACAAACCATTTTTCATGTGTGAGGCTGAACCATTCTTCTTTTCCAAGTTGCCACTACCCGATGAGCTGGTGCCATTTTCCTCAATGTGTTGTTGATCATCTCTCTTTACTGATGTAAAAGTCAGGTGAGCTTCTAGAGGCTCAGCTTTGTTCACGATGGAGGACACAGTTTTACCATGCAAGTCGATCAAATGGTAGAGGGATGATGCCCTGGTAGAAATCTCAGCATCCCACTTACATCGCTTCAGTGAAGATAGTGCATTTAGGCATGGCCTCGACCGGCGAAATAACTCAGAAACATGAGCGGCAACCATAGCCGCTGCAACTATCTCATTTGAACTATAGTTCCAGGAGGTACCAACTGATGATGGCTTCAAGGAGAAAAGAGCTTCCAGGATGCCAAGAATTCTACGAGTATGGAGAATTGCTGAGCTAATGCTGTTCTGTAGCTCATTACTGATCCCATTGTTTTTTCCAGGCTTCAGGATCTTTATAGAGTCTTTTACATTTGAGTTTGTTGCGCTCTTGCAAAGGATAGGGAACAGCTGAAGCTCACAAGATAAGGCACAAACAGCGGCCAGCACATACGAGTCAAATGTACCAACAGGCCCTTGTTTCTTCTTGACCCTATTTCTTCCATTGGTTAATCTTGGGTCCTCAGTGGCCTCCTCAGAAGAATGGTTTTCACTACCAGTTGGTCTTTTGCTGCCCCCTGGCAAAGCTTGATGACTGACGCAAACAGTTAATACTACAAACAACAACCGGGAAGCAAGGTTCATTGAAGCACATGATTCAACAAAGAGTGAATGTATCATCGTACGGAGTTCAGCAACAGCAAGATTCTTGGATTGACTTCTTGGTCTTTTAGATGATTCAGAGGTTTCCGAAGGGAAAGTTCTTCTGAGTATAGCTTCAACTGTTGCCACAAATATTCTCATAAGGCATGCTTCAGATGGACTTCCACGAGGTAGATACTCAAATACTTTCAACAGTGGCAAGTATAGGCTCCATGACAAAGTAGGTGGCTGAAGCGGAGCAGCTACAACGATTTCGGGTAAATCAACTGCTGATGAATTCAGAGGTAACAAACCATAGGCAGCTTCCCAGATGGTACATATTCTCCACTCAACATCAGGACCATGAGCACACAGCAAGGAAGCAATGCCTTGTGCAGTGGCATCAATTGTGGTTTCAGATGCAGGAACTTCCAGCTGTGAATAGTTCAAAGTGCAAGCAGGTAAATTAGTCATGCAGACATAAGGCAGCAATCAGTAAAACCAAGAAAAATAAAACATGGATTCCCACATGGAAGGGTGTAAATAAAGACGATAGTTGAATGCGCAGCTTTGGTGTGAAATCTCTACTCATAGAACATGGTAAACCACAAGATAAGTGATTGACGAATTGATAGAAGCATTCCACGTGAGCAAGTATACAAAAATGATCAAATGCTGAATGGAAATTAACTATAAGGATTAGCTGTCTGTTGCAGTGTTTTAGCTCAACTAATGCAGTAACGTAAACTGCGACTAACAATGCCTAAATCAGTGTATAATAAGACCCCCTGAACTTAACAACAGAGTCTAGGATGCGTAAGCCCCAGAAAAGACTAACTATGCTTCCGAGTCTTTACTAAAGAAAAAACAGGTAATAAAAAATTAACCACATGCAGAAACTACTGCATACCTGTCTTTTGTATGATGATACATAGCCACCCAGTGGTTCATGTTGCACTTCAACTCCTTCAGCATGCCTTAGAGGAGGAAAAAGCAACGTTGGTTGGGATAGTATGCGAAAAAGCAACGCAGCAGCTGTATCAGCAGCAATACCAGCCCTCATAGACATTGCAGTTCCAATCGCACGCAAGAAATGAAGATGCAACCAATTTTTTGGAAGCTGGACAGAAATTTAAAGTTACCAAGATTAATAAACATGCACACCCAAAACATACGATATCGAAATTTTGTATCGTGAGGCATCACGATTGACGGCACTGAAATAACAGCCAGTGTGCAGTATGTTATACCCGCATGCCAGTAGCATAATCTTCAGCTGCCCGAAGGAGTTCAACAAGCTGAACTGCTGCATCAAGTGCATCTGGAGCCCATGACGGTGGTGCTTCAAGAAGACCAAAAAGCAATCTTTGCGTAGCACTTGGTGTGGCAATTGCGTAGTATCTGACAAGAGAGTAACACGTTTAGTATAATCTGGAAAGCAGACTTGGTATGACAATTGATAGGATCTTACCTATGAAACAAGCGAGCGTATGGTTCGAGAGGGGGTAGCCCTGCCACCAAATGCTCATCCAAGGGTGTTGTCGGTGGAGGTAGCAGAAGGGCGGGAACAGCTGCCGCGGTTAAGTTTGCTGTCTCATAACGAGCTACTTCCTCATCACAGACACTTAAAATAACTCCAGCTCCATTGGCAACAGCCCATCTTGGGGTGGATGGCATGAGTTGTGGGTGCTTGCCAGCTCCTCGGCTGTAAGCTAAATTAAAAAGACATATAATTAATCATTTGTGTTGGCAAGAATTAGCATCTGTTGCAAGAAGAAAAGGTGTTCCACACTTGGAAAACCCGCATAATCAAAATAAGAAGTAACAAAGACATAAGATCTCGATGGAATAAAGAAAACATCTAGTGTTACTGCATCTTCTCATTTCAGGCAAAAAATGATTTCAAAGTTACTAACCAGTTGTTGGAGGCTTCAATTCTCCACCAGCTGCGTATTTTCCCATAACTCCACCACACCTGATAGGTTTAAAATGAAACAAAGAGTAATCAGCAAATATTACTAAGCGAAGTGTATGAAGTATGATAGCAAAACTGTTGATTTACAACAGTAACAGCATATATTCCAACAAGCTGAAAAGCGTTGACATTTACTATTCATGTACAGCATACACTCCCATTAGCATATTTAGAGTTGATTAGCACACTGCCATTAGCATATCGGAGATGCTTGCAGTTTGGTCTTGATTACAGGCCACTTACTCCTGAGTTTCGGCCTTATTGCTCACCTGCAATACTATTTTCCTCACGTGGTTCTACTATTTACCCTGTTTCTCCATTCGCTAATTTTGCTCATTTTAATAGTCACATTGCCTTAAGTCGCGTTTCATAAGAAAAAGATAAAAAGAAATTAGAGTCAACTCACCATCTAAAATAGTCGCTTCTAATGCCCAAAGGTGCAGTTAGCAAAATATCTGTGATCCAAGGAGATAATGGCCTCAATGGCTTCCGTTCGGGTTCATTTCCTGGAGAGTAATTAGCTTTCTCCTGTGCAGAACAACTTGCTGTGGCCTGGTCAGATCTGTTGTTACAGTCTGCAACTTTAAAGATTGGCCTGTTGTAGTGAGTTAGAACTCTAAGAATTTCTCCACAGGCCAAGGCCCACTGCTCTGAGTACTCTTTCTGCAGCCAAAAGTACACTTCATGAGTAACAGAACTTCAACCACAACCAACATCAAGCAAGAGAACTAAAAGTAACCAGTAAAGTAAGGGCCTCACCTCAGAACTTTGGGTAAATAAAGAGATGAAGGAATTGAATGGGGAACCATGACTATCATAACTCAGTGTCCCATCTATGATGCGTGAAAGAATTGGATGTACAACTGCATGACCATGCTCAGGGTGATGGAGAACAAAAGTTGCTGGGCGAAATGTAAAAACAAGAGTGTCAATTTATTTCTTCATATGCCTGTAGTAATAATGTGTAGCTATCAGAAGTTCATATGTTACCTAATACTTCATCTACCAACCGCTTTTCTTTTGATGGGTAGCAACTTTGAATTAGCTGCACACAGGCAAGAAAGATGGAAGGGTATAAATATTAACAGTTGATATAAATTTTACCACAAACAAAACTAATTTATGCTAAGAGATACAGTACCTGAGCTACATCCTCCGGGAATTGCTCGCTGTCAGATGTGAACTGACCAAAGTACTCAACATAGGCTAAAATTTGTGCCTTCAAAAGAAAACACAACAGAAGCGTCGCATTAACATCAGGTGTCTACAAAGTTACATCGTATATAACATAGCTAAACTATGAGCATTGTACCTGTTTCTGCTGCACATCGTGTGGCGGGGGCCAGAACAGTGATGAGAACTGGAGCCCATCAATCCACTTCCCATTTGACACTGACATACTTGGTAGTTTAAGAGCCTGCTCAAGAAACTAGAGAGGAACACTCAGAAAGAAAGAAATTAGAAAAGCTGCCCCAGTTAGCAATAAAAGCATATTTAATATCAACAGTATGCTAAAATAGCCGGTCAGTTTATCCATCTATGTCATTCCCTATTCTTCTTATAAGCTACTTGCCTCAGAAGCAGAAAACTTCAGCAAGATGCAAGTTCTCCTATTGTTGACTTCTTCAATCACCCCCCACTAAGGGGGGATTGCATCCCACAATGTGACCAGATATCATATCAACCAGTTCCAACCATAGGCGCTTAACGTCTCTGCATTGCAAAATATAGCAAAAGGAAAATCGAAAGAAGGAAAGGGACATTATTATAGATGTCATTTTAATAAATTTTAAAACAAGAAATATTGCCGAAACTTGACAAAAGAAAAGGAGAGGAGGTCAACCAGCCAATGGAACAAATTTTGCATAGCCTTGGCAACATGTTTCTAGAAAGAAGTCTCGTTTACATTCCTAGCCCTTACCAGAGTCAGAACAAGGATTTCAACTCTAAAACCCTTAGTGGTTTGAGGAATGAGGTTGACTGGAATGGAACCATCCTGGAATTTGAGAATGGGATGGAATGGAATGATTCCAGATGCTTGGGGAAATAAGATAGTATAGGAACACATTGGTTTGGTGTTTGGTTTGAGGAATCTTGCAAAGGAAAGAAATATCTAATCGCCAACTCTGACCCTTGGATCAGGATCCAAGGGCTCACAGTCATCTGCTCATCTTCATCATTGGTTTCAGATCCAGTTTTGCTCTACATGATTCCTCGAGTTCGAGAGATGGCTGCCTTGGACGTAAATGGCACGTCTTCCAAAAGATGTTCTTTTTTTCAGCATGGGTGGGTTGAGTGTGGGTAGGGGGGTCGGGGTGAGTTTTAGGTTGCAAATTGAACGATTTTGTTTCGGAGCTGAGGATCATCTTTTGGACTTAAGAAAGAGCCGATGTGTGTAAAATCAATGTGTTTTTACACAACTAGAAGCATCAAATTCTCATCTAGAAAAGGAGCAACCATTCTCATTTTCATTAAAAGAAATAAAAGATATGCCATCTTTCTCGAACACGCATCAGATCAAAACGTGTGCCGTTTGTAGATGAGTAACACCAAATTGGCACAACGCAGAAACAAAGCAAACAACTCGGAACTGGGACCCCAGAAACAAAAACCAGGAGGAAAAGGAGAAAAAAAAATAGTAGAGCTACTTTGTAAGCTTATAGCTACTGTGCAAGTTCATACAAATCTGAACATAATAATTCACATATATCAGAGGGGCTATAACTGCAAGTCAGATGACTGCTAACCAAATTTGGGTAAAACAATATTGGTAGTCCACTTGCCTTACCATGTTTTTTTTTCTATTATCGAACATCCCACGTTTCTAATTCAGAAAATTCGATTAGATCCATCCACGCTGAATATAGCAAGTAGACAAATGCAATATAGATCCATTCCAACACGTAACCCTCGGAAGTTAAACAGCAGCGGAACCCAAAGGAGTGGAGCTTAATTCTGCGCATCAGATATTATTTCAAAAGCAAGTAAGTAAAATTTTGCAGACACACAGCACCCGCTTCTTTTGAGATTTCTGCTTGTGACGTTCTGTTTAGCTCTGGATTCAAACGGAAAACTAGAAGCTAACATAGAACCATCTTCACCCCCAAACGATTTTCCAATAACTATCTCCGCTCCACCAGTTACATCCGCAGCCGAAACTGCGAAATCTGCGCGCCGAAATGACGCCCTGGAAAGGAGCAAGCCCCAGCTCGAATCCACGCTACTCGCGGATAAGCCAAAATCGCCCCGAATTTCGCAGGAACAAGCGTCCATCTCCTGTTGATCTACTCGAGATTACGAAGAGAAGCTGCAACACAATCAGCTGAACCTCGCCGCCGGAACAAGACTTCTCGAGTAAAACCATCGCCAACGCCTCGCCCGAGGACACTCAGACACAGACTACGCGCGAATCTACCGGCTCCACGAGCCGCGAGCGAAAATCAAGGCGGCAGAGCAACAAACACGGCGCAAAATGAACAAAACGTAGAGCTGGGGGAGGGGGTAGTTCGGGGTAGCGGAGGGAGGATCCAGGAGCTTTACCTCGGTCGGGAGCGCTCCAATACGGAGCTCGGGCGGCGAATCGGCAGCGCCGGCGAGGGGATTGCGAGGCGGGCGGGGCGGGACGGAGGCGGGGGCGAAGGCAGAGAAGAGGAGGAGAGAGAAAACAGCGAGGGGCGAGGAGAGGCGAGAAAAAGATTTTTTCCGTAATGGGAGAGGTAGGCGGTGGTCTGTGTAGTGTTTGCTCCGTTATTTCACTGGCGGGGTGAGGGGTGGAGCCCATGCGGTGCACTACATGACTGACACCTGGGCTATGGAGCGACGGGCCCGCAGGTCGGCGACCTGTGGGTGCGCGGAGATACTTATTCGCGCGTGCACGGCTGGGGGCTGGCGAGATCGCCAGGCGGCGTGGCTGACATGGCCTTGATATTTTCGGGAGGGGCGCATGGCATGGATGCATGGATGACCCCCATGCCATGCCAGCCATCCATCGCATATTCCCGTGCACATGCGTTTTGCATCTTGGCCCTCGCGCTATGAGTAAAATTCAAGATGGTCCCTGATTTTTGGTGATTCATGCAATTGTTTTTCTTCTCTGCTTTTTTTGGTAATAACTTGAGCGTTGCCATGCAAGCGTTACTAGCAATAGTACATTCGTTCTTAGATACTCCATAATTTTTTACCGTGGTTTTTGTTTGAAAATATCAAAAAATATTCACATCTCACTCACAAAAAAAAATCACATATGTAAGGCTAAAAGCCTAAAACATTTGTAAGATTTGTCATGAAAAAATTGTTTTATGATATTATGATTTCAAGAAAATATACTAACATATACACGTATGCGAATGTATAAATACAATCATAGATGTATTTAAGAGTCTCGGAGAAAATAGATGAAACGAAAATACATCCCCCCCCCCCCCCCCCCCCCCACACCACCACCACCACCACAGAGATTCTAGCATTAGAGAGATTGCCTGAACTACATGTGATCTAGTGACATTTTGTAGAGGGCGTACAATATTATGAAGTACTGATGGTCTCATAAAAGATAATTACGAACGAGTTAACAACAGACTAGCATCTTAGATGTTGTTTCATTTCTATGTTTGTCACTATTTTTTAGTGTAACTGCCGTAGAGTTTACTTCTGTCGCGTGTTATACCTAATAGTTACTCAGAAAGAAATACGCCATGACACACTTCACAATATAATACGACGACACTACTAGCCCTAGCCTAGCCCTAGGCAGCTTTATTTAATTTTTTTGTGAAAAGGCAGCTTTTATTTGACTAGCATATACAAAACTCATGTAATTTCAGAGTTTCTCAAGTGCCTACCAGCAAAAGAACAGCACTAACGAGAATCATTGCTAATGACGCGACAACCAAGAGATGGCTGATTAGTCCGCCGTGACGCCGTCCGTCAGATCGACGAGCGCGTCCATCGGACGGCCGCGGCGAGATGCGTGAGCTGCTTTTACCCGGCAGATGAGGTCACCGGTCGGCAAGCTGGACGGCTGGGGATGAGTGATGGCGTCGCTGGACGGTGGTGCGCGATGGTTCCATTACCATAGTTTAATCGGCTCGTCCACCATCGTGGCAGGCTCCACATGTTTGGCAGATCTGTGCGATTAGGTCCTCTTCGAGCCATGGCGATGGTGCCTGTTTTTTAACTATATAAAAAAGCATCGGCCGTTTGTACATGCCCTTGCTTTTCTTGGTGGTTGATGTAACACGTACAAATATGCAATGGAGCCATGGAGATGACAGGGACTAGTCGAGCAATGATCGCGTGCGTGTATGTTTCTAGTCATGGGTGCAAGAAAAGTTGTTACCGGCGGTCAGCGGAAATATCACGATGAAGAAAAATGTTGGGACATGTCGACATGTATACTACTCTAGCTAGCAATGGGGCAGGACCAGAAAGAACAGTTGGATTGAAGCGTGTGTTTGCTTGATCATGTGCAAGAAGATCCAGGACCATGCCATGAACACGATTTCTTTTTAGATCAACAGAAGGTATTCCTACTCCTAGGTATACACTCCCTTCGTGTCAAAATATTTGCGTGGTTTAAGTTCAAATTCAACTCGGTCCTCCATGCCAAGTGTATACGGCGAAGTGCCGGTACTGGACTACTCCTACTGGTAGTAGTAGAACACTGGGCAGCATCTAGATTGTTCCATTTTTGTCCTGGCCACTCGGTTACTAGTAGACAAAGCTGCAGCACCAATCATGCTTATTATTTTAAGGAGGGAAAACAATGACACATAGCGCACCCACTCACGCAAGAGACCGTAGAGTTAGAATATATGCTAATCCCGCTAGTAAAATATCTTAAGCGCCCTCTGCCATGGAAGCGTCTGGAAACATCCGGCCTTGCCGTCGGGGGCGGAGTAGGTAGAGCCACAGGGCGCTCCCCGCGAACGTCGGGCTAAAATCGGACGGAGCACAAGCGGCCACGCGTCCCGTGGTTGACCCCATCTCGGGGTGGGCGGTGTCTGAGAGCCCGATCGAGATGGCGACGTCTTGGACGAGGCCCAGCAGGGAGAAAGGACAGGTGGTGAAGGAGAAATGGGCCGGGTGGCCGCTGTCGGATGGTGGGCCCGGCGTATTAGGTGAAAGCAAATATACATAAGCTTTTGCCGGTGTTTGTGAGCCAGCTGGAGGCAAATTTGTGTGGACGCACGTGAAAACGAGGCTGATCTGATCTTGTAACATGAAGATGAAGGTGAAGATTGAGCTCCTTTCATCGAAAGAAAAAGCATGAAGATAGAGCACGTTAATTTGGCACCCATGCTAAGATTAAGACAAGTGTAGGCCAAAGGCACGATCCAGCGCGCTTGGGGTGAAGTGAAGCGGAGATGCCTTGCACGTGCATGGCAGCATGGGAGCCTCTTGGCGAAATGTTGAGCCAACTATCGCCATATCGCGTGGTCCAATGGCGCAACAATACCGTGGTCCAATGGCGAAATGTCTACACAAAAATGTATAAAATCTTCTATAAATAAATAGCTAGTCTCATCAACATATTTCTCTAAATATACATATATGCCTTTTTTAAAGTTGCATATATGCCATTATATCATGCAAATAAGCATGAAACTTCCACCCCAACGTGCCAACATGTATGAGAAAAGGCTCAGCTCAGTAATATATCATTAACATGGGACGAGGCGTTTTGGCTCATGAGCCCGGGAGTGAACAACAAATTCGTTTAAATTACTAGAAAAAATAAAAAAATGATTTTTATGGTGAAAGATGCTCGAGTGCTTGATGTTTCTGCCAAATTTCAGAGCATTTGGATATCTGGGTGGCTCTCAGCAAAAAAGATAAATTTTGGGTCTCTGAAAAAGTTTACTGTTTTGTATTGTTTGGATCTGAATTTTTTTCGAGAGCTACTAAGATGTCCGAATGCTTTGGAACTTAGCACGGACATGACACACTCAAGCATCTTACACAACAAAAAAAAAACAGAATTTTTTGAATTTATTTTGATTTTACTTTTCATATGGTGTAGATGAGCTCCAGCTCCGAATTGAATATTCGATTAACATATTTCTTTCAACATGTACACATACCACCTCATCACGCAAGTATGCATAAAAAATCCCACCTGAACGCAAACATGCATGAGAAAACCCTCGTTTCTATAATTAAATACAATAGATCATATGTATTTTCAATTTTAGTTGTCATATTGTTCATCCAACTATAAATGTTACAAATAATCAAATATCACAAAAAATATGACAACCAATTTCTGGTGTCGTGCCGCCGTGGACTAGCCCCACCCTCCTCTCCCGTTGTGCTGCCACCGATGCCGGCGAAGCCATGCGTGCCCTCGGAGGGTGGTGGCGGGGCATTTTCCTTTAGGTTGATGGATGTCCTTGGGCAGAGCTCGCAGCGGACGGCAGTCCCGGTGGAGCGCGGCGGTCCAGCGTTAGGAGACTCATGCTACTCGTCGGGTGTCGTCCCTTATAGTAGCAGGGCGGCCCTTGGGTGGTGCTTGGTGGTGTGGAGCGGGCCAGGTCTAGGCTCCTGGATCTGGCATCCCGCGCTCACGGACACATGCACGTCTATGCCCCCCTTGCCCGAGGGAGCGCTGTGCTTCGCTGGTGGTGCCTGCATCTTCCTGTGCGGTCTCCTGGGTCTGGATGACGAGGCGACGAGGGTGGTTGGAGGTGGATGTGGGCCAGCATGGACGATAGGGCCTAAACGCCATGATGTCCGGCATGGACAGATTCAGGCTCCGGCCAGATCAGCCATGGTTCATTGTTGTTGTCCCTCGGATGATGTGGAGGTGGTGAGCTCGATCCTGGCGGATCTGGACGGCTTAGTGGTGGAGACTACTGTGATGCGAGATGCGGCTCTTCTCGATGCGGTGGTCTGCCTGCTTGAGCAGCTCCGATGCGCGTTTGGTTCTATGATTTGCGGTGGCATGCCTGCTTGAGCGGCTCCGGTGCGTGTTGGGTTATGTGATTTGGGTTGGGAGAAATCCCTGTTTTGAGATGAGGCTGACAATGGCGACCTCCACGAGCGTCGTTTCCTCCTTGGATGCGTTATTTTGGCTCTAATTTGACTCCCTTCCTCGAGCTCGTGGAAAACCCTTGGTCTAGTCTCCGGACCAGGCGGCACCAGCGTCATGGCGTTGTTCCCTTCTTCAAGGCATCATTTTGTTGCTCGAGGAGTCTCGGTGGTGTGACTTGAGTCAATGTCAGATGCTGCTTGCTACTTTTGAGCTGCGTTGGGATTTCCCCGAAAAGGAGAGGATGATGCAGTACAATAGAGATAAGTGTTTTTCTCAGTTAAGAACCAAGGTTATCAATCCAGTAGGAGAACCAAGCAACACCTTGTTAGCAGTATCTACACACAAAATAACAAATACTTGCACCCAACACAAATAAGGGGTTGTCAATCCATTGGCGGTTAATTATAAGGATCAAATCTCGTAGTGGTAGATAGATAAATAAAAACAAAAAATAAAATGAAGTAAATAAAATTATAGAAAGGTATTTTTGAATTTTAATCTACCATTCTTAAGAAGTTGCTCCCCACTATAGCAATTCCCTCTACATGTGCATTGTCCACATCAGCATGCTACCTCAACGCTCTCTCAACATGCAACCTCCATGTCACCGGTCCACTCAGATCAGCAACTTTGCACATACATAACGCATGCCACACCGTCACCTCGGTGCGTTCCATTACCAGCGACAACGAGCATATACCGAACGAACAACTGTCTCTCCATTTCCAGCCATAAAAGCCACGGGCCCTTCTGTACCCCGAAAGAAAATAAACCGATTGACCACCAACTCCGCCAGAAAAAAGAATATCAATTTCTCCCCGATGGTTGGGAGCCGATCTCTGTGTCTTCCCCGGCACCCATTTTGTTCATCGAGACGACTCCCCTGGAGCAGCAGTACTTTTACCTGCCGTCTCTGTCTCTACCTGCCAACGGAGCTCCATTGGAGAGATTGGTTTTGGTCAGTTCCACTAGAATTATTGTTGAAATTGAATCATGGAGTTGCTTTCTTTTCAACCTCGATGGTGCGACGCCAGGCAGGGACCCAGTGTTAGGGAACGTAGTAAAATTCCTACGCACACGCAAGATCTATCATGGTGATTCATACAACGAGAGGGGAAGAGTGTTGTCCACGTACCCTCGTAGACCGTAAGTAGAAGTGTTATGACAACGCGGTTGATTTAGTCATACGTCTTCACGATCCGACCGATCCTAGTACCGAAAGTACGGCACCTCCGCGATCTACACATGTTCGGCTCAGTGACGTCCCACGAACTCTCAATTCAGCTGAGTGTCGAGGGAGAGCTTTGACAGCACGATGGCGTGATGACGGTGATGATGGTGCTACCGTCGCAGGGCTTCGCCTAAGCACTACAGTGATATGACCGAAGTGGATTATGGTGGAGGGGGGCACCGCACACGGCTAAGGGAACAATGATCAACTTGTGTGTTCTAGGGTGCCCCTGCCCCCGTATATAAAGGTGTTGGGGAACGTAGTAATTTCAAAAAATTTCCTACGCACACGCAAGATCATGGTGATGCATAGCAACGAAGGGGAGAGTCTGATCTACGTACCCTTGTAGATCACAACGGAAGCGTTGACACAACGTAGAGGAAGTAGTCGTACGTCTTCTTCCCGGTCCGACCGATCCAAGCACCGTTACTCCGGCACCTCCGAGTTCTTAGCACACGTTCAACTCGATGACGATCCCCGGGCTCCGATCCAGCAAAGCTTCGGGGAGGAGTTCCGTCAGCACGACGGCGTGGTGACGATCTTGATGTACTACCGACGCAGGGCTTCACCTAAGCACTACAACGGTATGATCGAGGTGGAATTTGGTGGCAGGGGGCACCGCACACGGCTAAGGAACGATCTCAAGGATCAACTTGTGTGTCTTGGGGTGTCCCCTGCCCCCGTATATAAAGGATGAAAGGGGGGAGGCTGGCCGGCTAAAGGAGGGAGGCGCAGGAGGAGTCCTACTCCTACCGGGAGTAGGACTCCCCCCCCCCAATCCTATTCCAACTAGGAATCCTTGGAAAAAGAGAGAGGGAAAGAGAGAGAGGTGGCCGGCCACCTCTCCTAGTCCTAATAGGACTAGGGGAGGGGGGAGGCGTGCAGCCCTCCTTGGCAGCCCCTTTCACCTTTCCACAATGGCCCATGTAGGCCCATTTGGCTCCCGGGGGGTTCCGGTAACCCTCCCGGTAATCCGGTAAAATCCCGATTTCACCCGCAACACTTCCGATGTCCAAACATAGGCTTCCAATATATCAATCTTTACGTCTCGACCATTTCGAGACTCCTCGTCATGTCCGTGATCACATCCGGGACTCCGAACTACCTTCGGTACATCAAAATGCATAAACTCATAATAACTGTCATCGTAACATTAAGCGTGCGGACCCTACGGTTCGAGAACAATGTAGACATGACCGAGACACGTCTCCGGTCAATAACCAATAGCGGGACCTGGATGCCCATATTGGTTCCTACATATTCTACGAAGATCTTTTATCGGTCAGACCGCATAACAACATACATTGTTCCCTTTGTCATCGGTATGTTACTTGCCCGAGATTCGATCGTCGGTATCCAATACCTAGTTCAATCTCGTTACTGGCAAGTCTCTTTACTCGTTCCGTAATACATCATCTCATAACTAACATCTTAGTTATTATGCTTGCAAGGCTTATGTGATGTGTATTACCGAGAGGGCCCAGAGATACCTCTCCGACAATCGGAGTGACAAACCCTAATCTCGAAATACGCCAACCCAACATCCACCATTGGAGACACCTGTAGTACTCCTTTATAATCACCCAGTTACGCTGTGACGTTTGGTAGTACCCAAAGTGTTCCTCCGGTAAACGGGATTTGCATAATCTCATAGTTATAGGAACATGTATAAGTCATGAAGAAAGCAATAGCAACATACTAAACGATCGGGTGCTAAGCTAATGGAATGGGTCATGTCAATCAGATCATTCAACTAATGATGTGACCTCGTTAATCAAATAACAACTCTTTTGTCTATGGTTAGGAAACATAACCATCTTTGATTAACGAGCTAGTCAAGTAGAGGCATACTAGTGACACTCCGTTTGTCTATGTATTCACACATGTATTATGTTTCCGGTTAATACAATTCTATCATGAATAATAAACATTTATCATGATATAAGGAAATAAATAATAACTTTATTATTGCCTCTAGGGCATATTTCCTTCAGTCTCCCACTTGCACTAGAGTCAATAATCTAGATCACATCACCATGTGATTAACATCGATAGTTCACATCATCATGTGATTAACACCTATAGTTCACATCGCCATGTGACCAACACCCAAAGGGTTTACTAGATTCAGTAATCTAGTTCACATCGCTATGTGATTAACACCCAAAGAGTACTAAGGTGTGATCATGTTTTGCTTGTGAGAGAATCTTAGTCAACGGGTCTGCCACATTCAGATCCACATGTATTTTGCAAATTTCTATGTCAACAATGCTCTTCATGGAGCTACTCTAGCTAATTGCTCCCACTTTCAATATGTATCTAGACCGAGACTTAGAGTCATCTAGATTAGTGTCAAAACTTGCATCGGCGTAACCCTTTACGACGAACCTTTTGTCACGTCCATAATCGAGAAACATATCCTTATTTCACTAAGGATAATTCTGACCGCTGTCCGGTGATCTACTCCTAGATCACTATTGTACTCCCTTGCCAAATCAGTGCAGGGTATACAATAGATCTGGTATACAGCATGACATACTTTATAGAACCTATGGCCAAGGCATAGGGAATGACTTTCATTCTCTTTCTATCTTCTGCCGTGGTCGGGCTTTGAGTCTTACTCAACTTCACACCTTGTAATACAGGCAAGAACTCTTTCTTTGACTGCTCCATTTTGAACTACTTCAAAATCTTTTCAAGGTATGTACTCATTGAAAAAACTTATCAAGCGTCTTGATCTATCTCTATAGATCTTGAAGCTCAATATGTAAGCAGCTTCACCGAAGTCTTTCTTTGAAAAACTCCTTTCAAACACTCCTTTATGCTTTACAGAATAATTCTACATTATTTCCGATCAACAATATGTCATTCACATATACTTATCAGAAATGTTGTAGTGTTCCCACTCACTTCCTTGTAAATACAGGCTTCACCGTAAGTCTGTATAAAACTATATGCTTTGATCAACTCATCAAAGCGTATATTCCAACTCCGAGATGCTTGCACCAGTCCACAGATGGATCACTGGAGCTTGCACATTTTGTTAGCACCTTTAGGATTGACAAAACTTACTGGTTGCATCATATACAACTCTTCTTTAAGAAATCCATTAAGGAATGCAGTTTTGTTTATCCATTTGCCAGATTTCATAAAATGCGGCAATTGCTAACATGATTCGGATAGATTTAAGCATAGATACGAATGAGAAACTCTCATCGTAGTCAACACTTTGAACTTGTCGAAAACCTTTTTGCGACAATTCTAGCTTTGTAGATAGTATCACTACTATCAACGTCCGTCTTCCTCTTGAAGATCCATTTATTCTCAATTGCTTGCCGATCATCGGGCAAGTCAACCAAAGTCCAAACTTTGTTCTCATACATGGATCATATCTCAGATTTCATGGCCTCAAACCATTTTGCGGAATCTGGGCTCATCATCGCTTCCTCATAGTTCGTAGGTTCGTCATGGTCAAGTAACATGACCTCCAGAACAGGATTACCGTACCACTCTGGTGCGGATCTCACTCTGGTTTACCTATAAGATTCGGTAGTAACTTGATCTGAAGTTACATGATCATCATCATTAGCTTCCTCACTAATTGGTGTAGTAGTCACAAGAACAGTTTTTGTGATGAACTACTTTCCAATAAGGTAGAAGGTACAATTACCTTATCAAGTTTTCTACTTTCCTTCCACTCACTTCTTTCGAGAGAAACTCCTTCTCTAGAAAGGATCCATTATAAGCAATGAATGTCTTGCCTTAGGATCTGTGATAGAAGGTGTACCCAACAGTCTCCTTTGGGTATCCTATGAAGACATATTTGTCCGATTTGGTTTTGAGCTTATCAGGATGAAACTTTTCATATAAGCATCACAACCTCAAACTTTAAGAAACGACAACTTTGGTTTCTTGCCAAACCATAGTTCATACAGTGTCGTCTCAACGGATTTAGATGGTGCCCTATTTAACGTGAATGCAACTGTCTCTAATGCATAACCCCAAAAACGATAGTGGTAAATCGGTAGGAAACATCATAGATTGCACTATATCCAATAAAGTACGGTTATGACGTTCGGACACACCATTATGATGTGGTGTTCCAGGTGGCGTGAGTAGTGAAACTATTTCACATTGTTTTAACTGAAGACCAAACTCGTAACTCAAATACTCTTTTCCATGATCAGATCATAGAAACTTTATTTTCTTGTTACGATGATTTTCCACTTCACTCTGAAATTCTTTGAACTTTTCAAATGTTTCAGACTTGTGTTTCATTAAGTAGATATCCCCATATCTGCTCAAATCATCTGTGAAGGTCAGAAAATAATGATACCTGCTGCAAGCCTTAATATTCATCGGACCACATCAGTATGTATGATTTCCAACAAATCTGTTGCTTGCTTCATTGTTCCGGAGAACGGCGTTTTAGTCATCTTGCCCAAAAGGCATGGTTCGCAAGCATCAAGTGATTCATAATCAAGTGATTCCGAAAGCCCATCAGCATGGAGTTTCTTCATGCGCTTTATACCAATATGACCTAAACGGCAGTGCCACAAATAAGTTGCACTATCATTATTAACTTTGCATCTTTTGGTTTCAATATTATGAATATGTGTATCACTACGATCGAGATCCAACGAACTTGTTTCATTGGGTGTATGACCATCGAAGGTTTTATTCATGTAAACAGAACAACAATTATTCTCTTTTAATGAATAACCGTATTGCAATAAACATGATCAAATCATATTCATGCTCAACGCAAAAACCAAATAACACTTATTTAAGTTCAACACTAATCCCGAAAGTATAGGGGAGTGTGCGATGATGATCATATCAATCTTGGAACTACTTCCAACACACATCGTCACTTCACCCTTAACTAGTCTCTGTTTATTCTGCAACTCCTGTTTCGAGTTACTACTCTTAGCAACTGAACTAGCATCAAATACTGAGGGGTTGCTATAAACACTAGTAAAGTACACATCAATAACATGTATATCAAATATACTTATGTTCACTTTGCCATCCTTCTTATCCGCCAATCACTTGGGGTAGTTCCGCTTCCAGTGACCAGTCCCTTTGCAGTAGAAGCACTTAGTCTCAGGCTTAGGATCAGACTTGGGCTTATTCACTTGAGCAGCAACTTGCTTGCCGTTCTTCTTGAAGTTCCCTTCTTCCCTTTGCCCTTTTCTTGAAACTAGTGGTCTTGTCAACCAACACTTGTTGTTTTTCTTGATTTCTACCTTCGTTGATTTCAGCATCACGAAGAGCTTGGGAGTTGTTTCCGTTATCCCTTGCATATTATAGTTCATCACGAAGTTCTACTAACTTAGTGATGATGACTAGAGAATTCTGTCAATCACTATCTTATCTGGAAGATTAACTCCCACTTGATTCAAGCGATTGTAGTACCCAGACAATCTGAGCACATGCTCACTAGTTGAGCGATTCTCCTCCATCTTTTAGCTATAGAACTTGTTGGAGACTTCATATCTCTCAACTCGGGTATTTGCTTGAAATATTAACTTCAACTCCTGGAACATCTCATATGGTCCATGACGTTTAAAACGTCTTTGAAGTCCCGATTCTAAGCCATTAAGCATGGTGCACTAAACTATCAAGTAGTCATCATATTGAGCTAGCCAAACGTTCATAACGTCTGCATCTGCTCCTGCAATAGGTCTGTCACCTAGCGGTGCATCAAGGACATAATTTTTCTGTGCAGCGATGAGGATAAACCTCATATCACGGATCCAATCCGCATCATTGCTACTAACATCTTTCAACATAGTTTTTCTCTAGGAACATATCAAAATAAACACAGGGAAGCAACAACGCGAGCTATTGATCTACAACATAATTTGCAAAATACTACCAGGACTAAGTTCATGATAAATTTAAGTTCAATTAATCATATTACTTAAGAACTCCCACTTAGATAGACATCCCTCTAATCCTCTAAGTGATCACGTGATCCAAATCAACTAAACCATAACCGATCATCACGTGAGATGGAGTAGTTTTCAATGGTGAACATTGTCATGTTGATCATATCTACTATATGATTCACGCTCGACCTTTCGGTCTCTGTGTTCCGAGGCCATATCTGCATATGCTAGGCTCGTCAAGTTTAACCTGAGTATTCTGCGTGTGCAAAATTGGCTTGCACCCGTTGTAGATGGACGTAGAGCTTATCACACCCGATCATCACGTGGTGTCTGGGCACGACAAACTTTGGCAACGGTGCATACTCAGGGAGAACACTTCTTGATAATTTAGTGAGAGATCATCTTATAATGCTACCGTCAATCAAAGCAAGATAAGATGCATAAAAGATAAACATCACATGCAATCAATATAAGTGATATGATATGGCCATCATCATCTTGTGCTTGTGATCTCCATCTCCGAAGCACCGTCATGATCACCATCGTCACCGGCGCGACACCTTGATCTCCATCGTAGCATCGTTGTCGTCTCGCCAATCTTATGCTTCCACGACTATCACTACCGCTTAGTAATAAATTAAAGCATTACATCGCGATTGCATTGCATACAATAAAGCGACAACCATATGGCTCCTGCCAGTTGCCGATAACTTGGTTACAAAACATGATCATCTCATACAATAAAATTAGCATCATGCCTTGACCATATCACATCACAACATGCCCTGCAAAAACAAGTTAGACGTCCTCTACTTTGTTGTTGCAAGTTTTACGTGGCTGCTACGGGCTTAAGTAAGAACTCATCTCACCTACGCATCAAAACCACAATGATAGTTCGTCAAATAGACTCCGTTTTAACCTTCTCAAGGACCGGGCGTAGCCACACTTGGTTCAACTAAAGTTGGAGAGACAGTCTTCCGCAAGCCATCTATGTGCAAAGCACGTCGAGGGAACCGGTCTCGCGTAAGAGTACGCGTAAGGTTGGTCTGGATCGTCTCGTCCAACAATACCGCCGAACCAAAGTATGACATGCTGGTAGGCAGTATGACTTGTATCGCCCACAACTCACTTGTGTTCTACTCGTGCAAATAACATCAAACCATAAAAACCTAGGCTCGGATGCCACTGTTGGGGAACGTAGTAATTTCAAAAAATTTCCTACGCACACGCAAGATCATGGTGATGCATAGCAACGAGGGGGAGAGTCTGATCTACGTACCCTTGTAGATCACAACGGAAGCGTTGACACAACGTAGAGGAAGTAGTCGTACGTCTTCTTCCCGGTCCGACCGATCCAAGCACCGTTACTCCGGCACCTCCGAGTTCTTAGCACACGTTCAGCTCGATGACGATCCCCGGGCTCCGATCCAGCAAAGCTTCGGGGAGGAGTTCCGTCAGCACGACGGCGTGGTGACGATCTTGATGTACTACCGATGCAGGGCTTCGCCTAAGCACTACAACGGTATGATCGAGGTGGAATTTGGTGGCAGGGGGCACCGCACACGGCTAAGGAACGATCTCAAGGATCAACTTGTGTGTCTTGGGGTGTCCCCTACCCCCGTATATAAAGGATGAAAGGGGGGAGGCTGGCCGGCCAAAGGAGGGAGGCGCAGGAGGAGTCCTACTCCTACCGGGAGTAGGACTCCCCCCCCAATCCTATTCCAACTAGGAATCCTTGGAAAAAGAGAGAGGGAAAGAGAGAGAGGTGGCCGGCCACCTCCCCTAGTCCTAATAGGACTAGGGGAGGGGGGGGAGGCGCGCAACCCTCCTTGGCAGCCCCTTTCACCTTTCCACAATGGCCCATGTAGGCCCATTTGGCTCCCGGGGGGTTCCGGTAATCCTCCTGGTAATCCGGTAAAATCCCGATTTCACCCGGAACACTTCCGATGTCCAAACATAGGCTTCCAATATATAAATCTTTACGTCTCGACCATTTCGAGACTCCTCGTCATGTCCGTGATCACATCCGGGACTCCGAACTACCTTCGGTACATCAAAATGCATAAACTCATAATAACTGTCATCGTAACGTTAAGCGTGCGAACCCTACGGTTCGAGAACAATGTAGACATGACCGAGACACGTCTCCGGTCAATAACCAATAGCGGGACCTAGATGCCCATATTGGTTCCTACATATTCTACGAAGATCTTTTATCGGTCAGACCGCATAACAACATACGTTGTTCCCTTTGTCATCGGTATGTTACTTGCCCGAGATTCGATCGTCGGTATCCAATACCTAGTTCAATCTCGTTACTGGCAAGTCTCTTTACTCGTTCCGTAATACATCATCTCATAACTAACATCTTAGTTATTATGCTTGCAAGGCTTATGTGATGTGTATTACCGAGAGGGCCCAGAGATACCTCTCCGACAATCGGAGTGACAAACCCTAATCTCGAAATACGCCAACCCAACATCCACCATTGGAGACACCTGTAGTACTCCTTTATAATCACCCAGTTACGTTGTGACGTTTGGTAGTACCCAAAGTGTTCCTCCGGTAAACGGGAGTTGCATAATCTCATAGTTATAGGAACATGTATAAGTCATGAAGAAAGCAATAGCAACATACTAAATGATCGGGTGCTAAGCTAATGGAATGGGTCATGTCAATCAGATCATTCAACTAATGATGTGACCTCGTTAATCAAATAACAACTCTTTTGTCTATGGTTAGGAAACATAACCATCTTTGATTAACGAGCTAGTCAAGTAGAGGCATACTAGTGACACCAGTAGAGGCATACATGTTTGTCTATGTATTCACACATGTATTATGTTTCCGGTTAATACAATTCTATCATGAATAATAAACATTTATCATGATATAAGGAAATAAATAATAACTTTATTATTGCCTCTAGGGCATATTTCCTTCAAAAGGAGCAAGGGGGAAGGTCGGCCGGCCCTTGGAGGCGCGCCAAGGAGGGGAGGAGTCCTCCTAGTAGGTGTAGGACTCCCCCTTTCCTAGTCCAACTAGGAGGAGGAAGGGGGAGGGAAGGAGAGGGAGAGAAGAGAAGGAAAGGGGGACATCGCCCCCCTTCCCTAGTCCAATTCAAACTAGAGGGGGAGGGGCGCGTGACCCTGCCTTGGCCGGCCCTCTCTCTCTCCACTAAGGCCCATGTTGGCCCATTAGTCCCCCCCGGGGGTTCCGATAACCCCCCGGCATTCCGATAATTATCCGGTGACCCCCGGAACTCATTCGGTGTCCGAATATAGTCATCCAATATATCAATCTTTATGTCTCGGCCATTTCGAGACTCCTCGTCATGTCCGTGATCATATACGGGACTCTGAACTACCTTCGGTACATCAAAACACATAAACTCATAATACCGATCGTCACCGAACGTTAAGCGTGCGGACCCTACGAGTTTGAGAACTATGTAGACATGACCGAGACACGTCTCCGGTCAATAACCAATAGCGGAACCTGGATGTTCATATTGGCTCCCACATATTCTACGAAGATCTTTATCGGTCAAACCGCATAACGATATACATTGTTCCCTTTGTCATCGGTATGTTACTTGCCCTGAGATTCGATCTTCGGTATCTCAATACCTAGTTCAATCTCGTTACCGGCAAGTCTCTTTACTCGTTCCGTAATGCATCATCCCATAACTAACTCATTAGCACATTGCTTGCAAGGTTTATAGTGATGTGCATTACCGAGAGGGCCCAGAGATACCTCTCTGATACTCAGAGTGACAAATCCTAATCTCGATCAATGTCAACTCAACAAACACCATCGGAGACACCTATAGAGCATCTTTATAGTCACCCAATTACGTTGTGACTCTGATAGCACACTAAGTGTTCCTCCGGTATTCGGGATTTGCATGATCTCCTAGTCATAGGAACATGTATAAGTTATGGAGAAAGCGATGTCAACAAACTAAATGATCATCGTGCTAAGCTAACGGATGGGTCAAGTCAATCACATCATTCTCTAATGATGTGATCCCGTTAATCAAATGACAACTCATGTCTATGGTTAGGAAACATAACCATCATTGATTCAACGAGCTAGTCAAGTAGAGGCATAGTAGTGACACTCTGTTTGTCTATGTATTCACACATGTACTAAGTTTCCGGTTAATACAATTCTAGCATGAATAATAAACATTTATCATATGATATAAGGAAATATAAATAACAACTTTATTATTGCCTCTAGGGAATATTTCATTCAGTCTCCCACTTGCACTAGAGTCAATAATCTAGATTACATTGTAATGATTCTAACACCCATGGAGTCTTTGTGTTGATCATGTTTTGCTCGTGAGAGAGGCTTAGTCAATGGGTCTGCAACATTCAGATTCATATGTATCTTGCAAATCTCTATGTCTCCCTCCTTGACTTGATCGCGGATGGAATTTAAGCATCTCTTGATGTGCTTGGTTCTCTTGTGAAATCTGGATTCCTTTGCCAAGGCAATTGCACCAGTATTGTCACAAAAGATTTTCATTGGACCCGATGCACTAGGTATGACACCTAGATCAGATATGAACTCCTTCATCCAGACTACATCATTTGCTGCTTCCGAAGCAGCTATGTACTCCGCTTCACACGTAGATCCCGCCACGACATTCTGCTTGGAACTGCACCAACTGACAGCTCCACCATTTAATAAAAATATGTATCCGGTTTGTGACTTAGAGTCATCCGGATCAGTGTCAAAGCTTGCATTGATGTAGCCGTTTACGATGAGCTCTTTGTCACCTCCATAAATGAGAAACATATCCTTAGTCCTTTTCATGTATTTCAGGTTGTTCTTGACTGCTGTCCAGTGGTCCACTCCTGGATTACTTTGGTACCTCCCTGCTAAACTAATAGGAAGGCACACATCAGGTCTGGTACACAACATTGCATACATGATAGAACCTATGGCTGAAGCATAGGGAATGACTTTCATTTTCTCTCTATCTTCTGTACTGGTCGGCATTGAGTCTAACTCAACTTCACACCTTGTAACACAGGCAAGAACCCTTTCTTTGCCTGATCTATTTTGAACTTTTTCAAAACTTTATCAAGGTATGTGCTTTGTGAAAGTCCAATTAAACGTATTGATCTATCTCTATAGATCTTGATGCCCAATATATAAGCAGCTTCACCGAGGTCTTTCATTGAAAAATTCTTATTCAAGTATCCTTTTATGCTATTCAGAAATTCAATATCATTTCCGATCAACAATATGTCATCCACATATAATATCAGAAATGCTACAGAACTCCCACTCACTTTCTTGTAAATACAGGCTTCTCCAAAAGTCTGTATAAAACCATATACTTTGATCACACTATCAAAGTGTATATTCCAACTCCGAGAGGCTTGCATCAGTCCATAAATGGATCGCTGGAGCTTGCACACTTTGTTGGCACCTTTTGGATCGACAAAATCTTCTGGTTGCATCATATACAACTCTTCTCTAAGATATCCATTAGGGAATGCAGTTTTGACAT
This sequence comes from Triticum monococcum, assembly GCA_034509565.1. Taxonomy (NCBI): domain Eukaryota; kingdom Viridiplantae; phylum Streptophyta; class Magnoliopsida; order Poales; family Poaceae; genus Triticum; species Triticum monococcum. The sequence continues at coordinate 92,586,595 of CM067843.1, read as the reverse complement.
CCATTTGCCAAATTTCATAATCATAAAATGCGGCAATTGCTAACATGATTCGGATGGACTTAAGAATTGCTACGGGTGAGAAGGTCTCATCGTAGTCAACTCCTTGAACTTGTCGAAAACCTTTTGCAACAAGTCGAGCCTTGTAGATAGTAACATTACCGTCAGCGTCAGTCTTCTTCTTGAAGATCCATTTATTCTCTATGGCTTGCCGATCATCGGGCAAGTCAACCAAAGTCTACACTTTGTTCTCATACATGGATCCCATCTCAGATTTCATGGCCTCAAGCCATTTTGCGGAATCTGGGCTCATCATCCCTTCCTCATAGTTCGTAGGTTCGTCATGGTCAAGTAACATGACCTCCAGAACAGGATTACCGAACCACTCTGATGCGGACCTCACTCTGGTTGATCTATGAGATTCGGTAGTAACTTGATCAGAAGTTTCATGATCCTCATCATTAGCGTCCTCACTTACTGGTGTAGGAATCACTGGAACTGATTTCAGTGATGAACTACTTTCCAATAAGGGAGCAGGTACAATTACCTCATCAAGTTCTACTTTCCTCCCACTCACTTATTTCGAGAGAAACTCCTTCTCTAGAAAGGATCCATTCTTAGCAACGAATATCTTGCCTTCGGATCTGTGATAGAAGGTGTACCCAACAGTCTCCTTTGGGTATCCTATGAAGACACATTTCTCCGATTTGGGTTCAAGCTTATATGGTTGAAGTTTCTTCACATAAGCATCGTAGCCCCAAACTTTAAGAAACGACAACTTGGGTTTCTTGCTAAACCAAAGTTCATAAGGTGTCGTCTCAACGGATTTAGATGGTGCCCTATTTAACATGATTGTAGCTATCTCTAAAGCATAACCCAAAGCGATAGCGGTAAATCAGTAAGAGACATCATAGATCGCACCATATCTATTAAAGTATGATTACGACGTTCGAACACACCATTACTGTCATGGGTTTGTCACGCCAGATGTCCTTGTGAAAGGACTTAGTCGTGGAGCCATCGCTACGGGTTAGCTCAAAGGGGTTAAACCGGACAAGGGGACACAGGGATTTTATACTAGTTCGGCCCCTTCAAGAAAGGTAAAAGCCTACGTCTAGTTGTGATTGGTATTGCTAGGGTTTCGAAGGCCAAGGAGCAAATCCGCTTTGTCTGGCTCTCGAGTTGTTGTCTGTCCCTAAACCGCTGACGGGTTGTCCCTTTATATACATAGGTTGATGCCCGCCGGGCTACAGAGTCCCGAGGCCGGATCATAAACGTGTCCGGTTCGGTCTCTATCCTTCCTATCTTACAATACAAGTTACATGACTAGGTCCGTTTACACTTACAGGCTTTAACCCGCCTTTGGGCCTTGGGCCTTCATAAAGCGCCATCATTATTGCATCTTCATGGGCTTCTAATCTTCAAGGAGTTAACCCGGCTACACAAGGCCGGTTTACATCCAGTAGTAATATCCCCAACATTAGGCCCCAGATTGGGTTGAACTTGTTCATGTCAATCTTCTACACTTAGAAAAATTCTTCCCTCATATCTTCACCTTGATCTTGTAAACCGTCGTGACGTCATACTTCCAGATTATGATAAACCGCCCTGACGTCATCCATCCGTTGATGTCGAAGATTACCTTCATTTAATGTGTATTCAGTCACCGAGGCAACACCTTTATTAACTTATCCATTTTTTGGGCTCCTCGATTCCCGCACTTGCCGTTTTATCGCTCCGCCTTATAAATAGGGGCAGAAAACCCCTTTCTTTTCCTTCCGCTATCCTTTCATCCCTTCTTCCTTGCGACGCCTCCGCACCTGAGCGCCGCTGTCATCTTCAAGCCTTGCCTCTGCTTCACCGTCGGCCGCTGCATCGACCTGTTCGTACCAGAGTTCCGCAGCACACCTCCGCTGCTTCCGCGGCCGCAGTAAGTCCTTCCCCCTTCCTTTCTAGATCCATTAGGGTTTCCCTGCTCTTCGCGGTTCTTGAAGTTCATCGGAGCTTTTGGTGCTGTTCTTCCTTGGCCTATAGATGAATGCTTCACACTTATCGTATCCCTTGCCGTGGCTAATCTTCTATTACCACCATAAATCCTTATGCACAAAAGATGATGTAGTCCTTCATAAACTGTTTCGGGTCTTACCCTTTTTAGGTCGAAATATTTTGCTTTTCTGTCTTACCTTAGATCCGAAATTTTCATATGTCTCTGTGAAATCTGTTTCTCCTCACGCCAACATAGGCGGTTTAACCTTGTATAAGCAATCTATACCATTAGCCCTCTGCTAAACCGGAGGAGCCTTTTACCTTCAAAGTTATACTCCAGTTTAACAGTGTCTGAGTACTCCTGTCCTGGTATTACCTTTCACCCCTTATTGCATTGGTTTCCGGTTTATGCCATTTCGCATATCAGTACGTTTCTTACTCCATTGTATCTTGCATATCATCATGAGTGATTTATAAACCGACATTTCATTTTCAGCTTGTTTGTTTCGCAATGGCCAAACAATTCACTGCTTGCAACTGGGCTCGTTCCCGGGTCACTGAGACTCAGTTGAATGAGATGGTCAGCATCGGCTCCCTGCCTAAGAAAACTGAAATTAAATGGCGAGTTCCAGGAACAGAAAATCCTCCAACCCCAAGGCAGGGTGAGGTGGTGGTCTTTGTTGACCATATAAGCCGTGGCTTCAAACCGCCAGGGTCAAAGTTTTACCGGGATGTGCTTGCCAATTTCCAACTCCATCCCCAAGACATTGGGCCCAATTCAGTATCCAACCTATGTAACTTCCAGGTCTTCTGTGAAGCGTACTTACAAGAAGAACCAACTGCAGAACTGTTCCGGGACTTCTTTTACTTAAACCGGTGCACAGAGTTTGTAAATGGCCCGAACACTGAACTTGGTGGTGTCTCGATTCAAAAGCGGAAAGAAGTTGAGTTTCCTCACGCCAAACATCACAGCCACCCAAAGGAATGGAATAAAACTTAGTTTTATTGCAGGGACACTTCACCTGAAGATGAAAATCCCCTTCCAGGCTTTCGTGATCACCGTCTTTCCAACACCCATCCGATGCCGCAACGCTTAAGCTCCGCCGAAAGGGCGAAATATGCCCCTCAACTCGCCAAAATCCGAGCCTTTATGGCCAATGGTTTAATAGGTGTGGATTTCGTGCGCTGTTGGATATCTTGGAGCATCTTGCCTCTAAGCCGGCGTCCCGGTTTAATGTGTGAGTATACCAGTGAGGTTGGCGACCCTCAACGTCATTGCAACCTTCAACTATCTGATGAAGAAGTCACTGAAGGTGTAAAGAAGATCCTGAATGAATCGGAACTGGTCTGTAGCTAAACCGGTTTGAGTCCCTTCTATGGCAAGAACAAACCGCCTGCTGTAAGCATTATACTTCCTTTTTATCTCTAATGCTTTCAATTTGTGCAACCTATAATCCTTTTTCTGTGTATGTATGTATAGGGTGGTGACCCCTTCTGGAAATGGAAAACCGTAGAAAAAGCGGTAAAACCAACTGTGGACAAAGCGGTCAAACCATCTCGCCCCAAAACCAAAGCCGTCAAACGGATGTCAAAACGGAAAATGGCTGACCGGATTAACATGGGGCTTGATGACGACACTGATGATCCAGAAGTTGAGGTAGAACTTGACTCACTTGGCTCTCTTTTCATGCATCTCATTAACAATGATATTCCTTAGGAGGACGTAGAAGGCAGTCAAGCTGATGATATAGAGGTAATTACCCTTTCCTCCGGTTCAGACTCTATGCCAACACAAAAAACCCGCCAAGCAGTCCGGAAAGTAAGCTTTTCTCATCCTCTTGCTCACTTGGACCCAATATTTATTTTGAAGACTCAGCAGCATGAAGCTCACCGGACAACCCGACACAGTGGCCAACAGGTCACTTCAGCCGGTTTACTTGATACCCCGGTTCGGAAGCGCCGGTCTAAGGTCTCTCCTACTTCTGACCATTCTTACCCCAAGGAAGGTTATTTCAGACAACCTCTTAATCCGTCCGATTCAAATTATCAGGTGACACCTCCCTCATCATCTGGCGAGTCGACAGCAACAACTCCCTCCTCTGAAAACTGTGGCCGGGTAAGTTGTAACACCTTTTCCTTCAATGCATCATAGAACTTGAATAAGATATTAATCCTTTTGTATTTTTGTTTGCAGGGCCAAAGATAGACCCAACAAGAAAGCTCGGGTCACCAATCTGCCCGAAGACCCGACCACTTTTGAAGAAGAACTCAGAGGTGAACCGGAACAAACTTGTGAACCGGAGGGCCTTCATCCTGAAGCCGCCTCTGGTGAACCGCCCCTTCAAGGCCAAAATACCAATGAACCAGCTGACGTTGAACCTGCAGCACCTGATGTTGAACCGGCAGAGCCAAACTGGGCTAGTCCGGTGAGAAATGCCGATACTCCACTGCCACCAGCCAAACATACTGAAGGTCAAGGAGACGATGTCATCATTACTGGAATGGGCCATAGCTCTCTTGGCCATCCCGTTATCTTGGCTCAACATAGTGCCAAAGAAGAGCAAGCTGCTAGGGAAAAAGGCAAATGGAGCAGCGATTTATCAAGCTATGCTCATCTTAATGCTGAAGAGCTTCACTCTGGCTTCTTGAACCGTCTGAACTCAAACCGGGACTATGAGGCCGGTTTGGTGAACTTGACGAAAGAGCGATATGAGGTAAATTCCTCTCCCTTTGTTTATTGATTTATAGCCGAAACACTATCCCAAGTAGCCCCCAAGGGCCGTTTTATGATGTTAATCATAAACCGGGTCTTTGTAACAGTTTAAGTTTCTTATCATTGATCCTCACAATGGCAGGTCTCTAAGAAGAGACAAGACTCATCTTTTAACAATTAAATAAATTTCTGCAGCATAGCCCCCAAAGGCCGGTTTAACTTGGCAAGTTAATCCGAATTTTAATCCATACATCCGTTTTAGAACAGACGCACATTATCCCCCAAGTGTCAAGGATAATGCTTGCATTGTTCTGGAGACTTGTATAAAATGTAGTACTTTAGAGCAGATAGGCATTAGCCCCCAAGTATGAAGTGCATAACTTGTTATACGCTTTGTACTTAGAACATATATAACCTGTTACTTAATAGACCTTCAATGTTGCAGGCTGAACTGAGAAGCAAAGATGCTCGAAACTCTGACTTGCAAGAGAATGTTAAGTCACAACAAGCAAAAGCTACAAAAGCCAAAGAGGAGCTGACTCAAGCCTTGGCCGTAATGGAGATACTGAAGGAATCTTTCAACAATGATCAGGCTAACTGGGAAACCGAAAAATCTGGTTTAACCAAAAGAGTTGAAGACGCCGAGGCAGCCCTGAAACCAGTTGCAGATGAACTAGCTGGTTTGAAACGGCAAATCAATGCTATGACTTCTGCTATCTTTGGTAAGTGTTTGCTTATATGTTGGCGTAAGTTAATGAACCGTATCACTGATGAGCACATTGATAAAAATCTTTGGCAGGTACTCGGATCGCTCATCTTGGGACAGACATGCGGATGAAGCTTAAAGCGGCATATACATTGGTTGAACAGCTATACTCTGGGTCTCAGCGGGCTATTTGCACAGCAGCTTACAACAAGCCGGCCCCAACTTTGATTAAAGAAACACTTGAGAAGTTGGCCATGTTACCAGCCCGTATTGCCGAATTGAAGAAGGTAGCTGCCAGGTCACGAGCTTTAACTGCACTGATTCGAGCCAAAGCCTAGATTCCAGACCTTGAAGCGAATGATATTATTAAAGGATATCCAGGTATGAAGGAAGACGGTTCAAACTTTGACAATGATGACCTCCGGTGGCTGACCAAACAGATGCGGCCAGTAGCCAGCAAACTGGCTGATGATACAGACTTGTCCCATTTCCAACCGGTTTATGATGCTGAAGGGAAAAGACAGCCGGCCGACATCCATGAAGTTGAAGAACTTGTGCCTCCGATTCGTAAGCACACTTATGCTCCTGATATTAACCCCTCCAATCTTATCCATGAGGAAGCAGTATTTCAAGCTTTAACTGGAATCGATTGGTCGACGGTTGATTTCCAGCGTCTGGGGAGGGATGAAGAAGTGCCCACACCAACTGACCCTCAACCATCAAACCGTCCAGATGAAGCGTCCTAAACCGGTCGCCGGTTTACTTGCCACTGTGTGCCGATCTTGTGAAAAACAATTACGCCGTTAGAGCCGCTTTGAAAGCTTCTTGTAATAAGATAGCCAAAACTCCGTTATTTGCCGTGCCATCGAGCATGTTTTGTAATGCCTCCTGACAACTGGTGCCACCTTTTGAAATATATTTATGCATAACCCATGATGAATTGTGTTCCTGGGTACAGCAATTTAAAAGTATCTAGCGGTTTACCGCTAGACGGGTCATAATGTCCAGGAAGTATACATAGATGAAATAATTGAAGTGTTTGTACATAACATACCTCATTGGTCGACCAACAGTGTATATGGCAGAGGTGTTAGTACCAATCCGAAACGTTGATAATCCCATCTTTTGAAATACCGGTCTATATATTAAATTGGACCGGGATAACTACCGGGTTTTCTTTATAACACTGGTGATTTAGTCAAACCAGACTGGGTCAATAAACACTGGTTTTATAATTGATGATGTGCCGACAACTTGTAGTTGAAAAGCAAGCCGGGTCAAGGACGCTGGTTTATCAAAAAATACTTATGAACTTCAACAAATAAAACTCAAAAAGGAAAATATGCAAGGCTTTTTACGAGCTGCCAGGCTCCAAATCGAGGCTTTTCATGGGCTGCCAGGCCTCTGAGTTAAACCATTTAACAAAGTCTTTTAAGATGGGCCTCCAATTAACCAATCATCGTTTTAACTTTGACAAGTTCAGGGTCTATAAAAGATTGACATGTCAAACGTTCGATGGGTCATACCAGGATTACCTGGGCAGGAGTGGCTTACCTGATGAAGGCAGGTTAACCCGGGGTTTTAGGTGAATACACCAGGCTTCCAAGCTGTGGCTTGATAGCCAATTACAAGGGTCCTTTCAAACTCTTTGTTGCTTTGCAAAAAGAGCCCCCAAGTAACTTTGTGAGGTGTGCTCAATGTGTGCCCATGTTTGAGTCTGTGCTTTGTGCAACACTCTCTTTGGCTCCACATATTTTTCTTTTGTGGCTTAAATGCCTATCAAGAGGTGTAGCTATGGTGTGATAACAACCAAGCCCCCTAGTGATATCCCTTCGTGGTTTTAAAACCGATCAAGAGGTATAGCTGTAGTTCAAATATGACGAAGCCCCCTAGTGATTTGTTTCATACCCGTGCAACTGCTAAGACCGGGTTAAAGAAACTCCGCTTTGTCAATAAACTCATATAGCATACACATGATGTAAAAAGAATAGATACCCCGCTTAATCGGAGTCTCCGGTTTATTATATAATATATACACTGTCATAAATATGTACAGATGAAGAGCCTATGGCTTCAAGTATAGTAAGGCCGAAGGAGAGCTATGTTCCATGGCCGCTTGGTCTCCTCCTCCGATTGACGTGAGTCTTTATGCTCTCGAACATCAATGAGGTAGTAAGATCCGTTGTGCAGATTTTTGCTGACCACAAAGGGTCCTTACCAAGGTGGGGATAACTTGTGCATATCAGTCTGATCCTGGATGAGCCGGAGCACCAAATCGCCTTCTTGAAAGGTTCTGGTTTTAACCCGGCGGCTGTGATAACGTCGGAGGTCTTGCTGATAAATCGCCGATTGTGCTGCTGCCAGATCACACTCTTCATCCAACAGGTCCAAAGAATCTTGACGTGCCTTCTCATTATCAGCTTCAACATAAGCTGTCACACGGGGCGAGTCATGACGGATGTCACTAGGAAGAACTGCCTCCGCTCCATAGACCATGAAGAAAGGTGTGTAACCCGCAGACCTAGTGGGTGTGGTGTTGATGCTCCATAACACAGAAGGTAGCTCTTCAACCCAACAACCCGGCATCCGCTTTAAGGGAACCATAAGCATGGGTTTGATACCTCGTACAATTTCCTGATTTGCCCTCTCCGCTTGACCATTAGACTGGGGGTGAGCCACCGATGCTAGATCGAGCCGGATGTGCTCACGTTGACAAAATTCTTACATCTCCCCCTTTGACAGGTTAGTACCATTATCTGTTATAATGCTGTGTGGAAAACCAAACCGAAATATCACCTTTTTGATGAATTGAACCGCCGTGGCTGCATCACACTTGCTCACTGGCTCTGCCTCCACCCATTTGGTGAATTTATCAACTGCTACTAACATGTGGGTCTTTTTGTCCTTAGATCGCTTGAAGGGTCCAACCATATCAAGCCCCCAAGTTGCAAACGGCCACGTAATTGGAATCATCCGCAACTCTTGAGCCGGAACGTGCGCACGGCGGGCGAATTTTTGACACTCGTCACATCCCTTGACTAAATCTTCCGCCTCAGCATGCGCCGTCAACCAGTAAAAACCGTGGCGAAAAGATTTAGCAACCAAAGACTTTGAACCGGCATGGTGACCGCAGTCCCCTTCATGGATTTCTCGCAAAATCTCACAACCTTCTTGAGGAGAAACGCAACGCTGAATTGCTCCTGAAACGCTGTAGCGATGTAACTCCCTGTTGAGTATGGTCATGGACTTGGAACGCCGGATTATCTATCGGGCCAATGTTTCATCGTCTGGTAACTTGACCCGGTTCATATAAGCCAGATATGGGATTGTCCAATCCGGTATGGCATGCAGAGCTGCCACCAACTGAGCCTCTGGATCAGGAATAGCCAAATCTTCTTCGGTTGGCACCTTGACTGATGGATTATGCAACACATCAAGAAAGACATTGGGCGGGACCGGTTTACACTGGGAACCAAGACGACTTAACGCATCCGCCGCTTCATTCTTCCGCCGGTCTATATGGTCCACCTGATAACCCTTAAAGTGACCAGCCACTGTGTCCACCTCTCGCTGATATGCAGCCATGAGTGGGTCGTTAGAATCCCAAGTGCCAGACACCTGCTGAGCCACTAGATTTGAATCGCCAAAGCACTTAACCCGGCTCAAATTCATCTCCTTAGCCATCCGAAGACCGTGGAGCAAAGCCTCATATTCAGCTGCATTGTTAGTACAAGGGAACAATAAACGGTGGACATAACAAAACTTGTCACCTCGTGGGGAAGTTAGTATGACTCCAGCCCCCGAGCCCTCCAACTGTCTGGACCCATCAAAATGAATAGTCCAATATGTATTATCTAGTTTCTCTTCAGGTGCCTATAACTCCGTCCAATCATTGATGAAGTCCACGAGTGCCTGGGATTTGATCGCTGTGCGGGGTATATATTTGAGCCCATGAGGTCCAAGCTCAATAGCCCACTTGGCAATCCGGCCAGTTGCTTCTCTGTTTTGAATGATATCGCCCAGAGGAGCTGAACTGACCACTGTGATGGGATGGCCCTGAAAATAATGTTTAAGCTTCTGGCTTGCCATAAATACTCCATACACCAGCTTCTCCCAATGCGGATACCTCTGCTTTGACTCAATGAGCACCTCGCTGATATAATAAACCGGTCATTGAACCGAATATTTATTGCCAAGCTCCTTGCGCTCTACCACAATGGCTACGCTAACAGCCCGAGCATTAGTAGCCACATATAGTAATAACGGCTCTATCAATTGGCGCTGCAAGCACGGGCGATTCAGCTAGCTGCCTCTTCACATCCTCGAACACTTTATCAGCTGCCTCACTCCAGACAAAGTTATCTATTTTCTTGAGCATCTGATATAAGGGGATGGCCTTCTCTCCAAGGCGACTGATAAATCGGCTCAAGGCTGTAATCCGGCCGGCCAGACGTTGAACATCGTTGATACACGCTGGTTTAGCCAAGGATGTAATTGCTGAATTTTTTCCGGATTAGCCTCAATGCCTCTGTTTGACACCAGAAAACCCAAGAGCTTGCCTACCGGGACACCAAAGACACACTTCTCCGGATTGAGCATCATCTTGTAAACCCGGAGATTGTCAAAGGTTTCTCTCAAATCATCTATCAATGTCTCCTCCTTTCTGGACTTTACCACAATATCATCCACATATGCATGAACATTGCGCCCAATTTGCTTATGAAGGCAATTCTGAACACATCGCTGGTAAGTTGCCTGGGCACTCTTGAGTCCAAAAGGCATGGAAACATAGCAGAAGGCTCCAAAGGGAGTTATGAAAGATGTCTTCTCCTGGTCCTTAACTGCATCTTGATCTGATGATAACCAGAATACGCATCCAGAAAACACAAACGGTCACAACCTGCCATTGCATCAATTATCTGATCAATGCGAGGGAGAGCAAAGGGGTCTGCAGGGCAAGCTTTGTTTAAATCTGTGTATTCCACACACATACGCCAAGTGCCGTTTTTCTTAAGAACCAGCACCGGATTAGCCAACCACTCTGGATGAAAGACCTCTACAATAAACCCTGCAGCCAACATACGGGCTACCTCTTCACCAATAGCCTTACGCCTTTCTACATTGAAGTGGCGGAGAAACTGTCGGACTGGTTTAAACTTAGGGTCAATGTTAAGTGTGTGCTCAGTGAGTTCCCTCGATACACCTGGCATGTCAGAAGGTTTCCATGCAAAGATGTCCCGATTCTCACGGATGAACTCGATGAGCGCGCTTTCCTATTTGGGATCCAGGTTAGCGCTGATGCTGAACTGTTTGGATGAATCGCCAGGAACAAAGTCAACCATCTTAGTATCTGTGGCCGATTTAAACTTCAATGCCGGATCGTGTTCCGTAGTTGGCTTTTTCAAAGAAGTTATGTCTACCGGATCAACTTGCTCCTTATAGAATTTCAGCTCCTCCGTGGCACAAACCGACTCAGCATAAGCCGCATCACCTTCCTCACATTCCAAAGCGATCTTTCTGCTTCCATGTACTGTGATAGTCCCCTTATGACCTGGCATTTTAAGCTATAAATAAACATAACATGGCCTTACCATGAATTTAGCATAAGCCGGCCGCCCAAACAAGGCGTGGTACGGACTTTTGATTTTTACCACCTCAAACGTCAATGTTTCTGGCCTTGAATCATAATCATCTCCAAAAGCCACCTCTAAGGCTATCTTGCCAACAGGATATGTAGACTTACCAGGCACCACGCCATGAAAAAGGTATTTGACGGTTTAAGATTCTTATCTGTCAACCCCATACGACGGAATGTGTCATAATACAGAATGTTGATACTGCTTCCGCCATCCATGAGCACTTTAGTAAACTTGTATCCCCCGACTTGCGGGGCTACCACCAGGGCCAAGTGACTCGGATTATCAACCCGGGGTGGGTGATCCTCCCTACTCCACAAAATGGGTTGCTCAGACCAGCATAAATACTGAGGTACTGCCGGTTCAATAGAGTTTACTGCCCTTTTGTGAAGTTTCTGATCATGCTTACACAAACTAGTGGTGAAAACATGATATTGCCCGCTATTTAGCTGCTTGGGATTGCTCTGGTAACCTAACTGCTGCTGCTGCTGATTCCCCTGATGGTTGTAGCCTCCCTGGTTGCCTTGGTGCCCTTGATTGATGTGTCTGGTTTGGTTGCCTTGAAACCCTAAACCGGAACCACCACCTCCGTAAACCGGCCCGTGGAAACCACCTCCTGAACCGCCGGGCGGGCCACTATCATACTGGAACATACTGGAATTCTTGAAATCCCGCATGATATAACAGTCCTTCCAAAGATGCGATGCTGGCTTCTCCTTTGATCCATGCTTAGGACAGGGCTGATTTAACAGGCGCTCCAAATTAGGGCCTGAACCTCCACCCCTCTTGGGCTGCTTGCCCTTACGGCGCTGGCCATTCTCCTGAGCAATGGTGTTAGCAACAAAGTCCAAGCTGTTGTCGGCCTTGCACCTACCGTTGTTCCCATGGCCTGCCGGATTAGGCTACTGACCCTTGGCGTTGCCGTTCTTTTTCCCTTTCCCTGGTTTTTCCTCCTCTGAATCCAGGTCCTTGGTATTATCTGAATCGGCGTATCTAACCAAAGCGGCCATGAGCATTGACATATCGTTGCAGTGACGTTTGAGCCTTCCTAATTTCTGTTTGAGCGGCTTGAAACGACAATTGCCCTCTAATGTTAACACTGCGGTGCCTGCATTGATACGATCTGATGAGTGCAAAATCGCTGAGACCCGTTTGACCCAATGGGTCACGAACTCCCCTTCCACTTGGACACAAGCGGCCAGATCAATGATTGACATTGGCTGCTTACAAGTATCTTTGAAGTTCTGGATAAATCGGTGCTTCAATTCAGTCCATGATCTGGCAGAGTTGGTTGGTAAGCTCTTCAACCAAGTACGAGCTGTTCCTTCCAACATCATGGTGAAATATTTAGAACACACTGCTTCATCCACATCTAACATCTCCATTGCCATCTCATAACTTTCCACCCACGCCTCTGGTTGCAAATCGGCGGTGTAATTTGGTACCTTACGAGGTCCCTTGAAGTCCCTGGGCAGTCTCCAATTACGCAGAGCGGGGGTGAGACACGACACACCTAAGGAACTGAACACCGCACCTGGCTCTACTGAAGCGGTAGGGCGAATTGGAGTATGTTGTCGTGCTTCATGTCAAGCTGCTAACTCGGCTTCCCGACGTGCGCGGCCATGTGCTACGTCTTGAGCTTGCGTTGGTTTTCCCCGAAGAGGAAGGGATGATGCAGCAAAGTAGCGTAAGTACTTCCCTCAGTTTTTGAGAACCAAGGTATCAATCCAGTAGGAGCCCACGCTCAAGTCCCTCGTACCTGCACAAAGCGATAGCTACTCGCAACCAACGCGATTAGGGGTTGTCAAGCCCTTCATGGTCACTTACGAGAGTGAGATCTGATAGATATAATATTTTTGGTATTTTTGGTATAAAGATGCAAAGTGAAAAGTAAAGGCAAAGTAAAAAAGCAAAGCAAGATTAAAGTAATGAAGATTGATATGATGAGAATAGACCCGTCGGCCATAGGTTTCACTAGTGGCTTCTCTCAAGAGCATAAATATTCTACGGTGGGTGAACAAATTACTGTTGAGCAATTGACAGAATTGAGCATAGTTATGAGAATATCTAGGCATGATCATGTATATAGGCATCACATCCGTGACAAGTAGATCGAAATGATTCTGCATATACTACTATTACTCCACTCATCAACCGCTATCCAGCATGCATCTAGAGTATTAAGTTAAAAACAGAGTAATGCCTTAAGCAAGATGACATGATGTAGAGAGATAAATTCATGCAATATGAAATAAACCCCATCTTGTTATCCTTGATGGCAATGATACAATATGTGCCTTGCTGCCCCTTCTGTCACTGGGTAAGGACACCGCAAGATCGAACCCAAAGCCAGGCACTTCTCCCATGGCAAGAACTACCAATCTAGTTGGCCAAACCAAATGGATAATTCGAAGAGACTTGCAAAGATAACCAATCATACATAAAAGAATTCAGAGAAGATTCCAATATTATTCATAGATAGACTTGATCATAAACCCACAACTCATCGGTCTCAACATACACACCGCAAAAAGAAGATTACATCGAATAGATCTCCACAAGAGAGGGGGAGAACTTTGTATTGAGATTCAAAGAGAGAGAAGAAGCCATCTAGCTACTAACTATGGACCCGAAGGTCTAAGGTAAACTACTCACACTTCATCGGAGAGGCTATGATGATGTAGAAGCCCTCTGTGATGACGGCCCTCTTCTGACGGAGCTCCGGAACAGGCCCCAGGATGAGATCTCGTCGATACAGAAAGTTGCGGCGGTGGGATTAGGTTTTTGGCTCCTGTTCTGATCGTTTGGGGGTACATGTGTATATATAGGAGGAAGAAGTACGCCGGAGGAGCAACGAGGGGCCCATGAGGGGGCGCGCCCTAGGGGGGCCCCCACCCTCGTGACCGCCTCTTTTGTTCCTTGGAGCAGGGTCCAAGTCTCCTAGATCACGTTCGGTGAGAAAATCACGTTCCCGAAGATTTTATTCCGTTTGGACTCCGTTTGATATTCCGTTTATCCGAAACACTAAAATAGGAAAAAAACAGCAATTCTGGGCTGGGCCTCCGGTTAATAGGTTAGTCCCAAAAATAATATAAAAGTGGAAAATAAAGCCCAATATAGTCCAAAACAGTAGATAATATAGCATGGAGCAATCAAAAATTATAGATACGTTGGAGACGTATCAGGCATCCCCAAGCTTAATTCCTGCTCGTCCTCGAGTAGGTAAATGATAAAAAGAGAATTTTTAATGCGGAGTGCTACTTGGCATAATTTCAATGTAAATCTTCTTAATTGTGGTATGAATATTCAGATTAGAAAGATTCAAGACAAAAGTTTATATTGACATAAAAAATAATAATACTTCATGCATACTAATAAAGCAATTATGTCTTCTCAAAATAACATGGCCAAAGAAAGTTATCCCTACAAAATCATATAGTCTGGCTATGCTCCATCTTCACCACACAAAGTATTTAAATCATGCACAACCCCGATGACAAGCCAAGCAATTGTTTCATACTCTAACTTTTTCAAAACTTTTTCAATCTTCACGCAATACATGAGCGTGAGCCATGGATATAGTACTGTAGGTGGAAAAGAATGGTGGTTGTGGAGAAGACAAAAAGGAGAAGATGGTCTCACATCAACTAGGCATATCAATGGGCTATGGAGATGCCCATCAATAGATATCAATGTGAGTGAGTAGGGATTGCCATGCAACGGATGCACTAGAGCTATAAGTATATGAAAGATCAAAAAGAAACTAGGTGGGTGTGCATCCAACTTGCTTGCTCATGAAGACCTAGGGCAATTTTTGAGGAAGCCCATCATTGGAATATACAAGCCAAGTTCTATAATGAAAAATTCCCACTAGTATATGAAAGTGATAACATGAGAGACTCTCTACTATGAAGATCATGGTGCTACTTTGAAGCACAAGTGTGGTAAAAGGATAGTAACATTGTCCCTTCTCTCTTTTTCTCTCATTTTTTTATTTGGGCCTTTTTTATGGCCTCTTTTTATTTGGGCTTCTTTGGCCTCTTTTTTATATTTTTTTATTTTTCGTCTGGAGTCTCATCCCGACTTATGGGGGAATCATAGTCTCCATCATTCTTTCCTCACTGGGACAATGCTCTAATAATGATGATCATCACACTTTTATTTCTCTTATAACTCAACAATTACAACTCGATACTTAGAACAAAATATGACTCTATGTGAATGCATCCGGCGGTCTACCGGGATATGCAATATGACAATGATGAATGTGTCATGAACGGAACGGTGGAAAGTTGCATGGCAATATATCTCGGAATGGCTATGGAAATGCCATAATAGGTAGGTATGGTGGCTGTTTTGAGGAAGGTATATGGTAGGTGTATGATACCGGCGAAAGGTGCGCGGTATTAGAGAGGCTAGCAAAGGTGGAAGGGTGAGAGTGCGTATAATCCATGGACTCAACATTAGTCATAAAGAACTCTTATACTTATTGCAAAAATCTAGAAGTTATCAAAGCAAAGTATCACGCACATGCTCCTAGGGGGATAGATTGGTAGGAAAAGACCATCGCTCGTCCCTGACCGCCACTCATAAGGAAGACAATCAATAAATAAATCATGCTCCGACTTCATCACATAACGGTTCACCATACGTGCATGCTACGGGAATCACAAACATTAACACAAGTATTCTTTAAATTCACAACTACTCAACTAGCATGACTTTAATATTATCACCTCCATATCTCAAAACAATTATCATGCTTCAATCTTTTCTTAGTATTCAACACACTCTAAAGAAAGTTTCACAAATCTTGAATACCAAGAATATTATTATTAAGCAAATTACCATGCTATTAAGTGACTCTTAAAATAATTTAAGTGAAGCATGAGAGATCAATAGTTTCTTTAAAACAAATCCACCACCGTGCTCTAAAAGAACTAAGTGAAGCGCATAGAGCAAAATTATAACGCTCAAAAGATATAAGTGAAGCACATAGAGCAAAATTATCTAGCTCAAAAGATATAAGTGAAGCACATAGAGCAAAACTACTTAGCTCAAAGATATAAGTGAAGCACATAGAGCATTCTATCAAATTTTAATTCATGTATGGCTCTCTCAAAAGGTGTGTACAGCAAGGATGATTGTGGCATACTAAGACACAAAGACACAAATAATACAAGACGCTCCAAGCAAAACACATATCATGTTGGTGAATAAAAATATAGCTCCAAGTAAATTGCCGATGGAAGTGGACGAAAGAGGGGATGCCTTCCGGGGCATCCCCAAGCTTTGACTTCTTGGTGTCCTTGGATTATCTTGGGGGTGCCATGGGCATCCCCAAGCTTAGGCTCTTGCCACTCCTTGTTCCATGATCCATCAAAAGAATTCACCCAAAACTTGAAAACTTCACAACACAAAACTCAAAATAGAAAACTCGTGAGCTCCGTTAGCGAAAGAAAACAAAAGACCACTTCAAGGTACTGTAATTAACTCATTATTTATTTATATTGGTGTTAAACCTACTGTATTCCAACTTCTCTATGGATTATAAACTATTTTACTAGCCATAGATTCATCAAAATAAGCAAACAACACACGAAAAACAGAATCTGTCAAAAACAGAATAGTCTGTAGTAATCTGTAGCTAGCGCAAGATATGGAACCTCAAAAATTCTAAAATAAATTGCTGGACATGAGGAACTTATCTATTAATAATCTTCAAAGATAATTAACTAAATAGCACTCTTCAAATAAAAATGACAGCAGTTCTCATGAGCGCTAAAGTTTCTGTTTTTTACAGCAAGTTCAACAAGACTTTCCCCAAGTCTTCCCAACGGTTCTACTTGGCACAAACACTAATTAAACACAAAAAGACACAACCAAAACAGAGGCTAAATAATTTATTTATTACTAAACAGGAGCAAAAGGCAAGGAATAAAAATAAAATTGGGTTGCCTCCCAACAAGCGCTATCGTTTGACGCCCCTAGCTAGGCATAAAAGCGAGGATAGATCTAGGTATTGCCATCTTTGGTAGGCAATCCATAAGTGACTCTCATGATAGTTTCATATGGTAATTTTATTTTCTTTCTAGGAAAGTGTTCCATGCCCTTTTTTAATGGAAATTGAAATCTAATATTCCCTTCCTTCATATCAATAATCGCACCAACCGTTCTAAGGAAAGGTCTACCAAGAATAATAGGGCAAGAAGGATTGCAATCTATATCAAGAACAATGAAATCTACGGGCACATAATTCCTATTTGCAACAATAAGAACATCATTAATCCTTCCCATAGGTTTCTTAATAGTGGAATCCGCAAGATGCAAGTTTAGAGAGCAATCATCAAAATTACGGAAATCTAGTAAATCACACAAAGTCTTGGGAATAGTAGAGACACTAGGACCCAAATCACACAAAGCATAAACTCATGATCTTTAATTTTAATTTTAATAGTTGGTTTCCACTCATCATAGAGTTTTCTAGGGATAGAAACTTTCAACTCAAGTTTTTCTTCATAAGATTGCATCAAGGCATCAACAATATGTTCGGTGAAGGCTTTATTTTGACTATAAGCATGTGGAGAATTTAGCACAGATTGCAACAAAGGAAATACAATCAATTAAAGAGCAACTTTCATAATTAAATTCCTTGAAATCCAATATAGTGGGTTTAGCAACATCTAGATTTTTATTTCTTTCAATCCCATTTTCATCAATTTCATCATTAAGATCTAAACACTCCGAATTTTTAGAACGCCTTCTAGATAAAGGGAGATCATATTCAGTTTCATCAAGATTCATATTGTAAAATAAAGATTTAATAGGAGACACATT
Organism: Triticum monococcum; assembly: GCA_034509565.1. Classification (NCBI taxonomy): domain Eukaryota; kingdom Viridiplantae; phylum Streptophyta; class Magnoliopsida; order Poales; family Poaceae; genus Triticum; species Triticum monococcum. Next base: position 92,568,720 of record CM067843.1, on the reverse strand, counting down.
AATAACTTTTAGATCTTCATGTTGATTTTCATAGGAATCCGGTTTAGCAGCCATCTTATTAACTAAGGTGGCTTGCATATCCGAAATTTCAGCAGTCATCTTTTCTAGACGAGCAATTTGGGATCTTATACCCTCAAATTCTTTAGACATATCATCAAGCTCTTTATTCATATAACTCATAAAACTTTTGTGTTCCTTAAGCTCGTTTCTAAAGAAATTATTATGCTCAAATTGCAAAACCATAAACTTCCTAACATTGGTTTCAATCTCCTCTAACCTTTTAAGGTGAAGATCACCAAATCTCGGTTGCGCCATCGCGACAAACAAGCAATCTAACACACGGGCAAACAAAAAGCAAACGGGCAAAAAAGAGGCAAATAGGGAGGGAGGATAGGGAGAGAGAGGGTGAATAAAACGGCAAGGGTGAATTGGGGGAGAGGAAAACGAGAGGCAAATGGCAAATAATGTAATGCGAGAGATAGGGATTGTGATGGGTACTTGGTATGTTGACTTTTTGCGTAGACTCCCCGGCAACGGCGCCAGAAATCCTTCTTGCTACGTCTTGAGCTTGCGTTGGTTTTCCCCGAAGAGGAAGGGATGATGTAGCAGAGTAGTGTAAGTATTTCCCTCAGTTTTTGAGAACCAAGGTATCAATCCAGTAGGAGCCCACGCTCAAGTCCCTCGTAGCTGCACAAAGCGATAGCTACTCGCAACCAACACGATTAGGGGTTGTCAAGCCCTTCACGGTCACTTATGAGAGTGAGATCTGATAGATATAATATTTTTGGTATTTTTGGTATAAAGATGCAAAGTAAAAAGTAAAGGCAGAGTAAAAAAGCAAAGCAAGATTAAAGTAATGGAGATTGATATGACGAGAATAGACCCGGGGGCCATAGGTTTCACTAGTGGATTCTCTTAAGAGCATAAATATTCTACGGTGGGTGAACAAATTACTGTTGAGAAATTGACAGAATTGAGCATAGTTATGAGAATATCTAGGCATGATCATGTATATAGGCATCACGTCCGTGACAAGTAGATCGAAACGATTCTTCATCTACTACTATTACTCCACTCATCGACCGCTATCCAGCATGCATCTAGAGTATTAAGTTAAAAACAGAGTAACGCCTTAAGCAAGATGACATGATGTAGAGAGATAAATTCATGCAATATGAAATAAACCCCATCTTGTTATCCTCAATGGCAACGATACAATACATGCCTTGCTTCCCCTTCTGTCACTGGGTAAGGACACCACAAGATCGAACCCAAAGCTAAGCACTTCTCCCATGGCAAGAACTACCAATCTAGTTGGCCAAACCAAACGGATAATTCGAAGAGACTTGCAAAGATAACCAATCATACATAAAAGAATTCAGAGAAGATTCAAATATTATTCATAGATAGACTTGATCATAAACCCACAATTCATCGGTCTCAACAAACACCGCAAAAAGAAGATTACATCGAATAGATCTCCACAAGAGAGGGGAGAACTTTGTATTGAGATTCAAAGAGAGAGAAGAAGCCATCTAGCTACTAACTATGGACCTGAAGGTCTGAGGTAAACTACTCACACTTCATCGGAGAGGCTACGATGATGTAGAAACCCTCCGTGATGACGACCCTCTTCTGGCGGAGCTCCGGAACAGGCCCCAGGATGGGATCTCGTGGATACAGAAAGTTGCGGCGGTGGAATTAGGTTTTTGGCTCCTGTTCCGATCATTTGGGGGTACGTGTGTATATATAGGAGGAAGAAGTACGCCGGAGGAGCAACGAGGGGCCCACGAGGCAGGGGGCGCGCCCTAGGGGGGGCACCCCCCACCCTCGTGACCGCCTCTTTTGTTCCTTGGAGCAGGGTCCAAGTCTCCTGGATCACGTTCGGTGAGAAAATCACGTTCCCAAAGATTTTATTCCGTTTGGACTCCGTTTGATATTCCGTTTATCCGAAACACTGAAATAGGATAAAAACAACAATTCTGGGATGGGCTCCGGTTCATAGGTTAGTCCCAAAAATAATATAAAAGTGGAAAATAAAGCCCAATATAGTCCAAAACAGTAGATAATATAGCATGGAGCAATAAAAAATTATAGATACGTTGGAGACGTATCACCATGGTCCACAACATCCTGTGCATTAGCGCCTCCCTTGCCGGGTTGTTTCCTTGTGGTGAATTTCGGCGACGTGCACTGCTGGACACAGCCGGTTCATCCTCCACGTGTCTGCTATAACTCCGGCTTGGATAGGGAGTGGAATGAATCCTCTCACGACTGTGTGAATATGCCTGCTGCTGATTTAGTGCTGTTTGAAGGAGATCCCTAGCCCGACGTGCTTCAACCGCCACAGGTGACTCGCCGTCGGTTGGGAGGGCTGCCAGGCGTGAAGCGGCGGCCACAATATTGTCCAACGGGTTGGAATAATGCCCGGGAGGTGTTGGTACATACTGTGGCACAACGTTGTTCTGGCGAGGCGGGTCCATCGTGCGTGGTTGAACCGGCGCTCCTGTTCCCGGTGCCTCTGCCCAGTTTAGTATGGGTTGTTTACCAGCCCTTGCTCCTGGTGTGTTGAAGAGATTCTGCAGCTCATAAATTGATGGGAGACGCGATCGATACCTTCTTCTCATTACTTCCTCTAAAGCGTTCTGATCCAGCCTAATCCGGTAGGCCTGGGATTCCAATTCAGCCCGTTCTGTGGCCATCCTAGCGTTCTCTGTCGCCAGGTCCGCTTTAGCCTGAGCTATCTGATCTTTCACCTTTGCAATCTCCGCATTGTGTTGATCCCTGGCTGCTGCATCCACCTCCGCGGCCATCAACGTTGCCAAAGCGTTGAACAAATCGGACAGGACTTGGGCCGAAGGCGGCGCAGAGCTTCCTGCCCCTGTCGGTGTGGCCGTTGCTGAACCGGAGAGTATTGCTGCTGCGGCCGATGATTGAGGCGCTGATTGTGTGCCGGCCATGAAGATGGCGGCCCGGTTTGGCAGATCAAGGGAATCCAGAATACTGTTGCCCTCGGATCCTCCATCAATCCGGCCGTCCTGTAACTGGTAAAGCGATTCGGTCTCTCCGGAAGACTCGTCATCAAAACAGACCACGGTCTCTCCATCGGACACCGGTCCGTCCTCGTATCTCGCTCCATGGATGACCCCTACAAAAACATGCTTTGCCACGGGCTGAACCGGCGAAGAACTTGCACACCGAGCCATTTCGATGATGTCGGTGCAGATGTCCGGCTCAGGGGCCGGTTCGCCGATCTTGCCGATGAAGACATGAATCCCACCGAAGGGGACCCGGTACCCGTATTCGATTGAGTCGGCCTCAGGACCCCATCCTGCATTGTCGATGTAGAGCTTGCCGCGACGACTCTTCGTCATCCGGCCCACAACGTATCCCTTAAGTCCATCAAAGCTGCCCTTCAAGAACTCAAAACCATCATGCGATAGCCCCACGGTGGGCGCCAACTATCGTGGGTTTGTCACGGCAGATGTCCTTGTGAAAGGACTTAGTCGTGGAGCCATCGCTACGGGTTAGCTCAAAGGGGTTAAACCGGACAAGGGGACACGGGGATTTTATACTAGTTCGGCCCCTTCAAGGAAGGTAAAAGCCTACGTCTAGTTGTGATTGGTATTGCTAGGGTTTCGAAGGCCAGGGAGCGAATCCGCTTTGTCTGGCTCTCGAGTTGTTGTCTGTCCCAAAACAGCCGCCGGGTCATCCCTTTATATACATAGGTTGACGCCCGCCGGGCTACAGAGTCCCGAGGCCGGATCATAAACGTGTCCGGTTCGGTCTCTATCCTTCTGTAAGTGCATCTAGTGCCCCTTAGTGATTTTGGTGTATTGAAGACTTATAGGTTAAGGGACTAATGAGTGTGTGAGTGTACACAGGTCTATAAGTCTATGAGGAGTTTGATATTTACAGGAAAAGTCGACCCCTAAAAATGAACATCTTTGACTGAAGATTTTGGTATTTCTGAAGACTTTCATGAAGACTTTGAAAGTGAAGAAATTGGTGTGTCCGTGAAGACTTGATATTCATGCGAGGAATATGAAGCTTGAAGACTTTCGTTTTCATAGTTTTGTTTTTCTCTTTCTTGAGTCATCGGAAACACCGTACTGTTAAAGGGGTCGAGGAAATACTAAGGAAAAATTTCCATGTGATGCTCAACTCAAAATCCTACACCTACCAATCCCTTCGAGTGAAGCCATTGGAAATCTCATATAGTTCAGTCAATTTCTTCAGTGACAGAGATGAAGTTCTTCTGGTCTCTGAGGAATTTGTCCTGACTGAGGAGTTAGGAATTCGCCAGTGCGGATTGCCTACACAGTGAGGAACATGATAGCCCTGAGGATTTTGCTACTCAAAATTCCGACCGTTGCTGTGCTATGCGCCAGCTGTTCCAAAATATCTATCCACCTAACGGTCATATCATTGAAGGGCATTTATGTCTTATCATGTCGGGCTGCTCCCTAGGCTATAAATAGCCGCCCCCTACAACCACTAGCTGGTTGGCTGCTCCGAGAGAAACTGACACTTGTCATTTGAGAGCAACCCATCCTCCGAGGACTTTGAGCGAAAATCATCAAGTGAGGAAGAACCAAAAACCCAAAACCCAAACACCTACAAACCCCAAGTGATTGAGCATCACTGAAGAGATTGATCATGAGTAGATCCGACACTTGTTACCTTTAAAGACCGTGCTTCTTCCAGACGGTTAGGCGTCATGGTCTAGAGCATCCAAGAGGAATTGTGGATCGCGGAGTAACCAAGTTTGTGAAGGTTTGGAAGTCGCCTGAAGACTTACCACGAGTGATTGGACGAGGTCTGTGTGACCTTAGTTCAAGGAGAATACGGTGAGGACTGGGTGTCTTGGACTAAGTGTCCTTGACTGGGTGTCCGGTACTGTGTGTCCTCGAGTTTAAATACTTAGCCGCTCCAACCAGACGTACAACTGAGACAACAGTTGGAACTGGTCTACCAAATCATTGTCTTCACCGAGCTTACTGGTTCTATTTCCTCATAACTATGTTGGATGTTTGTTCATATCTGTGTTTGAAGACTTTGACTGAAGACTTTCCCAATTTCCTCAGTTCAATTTCTTCAGTCTATTTGTCTTCATCCCGTGTTATCCTGTGTTTACGCTTCTTGTACTCTGTGCCTGTCTTCATTTCATCATGATGACTATGCTTGTATTCTGTTATGTTTACTTTTGAGTACTTATTCTACTGCTAGTAGTTCTTCGCTAAGGAATTGCCTCATTGGCAAATTCCTCAGTGAAGAATTTCATAAAAATTGCCTATTCACCCCCCTCTAGTCGATATAACGCACTTTCAATTGGTATCAGAGCAAGGTACTCCCTTATTCTGTGTGATTTTGGTTTAACCGCCTGGAGTTTTAGTTATGTCGGCCCCAGGTATGATCAAGGTCTCTGCTGGGTGTCCTACCTTCGATGGGACGGACTACCCCTACTGGAAGAATAAGATGCGAATGCATCTTGAAGCAATTGATAACGATCTCTGGTATGTTGTGGAAAATGGTGTTCCCTCAGTCACACCTTCTCTGAATGCTGCCGATGTGAATAGATTCAAGCAACTCGACTCTCAAGCGAAGAATATCATATGTGGCCATCTAAGCAAAGGACAGTATGGCAGAGTGAGTGCTTTGGAAACAGCGAAGCTTATCTGGGAGAGGTTGTCCAAAGTGAATGAAGGAGCCTCAACTCAGCGTGACTCTCGAGTTGATGTTCTTCGCAATCTCTTCAACTGCTTTAAAAGACTCGACAATGAAAATGTTCAACAAACCTTCGATCGCCTCACTGACATCTCAAATGAGCTTCAAGCACTTGGTGCCACTGACATCACCGACCATGAGGTAGTGAAGAAATTGCTGAGATCGCTTGATTCCTCATTTGACACTCTGGCATTGATGATACAAGAATGTGCTGATTACAAGTCACTTGATCCCGCTGATATTATCGAGAGGCTAAATACTCATGAGTTCCAACTTGCTGAAAAGAGAGATCTCTATGGTTCAACCTATGGCAGAACACGTGCACTGAAGGCCAAGGCAGTATCTGAGTCCGAAGATGAAGACTCTGGTAGCAGCCTTGGTGATCCTGAAGAACTGAGCCATGATCTGGCTCTGCTCGTGAAGAAGTTCAAAATTTCTCAAGACGTGGTCGCCTTGGAAGATCCTCAAGGAGCAATGATTCCTCATCCAGTGACTACAAGAAGAGGCTCTGTCACAAGTGCAAGAAACCTGGACATTTCATTCAAGATTGTCCTCAGTGGGAAAAAGGAATCAAAGAAGAAGAAATACAAGGATTATAGTTCTGATGATGCAAAGAAAAAAGAAGAAATCCACAAAATCCTCATCATCAAAATCCTCAAAGCCTTCATATCACAAGAAGAGAAGCTCCAAGAAGGCCAGGGCATTCATTGGCAAGGAAATGGACTCTGAGGCTGAATCTGAAGAAAATGAGGAAGAGGGTTCATCTGAGGAGTCCGAATCCGGAGTGGCAAGCCTAGCTCTCGCTACTGCATTCGTCAGCAAGTCTATCTTCAACACTGAAGAAAATGACCTCACTAACAAGGCTGACGAAGGCGATGATGACTATGCTCCCACCTATTGCTTCATGGCAAAGGGTGCCAAGGTACTCAAATATTCCTCCTCTGAATCAAGTGAGAATGAATCTGGTGAAAACCTTAAGCCCAACTATTCTAAACTTGCTAAGATTGCTATAAAATAACAAAGGGATTTAGAAAAAGGTTCAAAACATGCTAAATAAAAGTGATGATATGTTGGGTGAAGAAATGGATCGCACTGAAACTTTGACTGAAAATCTTCAGAGACTTCAGTCCAAGCTTGACAAACTTCAAAGTCATCATAACACTCTCTTATCGAATCATGAGAAGCTTTCTTATGAATTTCTTCAAAGAAAGCAAGACCTTGAGAAGCTAAGAGTGACTTATGAAGATCTTCAGAAGGAGCGCGATTCATTACTTGCTCAACAAATCAGCGCATCTCAGGAAGAATTTGTTCCTCCATGCTTGAAGTGCATTAAACGTGAATCTGCTAATTCTTCACCTGAATGTTCAAATGCTGCTAATGTTTCAAATTCTTCACATGCCTTTGCTATCACTAATTCCTCATCTGAGGACATTACTAGTATCACTGACGATGCAGGGCTGAAGGAATTGTACACGACAGACATGTACAAAAGCCTCAAAGGGCATCAGGCTCTTTGTGATGTGCTTAAAAAGCAGATCCTCAACAGGAACCCTAGGAAAGAGGGTATCGCCTTTGAGAGGAAACTCAATGTTGGGTACATATTGGAAGCCTGAGCAGTACCCAAAAACTACATGGGTTGCTGCAAAGGGACCTCCAGTTGATCCATCTAACTTATCTGGATTTGCATGTGAATCTCCTCATTCTGATTATGAGTCAATTGACTCCAACTATAAGCTATTCAAAAATCAGAATGGTGAAGTATTTGCTAGATATGTTGGCACTAACTGCAGGAACGGCTCCCCGATGAAGAAAATCTGGGTTCCCAAAAGATGCCTTGAAAATCTTCAGGTGAATGTCATCATGACGCCACCTATGGAGAATAGGAACCCCAGATCAAATTCTTCATATGGACCAAATTCCTCATATGGATCAAAGTCCTCATATGAACATCATCGTGCTAACCCGTCTATTTCGCAGGGAAGATCTAAGGATTATGGATATGTGCATTATTCTTCAAATCATTATGTCCATAAGTCCTCGAAGAATTTCTCTGCTTACTCTAACCCATCTTATGTGAAACGAAATGGATTGGCTTCTATGCCATCCTTCTCGTATGGAGCTCGCAAAATGATGAACTATTTGCCACCCCTTCAGATGTGGGTGGTGAAGAAAAAGAACTAATCTCTTATGCAGGGTCAGGTCTCCAGTCGCACATAATCGTCTGAAGAATTTGCTGGAGACCTGAGCATGTCTGAAAGGACGCAGGCTAACCATGAAGAAATGAACTTTCATTTCTCACGTCCTCATATTGCTTTATCAGTTCTTTTACTTGATGAAATTGCTCTGATGAATTGATGTCATATTCTTCACTGATGAAGTATATGAGTTTGTAAGCTGCACTAATTCATCTGCAGGATGATCAACCCAAAGCCACTGAGTGGGTCCTCGATAGTGGATGTACAAACCACATGACGAGTGACAAGAATCTATTGATGGATGCTCCATTATCTCCGTCGCATCTGAAGCATATCATCTTTGCTGACAAAGGCAAAAGTCAGGTATTGGGTCTAGGTAAGGTTGCGATTACAAAGGATCGACACATGGACAAAGTCATGCTTGTTGAGACCTTAGGATACAACCTTATGTCTGTCTCAATGCTTTGTGATCTTGATATGGTTGTTATCTTCGGCAAGTATCGTTGTGTTGTGGTTATGGAAGCTGACAATTCCAAAGTCTTCGAAGGCTTTAGGAGAGGAGACATGTATATTGTTGATTTCTCTACAGGACCACAACCAGCCATGTGCTTACTTGCAAAAGCTTCAGAAGGCTGGCTCTGGCATCGACGACTTGGTCATGCAGGCATGAGGAATTTGCACACGCTTGCAAAGAAAAAGCATGTCATTGGCATCAAGAATGTCAAATTCCTCAAGGATCACTTATGCGGAGCCTGTGAAGCTGGGAAGATGACCAAGGCCAAGCATCCAGCGAAGACTATCATGACCACCACTCGCCCATTTGAATTGCTTCACATGGATCTCTTTGGTCCTAATCATTATTCTGCTATCTCAAATGAAGCATCTCAATATGGCTTTGTTATTGTTGATGATTATTCTCGTTACACATGGGTACACCTTGTTACTTACAAACATGAAGTGCAGGAAGTCTTCAAACGATTTTCTTCGAGGGCTTCAACCAACTTTGGTATGAAGATCAAGCACATCAGAAGTGACAATGGCACTGAGTTCAAGAATTCTGGTCTCGATGACTATCTTGATGAACTTGGTATCACTCATGAGTTATTTGCTCCTTACACTCCTCAGCAGAATGGCGTCGTGGAGCGCAAGAACATGACTCTTGCTGAGATGGCTCGCACTATGCTTGATGAATACAAAACGCCTCATCGTTTCTGGACTGAGGCAATTGATACTGCGTGCCACATCATCAACAGAGTATATCTTCAGAAATTCTTCAAAAAGACTTCCTATGAACTCCTCACTGATAAGAAACCCAATGTAAGTTATTTCAAAGTCTTCGGTGCTAAATGTTGGATTAGAGATCCTCATCACAACTCAAAATTGGCACCGAAAGCACATGAAGGTTTTATGCTTGGTTACGGAAAGGACTCGCACACCTACAGAGTCTTCAACAACGTTCTTCACAAAGTTGTTGAAACTGTAGATGTGCGGTTCGATGAAACTAATGGCTCGCAAAGAGAGCACATACCTACTGTGATAGATGAACCAGCACGTGAGGAAACTATCAAGTTCAAGGCTACTAAGGATGTCATTCCTACTGAAGAATCTGCTGAAGAATTCATTCCAGAACATGAAGAACGTCAAGCTAATGCACCTGAAGAAAATGCTGAAGAAAACGCTGATCAAACTCTTCAACGACAACCAGCTCATCCTCGCATTGCAAAAAAAGTGCAAGTTGAAAAGATCATCAATGACATCAAAGCGCCAGGTCCTCTCACACGCTCAAAAGCTTCACATTTGTCTAACTTTTGTGGGCAGTATGCTTTTGTCTCTATTACAGAGCCCACTAAGGTAGATGAAGCATTTCTGGAGCCTGAGTAGATTCAGGCCATGCAAGAGGAATTGCATCAGTTCGAGCTCAACAATGTCTGGGAACTGGTCAAACGTCCAGATCCTCGCAAGCACAATATCATCGGCACAAAGTGGATCTACCGCAACAAGCAAGATGAAAATGGCCTTGTGGTGAGGAATAAGGCACGGCTTGTAGCTCAAGGCTACACATAGGTTGAAGGAACTGATTTCGATGAAACTTTTGCACGTGTTGCTAGACTTGAGGCTATTCGCATATTACTTGCTTATGCTAACCATCATGATATCACTCTATATCAAATGGATGTGAAAAGTGCATTCCTCAATGGTAAGCTTGAGGAAGAAGTATATGTTGCTCAACCCCCAGGTTTTGAAGATCCAAAGAATCCTGGCAAAGTCTTCAGACTCAACAAGGCCCTCTATGGCCTCAAGCAGGCCCCACGGGCTTGGTATGATACTTTGAAGGAACTCTTCATGAAGAAAGGCTTCAAACCCGGTTCACTCGACCCTACTCTTTTCACTAAATCTTATGATGGTGAATTGTTTGTGTGCCAAGTATATGTTGATGATATTATCTTTGGCTGTACTGACCAACGTTATAGTGATGAATTTGCCTATATGATGAGTGAATAATATCAAATGTCTAGTATGAGAGAGTTGAAATTCTTCTTAGGTCTTCAAATTTGTCAACAACACACTGGCATATTCATATCTCAGGAGAAATACCTCAAGGATGTACTGAGGAAATTCGACATGCAAGATTGCAAAGGCGTCAAAATTCCTATGCCCACAAATGACCATCTGTGCACTGATGAAAATGGTATTGACTTCGATCATAAGGTATACCGCTCCATGATAGGTTCCTTATTATACTTATGTGCATCTAGGCCAGATATAATGCTTAGTGTTTGCATGTGTGCCCGATTTCAAGCTGCACCGAAGGAATCACACCATAAGGCTGTGAAGCATATTCTTCGATATCTAGCTCACACACCAACACTTGGATTATGGTACCCCAAGGGCTCGGCTTTTGATCTTGTTGGATATTCTGACTCTAACTATGCTGGTGATCGTGTGAATCGCAAGTCAACATCTGGTACATGTCATTTCCTCGGACGATCTTTGGTCTATTGGTCCTCGAAGAAACAGAACTGCGTATCACTATCTACTGCTGAAGCTGAGTACATTGCCGCTGGTTCTTGCTGTGCCCAATTGCTATGGATGAAGCAAACTCTCAAGGACTACGGCGTCAACATGAAGAATGTGCCTCTCTTCTGTGACAATGAGAGTGCCATCAAGATTGCTCACAACCCAGTTCAGCACTCGAAGACAAAGCACATTCAGATTCGTCATCATTTTCTTCGTGATCATGTGTTGAAGGGCGACATTTCTATTGAGCATGTGAAGACTGAAGAACAGCTAGCCGATATCTTCACAAAGCCCTTGGATGAGAAGAGATTTGGCAAGTTCAGTGTGAGCTAAATATCCTAGAATCTTCGAATGTTCTGTGAAAAGGACACTCATCCTAACACTTATGCAAATTTGATGACTTAGATGTGCAACACATGAAGAAACGTTTTACTTCAATCAATGAAGAATAACACTCTTAGTGTGAAGAAATTAACGAAGAATTTGATTCTCAGAACCCTACGATAATTGTACGCGGTGTCTGAAATCATCATTCTTATACGGTGGGTCACGCCACCACCAAAAGTTGAAATTCCTCAAATTATTCATATTCTTCAACTTTGCATAGTCTTCACTGGTTCCGTCATTTTTCTTCATTGCCTATATATATATATATATATATATGAGTTTATGTCCTCTACAACATTCACTTATTGCTATTTCTTCAAGTTGGTTTTCTGCTAAGTGAATGTGATCAGACCCTTTCCCTCTATGATATACTCAACCCAATCTGTTCACAAATTCTTCATGTGCGTTCTATTTGAAACTCGTTCAAAATCTTCACTGTATCCTTGTCAGCTGAAGAAATTGCGAACGGAACTTTAAAATCTATTTTATCTAAATTTTTGGCGTTGCCGCTCAAACCGTTCCGCATCCCACGATACACTTATCCACTCACACACGATCTAACATGATCTCCACCTCTCACTATGTGGGTGACACATGTCATGCGAATGAGAAGGGTCAGGGGCACATTTGTCCAATTTCTTCGGGCGAGCAGTTTTTCACCGTGGCTATAAATACCCCTCCTTCCCTTCCTCACTTCTTTTACTCCGTTCGACCTCTCTCTCCAGCTCGAGCTTCTCAAACCCTAGTGCCATTGCTACTTCATCGTCGCTGGTGAGGAAGAGCTTCACTGCCTCGACCTCGTCGCCAATGTACTCGCGCTGACCGCGGACATCTTCACTCCGCCGCCACCGTAGCCGTCTTCCTCCGCCAAGTTAGGGCGTGGAAGATCTGCACAGACGAACTTCACATCTCATCACTCCAGTTCATCGTGTTCTTTGTCCAGGGTAAATAAAAGTTACTTTTACTGCCCTCGTTGATTTGAATGATTATCTACAAAATCTTCAAAAGTGTTTTTCTTCATATCTTCACACACTGAACACCTCACAAGTCATCCGTTCTCGATTCGTTTCTCTAAGCATCATTTTTCTTCAAGATTCCTCAATTGTGTGGATCTTCGATCTATACAACTCTGGAACCTAAGACAAAGAACACTTAGTGAAAATCTTCAAGACTCATCTGGTCAAATTCCTCAAACCTGTTCATTTTGAAAAATCTTCTGAGAACGCATATGACCTCTCCAAATTCCTCGCAACTATACTCTGTTCACAGGTACACATGTCAGCTGCTGAATCACTAGGTTCTCATCAACTTAACTCATTTGCAGCGTTCCTTGAAGAAAAGTTGCATACTTCTTCAGAGAATTCAATTGTTCAAATTCCTCAACTGAAGAAAATGGCCGATGGTAAAAGGCCATAGAAGGGAAGAAAGAGGCCTGAGGTAAAACAACGTTTGAAATCCCTGATGACATATATGCTGGGTACTGCACACCTACTGAGGAAACCAAGAATGAGCGCAAAGTGCGCATTCAGAAGATAGAGAGGAGATGGGCAAGAGAATGGAGGGAGTACAGATATGTCACTCCTAAGTATATGAAGAAATTCGCACTCAATCCTCCATGCCCAAGAGCACCACTGGCACCTGGCCAAATTGCTAATCCCACTAGCCTCAAGCGCGGTGAGGACTATCCTGATGAATGGGCCAAGCGCCAAGCCAAGCTGGCTAAGAAAGCCAGAGAAGCAGTGAGGAAATTTAATGAAGACTCTGCTACTGCTGCCTCTGCTGAGGCCTTTGCTGTCAATCCAAAGAAGGCTATGTCAAAGAAGCCTGCGCGCAAGCCAAGTGCTTCACCAACAATGCCCTCAAGGTCAAGTTCCTCAGCAATGCCCTCACGACCAAAATCCTCAAAGCCCTCATGGCAAATTCCTCATGCTGCTCCTGTTCCTCCAAAGTCCTCAGCTCCTCCGCCAAAGCCTTCAGCTGTTCCGACCAAATCCTCAGCACCTGTGCATCTCGCTTCGTGCCAAAGGACTGTCGGCATCTCCATTGCCTCAGGTGTCTCAGCTAGTTCCTCAGCTACACCAAGTTCCTTAGCTGGCCCCTCACTGCTGAAGACAAAGGCCACTGCTGGACGAGGTCCATGCCCAAGTTTTTAAAAGAAGCAAGTCGCTTTCCAAGTGTTGTCTGATGAAGACGAAGCTGATGATGATGAACTTGCAGAAATCATCAGAGACAGGCAAGTCAGGGCCGCTAGAGCCAAAGGATCAGAGGTGCCACTGCTTTTGGATCCCAAGCTGATCCTTGACTACATTGATGATTGGCACAAGGACCCCAACACTCCCTTGCCTGACTTCAAGCTGACTCCTGGCCAAAGTCACATGCTGACCCACTTCATTCAAGAAGAAAAGTGGAAATTTGAGAAGGCCGGGCAGATCAAGAAAGCGCAGTACAAGAAGGAGAAATTTCTGAAGAACAACATTGTCACTATGACAACTGATGAACTTGTAAAAATCCAATCTGAAATCAAAACCCTCAGCGATGACTTCAAAGCCTACTATGCTGATTGGCAAGGAGCCAAAGTTAGATTTGTAAAGATAACTGAACAGTTCACTTCAAATGTTGCTGCCCCAATGCAATAGGAAATTCCTCAGGCTGAAGCATCTGCTCAGCCGACTGAAGAACATGCCAGCACCGCTGATGAAAATCAGGCTGCTGAAGAAAATGTGAGTTCCAGGGTTGATGACTACATTCCAACCACTGAAGAAATTGCCAGGGCACTCACTAGTGGTGTGCCTGAAGAAAATGAAGAACTCAGGGCAACTGCAAGTTGTGCCTGAAGAAAATCAACCAGATTCCTCAGCTGCTCCTGCACCAACTTCAACTCCAATCCTTCCATCTGCATCAGATGTGAAGAAGACCAAGGCTGCAGAGCGTGCTGCAGTGAAGAAAAGGAAAGCATCAGCTGCTTCAGATTCTTCAGCTCCGAAGAAAATGAAGCCTATGACAAGTTCATTTGCAAATTCGATTTGATGTTGTTCCCATCTCAACCAGGCCATCAAAGGACCTTGTTCCTTTTGATGAAGAATATGTGATCCCCAGCGGATCTGATGAAGAAACTCATTCTGCTGTTTCGTCTGAACCATTGGATGAAGAAATTGAAGTGGATGCGATCCCTTCAACACCTATCATCTCCTCGCCTGTGCCTCAGTTCATAGCTGAAGAGGCTGGCGTTGAAGAAATGGAAGATGATGATGTGGATATTGGCCGCTCCACACCCGTAATCAATGATGAATTCTGGGAAAGTCAGCATCCAAACTCTCCAATGTTCACTCCTCCACAGCAAATTCCTCAGTCCCCCACACAAACTATTCACATGGGCTCTGAAGAAACTCATCCCACTGCATCTATCCATGAGGAAATTCCAGCCACTAGCGCTGATGAAACTGCTGCTGCTGAACAACCAACTACGCAGACTGCCACTGAGGAGGAACCAGAAATTCCTCAGCCCGAAGAACCTGCGATTGAGATTCCTGAGGTCATGATGCAACTCACTGACACGCCTCTGCCGAAGCCAAAGGATCCATTCTCACGCAAGCAAAAGTTCAAGGCTGACGATTTCTTTGGCGAGCACGTATTCTTCGAAGATTACAACCCATATGACTCTGCTCGCATTAGGAAGAGGCGTTTCTGGACTGCTAGTCAAGCCAATTTCTATTCCTCAGTGTTGTTCAACAAGGAGAAGATTTTCTACCATGAGCATATTCCTCACGTGGATATGGAATCTCTGTCGTGCTTTGCACCAGTCCTCAGTGTTCTTCACAATGCTGGACTGCTCAACTTCTGCTCTGACATCTGCGATTAGAATGAAGAACTAATTCTTCAATTCTATGCAACGCTGCACATCACTGGAGATGCTGAAGATGTGAATTCATGGGTGCTGGACTGGATGTCTGAAAACACTCACTACACTGCACCAGCCTCTGAATTGCTTCATGCTCTACCACTCAGTCCTCCCCTTGAAGAAGCTCGCTGCATCTACAGTGAACCTGAGCTCACACATCATTACATGCAGGTGCTGATGAAGCCTTTGAAACCAGGTCAGGCACCACAAACTAAATTCCTCGTGAAGGAATTGCTGTACGTGCCCAGAACTATCTATCGTATTCTTACGAGGACAATCAGTCCTATCAAAGGCCACGACTCATCTGATGAGGAAATTGTTGGCATCATGAAGAATCTGGTATTCAACATCGTTCATGGCATTCCTGTTAATTATCACGATTTCTTCATGAGGACTATGGCCAATGTTGCACTGTCTCCATTTGAGCTGAAGCCTTATGCACCTTGGATCATGAGATTCCTCGGGACAAGGTCTTCACTCAACTACAAAGCTGATTTCCAGAATTATCTCAGCTACTTGCCCCCAATTGAAGTCCTCAAGCAGACATATTCCTCAGTTGATGGAAAGGGTAAGGCACCAGCTATAATTGATAAAGGCATTCGTCCATTGGATGGTCAGTTTCGCAAAGTTGCATCTTTTCCACCAATGATGACTCTGCCACACATGACTCTACCAATGCTCCCAAGTCCACTTCTCAAGCCACTACTCCGCGCGTGATGACATACCATGAACTTCTGCTTAGTCTTCACCAGAAGGTGGATCGAAATCACAAATGGGTTAAGGGTTAGTTTCGTTCACTTCTTCACAACATGACTGCCACACACAATGCAGTGAAGAGAAACCACTACTACCTCCATCAAGTCTTCGGTCGCACCTGGGCAATCCTGTCACATCTATATGGTGAAGAAGATCTAAAGAACATGGGTCTTAATGAAGATTTTGACTGGTCTGCACCTCCACCGAAGAAATTCAAGAAGGTCAAGGTTCCTTCTCTGGTGGACAGCTCATATTCTTCATCGCGCGACACTGATGAACATGAAGATTTGGATGACACTGCGGCAGGCCCTACATCAACCAACGACCCCAACAACGCTGGCGCTCCTTCATCAACATGACTATCTTCAGGGGTGTTAGTCCTCATTTTCGATCCTTTTGGTCATTCGATGACAAAGGGGGAGAAATATGAGTTAGTCTTCAAGCGGGTCAACTATATGGGCGTTTTTTGCTAAGTTACAACTCTCGTTCTTCTGAAACTTTATTGGATCAAGTTGTAATCTTAAACCCGATGGTGCTCTGATACTTTTGATGCACTGTGCTCTGATACTCTTGATGCACTATTCTGCATGCTTATTCCTCGTTAATATTATTGCACGCATGCTGAATTTCATCAGGCACCATATTTCATCATGCATTTCAAATTCTTCATATTATATGTTAAATGCGTGTATGCATTACAAGATATAGGGGGAGATCTCCATGATTCAACTCTTCAAGTGTGCATTGCTTCAAAAGCAAATTCCTCACTTTGCACATCTTCAGGGGGAGTTCTTCTATATCTTGCAATCAAATTCCTCAATATCAGTATTTACACTTCATATATTTATCCCTGTTGAAAACTTAACCTATATTGTCATCAATCACCAAAAAGGGGGAGATTGTAAGTGCATCTAGTGCCCCTTAGTGATTTTGGTGTATTGAAGACTTATAGGTTAAGGGACTGATGCGTGTGTGAGTGTACACAGGTCTATAAGTCTATGAGGAGTTTGATATTTACAGGAAAAGTCGACCCCTAAAAATGAACATCTTCGACTGAAGATTTTGGTATTTCTGAAGACTTTCATGAAGACTTTGAAAGTGAAGAAATTGGTGTGTCCGTGAAGACTTGATATTCATGCGAGGAATATGAAGCTTGAAGACTTTCGTTTTCATAGTTTTGTTTTTTTCTTTCTTGAGTCATAGGAAACACCGTACTGTTAAAGGGGGTCGAGGAAATACTAAGGAAAAATTTCCATGTGATGTTCAACTCAAAATCCTACACCTACCAATCCCTTCGACTGAAGCCATTGGAAATCTCATATAGTTCAGTCAATTTCTTTAGTGACAGAGATGAAGTTCTTCTGGTCTCTGAG